>CM034147.1:245335951-245960951 GCA_019776745.2 Taxus chinensis | reverse complement strand
TACATACGCATGCATAGCATGCACGTTGTGTGCGTGCGCACGTGCACACACACACACACAATTAGATCCTCAAAATCTATCATACCCATTATGGCACGATCACGCAACATGCAGCATGCGCTTTACACACTGCTACACACACAGGACACACACACACGTTTGACATCACATGGACATTACACTGATTTGTCCTCACTGGAATCTATCATACGCAAGGTGCTACTATTTATTATTTACAAATTTGCTAATTAAAACGAAGTTTGAGTCCTAGGTGATCATAATAGATGCCCAATCTGTCTTGCTGTAAAAGCTTACCAGCATGCTAAGGATTGAATGCTCAGTGGAAATTGGCCTAAAAAACAAAACCAAACAAGGTTAAAAACTTATACTACAGCTCATTTTTATCATCGTAAAACACCATGATGAAGTAATAAAATTGTACCATAGGCATTTCTATTAGCTTGTATTGGCGCTATATTATTAATTGTTGGAAGATATTTATTCATACATATATGCGCCTCATCGATAGATTGATAAGAACCACAACATCAGTCCATGCTAAGTGAAGATGAATATTCTTTCTCCTCTAGCCCGTATGATATTTTTATAAAATAACTAGGTAATCGGTACTCAGATCAACACTTGGGCACAATAATAATGGTTTTAGCAAATGGAAAGTTAGGTCAATGTAATCAAACTCATTTGTTTTCATATTAAGCTTACGAAACAAGACATATCGAATATTATGAAAAGAGATTATTTTCGGTCAGACCTATGACAGGAATCGACTTTTGGATTTATGAGTTGTTGCTTCCCATCGGTTGAGTTTGCTCACGCATCACAAGTAAACACACACACACACACACAGCTTTCACACACACATTCACACACACACACACATGCACACACATGTCTTGACACACACCGGTACTGTAAAGTGTTTGCAGATACATATAAATACATACATAAATATCACACATATATACCATTACATACACATGCAAAATAGTATATCATATCCCGCCATATGAGCATATGTATAATCGACCCCATTTGATATGTGTCATGTGATATTATGCATACACTTATTAATAATTTATATTTTTAATTAAGGCATTTATGTTAGTTTATTTGTCTACTAATTGGTCTAGATCCAGGCATTTGTTAAGACACATGTTCCTTGTACTATTTCATTCATATCCTACCCCTATATTAGCGATATTTTTGTATATATATATGTGTGTGTGTGTGTACTCTTCAAATATGAGACATATATGTACTATCCTACTACATACATATACATATACTTTGAATTACCTAATAAGAAAAATCTAGTTTATATTTCAATGGTGTTAGTTTATTTGTGAATTTATAGAGCATCAATAGATAATGTCTTGTTTTGGAACATGTTCCTTATGTTGTTTGACTTAATCAAGCGGGAATCATTATTATTTGATGATATTTGATTTCTCTATAGATTATCTACACATTTCTTCAATGCATTCCCTTATTTTAGTTCTCTCCTTCCCATTTCTCAGTAGTCATTCTCTTATTTATAAATTGGTTGACCACAGGATTTTTGGATTAAGCAAGGTAGTACCAGCAGGGCCAGGATTCACCTTTCGAAGCTACATCAATTACATTTTTTAGTTACTTACCCATCCGAGTGGCATTAATTGCCACTTATGTTTCATGTCCCCAAAGGTTTTGTATCCCTAGTCTATGACCCACATTTACTAGGTAGGGACATAGTATGCCTTACAATAAAAATAACATAAGTTCTTTAGTTTAGTTACAAAATCGTCATAGATATCAAATACGTCCATAGATATCAATCTTGAGGTATCTATATTAGATATGTCACATAAAATAGATAAGTGACTCAAGATTAATATTTCACAACCTATTTTAAATAGTTTTATTTACTATTGGAATTGCCCATTATATTACCAAAAATATAAGAGAGTTACATTAGCAGGGGTGATCGAAAAAGCTCACAGTCCCACTAAGAACAGCCATGTAAGGCAACATAAACCACCAAAAAGGAAAATAGAAAAAATAAGAATCACATAAAAAAAGAGAGCAATAAGCACAAGACATCATTCTAGGAAGAGGGTGAGTGATCATTATAGGGAGGGATGTACACTCCACTACACATGACTCGGCCAAAGGAGGGTCCATCTATCAAACCATTCTTGGATCAGGTATCTGTGTCTACAAAGGAATAATTATCCCCTACCCAGGTGGCACGGAAGCCATCGAGAGTGTCCAAACACTATGTCTAAAGAGAGGCCCACTACTGAGAGAAATCATTGCCCATCCCCCTTGGAGGCTAGCTCTAGTGGCGGACCCCAGCCCATACTAGAAGATGGAAAGAGTATGAAGGATGACCCCAAGGAGAGGCAAAGTAGTAGCTGTGAGAGAAGATCTTGCGACACGGTCATTAGTGGAGGTAGCCACTAAGGCAGAGATGGCCGAGGTGATGGAGGAAAAGGGTCAAGAGGGACTTTACTCATCATGCATGGATAACTCCCCCTATTGTGAAAGAAACTCCTAGAAAATGAGAAAACCCCATGGTAACCTTCTATCTGCTTGATCTTAAATCTGTATGGGAACAGTTTCCAGGATAACCACTTTATCATTATGTTGTAACATAAGGAAATATGAACGATCATTCTAGAATAATACAAAAAATTTTGTGCTTTCCAAATATGAAATAAAATGCAAGATCTAAATAGTTGCCACAAATTATTCAATATAATGAGGCCACAGGATGAAGTCCCCAAACAAAGTCAGGCGCCAATGAAAGAATTCAAGTTGGAAGGGTTGAAAAAATGAATGATTCCAAGACCATATGGCCTGGGCATAGGGAAAGACCAAAATAAATGCTTAAAATATTTTGATTTGGAACAAAAGGGGCATTTAGGATTGGGGATTCCAATGTGACTTAATCGTTTACTGACAAGAAGGCTTGATAAATAAGACACCACAAAAAAGATTAAATTTGGGCTCAAGAAAAGAATTCTAAGCACGGGAAATTCTGCGAAGCCAAGTGGAATGAGTAGAGTGCAGGCCCCAACGGGTGTTGAGTTTGGCGATGACAGGCAAGATTAGGCTTAGAAGTTAGTAAATGGAGCTGACATTATAGCAAAGGAAGGAAATTTCTTGATTCCATCTCCAATCCCACCACTATGCATCTAGGGGTTTAAGCCCAAGTTTGTGGAGCATAATGTCTGACATCAATTTTTGAATTTTGTAGATAGACGAAAGGTCTAAATTGACAAGATTAAAGTGTGTCTTGATCTCGGGCCATGACACCCAGTCTCTGCAGGAGACCAAATCCAGAATGGTGTGAATTCCTTTGCTAGAGATTCAAACATATTTGATTCCCAGAGTTTCCACAAGTGGAAGGCTATCATCAGTGATGATGGGAGACCATCATATATTCTGAGAATTAAAAGAAATCCCAGTACGAACGTTGTCGCCAATCCAACATATCAAGTGTTTCACCAATTCAAACAATTTCCATATGCTTATGGCCACAAAATTTCCATAAATCTTGACAGGGACCCTCGTGATAATCAAGGTGTGCAACCTGATATTGTTCCTGCATTTTTGTCATAGGGAACACCAGAAGAGATACAATGTCAAAGCAAGATTTTTCAAGCTTGATTGCCTGAGAGACATTATGTAACCCATTTAGAACATAAAGTCACACTTTGCCTATACACATCAATAACTTCCATGCAACCTTGATCATGAGGGAGACAACTAACATCCCAAGCCACTTGATGAAAGCCAATTGAACCAACAATTTTACACCAAAGGTAGTCTAAAAAAATCTTGGCGAAGGAGGCACAGGAAGGGCACCAATGCGTAAAATAATAAACATGAGTAGTGGCTAGAATCTTGGTACACACCTAGAATTTACTAGCGAGAGAGGGATTTAGAAGACCACCGAGAAAATTTATGTTAAACTCTGTCAATCACATACTGCCATAGCGTGGCAGAGTCACTATCAAAGGCAAAGGGAATGCCCAAGAATTTAAATTATTCACCTCTTCCAATCCATTTCTAGGGGTAAGATTTCAACCAGTATGGCATAGGAAAACAACTCTGTTGATATCCCAACATCTTAGCCATCTAAATGTTATATCCTGAAGCAAGGTAGAAAGTATCCAAGCAATCAAACATCGTGGCCACATTGTGTTTAGTCTCAGCCATCATCGACAAAATGACCATTAATAAGTTACATCATATGATATGAAAGGAAAATCCTCTGAATGCGACCTTGATCAACATGATGAGTAATAAGATAGCCTAAGGCGCTAACGACTAAAACAAATAAGGAATGCGCAAGAGGGCACCCCTATCTGATAGAGTGGAAGAGGCCAATCACAATAAACTTATGACCATTTATGGTTAGGCAAGTAGACACATTAGAAAACAAAGTTTAGACCATCGAGGTGAAGAATTCACCAAAACCTAAGGCTATGAGCATAGTAAAAAAATGGCCAATCAATGCGATCATAGGCCTTTTCAAAGTCAATTTTGAGAAATATTGGATGCTACAAAGAATGTCGAGCCCATTCTATTCCCTCCCAAATTGCTATAAGATTATCTAGAATGTACCGGCCTTTGAGAAAACCCATCTGTTTAGGGCGAACAATTTTTGGTAACAGATCAACAATACGAAGAGCCAGAGCCTTAGAAATAATTTTGTATGAGACATTTAACAGGGTGATAGGCCTCCAGCTAGTTATCTACTCTAGATCGCTAGTCTTAGGAATGAATTTGATGTTGCCTTGATTGATGAAACTCCCAAGAGAATTGGATTAGATAGGTTTATTGTATACACGAAATAGATCGGGGCCAACAAAAAACCAAGTCACTTTGTAAAATTTGCAAGGAAAGCCATCTAGACCTATAGATTTATCATCTAAAAGGCAAAATAGGACGACATAGAGCTCGTCCAAAGAAAGAGGGGCATTACAACTATCTCACTCCTTAGGATAAAGTTTGATCAACACCACCTTGATACATTGTTGTAAGGTGACAACTCGCTCATTCATAGCCTCTTAAGATTGGAAGAATAATTGATAATGCTCAACGAAGGCATTAGAAATATAATATTGGCTAAGGATAAGAAGGTACATGGGCAGGTGGGACCTAGTTGAAGATGGGCATGTAGGTTGAAGGCACGCATGAAAGGGTTCTAGCAGGGTTTAGCAGAACACACGATGCGTGTGCACGTAAGACAAGATATGGTTTTTGGGACTTAGCCATATTCAGAGTTCTAGGATAGCACACGAGAAAAGTGTGACCCATCTAGCATGTGGAGTGGATAAGGTGCCAGCCTGGCAGCTGTATGGTCAAGAATGGAATATTCCATGCATGCGATGGAAGGATCCAGAAAGACATCATTGCAAAGAGTGGAGAGCTCGGATCAAAGGAAGCATGCTCCATTAGAGGACCACATGGACACTTGGAAACTGATCTGTTATCTCAGGAAGGCATGGCGGTGGAGACTAAAGCTATATATAGAGATGCTCAGGTAGAAGAAGAGAGGGAGAGAGAGAGAGAGAGAGAGAGAGACAGACACTCATATAGCACTGGATGGGTGAAGCTCTGTAGGAATAATGAAGGATCCTTTGGGATAGGATCAGGAGAACTATAGGAGTGATGGAATATTTAGAGGGGTGGGTATATAACCAGATTTGTAATATGAAAAGCATAGCTTAGGGTCCTAGATGCATGACTCTGATCTGCATTATTATATTGGTCTGTTATGGCCTTACTGAATGTAATGTGGTTATTGAACTTGTTAACATGAATATAAGGTTTTGTTCTAAAGAATATATGTTTTTCATGGGCATAAACCCTAGTGCATTTCCTTTGTGTTATGAATCAGTTCTATATTTTGTTTGATACTTCTCTTTGTTATCTAAATGGATGCATTGATATGATAACTCATCCTAATTTCTTAGAATGAACACATGGTTCTTTTCTTTCCTACATCTAAATCTATCATTAAGGATGTATTCTCACAAGACTCATATAAAGGAGGGGCTCGGCACCTGCGTGTGCCTCGGGTGAGCACCCAACGCCCGCTGGGTGATAGGCCGATGTGCATGGGATTAGACTATTGTTCTAGGGGTATAAAAATGACTACATCTTGGTTCCATTGTCGGGACCTCTTTTCAAAGTTGTTGTGAGAAATGACATACATCTTGGTCCCTGTGATGTGTGATGACAAACGTCTGACCTTGGAAAGTGTTGAAGCATGGTTCAAAAGCACAGAGGACGAGGTTTCTCAAAGAACCAACACTGGACCTAAGTTTGATGCACGTAGATGGGTAGAAGAGAACCTGTACCATGAGTTGTATGAGACGTTCTTCTGTTGTTTTCCAGTAGAACTATATGAATGGCTTTCAGCATATGCATCCAGATCAAGCTGGTACTATAGACCATGTGTATGGACCCAAGATGATTACCAGAGGCTACAGGATGCAGATCTGACTTGGACACATGTTGTTGATCACTGGTGGAAAGGAGTCCTAACTAGTTATACTCTAGAATATGCCATTTCTACGTATTCTTTCCTAGAGGTTGCTCAGTTCTAGTTTCTAAGGCATCCCAGAGGATCATTTTTACATGTTATCCCTTTGGCTATGAAGATCTTGATCATTACCTTAAGTTTAGAGGCATTTCCCTATGGCCAGCTAAGCTTCTTTGAGTGTTGGGTGAGGAAGCTAGGGTGGAGGAAGATGACAGACATTGCGGCTGAAAAGGAAAGGGAGGAGAGATGACTCAAGTATAGTGAAGCTTTTGAAAGGGAGATGACTAGACAACATGAGGTTGCAAGTGTGATGGATCTATGGAGGTAGACATTGTGGGAAGGAGTTGAGGTTCACAAAGAGGACATGGAACCTGAGCAGTCTGTGCTACCCCATCTTGGCAAGCATGGGAGAGAAGCCCCTTCAGCTTCTGATGAGATTTCATCACATGGAGAAAGAAGAGTTGTTGGTGCACATCTGAACCCACCTGATGACCAACCCCTTGGTGCTTGGTTTTCCAGATCAAGGGAGAAGTATTGTTAACCCAGTTGGTATCGGTGGGAGTAACCGATCTGCACCCAGGAGATATAATTTCTCATTTGGGACATCCATGGCTGCACAAACCATTCTGGTATTTGGAGGAATTTTTGGACAAGGTGCAAATACACAAGGTTTGGGTATCACGTCTGGAAGTGGCGCAGGACACACAACTGACAGTGGGACAATATCACAAACCATCAGCACACAGTTTAGTGGGACGTTGGGAACACTAGGCACGGGCACTTCAGGCCATTTTATGGCTACATGAGGTGGATCTAGGTGGTATAGGAGTTGGAGGACCTGGTGGACCTAGGTCTAGGGATCTGGTGGGTCAGGAGGAACAAGACCTGGTGGATCTAGTGGATCTGGTGGAGGAGGAAACACCAGAGGGAACCAAGGCTCTGGATTAGGAGGACAAGGGCCACAGCCACCTCCACAAGTATTTTTTGAGATGTCTTTGCACTTACTAGACTACAAGGGTATTGAGGATGTTGTAGAACATGTCCACAAGTGTGAATTACTATGGCATGTGAAAGGGATCACTACCCTGGAGTGGAAGGCAAGTCAGTTTGCAACGACGTTGCAAGGGCATGCACATAGTTGGTATCAGAAGTATGACCCCCATCAAATGGTGGTAGACTACACTGCATTGAAGAACACCTTCCTAGAAGAGTTCCATATCCCTGAGTTTGAGCAAAAGAGCATCAACACTCTGAAGGAGATCCAACAAGGAATGGCAGAGAGTGTGCAAGAGTATGATGCATGGTTCAAGACTCTCTTGTCAAAACTATCCTATGACATTCACCCTTCTCAACATGCTCAATGGTTTGTTGGAGGATTGATAACACCATTTAGAAGGGCACTATCACACAAGACTTTCACAGACCCACGCGAGGCCTTGGAAGCTACCCTACATGCTGAGGCTATTAGAAGCATTGATACTAGTGTTAGCCCTTTTCTGGAGGCTCAAATTGCTGCAATGGCCAAGTAGTTGGAGAATTTGTTTGCAAACTCAACGCATGAGGTTCGTAGTGGTCTTTGGTGTACAAACTGTGAAGTGGAAGGGCATGCAAAGGATAGTTTCCCTCGGAAGTCGGTACGTGCCATGGTGGTAGACTATGAGATTTTCCATGGGGATCATGATGCAAATAGGTGTCCTCTACTACAACACGCAATCCACAAGAATGTTTCTTGCTATTGCAAGATTTGTACCTCTACGACCCATGATACCAAGGATTGCAGACTGATTGACCAGATTCATGATGTTATTGATCTTGGTGTGTGCCAGACTAGTCTTGCAAGTAGTTCCAAGGATGATGATCATCGTTATGAAGGGCACACAGATGGAGGAGTGCATGGAAGAGGTTTTCGCAGAGGATTTTGTGGTCACAGTAACCATGAAGGAGGAAGAAGTGAGTTCCCATGAGGAACTTGTTATAACTATGGGTCTACAGAGCATTATAAGCGTGAGTGTCTTGACCTATTGTAGTGCTCATGGTGTGGAAAAAAACATAAGTACGAGGAGTTCCCTGAGTTATTTGAACACATGAGCCAACAACACCAGAAAGACAAAGGTGTTGGGATGGTGAGTATAAAGAAGGTTGACCCTCAGTGGATGCCAAGAGTGGCACGTGAGTCAGGATTAGAACCTGTACTGGTAACAACGTGAGCAGAGGCTATGCACGTGCAAGGGAGATGCCAAGACAGAAATTGGTTGTTAGGGAAGAAGTGGTACATGGGAAGTATCCAGACCCTACTCATCAGAAGGAAGTGTATCAAGAGACTATGGATGTGATTCAGAGTTTGCAAGGGGAGATCCAATGTCTAAAGGAGTAGTCAAAGTAGTTGGAGCAAAGGAAGAATGTCGAGGCTCTGCAAAGGAGGACCTGGATGAAGTCAAGGAAGTATGTAGGATGTTAAGGCAAGAGAATATTATTCCCTTTCTAGGAGAATGGCTATGGGAGAAGGTACCACACACCAGAGCAGAGCGCGAAAGGTAGGTTTTGCATGCAAACCTTCCTCCTCACAGCCTTGACTATGATAAGGAGATTACATTGAATGTAGTTGTTGATGGGTGGCTTCTAAGCAATATCCTCATTGACACAGGAGTGGAGGTCAATGTTCTCACCTTAGATGCATGGCATCAAATGGGAAGGCCCACATTACAACCATCTTCGAATGTGTTGTATATGGCAAACAAGACAAAGGCAATGCCCATTGGAGTCTTGAAAGATGTGGTTATCACTATTCAAGGGGCCAAGTTCACTGGGGACTTTGAAGTCTTGGCGCTCGCCAAGGTGGATAATTTCCCAGCATTACTTGGGCACCCTTGGTGTTATAAGAACAATGTCGACCTGCGTTTTAACAAGGGGTATATCAGCTTCAAGAAAAAGGAAGAAAGGGTGATTATCCCTTTAACAGATGGGAAATCAGCACCCTATACTGAGCCCTTAGGAGAGGAATTCCTCAACAGAATCTATGTGTGCTCCATCAAAGATCCTGAGATAATTCATCCTACAGAAGGGAGTTATCCAATTTGAAGATGCTCAGTCCTTGAGTGATACAACTAGCATGACATGTGACAATTTGACACATGGGACTTATGAGTTGATTGGGTGACAGTTGAGAGGATCTGTAACAAGGGTGATGAAGGCATGCTCAGTCAAGCACCTGGGAGGAAAGAAGTTACCAAGTTACTCTGGAGGAGCATACCTCTGAAACTTTTCTTGCGAGAAATGGAGGCTCAGTGGAAAAATGAGGATGAGAGAAGGGGAATGCTCAGTTATAACTTTCTCGGGACTACAATGTGTTGGTGGGAAACATCGAGAGAGCCTCCTAGAATGGTGTGAGGTAAGAGTCACATTTTCTGTAAGGTTCTCTAGAAGCAACGTGCCCACTGTTATCTAAGACTACCATGGCAAGGAGCCGCCTCGTTCCATATCCAAGCTTGTGAGAAGGCTTGGATGGAGGGAATAGAAGCTTTACCACCTTCGTTATGGGTGCATAAGTTATATTCCACCTTACAAGGTTGTGCGCATGCATGGTATATTCACTCAGAGACACGCCATCAAATAGGTAATTGGCAGGAGTTAACGGTTGATCTCATTCAAGCTTTTGAGTATAGGAGTACAAATCCATCAGTAGATAAGGCGTTACAAGTATTCAAGCACCTTACAATGGGATATAGTGCTATGAAGGAAGATATAATACAAGAGTTGTTGGGTGAGCCTTGTTTGGAGAGACAAGTTTTGATGAAGAGGAATCAGAAGAAATACAGCTTGAGCATGCGTGCATGGAAAAGGAAAAAGGAAAAATGGTCTATGTAGTAGATGGTGAGGAAATGGAAAGTTTGGATGTTAACCATTCTGAAGGTACGCATGAAGTCATAGATAGCGCTGATGAGTGAGCACACACCTACCATGAGCCCTTGAAAATAAAGAAGGTTAACATTGGGACAAAGACAGAACCTAAGGAAGCTATCATTGGGGACTATTGGTCAGAAAAAGAAGTTTCAAAGGTCATTGATCTGTTGCGCGAGTTCCAGGATTTGTTCCCTCATGGGTACCATGAACTCAAAGGCATCCACCATTCCTTGGGGGAGATGAAGATCAAGTTGAAGGAAGGTGTGCACCCGATCCGGAAGAGGCCTTATCAGATGAATCCGAATTTGTGCATATGGGTCAAGGAAGAAATAGACAAGATGATAGCATCTGGTATCATTGAGGCTATGGAGGAATCAAAATGGATAAGCCCAATGGTCATCAGTATCAAGAAGGATGGAAGAATAAGGATCTGTGTTGACTACAGGGACCTGAATGTAGTATGTGTCATCGATCCTTTCCCAACCCCCTTTACTGAAGAAATTTTGGAGGGAGTAGTCAGGCGTGAGGTTTACTCTTTCATGGATGGGTTCTCAGGGTATCACCAAGTCAGTATTGCAAAGGAAGACTAGAGAAGGAAAACTTTTGCCACTAAATGGGGAAGTTTTGCCTACACGGTTATGCCTTTTAGATTATAGAATGCGCCTGTGGTGTTCTCGTGCATTGTGGTACAGGTATTTCATGACTTCATCCATAAATTTCTTCAAGTTTACATGGATGAATTGACTATGTATGGGTTGGTAAAAGACCATTGTGACAATTTGAGACTGATGTTTAAGATATGTCGGTAATTGAGGATATCCCTCAACATTAAGAAATGTGTCTTTGTTACTCCATTTGGAACCCTATTAGGACACATTATATGTAAAGAAGGCTTACTAGTGGATCCCGCCAAAGTTGTAGTTATTATGGGATTGGGGGAGCCCACTAGTCAAAGCGCAGTGCGCGGATTCCTTGGACATATGGGGTACTACAGGAAATTCATCAAGGGGTATGCCAAGATCACCGTGCCCTTGGAGGAATTGCTAAAACATAAGAGTGCCTTTCATTGGGGAGAGGTGCAACAGAAGGCATTTGACACTTTGAAGGATAGACTTGTCACTGCGCCCATACTACGCTTTCCTTCTTGGGATAAGCCTTTCCACGAAGGATAGGCTTGTCACTACACCCATACTATGCTTTCCTTCTTGGGATAAGCCTTTCCATGTGCATGTTGATGCCTCAGGAACAACCATGGGAGTAGTACTAGCACATCCTGGTGAGGGGATTATTGATCACCTCTTGTGTTTTGCAAGCAGGAAGTTGACACCAGTAGAACAAAATTACACAACTACTGAGTGTGAGGCACTATCAATGATCTACATGTTGCATAAGTTCAGACAGTACCTTGTTGGCAACACCCTTTATATTCTATACAGACCACATGGCATTGAAATACTTGGTGAACAAGCCCATTTTTCAAGGGCACATATGTTGTTGGGTCCTATTATTCCAAGAGTTTGAGTTCATGGTGGTTGTAAAACTAGGGAAGAGCAATTCAGGACCTGACCACTTATCAAGGATTGACTTAGGGGAGGATGCGCAAAGCATTGAGGATACCATGTCAGATGCACAACTATTTAGGTTACGACGCACACCCTTAGACTTGGAAGATATTGTAGTATTCTTGAAAACTGGTGTGGCACCAGATGGGATGAAGGATTTGGAGAGGAAGCAGTTGGCAATATGCGCCACACCCTACATGTTGATTAGTGGAGATCTGTATAAGTTAGGACATGATGAGGTTATGTCGCCGATGCATATTGGAACATGAGCACGTGGTCAATTATGAGGAAGCACATGGTGGGATTGCAGGAAGACACTATGTAGGAAATGCTACCACACAAAAGATTCTAATGGCAGGGATTTGGTGGGAAACCATCTACCAGGATTGTATTGAGTTTTTTAAGGCCTGTGACCATTTCCAGCACCTTGGAAAACCTGAGAAGAGGGATGAAATGCCCTTGTGACCAATAGCCAGCACTAAACCATTTGAAAAATGGGAAATCAACTTTGTAGGGATAATTTCAGCAGCCACACAAAGGACTGTTCACAGTATATCATTACTTGCACTAATTACCTGACAAGATGGGAAGAGGCAATGCCTACGAAGGATTGCACTACAGTGACAACTGCTAGATTTTTATGGGAGAACATAATTAGCAGGTATGGTTGTCCTTTAAGCTTAACTAGTGATAGGGGTACACACTTTCTCAATGAAACAGTCAGGATTCTACTAGCATAATTTATGGTGGCCCATCACAAGACTACCCCTTATCATCCATCAAGCAAATGGAACTGCTGAGGCATTTAACAAAATACTAAGTCACACGTTGACCAAGATCTATGACGTCAGAAGACAAGATTGGGATGAAAAAGTATCATTCCATTCTATGGGCATACATGACAACCTACAAGAGATTGAACAAGGCCACACCATTTCAATTGGTGTTTGGCATGAAGGCTGTTTTTCTAGTTGAATTCATGTTATCATCGTTGTGTATAGCATGTGCAGGAGGGTTGGATGATGAACAAGTCACTAGAAGAGAGGATTGATAAGTTGATGTAGTTAGACGAAAGGAGATCACTTGCTAGATGGAGTCAGAAGACAAAAAAGGAAAGACAAAAGGCATGGCATGATCATCATATAAAAACAAGCAGTTTGAGGTTGGGTAGATGGTGTTGTTAAATGATTTCAAGTTTTTGCACCATCCGGGGAAGTTTAAAGTCCATTGGCTAGGACCTTACATCATCTCATACATCCTTGATTCAGGTGCTTGTCAGTTACAAGCACTAGATGGGATGAGATTACCGGGTCATTTCAATGGGAGTAGGTTGAAGCCCTACTATAAATAAGTCTTCTTGGTGTTTGTAAATAAGGTAGTATTTCCAGTTAGCTTAGGATTTCCCTTTATGCTTTTTCTTTCTTGTGTTTCCCTTTCTCGTTGCTTGTTCCTTTCTTTTTGTTCCATTTTGCACCTTGTGTTCCGGTAACCACATTATTTTCTAAAGTTGTGTATGCACAGAGGACCACGCATCTGTTTTAGTGTGGGGTGGAGTAGTGCAAAGTAAAGTATAAGCCAGTAGTAAAATTTGAGTGGCCCAATAGAAGGAAGCACGTAAATTGAGAAAGCATGTGGGGAAACGGTGGATAATGAATTGTGGTGTTAAGAAAGTTGTAATTAAGACCATTTATGAAGAATGAAGAGCACAGGAACAACATGAGGTAGGTGAGGGAAAAAATCAGGTAAAGGACAAAAGAAGTGCCTTCGGCGCTGTAGACGCACGCGTAATAGTCTTCGGTCAAATTGGATTTTTATGTGCCATAAAAGGTTGTAGAAAGTTTTTCACACAGGATTAGACGCGTGGGTAAGGGCGCTTAAGGTCGGCCTAGTGGAAAAAGTCACATTTAATACTAAGTACATTGATAGATGGTATAGTATTTATTGTTGGAGAGGAACAAAAACTATAAATATGAGGTTGAGAAAGTCATTATTTTACCTTACTATTACGAAGTTGAAGCGCTCTTGCGAACTAGGGCATCTAGAGAGATTTTTGTGAAGGAAGAAGAATCATAGAAATCTAAGTGTGCGACTAGGGTGGATCTAGAAACCGGAGTGGAAGGAGTACACAGGAGCAGGAAGAGTTTGTTTGAAGTACGCCGTATTGTGGAAGGGTTTTCCTAGTTAGCGTTTAGTAGCTAGGGCACAAAAAGAGAAGGATTTCTTCGTGGAGTTAAGCCTTAGAATTGAGCAAGAGTAGTAGAGAAGAACAAGGAGTTTTAAATTTTAACCCGACAAGAAGAATGACACCAAAGAAGGTGATCGTTTCACCAAAGAAACAAAAGGACAAGGCAAAAGGAAAACAAACCACTTTCGCCGATAGATCCAATGAGGAATGGTACGTAGAAATGCAGTACCCAGATGGAGTATTACTGGGAAAAGAGTGGGTGTCACATTTGAGATAAATGGTCATGAGTGATTACAACCATCGCACGAGCACTAATGAGAAAGAAATGGCGTTGGAACTAGTTCGTCCAACTAACAAAAGGACACTAGATGGAATGCCAATATATAACAACGAGGTGAAGGTAAAGCTGGAGAAGGCAGGGCTATTACAATTGTACGAGTTTCCTTATTTTGGAAAGCCTGAGCAGCTGTATTAGTGGTTGATGTCGCGCATACATGAAGATCACTTCTACTTTACAGGACACAAGATGTACCTAACACCTCAGTTGATATCTAAGTTCATTGGTCTGAATTGTGAAGGAGAATCCATAGATGATGACTTGGATGATAAGGAAGCCGTCAACGAAATTGTGGAGGCTTATGACTAAAAAAAGGGTTCGCGGTACTTTGACATCATAGAAATTCCAGACCCTATTATGAGGATGGCCGTGCGCTTGGTCACCAAGATTAATGATCAAGAAAGATGGACGCAAGTAAACAAGACATGGTTAAATGTATGCCGAAAGATCTCAGAAGGGACCATATATAACCTGTCTACCTTTATTGCGGATGAGATCATAAACAATGCACAAAAAGGAGAAAATATACTATTCAGAAACATCCTCCTCACCATCATCTTCTCAGAGATTGGAGTACCCGATGGGCTAGAGAAGTTCATTTGGGAGTATCTAGAAGACAATCCCTTGCCCGCGAAAAGGTTTGAGAAATATACTTGTGAAACCATGACAGTTGCCCACAAGGCGCACCTATAAAAGTGGTACAAGCGAATGCACTACGCATTGAGGGCAGAATGGAGGATCCCTGAGTAGTTTCTCGCGCTCGTGGATGGAGAGGAAAAGTTTGCAATATATCAACATCTCTGCATTGGCAGGTTTACATTGACAAATGGGACTAAGAGCTCATGGTGCAAACTACCCTTCTCCTTCACCATGCAATACTTCCAAGCAGGGGTCAACCGGTTCAAGGAGGCCAAAAGGCTAAGATTCGACCTTAGTGAAGTAGACCAAGACCACTACAAGCTGCACTGAAAGCTTGTATACCCTAAGAAGCACACATACGTGGAGAAGTATGTCTCCCAAAAATTATAAATGATGAAGCCGATAATGTTGCTAATCACCAGAAGGGCTGCAACTAGGGTTGGAGTGGAGCACAAATGAAATTTAGAAGGAGATAAAAGAAGAGAGCATTGGGAGAGAATATAGTAGCATGGGTGGAAATCCCAATTTAGCAGTAAGCTTCCCAAAGGCTGCACGAATAGGTGGGAAGGGCATAGTGGTAGCATAAGGGCAAGGAATGGGATACGTCGATGATCCAAGCAAGGTGCTACGTGCGCACTTCCAAAGCACCATACCAATAGAACAACTCCTGACTATGACCTCGTTTGATGAAGAAGGCGCATATCCATGAACCCGAAAGATGTTATCTTGGGTGTTCGAGTCCCACATGGATGAACTTGAGTTCGAAGTAAGTTAGGAAGCGTTGATGAAGGTGTTAGAGATAAAAGGAGTAAATCCCTCGGTAAATGCTCAACAATTATTATATGAGTAGATCTAGAATGCACTCAACAAAGTTTCAGTTGAGATTGAGGCCAGACTATTTGGAAGAAATGATAGAGTAAGATTCCTAGAGGAGGAATTGGAGAAGGAAAAAAAAGAGCTCGTTGAGAAGAGCAAGGAATTAAAGCAAGAAGAGCTTATCAGCGCACAATTAAGGCATGAACTGAAAGAGGAGAAATCAAGGGTGTGCGAGCTACACAAGAAAATTGAAATAATTACAGGTGTTATTGTTTTAAAGCATCATGACCTAGTGCTACTCGAGCAAAAATATGAATCAACCTTGCAGTGTCTGGAGGATTTGACCCACATCCTCACAATGGAAAGGAGGCCACTTGCCTTAGAGACTACAAAAGAAGTGTTGACGCACTAAGAGAAAGAAGAGAAGTTGAAGGTTGTCGAGATCGTTGCTTGATATACCAAACTCCTTGCAGAGGTAAAGGCCGCCGCACAAGTTGTTGAAGCTGCATATGACAACTGCGCTGATAGAGATAGAGTGGCAAGCATCCTGGTTGCCACACATGAAATAAAACTCAAGGAGTTCAAGAAAAGAATAAGGGGAACAAGGCAGAAAGGGATAAAATCCTGGCCAAGGTAGAAAAGAAGTCAGAAGTTATCGAGACCTTGTGAGGCTTGATCAAAAGTTGGCTAAAGGAGTTATACCCCCAGATCACCCACAGGATGGATGTACTTGATAACTTGGGAAAACGGTTGGAGAGTATTGTTGAGACAATGAGTGCCAAAGGGGAGGAACTAAGTTTTGAGGAGGTGAGCACCCTAGTTGGAGACCTCTGTCAGCAAGCACAGAGCGAGGTTGATGCCTGGGAAAAGCTAAAGGCAAAAATAGGGAAGGATTTCCCTCTCCTCCAAAAATAAGCATCATTCTCTTACAATTTCCCCATTCTTTCATTCTTTCTCCCAATTCTTCATTCCTTCATTCTTTTTCCCGTTATTCAGAGCCTGTCATTCTTTATTCGTTGAAGAGGAGTGTTTCTTAGGGTGAAGAACAAGCGTATTATGGGTGATGTTGGGCCCCAAATTATTGGATAAGTACAAGAAGGCACGTGGGCGTGCGGACCTATTGGAAGCAGGGCATGAGGGTTGAAGGCGCGCAGGGCAGGGTTCTAGCAGGGTTTAGCAGAACACACAATGCACACACGTAAGACAAGACAGGTTTTAGGACTTAGCCATATTTGACATTCTATGCAACACATGATAAAAACGTGACCCGTGTAGCATGTAGAGTGGATAAGGTGCCAGCCTCGCAGCTGTATGGTCAAGAATGGAATATTTTATGCATGCAATGAAAGGATCTAGAAAGACATCAATGTAAAGAGTGGAGAGCTCGAATCAAAGGAAGCATGCTCCATTGGAGGACCACATGGACACTTGGCAACTGATCTGTTATCTTAGGAAGGCATGGCGGCAGAGACAAAAGCTATATATAGAGATGCTTGGGTAGAAGAAAAGGAGAGACACACACACACACACATACCAAGAGCAGCCTCATATAGCACTGTATAGGCAAAGCTTTGCAAGAATAATGAAGGATCTTTTGGGTTGGGATTAGGAGAACTGTATGAGTGATAACACTTTTAGAGGGATGGGTCTGTAACTAGTTTTGTAATATGGAAGCATAGATTAGGGTCCAGATGTATGATTCTAATATGCATTGTTATATTGGTCTATTATGGCCTTAATGAATGTAATGTGGTTATTGAACTTGTTAACATGAATACAAGGTTTGTTAAATTGATCAGAGTTTAAGCATGACAAACCAGATAACAATACACCGAAATAATATATTTAGGGTTGAAAACATTTGGGATAACTATTCATTATAGAAGTATTACATATATAGCTTTCTTTGATCCTATAATGAAGGAGTCAACATCAATCCATAACATCTCAACATACTACTAAGATCACTCAACTATCCCATTATTCACTCAACCATTCTTTACCTTTGAGTTGGACAAGACAACTCATTATTTACACACACTAATATAATAATGCTACACAATATTTCTGTAACATTCACTCCCCTATTGTTAACATTATTATTTCCCTACATATACTCCCCTAATGTTGACATGGTACAATATAACTCTGTCTTCTACTGCAACGTGTTACACGAGCTTTCTTCATAATCTAGATCAAAAGAAAGGTGTATAAACTTTCAACTGGCTGATTGTCTTGCTGCACATGACCACAACTATGCGACGGAACGCATCCCACATTTACTCCATGAAAAGAATCACATTTTCAAAAAAAACGATACCTCAATCCGAGTTATCAGCTAAAAGTTATCATGCTTACAAGTTCTAAATTCAACTTCTTTCTGGACCCCTTTCCAAAAATGGAAAAAACAATTTTGTCCTTGTGTGTTTTTTTTTGCTAAATCCAAAAATGGAAAAAACGGAAAACAAGATTTAAAACTCACGATTAGCAGATAACTGTCATTTTCACTAGTCTCGCAGAAGATCGCTGAGTTACAGGCAGTGATTCCAGTTAGAACGTGAATGGAAATTTGAATGTGTAGAACTATCAAATCATATAAAAACTACAATAGTCTAACAATTCGATTGACCAAGATTTGTGAATGTAAACACGTGTACTCTACAGCTAATATGCTCTCCACCAATCACGAACAAGACAATGTAAAATCAATACTTGTAGATTTGGTCATGATAACAGAACGGATCTGAGGAGAATGGCACGTGGTATGTCCAAATAAAAAACTACAAAATTGAATGGATGCCTATTGCCCCCTCCTTCCACGTGTGGTTGTGTTGGGGACGTGTCTGATATTCATCTGCTGCGAGCTCACTGTTATTTATCCATTATATGGATCAGAAGCTGCTCTGATACCAAAATGTTAAATTGATCAGAGTTTAAGCATGGCAAACCAGATAACAATACACCGAAATAATATATTCAAAGTTGAAAACGTTCGGGATAACTATTCATTATAGAAGTATTAAATATATAGCTTTCTTTCATCCTATAATGAAGGAGTCAACATCAATCCATAACATCTCAACACACTCCTAAGATCACTCAACTATCCCATTATTCACTCAACCATTCTTTATCTTTGAGTTGGACAAGACAACTCGTTATTTGCACACACTAATATAATAATGTTACACAATATTTCTGTAACAAGGATATGTTCTAAAGAATATATGTTGTTCATGGGCATAAACCCTGGTGCATTTTCTTTGTGTTATGAATCAATTCTATATTATGTTTGATACTTCTTTTTGTTATCTAAATGGGTGCATTGATATGATAACTCATCCTAATTTCTTAGAATAAACATATGGTTCCTTTCTTTTCTACATCTAAATCTATCATTAAGGATGTATTATCAAAAAACTCATATAAAGGAGGCACTCGACACCCACGCATGCCTCGGGTGAGTGCTCAGCGCCCGCTGGGTGATAGGCCGACGCGCATGGGGTTAGATTGTTGTTTTAGGGGTATAAAAATGACTACAAAGTGCTTTGGTGCTTTGTCTCCCACCTTAAGCTATTCTAACCTCGACCGAATCTACACACCACAAGCTGAATGAGATTTAATGAGCTTGAGCTTATGACGAATTTTAACAGCCTGTATCTGAAGGGGAATGTCAAAAGGATTGGCCTCAAGCATAAGCGAAATCCTTCTGAATTCTTCATGTAGAGCTGAGTCCGCCCGTTTACGAACTCAAACAACTTGTTTATTGAAACGACAGAGGAAATGGGCAGTGTGCTGGATCGCCACTTCCCACCAGTCATTCTAGCTAGCAACGAATGGCAGACGAGGTGCCATCTTCCAAACCTTTTATATAAGTGGGACTGCTCCCAGATGACTTAGTAAAGAGACATTATGAAGGAATTGATTTGAAGGGACTTTAAAAGGGGCCCCGCGCCAAATAACCTTAAATGGGATCGGATGATGATCTGACAAAAGCGCACCTGACCACACCGTGACATGGGAGGAGCCTTGTGTGTCAAAATAAAAAAATAGTTTGTTGTGAAAGAAGTACATGATCAAGCCTTTTAAAAACCCGAACATATCCTTCTCGAAGATTGGTCCAAGTACCAAGCTTGGGCCTTAAATTTCTTGTTGTCGGCTAAGCAACGGATTGGAAAGCCCCCAACAACTTTTAAAGAAATACCAGGCCGCATGCTCACCGAAATACTAGCGCATATAGAGGGTGCTGAATTTATCATTTGGATACTCTATCATATTAAAGTTACCACACACCAACCAGTAAGCTATCGCCTAACCATTTCCATAAAATCGTTCTTTCACATCCATCATTAGGAGCATAAACAATAAGATTACCAAAGGAAAAATCATTAATCGCCATAATCACCCACACGACCCGATTTGAAGGATCTTGGCCCAAGGAGGTGATTAAGGCTGAGAATTTTGACACTATAGAAATGCTCGTACCACATTTGCCATCAATGTGCTAAGTATAAAAATGCAAAAAGTTGGGCAATACAAGTTATCATATTTTGAAGCAAGAAACCATAAATCTTAATTTCTTGCAAACAAATAATATCAAGGTTGTTTAAACGCTGGCAAGCTAAATGAACAAAGTATTTGTGAGAGGGTTCTATAAGACCCCGAACATTCCATGAGATGAAGTTCATGAAAAATCAAACATATCAAAACCCCCTTGATCGTTTAGAATACCATCCTCCAAGCTAAGAATGGAAAAATTAGGAGCAAGCGAGATTTGGTTTGAATTAGAAAGCTTAACTTGAATGGAGTGGTGTTTGGCCCCATTATCTCCTCGCACGCTATGGGACACCTCTCGGGGTGGGCTGCAAGAACGTTGTAGAGGAAAAAAAGTTGAAGCAAGATTCCCAGTATTCTCTGAACTTGAAGGACATCTTTGCGAGGGTTTGGAAGGAATGGAAACCGACGAGTTGGGCAGCTCCGAGCCCGACTCATCCTTAGACGGAGCGGGGAAGGAGAGGGGGTAGGTGAAACCACAGGAGTGGGTTTCGTAACAAAGGCCTTCTTATTCCCCACCGCAATCCAACCATCGTTAAAGGGTCAACTTTAGGCTTGGAAAGTTCAATCCAAACTAGAATTTTCAACGAAACTTGGCTGGTGGGACTAAAATCGAGAGTCCATTAAGAAAACACTAACATTGTGTTACCTAAATACCAAAAAGCCGCTTTAAGGAGGAGGGCTTGGAGCTGAGAAGGCTCATGAAAGGAAAAGAGATAAAACCCTTTGGTGAGGTTATAGATGCCTAAAACTAGGATACTATTGGACTCTCAATGGTTCTTTATCCAGTTCTGAAGGTAGGCTTATGAGGGAATGTAACCACAAAATATGCAATAAGGCAATTATTATGATACCACTTGACCACAAAGTCTAAACATTCATCAGAGATAACATCTAGGGAGGATTCAGAATCCATACCTCGTCGTAGACTTTTGACACAAATTTTCGCACGCGCTTGGGATCCATTTTCACCACCAGTTGCAATGGAAGGAGAGTTGGCCATTTATAAGCAAATCATCGCCTTAGTGATGGGGAAATAACCGAGTTCACTATGATATGATCGAAAAGAAAACCCTAGAAAGGCTAAAGAAGTACAAAGCATGCAAGAGTGTAACACAAACGAATGCATTAAAAAATCCTAGAAGAGTCTAAATCGTTCTTGTGCCATATAGCTGGTGGAAAAATCAGGGTCCCACATTTTATAGAATTTATTATATGGCCCCCTAAGAGTGCACTAGTATTGGTGTTTCTCTCCTAGTAAATATACTAACACGTCAATTTTTTTTCACAAATATTTTATGGCTAAAAACATCAAACACTCTGAACGGTTGTCAAATTTAAACCCAATTGTCGTCCCCTTGCCCTACCTAAGTGGGCGTTGGCTTAAAAAAAAATCTGGTTTCCACCTTGTCACTTGCGTAACACGAAAACCAAACTCCATTGCACCCCTTTAACTCTGTGATAACAAGACTAATTTTCCATCTTCCTCCTGTGAATTGTATCAATTTTATACAATAATACCAAGATCGCTGAGGATTGTTCAAAAATGAAGAATCTGTATGTGGAGGCAGTGCTGCCGGTGGATTTGAACAAAAACACGTCATGGTTTCAATACCCCGGGGTGTGGACGACATATATTCTCATCCTTTTCTTCTCATGGCTTATTGTTCTCTCGCTCTTTTCCTGCACCGCTGGAATGGCCTGGACAATTGTGCATCTCGCTCATTCTGCGGTAAGACGGATCTATTCACTATATTTCCTTACTTTCAGCAAAACCACTGCTAGAATCTAACCCTAACCTGCAAAATGACATCTTTTAGTGGCTCTGAAGTGGAGGTAATAAGATAATTATTGTTGTTTTTCTTGTTTGCAACTCACTCTTTTCAATGTTTATAAGCTTGTTTCGTTCAAATACCCAAAGTTAGCATTGAGGAGGTTAAGTGTATATTTCTACGGTTGTTCGCGTGTACCTCCAAGGTAGGTAGGCTTATATAAAACAGAATGCAATTTAGATACATATCACCGCATCCAAACTCTGAAGAGGTCTAGAAGTTAGTCCCGAAACGTCGGGATCACAAGAGTGTAAAACATAGTTGATTCCAGATATGCAAGACGAATGTTTACCTCTGGAAAATTTAAAGCTTTAGTGACTCGGCTTATCAAGTCTATGTTTCTCCTGGAAGATGAGAGAGATAGCTCACTAGAAACGTCTGACAAAAGCTTCAAGATTTTCTATGCAGTTTATCCAGAAAAGCTTCTGCAACTAGGTTTATTTTGATGCCAAAGGATGAGTTCCTGCTCTACTTCTTTAGGTTTAACTTTTAGGTACTCCGAGTAAAGCTGAATCGGCAAAGCTTGATTTTCTCCTAAGTTTGGTCAGGAGGCTAAAACTCGAAGCTGCGAAATTTTAATAATATTATAAGGTAAATTGAAAGAAATCTCTAGAACGGTTGTCATATGCCAAATTGGCCTTTATAATTCTAACTTTGAATAGGTGTCTGGTCTTTATTGGTGCCTGCCTTGGCCATGACCTGGAAGGCAAGCGTTTCCTTGACCAATATAATTCTAAGCTCGAGTAGTAGCCCGGCCTTGGGGTGTGGGTACATAATGTACCTAGAACTGTTTGACTCAAATACAAAAAATTAGTGAGATTGAGAAGAAGCTAGAGTTTGAGCATAAGTAACGGTAGACAACAGATATGCAGAAACATTTCTCTTTCTTAAGAATGAAGTTGAGCAAGGGATATTTTATACAGAGTTTAATTACGATAAGTTCTGAAGTGGCTTTGCATGGCATCTTTTGCGGATTTCTTAAGCATAACCTTTGAGCCCTTTTAATGAATTTTTAAATTATTGTCCATGGGACCATAAATTGGGCGCTTCTATAAGACTGCAAATAATATGCCAGATAGAAATACATGATTTACATTGACATTTACAAATTTTATGCTTTGGACTGAAAAAAAGACCATTTTGATTTTGGGAAGGTGAAACCCCTATTTTATGTCCACCAAGGGAATTGTTCTCGGACCAATCCAAAGAGAATGAACCCTCTCTATTACCATACCACAGGAACATGCACAAATTATGTATATATTTTGAGCCCTAACCTTTGCAGGTTAACTGCTTTCAACCTCAGAGTTATTGTAGAATTATAGTTCTGAGTTCTTATACATACTTAATGTAAATACCTAGCTGTTTGGGAGGAAAGCTCAGCAGATTGTGTAAATTGTTCATCTCATTTTGCTCAATTGAGTGTTTCTATCTTGCTCATCACATGTTCTTCAATTTCTCGAATACATAGCATGCACACATGTGACTAAAGGAGTGCTGTTCTAAATTACTTCATGAACTGCTCTATGATTCCTAATTTACATATTCTTGTGTAGATACTATGTTCATTTGAACTGCATTAATCTGCAGTGTGAACTATTTGTAGTAGTACAAGTACCTTATGATGCATGCTAACACTTTTCTCTTAAAATATCTTGTGAAAGATTAACTAATTTTCTGTAGTATACTATGAAAATAATCCTAATTAAATTTCTTAAAGTGGGCCATAAGGTAATTCAAGAGACTGCTAAAATATCTATTTATTAATCAAAAGTTAGACTGTTTCCTGCTGGATGATAGATTAGGGTAACTCAAAGTCCAATTCCTTTTGCAGGATATCTCGGATTCAAGTAAGCCAAAGATAATTTAAATTTTTGAGGTACTTCACAGGCTTTCTTCAAATTTGCTTCCACTAACCGTAACAGAATTCTTCTGTAACTGATTGCTTCTAATGATTTTATTTTACATTTACCATGAATATGAAATGGGATTTATTTAACTTTAGGCTTAATAGTGATCTATATGTGAAATTAGAAACACGGGTACTAGGTGGCAAGTCCCTGTTGTAAAAAATGTCTATCTCATTGCTATATACGACAAGCTTTAGTAAATATAATCTTTTTGTGGTTGATTGGTTGAGATCATGGTCCATAATCACATTGTTGGATCAAGAATGACAAGATTTACAAATTAGAACCTTTTGGTAGTTGATTCTTTGACAATCTGAGATCATTGCTCTGAGTGACATTGTTGGATCTGTCACAAAATACATATTTTTTAGTTGTCTAATCAATAACTATCTGAAAAAATATTATTTGGTAGCACAAGTTAAGGTGAATGACTTAACCTTCTTTTGGTATGGGATCTAGTCTAAATCTAAGATATAATATTCTTATTGTTTGTTAAAAATGTCTTATTGCTGATTAAAAAAATGTAACCAGTTAAAAGTTAAAACTCAACATTAGTAAGAAGTTTGAAATCTCTAGAGAGACTGAACAAGTAATCTAGTCATAGTTGCTGACTTGTAAAATGTCAAAACCAAGTATTATGGTTGTCCTATGTGTGGCTGGAACTCAAATCATCTTGGAGATGATATTTATTTGCCTCCTTGTGTGAAGCACCATTAATTTACTAATGTCAAGAAATTATAAAGGGCATAAAATAGATTCCGGGCTATTCTAGGCCAGCTCTGTCTTTATCAATTTTATTCAGATTATTTGGGACGACGTCGATAAGTATTTCCAGTTATCGTTGGCTAAGACATTTTCATATTATCTAGATGATTTTGAATTCTGTGCCTGGAGCACATGAATAAAATCGACAAATTATCCTAGTATGTTTGAATTCTGTGCCTGGAGCACATGAACCTATAAATTATCCCAGTATGTTACTTTTCATAAGATTTTGCTAGAGTGCGGTTTTATTCTTAGGCTTGAACTTGTGATGGCTATGGGAAATAAAATGGTTTCTTGTTTTCAGTTTCAAGATCATTGCCCATGTTTTGCAGAAAATATAAAACGCTTTTCAATCATTTGTCATATTTGGAATATGTAAAAGCAATTTTACTTGTACAAGGAGGAGTCTTAAATAAATTTTAAGGCGGTTATCTCAATTTTAGATTTGATTACTTCAGATGTTTCCTATTCTTGTAAGGTACACACATTTTTCCACATCCAGCAGAATGAATTTTGTATAGGATTCCCGAAGTTTATCTTGATATTAACACATCCTTGAGCCAGCTTTTGGGTATCTGCCAAGCAAATGTTTGGTCAAGTGGGCAATACAGTGATTAGGCACTTATTTACCAAGTAGCCATTGCTAAGCTGGACAATTTTTCATTTTCTTTTTGCCAGATGAATATGGAGAGCCCGAGTGGGGCTGATGGTGAAGGTGTGTGTACTCCATAGAGGAGGCACAGGTTGGATTTGAGAGGGGGTTAGTGTATGGACAACTCATCAAACAATATATAAGGTAAATGGATAAAGTTATAAACAACCCCCTTGCTGGCTTCCACTAAGGAGGTCTCAGACACCAAATTGGTGTCTCCCCTGATGGTGACCTAAAAAACGACCTCTACCTTTACAAGTATTGAGGAAACAAATCTTTGTGTTTGGCAAGATGAGTCTATTATTATACCTTTTTTTTTGAAATATTTGGCATACACTCATGATATTTGTTTGTTATAGCGATGACATTGGTTTAGTGGCCATCTCATCAGGGTTTGACAAAATGACAGTTCCACGTTTCTCTATTGGGCTACTTTAACAATAACAAGTAAACATATTTTTGGTTCTAACCACTAGTTTTAGATTGAGAACATGATGATCGACTGGACAAAGAGATATTATTTTGGGAGAGGTGTCCACTGACACTGTCACCCGTGGGCCGACATGTACCCCTATTTATGCTCCTCTATTTACGTCTGGCTCCTTCAGAGGTTCTCGTCCACAATTTGATCTCTACTAGAAAACTATCCAGACAAGAAGCCCTTCATGACCATGGTAGTATAAGAAAACGGATATAAATTGTGAACAGGATATTGTACCCAAGTGCATATTGGAAATTATTTTGAGTTGTTCCTGGTATCAAGCACACAAATTTAAAAGCCCATGATTATGTAACAAGTTCTATTTCGATGTTCAGGAACAAGTAACACCGTCTGTGAGGATCATAACAACTGTATCAATATAACATTTTTTAGAACTCTTTTTGTTGCATAGTTTAATTAGGTTGCAGAGTACTGTCCTACAGATGTAAACTGGAAATATGCTGCTTAGATGAATTTTAAGACAAATTACATGTATAACTTATATCGAGATGCAGTGATTTCGACTTCATTGGAGAATAATTTTTCTGTACTAACTTTCATCTTGTGTCCACCTAAGATTCCGTTGACTAGCAAGAATAAACTGTCATTTTTGCTAACAATGTGCTAAGTGCGCAAAACGATCTCTCTCTCTCTCTCTCTCTCCCCTCCCTGTATAACAGAATCCAATCTCCTACACAAATTCAGCCATAAATTAAGTGTGGAAATTCTACGAAGATTCAGTGACTTTATTGGAAAATAATTTGGATGCACTTACTCCCATCTTCTCAGTTACCATGTTCTTATGAACTCGTTGAAAATTCGGCTTGAACTGTACTTTTTGGTCAAACCAAACATGTTTGGTTAAACATTATTTTTTCTATTTTTTTAATTAAAAAATTTAAACATTTAAATTATATGAACTTCAACTCAAAACAAAAACAAAACAAGAAACACTAATACCTAAGCACATAAAGGAAAAACTGTATAGGTAATATATTTATTTATTATGATGTGTAAATGGTTTTTCTTTACAAATATCGTCATATTATTTATATATATTTAATATTTGTAAATTTTCTAAAACGAACCTTTTGAAAAATTCCAAACATCCGAACTTTTTTCCCCTTACAAACCATCCTAACTTCTCGAACATGGTACTATTGCCATCTTGCATCCAGATAAGGTTTGTCAACTAGCAAGAACTGCCTTCTTTCTGGCAATATGACAGCTTGTCAATGATCACTCTCTCCCCCCCACCGTCCCGCCCTTCGTCTCACCCCCCCCACCCGTATAACAGAATTCAATCTTTTACACAAATTCAGAGTGATAAGTATTTGTCATGTTTTTTGCAAACATGAAGTGTTGATGTATTTGTCCGTTAGGTTTTTACTGTTTATGTATTTTCCTTCACCAACTCACAGTGATAAAGAATTAACATTTTCACAGACACGAAATGTTGACATAATTCACCCTTATGTTTTTACTATATACATGTGTGATGTACATATTCTCCGATCCAAGATGGATGGGAGGTTCTAAATGAGCACAATTGCAGATACCGGAGAACTTCAGTTTTTCCTATTGTTATAATGCTCACTAAGAAAGTGCTTTTCCCCCCTTCTGAAATATGCATATTTTGAGTTCAAGATTCGTGTAAGAACTTTTTGTTTTTGTATGGATTTGAATTTAATGCAGAGACCGGATTCTCTCTTGTTGGTATATGCCGATCCCTTGAATGCATACAAAATAGCAAGTAGAAGTAAACAATAGTGCAAACTGGCTAAGATGAAAGTGCAGTTGGTATTGTATCCGATGTAAATTAATAGCAGTGTTGTTTCGGATTCCGTTTAAGGCAGTTTGTATTTGTTCACTCCAATCTCCATTTAATCACTGTTTGGAGGGAAATTTGTAAGGGAATTGGCTTCATAACAGGAACCATTTACATTAATTTTATCATACAGTATGTTGTTATCATTTCGAAATTGTCTGGAACATCTTATGGTCATACAACACATCAGGGAAATAGGGTTTCAGCTCTGAGATATATTGTTTTCGTTTCCTCCACCTAGCGGAACCTACAGCTCCACTTATCCTCTTGTTGCTAGTGATGGTGGTTCATACAGACCAACTGAAGATATTTCTCATCTTGAGAATTTTATTGCTATGAAGCTAAAAGGAAGAATCCTTCCACAGCGAAAGAGATCTTTGCACTTGATTAAATGATGATGCGGGTTTAGGGAAAATTTTAAGGAAGCATACATTGTTAGAAATTTAGAAATTCTGGATGTCCTTTTCAATATTGAATTTCTTAATTTCTAAAGATTGGCGACAATGTAAATTCTTGTTTTTGATTGTTCGGTGTATAAGCAGTGTGAGAGTTATCTGGTTTCGACTGTGTAGATTGCATATCGTCCAACGTTCGGGTCTCTCCGCAGGACCCATACATGGGAAAAATTGGTTTGAAGCCAATGCTTATTGTGAAAATTGAAAAATATTTCTCCTTTATCCTTAATTTTGAATATGCTTAATACAAAAATTTGGTGAATTCTCGAAGGAACAAAACTTTGATAGAAGCTGCAGGAATCTTGATTTTCAAATGGTAAATATTTCAAAATTCTGAAAAGGAAAATATTAGGCACTAAATATTGTCTAGATGGGGTTCCAGTCGTTAGTTTCTTTACTTGAATATTTGACTTAAGTTGAAGATCCAATGACATTTGTTTGTCCTTCAAATCTTTGGATGCCTAGATGATTAAGAATCAAAAGTTGTTGGTTAAAGTGAGGATTGAAGATATCTTTGCTTGTGGAAGAGTTTTCTTTTTTTATCTCTCTTCTTGTTGCATTGTTTGATAATAATGAGGATAGTTGTTGAATTTCTAAAAGTAGTCCATTGCTTTTAGTTATCAGTGGATTATATTTGAATTGCTAGGGCTTGAGATTTGATCCTTTGGACGAAATCTGGACATGGGTCCCTGTTTGGGTCTGTTGATCCTTCCTCCCTTTCCATCTGTTGAAAAAAGAATTAATGGCAGATTTTGGAAGAAAAATTGGGAGATTCATTGACTCGGCCAAATCTGGAGTTGAAATTTTCCTGTTGGATCTTGCAAAATATTGCTGAAGGCTTTGGTTATTAAACTTAAGGAATGGGCTTTCACACAAACACTGTGTTACGAAGATGCTCTGTTTAAATGCAATTGGTGCCACAAATATGGGTGTTTTGCTAGTCC
The DNA here is from genome assembly GCA_019776745.2 of Taxus chinensis. Classification (NCBI taxonomy): domain Eukaryota; kingdom Viridiplantae; phylum Streptophyta; class Pinopsida; order Cupressales; family Taxaceae; genus Taxus; species Taxus chinensis. The sequence continues at coordinate 245,931,532 of CM034147.1, read as the reverse complement.
ATTTTAGAAGAGATCAAAACCAGCTGCTCTAGAGACAAAAAATTAACCAGCGAATGAAAAAGAGGAATTCAACTTCAGTCCTGCCCATAGGAGAAGGTATGTCAGAGCTACAAGAGTGAAAAAGAAGATTAACAAAGGTCTCATGATGTAATTCATTCATGGCATTGGAAGTAGTAGCCATGTTCGACAACAAAAGCCAAGATGGGGAAATTACCTTGTCACTAATAAAGCAAAAGGTGGCAGCATACTGGATGCATGGATGAACATCATCTAGTAGATATTCCTCCCTATGAATTATGTTTTAAGTGGTCAAACAAATGAGGAGCCAAATTGTTTATTACACAGTGATTTTATAAGACATATCATTGTATTTGTCAAAAATATTTTCTTAATGTCAGTTGTGTTAGAATATGCAAAGAGAAGAAAGAACTTAGAGAAGGCAAACTGCACTGCTGAAATGACACAGGCAGAGGTTTATTTATTATAGGAAGAGGTAGTTACATTTAGTTACATTTGGTTGTTTGGTTACAACCTCTTCAACTGCTAAGAACCGCATTACATTCTATATAATGCTCTATAGCTCTATATTTTAACACCCCCTTGTAATGACTAAACCGGAAACAATACCAAGTTTATCCCAAAATTTTACAAATTTCCTAAAGCCCATATGTTTAGTCATTACATCTACAGACTATGCCATAGGTTGTACTTCAAAATCATCAGTCCATGACTGTGTTGTGGTTGTCGAATGAAGAAGAACCGCAAAACAAAAATCTGGTCCCATGAACAAAAGATATGACAAGTGGTCCACTAGTTCTCTGTTACATGATTCATTGACCAGTGATGAATCACCAATGGCTGAGAGTGTCAGCCCCATCTCCAGAGTGCTAAAATCAGAACCTTGAAGATTTGGAATGAAAAATCTATTCCAGGCTTATGTAGCCTGCTGGAGTCTTTACAAAGACTCAATTATCCTGCAATCGAAGTCACCTCGATCACGTCCTTGCAACATCGTGTAGTGCTCATCCAACTTTCTCAATAAGAGAAATGTGACCATCTGTGCAGTAGGAGTTAGAACCAACTCCGCAATAGTAGGAGAAATAACCATCTCCGTCTCAGCAGTGGTCTCCGTCTCAACAGTGGTAGGAGTGAGAATCAACTTCTCATCTATTTGCTCATCTATCCCCCTCTGTTGGGAAAGATCCTTCACAACACAATGAGCAAACTGTTCATGCTCTACTGTCCTTTGAGCAAGGACCTCTGAGTGAGTGGCTGGGCATGCCATCTCACCATGCATCGTTAGTGCATTTGGAATAGTGGAGTCTCTGTCCACAACAAATTATTCTTCAGAATGAGGAAATCCATCCTCCAAAGGCATGCCCGCCTCCCGTACACCTAGTATAGTGGATACTCTCTCTACAATAGGTGCATGTAGGTTGATTGTATCCAAGTCAACAAATTTGTGAGGAATGACTTCCTCCCAAGGCATTGCAACCTCCTGCACTTCTTGAATGGTGGAGCTGTCCTCCACATGTGCATTCATGTTGATCACAACCGGATCAACAAGCTGATACCGACCACCTTCCCCAATACCAAGGGCAATTATCCATCTCTGTTTCACATCAGAGACAACATACTTCTTTCCACAGAAATCCACAGAAATGTTGGGATTTTCAGTCAATTGATGAATAGATAGAAGATTCTTTTGTAAAGAAGGTACATATCTAACATTCTGTACCAACAATTTATGAGCATTATTCAATACAATGCATATATCTCCTATCCCTTCTACTGCATGCGATTCTCCATTAGCTAGTACTACTGATTCAAAACAAATATTTGCAGTAAATGAAACATACCAGCCCCTACGACATGAAAAGTATGCAGATGCACCAGAGTCAATGATCCAGCAATTGGTACCATTGTCATTCGAGCATGATGTCGTTAGATAATAAAGAGCATGCCCGTCATCCGAATCCCGTTCTTTTGCAAATGCTGCCACATGTTTCTCATTACATGGCTTTTTGTTCTGCTGCAAAAGATCATACTTACGCTTCCGGCAATCCTTCTTGAGGTGTCCAACCTTGTGATAGGAATAACATGTGACCTGATACCGAGTGGAAGACTCACCAAATTGACGTTTCCACTTTCTCTTTGACTGAGTGACAAGAGCACTCTCTGAATGGTCACAATTAAATTCTGCTTGAAGTTTTCTCCGCTCCTTTTGCAATAGGTAGGAACTCACCTTGTCAAACGTGAGTGTTTGACTTTTAGCCATTAAATGGAGTGCCTCCACAAATGACTCATATGAAGAAGGTAAGCTGTTCAAAACTAGAGCCACCATATCATCATCGTCCACCTTTTTGTTGATGGAAGATAATTGGTCTCAAAGGTCTTTCATCCGAAGTAGGTGCTTAGACAACGATCCACCTTCTTGTAACTTTATGGAAAAGAGCATATTTTTTAGGTATAAAACCCGACTCTTTTCTGACGTCTGATATTTAACCTTCAGACTGGTCCACAACGTGCTTGCCACAGTGGCATTCCGCACTTTCGGTATCATATCATCCAACACCGACAACTTGAGAAGCAATAACACTTATGACGTTTGTCATAATCCTCAATGTTCGTTGCTGGTCGACTTTCATCACCCTTGATTATTTTATCACAATCACGAAACTCCACGACTGTTAAAATCTTATGACTCCAAACATTGAAATTAGTGCCCGTTAATTTTTGTGTCTCCGACAAGGTCAAGTGTGAAATATTTGCCATTTTATTATTCCAAAGTAACAAAAATAATAAAATAAACTTTTGCCCCACACTTAATAAAATATTACTTTTTCCAGCAAATATATTTTTGGCCCCTCACCAAAAAAACAATATAACTTTATTCCAGCAAATATAAAGTATTTGCCAACTTAATAAAAAGTGTGCCCCCTTAATAAAACAATTATTACTTATTCCACCAAGTAATATTAAATTAAAGCACCTTCAAAATGCCCTCGAACCATATTTGCATTAATAAATATTATTAATGCGAGAATACCTTTGTAGATGAAATAAAACAAATATGATACTCTCGAACTTTTTCTGCTCCAATGACTCAGCATTCGACTGTGGATTTGTACGATTTCTGTGCTCTTGTTTTGTCTTCTGCAACAATCTACTGCTCAGACTTTACCTCTCGAACTGCCCTCCACGATTTCTCCTTCACACAATTTGCGACTCAGGATTCATGACTGGGTATTTGTGGTAGCCACGTTTTTATTTGTCTTCTAGCGACTGGATCTGCCACGAATGCCTTCGTTTTTCTCTGCAAACAGTCTGCTGCCCACGAATGGAGGAATTTCTTCTTTCTCTGCCCTAGCGTCTGGTATTTTTCTCCAAATACCCCACGTTTTACCAAATTCGTGCCTTTTAGGGCTTCCTCGAATTCTCTGTTCGTGCCTCTTGAAGGCTTCCTCGAACTGCAATCTTGGACGCTCTGATACCAATGTTAGAATGTGCAAAGAGAAGAAAGAACTCAGAGAAGGCAAACTGCACTGCTGAAATGACACAGGCAGAGGTTAATTTATTATAGGAAGAGGTAGTTACATTTGGTTGTTTGGTTACAACCTCTTCAACTGCTAGGAACCACATTACATTCTATATAATGCTCTATAGCTCTATATTTTAACAGGTTGTAGTTGATACTGGATTGTTACAAGCAACTGTTTCAGAGCAGAAACAATTGTTCTAAGCATTCATATTTGTTTGAGATGAGTAAATGCTCCTTTTGAACTCGGGATTCACCAGGCTTGAGGATGCAACTTTTTTATAGAAAATGTAAGATATTGATCGGAGGAATGCTGTTAAGCATGTGGCACCATGGTCTACAGAAGCTGCAGATTGTTAAAGCCAGGATTAAAACACAGGCAAACAATTGAAGGATTTACAAGGGGGGCACTTTAGGGCAGTGACAAAAAGAATGTGAAATAGAAAGACAGGCTTTTAAAAAAACAGATGGAACCAAGAATTAATAGGGGAAGAGAGCAACCATAGGGCCACAAAGATGAAGAGGAGAAGGAAAAGATTTGGAGATTAAAATCTTGTTTTGGTTGAAACACTGGTATAATAAAATAACTTTTAGTTTTTTTCAATACAGCCATAGCCTAAAGGAGGATTCTCAACTGTATCACTATCAACTGATCAAACATGGAATGCAGAAACAACCTAAGAACCAGATTGGAATAAGGATCAGGCTACATCCTATTTCATTGATCTTTTAAATAACTCACTTGCCAAGAGAGAAGAGCTAGACAGATCCCTTCTCAGGCACATACTCGAGTTATTGCGAACTAGCAATCAATGTGGATGATTTATTTTCAATTTGTAAGGGCATGAAAGTTTTCAAAGCTCTTGGTCCAAATGGGTCTGAAATTAACTTTTTGGTTGGCGTGTAGGGACTTTAAAAAAAATCATTCATATATGGTTGAGGAATCTAGGATCCAAATGTCTCTTTTGGATTAATCAATTCTCATCTCCCCAGCCTATTTGCTAAAATTTAGGATGCAAATATCTTTGAAAGTTACAGATCCATATCCATACGCAATTCTATTGAAATTTTACAAAGCTATTGGTCTAGATGGGTTTGAAAATATCTTTTTGGCTCAGACTGTTGGTAAATATGATCTTCCTACAGATGGCCTATGAATCTAGGACAGAAAGGTCTATTCTTGGATGAATTACACCTACTCAACTAACTATGTATCCTAGAATGTAGAATGCAATCGGCTTTGAAAGATGCAGATCTATGTACAATATGCAATTCTTTTTACAATTTTTTCAAATTTCTTTTTGGCAAACAGGCTGAAGCAGTGTTCGGATGACATAATTTCACAAACTAAAACTAGTTTTATTTCTAAAATGCAAGACTTTGACAATTTCATTATTGCCTATTCAGCTATTGCAAGTAGCGTGAGAGGCACAATGTTGAAGCTTGATTTGGGTAGTGCTTATGGGCAGGAGTTCTTATCATCCACATAATGGAAGGGATGGAATTTTTGAGGAGTGCAATGGTTTTTGGGTTGCATTGGATAACCTAAGATGGCCATTTTCATGAATGGTGGACCAAGTGGTTTCCGTCTACTTCTAGGGGCATTAGTCGGGGATGCCCTATCTCTGTTTTTTTCTTTCCTCCCTTCTTGGATGGTCTGAGCAGGGGCATTGAAGCGGATATGATGCTGATAAATTCAGATAAAAGAAAGAGAGTATGTTAACATCCATGAATGTCCAAAGTAGGTTAATGTGAGTCAAATGTACAAGTAAGAACAATAGCAAGAGGAGTGAAAATGAGTTCCAACAGCTAAAATAAACTAGAAGCTACAAGCCCAGAGTTAAAAGTAAAACAACGGAATATTTTGACTGACTAGGGGGGTGAACACAAATTGAGTAAATCCTGAACATGTTAGAAAAGACTGCTTCATTTATTACAAACATTACAAATAACCATGTGAGAGGAAACCCATCTTCAAGGAATATAAGGTGACGGAAACAAAGGCTGGAGGCAAAAGCTGGCCCTAACCTATATTGGAAATTGCAATGGAGCGACATCCTCATCAACCACCATGAAAAAGCCAATGCAATATCTGATAATGTCCAAAGGAGAAATGCCTGGACTAATGGGACGTGGCTGGGAAATCATGGGAGGGCACAAAGAATGTCTCTTGGAAGCTTTCCCCACATCCGTGGCCAAAGAGCCTCCAGAAATAGAGGAAATGGTGGGGTTCATCTATTTGGATCTCTTCAAATGTGGATTGGGGCAGGGGGGTAAGGGGTGGCTGATCACCCTGTGCCGAAGAAAGTTGGACTCATCACATCTAGAGTGAGAAAAGGAAGACGATGGATGAATCTGAAAGCTGCCCGTGTAGTGAGACGTAGTCTTGCTGATCTGTGTGGGTACCTATACCTTCCAAAGGTGGTCTAACTCCTCCAATAGCTGGAGCAGGTTGGAAAGAGGTAGTCAATTTAGTAGTCTTCGGATTCAAAGAAGTTATTTATACTTTCCTTAAGCTTATTGACATATTGTTTATTATTTGGGCTTACCTCAATTCAGAAAACGACGGTGTTGAAAGAAATTCTTCAAGACTTGGGAAGAAAATTCAAGTTTGACAAATGTAAGGCATGTTTTCAAATATTCCTATTATAATATGAATTAGAATATGCCATATATTGCATCTAGTAGAAAAGACACAAATGAAGCCTTTGTATACTTGGATTAGTCATAAAGCTTAATCTTTAAAAGATTTAGACCGCACATTTTTATCAAAAACAAGATTTAATGGTAGTGAAAATATATGGGTGAACCTTGCTGGATGAACAACTTTAATTAATGCTATTCCTAATGCCTATCAGGTTTCTATGGTACCAATATGGTGGTGTTGAAAACATTTTTAAAAAATTGCTTCAAGGCAAAAGAAAAAAAAGAAAGTCTTGTTGAGGGTAGAGTGACTATCCAGCGCAAAAATCTCAGTCCAGTTCAGGTTTACAAACCATACCATCCCAATAAAGATGTAGTTGAGAACATAAAAGTGTAAGAAAGAGACTTTAAGAACTATTCTTGCCTGACAAATTTTTCCAAAGTTCAGTCAGATCAATACAATTATGGATTAATGCTTCAAAGTACTCAAGATATATGGAATTAAATTCATCATTGGGAGCTATGACACCAGACCCCCATAACATGTACCTGGACGAAGAGGAAGTTGCACACAAGTCACAATCACTCTGAACAGGAGGAGGATCTATCACTGAATTCTGTTTTCTTAACTTGTGAACAGGACTGTAACAACAGAACCAACAGCGGCAGCATTGGAGGAGGATCTCCATGCTCATTCAATGCTAAAGGAGGACAGCAAGAGTTGTAACAGTATAACCAACAACAGTAGAATTCAGAGGAGGATCTCTGTGCATATCATTTGCCAAATCTTTGCGACATTTCCATGGACAATATTTAAGAGGAGATTCCACTCGAGTATCAACAACTGGAGGAGGATATAACCAGTATCAGACCACGTCCATAACCATAACCAGAGAGGTTAACATTGTCAACTGAATCAAGATGCTACTAGAAAATGCAGGTTCTATACCCTCATCCATAGTATTGAGACAAACAAAGTTATCATATTTCATCCAAAATATATATACCCAGTGATAGATAATCATACCGCAACTCCAAAACATGTTCCTTTGAAAGACCCTGCAAGTTATCTACTCCACCTCCATCAATTGTAGACTCCTGTGTGTAAGCTGTATGATCAGTGCAATGAGGATTGCCATATGAATGAGGTATTAAAACCTTATGCAACTCAGCCTGTCTATCCAAACTGTATACTAGTATACATCAATAGCAGCCTGAGTATTTGAATGCACCATTGCAGACCGGCATTACCCAGGTATGCAGCCCCCAATTTTTCCCTGTTCCTAGACGTTTCGGGGATGCGAGGATGGGTAGGAAACATCCCCTCCTGCCCCTTTGACAAACCAAAAAAAGGGGGATGTCCCTGGAAACGTCCCCTCATCCCAGACACGAACAGGGAATGTCTTCCTGTCCCTGGATTGTCAAGACATCCCTTCACCATCCTGGGGATGTCCAGAGGTCCTTGAACATCGATATAAAAAAATGCATTTAAAAAGACACATAAACTTTAAAAAAAGTATAAACCTTAACCAAAAAGAGGGCCCCAACATGCTCCCCACCCTTATTGTTTCCGTGTTCATTCTTTAGTTTAGAATTTCATAAGTTCATACTTGTAAGTTGTACTTGAACTGTTGAAACTTGAACTATTGATGCTAGATTGTCATTGTAACTCTATAGATCAGCGCTTTGTAATCAATTTTAATTATTAATGACTAATGAGTAATGTAACAATATCAATCAAAGCTGGATTATGGCTGTACCATGTTATTTACCTTCTGCTTCTTTCAATTTGTTGAAACATAGTTACCTGGATACGTGGGGGTATGGATAGTGTAATGGGGATGACGTTCAAATTAGTGTAGGTGAGTATGTGAATAATGGTGCGGCTATATTTTGTAAAAATGTAGTCACCAGAAAATGTGTGGATGGGGATGGGGACGTGGTCCTTGTCTCTAGACTGGTGTTTCCCGGTAAGTATGGTTTATAAAATTTTAATATTATTTCATTTTATTTAGTTTTTAAATCTTATTTTTATATGTATTTTCAGTAGCGTTCCCCGAACTGTTCTCCACTATCTCCATAACCTGGGATTTTTTTTTTGGTTTCCATTCTGGAAAGTTGGAAATTGATGTAGCATTGTTGAAAACAAAACGATTTTGGCCAGTCATCATTGTCATATTTTAAAGAAGTATTCTACTCCCATACACCCCTGTTTTGCTGCACCGGTCTGTAGGGATGTCCCGAGGGAGGAAGTCCTTTTTTTGATTCCAAGCACTCCTATTCTGATTTTACAACTCAAAATTCAAAAAATTGAAAGGGATTCTTTTGGGAATTGGATTTCAAAGGATATTTGAGACAGTGCAGGAATGAACGTGACTTCTCCACGGAAATCAACTATTCAACTATTGCTACCATGAAAAACTAACTCATTTTTGCTTTCCAAATGCTCCACAGAATCTCAGTAGACCAACCAGGCCACAATGATGTCATGGAGTTACAAAGAGAACCATTTCACAAATCCATCCAGTCCATATATCCCATCCTGTCTAATTTATGTACAGACATAAGCAGAACTCATTCCCAAATAATTTGAATGTATTTGTATTCGGAAAACATATGGTACAAAGATTCAGATATCCGACAAACAGAGCATAGACAGGGTGTAAAACCAGATCTGCTTAGGACAGAACCAAGAGCTAATTTGTTCCAGATATCCAGCTATCAAAAGCAAGGCTTTTTAGGTTCTACAGAAGGCCACATGTGCACAAACCTTTTAGACCAAGCACAAATTTTATTAATAAGTGGCCATGTATCTTTTAGCTTATCAATTATTGAAGGAAGCCCAACTAGGATGCTATTAATAAAATAAGTGGTACCGAGATTAATTTTTGCTTATACCCCTAGTAGATGGATATGAAAACGGGGTAGTATCCTATAGCCTTCATCATATAAGAATAAGCTCTTCCCCCTGAATCGTGCAAATTATGTGTCATCTATAAATCAGGCCTAGAGTTTTTCTTATAATAGAAGAAATGTAAGATAAGGTTTTAATACCTTTCTGTCATCCACTTCGAGGAAAAAGCACTTCTTAACCTTAGTCGCTGTGAATTTCCTATATTTAAATTCTACCAGATCAATCTTTAACCAAGACATTGATCCCTTGTCATTAAAAAAATATGAAATTAAAATAGATTGCTACAAACTTGACCTACCTGACCGGATGGAAATGAAAATACGAGAACACTATTCCTTTACTGGGAAATAACCACACAAGTCAACATGATTCCTCACTGGATGGAAACAAAAATACGAGAACACTATATCTTTACTGGGGAATAAGCACACAAGTCAACATCAGGCAAACCTTTTTGACCAGGTTTCAAGAAAACACTTTCCATGGCATATTTCCATCTACTGCTCTAATAATCAACTTTGCAGTAAGCCCCACAAAATGCAACCTCAGGTTTTGTAAAACCTCTTCAAAAATGGTCCATTATTAATTTAGTTGATCAAATTAAGGGTAAGTGATATATTGAGAAAGAACCAAGCACATTTTGACAAACCTGAAATATTCTAGCAATAGAGATAATATGATACCACTCCCCAATCTTTTTATTGCTTTTCTCCATATCCCATATTCACACGTCCTTGAAAACTGCATCAGGTTCAAAAGGGATGCCCAGTCATTTGATACCTTAGAAATATTTCTAGATTAACACTGCTCTTGCCAAGGGGCTTTTATCCACCCTAAATCATGAGTGTATTAGCTCTATTCATCTGGAAAAAATATTTGGATCCCGTATTTCTCTCATTGACCAAAGTAAGCCTTGCTCAAACACTTGCACCCGGTGCCTTATATGCTTGTATCTCCTAATTTCGTTTGTGTTTTGTGTGCTGCTTCACATAATTCTAAAGTCTTGGGGATGGGGGGACAAGGGGACGGGGTTTCTGGGACAGCAAAAAATTTCTCAGATTTTGGGGACTGTGGGGGGACAGCTATTAAAATAATATATAAAAATCAAAATTTAAATATTTTAAATGTAGAGTCAATGTTTTTGGTAAAAATAACTGCTTTTTAATAGTAAAAGCATCAGATAAAATATAAAAAATAATAAAATTTGGGGACATCCCCTCCAAGTCCCCAAGTCCCTGAAACGTTCGGGATGTCACCAAAATTAAGGGGACCCATCCCCGTGTAACTCTGGAATTTTCCAACAAAATTTTACATTACAAAACAAATTATTCTAGTTTTATAAACAAGATTCACTCTTGCTCAACTATTTTGATAAATTCAAAACTGCAGAAATCCTTTCTAAACATTCAGCGATCTTTAAATGCAACACATTTCATTTAAATAGGGAAGACCTCTTCATCTTCCATTCACATGACAGTTGAGCATTTGGATGGGCTTGTGATTGGACAAGATAGAACAACTTGAGCTAGAATTTCATGTTGTTTATGAGCTGTCTTAGAATAGTTTTTACTCACGACTAACTTTTCAAGTCTCAGATATATTTGGTGTGCATCCTTGATTGTTATACCAACTAAACCAAATAGATTTACTGATCTATTATTCCCTCCAAAGAGGATTCATGAGGTAGAAAGTTATTTCAAATTTACTTCATTGCAAAGTTCAGTCACTTCCCATTCAAATGGAAGACCACCAGAGTTATCACTACTATCTCAATCATATTATAGATCCTTTCAAACATATTTGCATATATGCCTATAGTGCTTCCTCTCTAGTCAAATGTTAGGTGCATCAAGAACAAGTTGACCAAATCTCTTTCCATCATACTCATAAATCATTCAAACAGGTCTGTTAGAATGAGAATCAATATGAAATTAGTTTTCTTCCCCAAGAAGGATGAATCAATATCATAGAGCTCCCTCTACGCGGTTCATGGCTAGATGTGAATTGTAAGATATCTAGCCAAATAATTATCAACACAAACATTAACCTGTGTCCAACTTAATCACATCTTGTAACAACAAAAAATTGAGAGGCATCCTTGAACTTTTAAACATCTCGAATCTTGACAATATCCTATCTATCAGGGGCCTCTGGTCTTCTAATATTCCAATAGCAACTACATACCTTCATAAAGGTCTATCAATATTTTTTGTAATTTATATAACCTGTACAAAGACTAGGGAGTTCATCACCCATTCCTTTATTCAATTTTTTTTTATAGCAGAGCATTCTTGGGCTAATGTTTACTCGAGTCAACCCATTCATTTGGAGACAAATTACTTTTCTGAGGCTCCTTACATCCAAGATGCTTAAGATTTGTGTTAAACTAAGTTGTCAATACATGTTGGATACAAATACACATACAAAGTAGCTGATACGGGAATACAACAATATTTTTGGTCTCGGATACGTCTGTACAAATAATATAGAAAAATAAAAAATAATATAAATTCAAGCATAATAAATAGGAATTAACTACATATTAATAATCATGCAAATAAAAAACAAAATAAGCTAAATACCCAGAAAACACAATTCATAATTTGTTAAAGCCAACCAAATGCCAAATACAAGTCACAAATGTCATGATATTTAATTTTAATTATTACATCAAACTAGTATTCGATATTCATCATATTGCTCTTCATTGAGAGCATCAACATCATGATGTGGTTCATTAGAACCACATGGACTCAAAGCACCCCTAGTACCGCTAGCAACCCCATGTGCATGTAGATCCTGTGGCACCAAAGAAGTCTTTGTGTCATGTAATTATAGGTGGGAAATGGAAGCATCTAATTCATCATTGTTCGGCTCAACATCCCAATGCTTTATTGCCCCTTCCTTGTGCTCGGAATGCTTATGTGATAGAAACCATAGTTGGAATGTATACACACCAACATCTTGGCCTTTTTGTCCTTAGCTCATAGTGTTTCTGTGAGTGGGTGAAGTTGTATTTACTCTTGTTGTGCTTAGAGGTAGATGAACTCGCAACCTATTGAGACAAATTCAATGCAAAATTTAAATTTATAAAACTTTAAAAGTTTTTCTTTGAATAGTGTGAAGGCTATGACTTGTGGAGGTTGATAAATTTCCAAACTTGGTCATAACCATGTCTTTGACCTCAGGATCAGGGAAAAGCCTAGAGACCATCAATATACCCTTCATTGGCTTCAACATCCCTATATGGTGCCACTCTCCTTGACAATTTTTTTTTCATGTTGTAGAATCCATAGTTCAAAAAATCGTTATCGGCGATTAATCGACAAGCCAAATTTCGACTCGGAAATCGACAATTTATCGTCATTAATCGGCAACTTTATCACTACTTTTAAAAACATTTAAATTCATAAAATATACTTAAATTAAAATTAAAAACAATGTTAAATGATGCGAGAAGTGACTCTATAGAATGCCATAGGCCCATACGCATATTTTCGATTAAGTTGTGACTAAAAAAGAGAGTATAAACTACAAAGTATGCAAACAAAAAATGCTCATAGAGTCATGTCACATGTGACTTTTGAAGTATCACTATCAAATATCAATAATATTCTATTTCATCAAGCACGCCTAAAATAAGTCTGTTGCACTTGCGGCTGCCTCGTGGAAGTGGAAGGTAAATATTCCTCCTCTGTAACACCAACATTGTCTTCTATAAACATATCATCTGGATCATCACCAACTTCTAATGTCCCTGATAGTATTGCTTCTTCAGTCTCCCTCTCCAAAGCAGTTGTCTCCTCTGTAGTGAACATAGGCTCTGCATCATCAAGCTCAACAATCCAGTCATCATATGGATCAATGTCAGCCAAGTCAATTGCATCATAACTTTGTGCCCCCTCCACTTGTCTCACATGAAGACAAAGATTGTATCACACGAAGACATGGTCATTGAGGCATTGTGTTGTCAACCTGTTGCGCTTCTTTGCGTGAACAGCTTCAAACATGCTCCAATTACGTTCGCATCCAGAAGCACTGCATGGCTGACACAAAATGTGGATGGCTAGCTTTTAAAGATTTGGTGTTTTTGCACCATAATCTTCCCACCACAAATATGCAAATAAAACATTTATAAAATTGTAAGTTAACTAGGCTTGAATAAATAAAAGAATTCTAAACTTCTAGTATCTAGTTCTATGTGTAAAGAGACTAAATACAGATGACTCAATTTGTTTTTACCTAGCTGAGAAGTGTTTCTTCTTTTCACACATAGAGTCGAAGAAAAGAGTCTCCCCTCTGCGGTCTTGTAAATCTACAGCTCGTCAACAATTGCATCTCTAATATCTTTGTCAGGTACCATCCTCTCGATGCATGTATTAATGCCATCCATAACCTCCTGATCAGCTTAAATGATGGGGAAAAGAAAAACTTTGAGTTTAGGTAGTACACCACTGCATGTATATGTCAATGGAGTGTCTTGTTCCATCTCCGATCAATTATGCGCCAAATGGCTTCATATTTTCGTTGATTGTGCCCATAATATTTAGCTATGGCCTCCTTGGCCACATCCATAGCCTCATACAAATAACCCATTGGGTTTTTCTCCCCATCCACCATCCATAGAACTCGAACCAAAAGATCTGACACCTAAAACAAAATAACTACATTGTCAGGATACAAGTATGAGTACCGGTACGGGTATGGGTACGATACGCAGATACGTCAATTTTAAAAAAACCTTGGGTACGATACGTCCGTACATATATATTAAAAAATTAAAATATATATATATATATATATATATACACACACACACTCATTTTTTAGTACATAAAAAACTGAAATAATAATACAAAACTTGAATGAATGTTCAAAACATCCAATACACTTAAGACATTACATTTTCATTGATCATGTGGCTGCCATACATATGATATACGAATATCATGTCAACATGAATACAAACAAAACTATGAAAAATATGCTAGGATCAATGTTCAAATTTTCAAAACATGCAATATTTGTATACTTAAGATTTATAAATTTCATATGATCACGTGGATAGAGGGTTGTGGGTTCCAATTTTTTTCCTACAATTTTATTTTGAATCCAGACACATTGCTGCACTAAAGATTAATATCATTGTGTTACACCATAATATTCAACATATGAACGCACCGGATATTTACTTTCAGCTGGCCCTTTGTATGGGTTGGAATGTGGATTTGTTCCAAGAAAAATTGTTTCGAGCACATTATTGTCGTATGTAGCTTAATAATATACCTGTGTTGTCACTTGTGATTTGGTAAATATCTATTTATCTGAAAATGGCAAATAAAAACCATTCACACCTTTAGGGTTCTCTCAGATTTCATTATATTTGAGAAAGCAAGACAAAAAAATGAAGCTGAGGAAAAAAAGAGGCCCCTATATTTCAAAATTCAAACAAACCACATTCATGAATTTATTTACAATTTTGTCAGGGTTTATTTGATATTAAAAACGCATGTTTTCCTTGAGTTTTTCCCATTAAATCCGAGATCTTCCCGGATACGTCACGGGTACGTCTAGACATACCCATGGCATACCCGAAAAGAACACGAACGTATCCGTACCGGATACGTATCAAGCAGGGTACGGGGGGGTGGGTGACGAACCCTAGCAACATAGCAAAATAACATATAAATTTAAAATCAAAATTAATAAAAATATATATATATAACAAACAAATGATAAATAAACAAATATTCAAGTTTAGTTTACCTTCATGATTTCTTCCATTTGCTTTGCAAACATATCATCAAAAATGGTCTTCACGACCCTTTCCCCTTCGATCTTCTTGGCATAGGGAGACTCCATCCTTCGCGTGCTCACAATCTACTTATCGGCTTTACAATGTAATGAAGTTTGTGGCAAATCATGTGACCCCTAATCGCACAAGCTCCTTTCCATTGGTGTGCTCTCTCATCAAATTTAGCACCCAAGTGTGATTGTAGATGAACTTTGTAATATTTCTTGCATCTTCAACCACATTTTTCACCCATGAGAGTTTTCCTATGTCCTCCAATAAGAGATCCAAACAATGGGCTTCGTAAGGGGTCCAAAACAGTGTAGAATGCCTCTCTTCAAGAAGTCTCCTTGCTGCTACATATGTCGCCACATTGTCTGTCACAACTTGGATGACATTCTCCACGCCCACCTCCTTCACCACCTCGTCTAACATATCACACAAAGTGCTTGCAGTTTTCACTTGATGGGAGTCATCAATTGATTTCAAGACGACCAACTGCCCACTTGATGCCACTAGGAAGTTAATCAATGTGCGGTTTTTCCCATTTGTCCACCCATCAAACAAAATGGTGCATCCTCTTTTTTGCTATACCTTTTTTTGCTCTTCTATAAGAGCTTTGGTATGTGCAACGGAATCCTCCAACAATGGGCCAATCAAATCATGGGGTGTAGGAGCTTTAAACCCCCTCCCGGCAACAGTCAATGCAATGACCAAATTCTCCCAATATGGACTTTTTGCCACATTGAAAGGAATGTTGTTGTAGTACCAAAAGATTGTCGCGGCTATTCTTGCTTTGTTGTGCATTTTTTATTCCAAGCGGTACCTTCGAGTGAAGGTTGTGAACCAGAACTACTTCGAGGAACAAAAAACATCACTGAACTACTATCAGTGGATGAGCCTCGTCCCAATGTCTGACCTCGTAGAGTTTGGGCAATAGAATGTAATGCCCCCTTTCCTATGCCAAAGGCCTAAGGGCCAATTCGAGTCCCAGCCTTGGTCATACTCAAGGGGCTAGGGACGCTGGGAGCTATTGGGTGTGAATATTTAGTTCGTTTGTTATAATTTTTCGTTGACATGAGCATAAAGTGATTTGGAGGGACTTGATGTTATGTTCTGTCGTTAGGGGGGGACCCCATAACACTTTATTATTCTATTTCTTCGTTGGGGTCACTTATGGTACTTTATTATTCTATTTCTTCATTGGGGTCACTTATGGTACTTTATTATTCTATTTCTTTGTTGGGGTCAAGTCATTTTTTAGTCCCACATGGAGCGCCCAACTTGGAAAAAGGTAATGAGATGTTATAAAAGGAGGTTTAGGGGAGTGATGGAGAACATTCTGGCATACATAATTATTTTCCTTCATGTGCAACTGCTGCTTGCAAATTTACAGCTTGTGGAGTGAAATCCCACAGGGACCCTAGCTTCGGTGGTGAGAGATCTATCTCTAGTTAGCAGGGCATTCTTCGGGAGTGAGAGATCTACCCTAGCTTGTCATTTTGGAGCTGTTTTTAGGGTTGTTTTACAGAGGTATTTTTAGAGGTTTCAGAGGAAGGGTTTGAGGGTTTCGGTGACATTTTGTGGAGATAATCCAAGGGTTTTCAGATCTGATTTGTGGCAGCGATTAGAGCAGATTTTGGTGCCATATTTAGAGACACTTTGAGGGTTTTTGGCCTCTTCCCAAGGGTAGCGACTTACTTTGGGATTTTGCAACAATTTTTGGAAGGGTTTCAGTGTGCCGTTTCCAGATTTGGAGGATGGGATCTCTTCTATATCAGTGGTAGATATTATTTCCAGAAATTCAGATTTTTATCTATTTTCTATGGTTTTATCTATTCAATTTCAGATTTGCAGCAGTGTTTTTTAGGGCTTCCCGGTGTCCATTTTCAGATCTGGAGGTTGGGTTTTCATTCTCACTATTAGTAGATGTTATTTCCAAAATTTCATAATTTTATCATGCCTACTTGAGAAGATATGAATTTTTGAAGTTTTTAGGGCTTTCTCTAATTTTTTGGTTGCATTATATCATTCCAAAAATTCCAAAAATAATTTTCTTATGTTCTTTATAATATTAGCAAGCTCTCCTAAAAATTTCAAGTGATTTGAGTGAGTATTTTGAGAGATATCAATTTTCTTCAGTTCGCTGCTCTAACTGTTAAAAATCTGCAAAAATTAGAATTTGGGTTTGCTGCAAATTCTTATTTTTTTGGTGCATTTTTAAGTGGTATCCCACAAGGGATATTTCATAGAAGATGCCCCAATATCAAAATCTTCCCTCGCTGCCCTCTTATTTGCAAGGGCTGCAAGTGCATCAATGTTCCTCTTTTTTTCTTATTTTTTCTTTGCATAAGCCGCAATGAAAGCAGACAATTTTCGTTGAGCCTCAGGTGGTGTTTGATTGCACATTGTCACTTCATTCCTTGGTATCCGTGCAATGTGGAACTTAAGGCGATAAACACCTTCACTCATCTTCATTCCACAATAATCGCATATAACAGAATTGCCTTCTGCTTGTTCACAATGCTTCCAAGAGGGGTCATTTGAGTTAGGCTTACTACGAGCAGCTGAACCGGATCCTGATGCCATTCTACAAAACAAAAAAATCAATTGTCTTAGATTTACAAGCGTTAGAGAAATAAAATTGTATGACGAAATTAAGAATAATATTGTTATTGCGTGAACAAAAAATTACAACATAACTATATTGAAAACGTATGATTATACAAAACGAATTAAATTATAACAGTAATATACGATTATATAATAGTATACATTCGTAAAACGAATTAAAAATACAGAGTTTAACATAATTAATATATAACTAAATATATTAGTATTACCAAGTAAACGTTTAATATATAACTAAATATATTAATATTACTGTTATAATTCATTTTGCTATTATAATTAAATATATTAATTCGTTTTACTGTTATATTACTATTATAATTATAATAGTAATTTAATTATAACATTATTATAATTATAAAGGTAACTGTAATATATACTATATAGTAATTAATTATAAAGTAATTAATTCGTATTAAATTATTAATATTAGGAATTTACTTTATATTTGTTTTGTATACATTTAATATATTCTTGGTACAATAGTAATATATTAAATGTATACAAAACATAATTGAATTAATTTGTAAATACATTTAATTAAATTCATTTAAAACTTTAATATATTAAATTAATTTAAAACTAGACTGAGCTAGAAATGTTTTAAATGTAAACTATATATATTAAATTCATTTAAATGTAAACTATATTATTCAAAATGAATTAATATGTAAATTTGTTTTATTAAAGCTATACTGTTAATATTTAAAATCTTAAAAAAATGAAAAAGAAATAGGCTCTTACTTGGAGTAGGGTTAGGGCCACGAACCACCACGAAATGCACCAAAACCACCACGACCTGCACCAAAACCGCCACGAAATTCACCAAAGCAGCCACGAAATGCGTTGATACTGCCACGAAATGCTAGGAAACCACCTGTGAATGGCACGAAATGAGTCGCAGAAGAAGAAACGAGCCACGAAGGAGAAAGGAGGAAAAATGAGCCACGCAAGTGAAAAAACGAGTCAGATTTGGGGCTTTTTTGCATTTATACCTAAGTTCGCAATTTCCACAATTTATCAGATGATTTTCCATGATTTTTGTAGGTTATTCAGTGCTGGAAATCGTGATTTATTGGCATTAAATAAATCGCGATTTATGGAAAGATAAATCGTTTTGCATGTGAAAAGCGATTTATCGCGATTATCGTCTGAGTAATTGCAATTTTTAGAACTATGGTAGAATCTAGGATTTTAGTTATACTTATTTGAAAAATGTCTCCCCTAGATCTTGGCGTTTTGCATTTATGATGGTCTTCTTCTTCTCAATCACTGAGTCAGCGCCATCATATATCTCTTTTAGACGTGGCTGATCCATTTCAGTAAAGCGAACTATATTCATAATGAGCTCGGTGAAACTCAACAAGTATTCTACATGATTCCACCAATTGTCATCTATAAGATCAACACGTCCATTTTTTTGGGCTCACTCAGTGTTTGATTGCCTCCATAAAACCCATAGGTTGGAAGTGACCATCTTACTAAGTTCCTCTTGCACCTTCACAAGTTGTCTCAAGTAGTTGTGTGTGATGAGAATCAAAACAACCTAGTAAGAAATGATTTTTTTTTTTGAAAACTTCAAAAGTTACAATTACCATGTTTATAAAAACTTACAACATCATAAGTGAAAGAAAAATAGCTTCCCTTACCTTCATCAGTTCCAAATGCAAGTAGGATTTGAAGATGCCTTGCAATTGGTGATTTTTAGTCACTAACATTTGAATCACTTCACACTTGACATACACTTGCTTAATCCATTCAATTTTGTTGCCCAAATTTTTCAGCATCAAGTTCGGTGTGTAAAAAATGTGCCCATACCTTTCTTCCACTAAGATCCCAATGACTTTGTAATTTTTAGTGTTGTCCGTGTCATAACGGACAACATTTTGGGGCTCCACTGCCTCATGGCTTCGACAAGGATTTTGGCAATGAATTGAGGATCCTTCACATGCCCCTTGCAATCAAATGCTTAAAAAACATTGCCCCTTTTAGGCACACTGCAACCACATTGGTCGAAGGCTAGTTTCTTGCAACTTTCCATCCATAAAAAACAATGGACACTCGTTTTTGCCCACTAATTTCTAGTTGGCTGTAATGAGGATTCTACATATTTTTTCTTTTGCCAATAGGGTGGTGCGGAGCTTCTCATAATTTGGGCTGGCCCTTTGTACCCGTTTGGGGCCCCATTGTATGCTTTCACCATATCTTGTCAATATGGTGACATGACAACATTGAATGACAAACCATTTGCATACACGCATTGTGCTATCTGCTCATCTATGATATCCTTGCTCATTTTGAAAGGACCTTTCTAGTAGCCCTTTTGTCCTTTTTTATGAAAGAAGTGAATCCTCATCTTGCCTGGAAGGTGTTGTCACAAATGGATGTATTAGGGCCACACTTGGAAAACTAGTACAAAATGGGGCAACTGGAGGCCTCATTGATTGAGATGAAGATCTTTTTTTGACAATAGATGACCTGCTTTCATGGCACAGGCTGCTTCCATTTCTTCTTGTTCCTTGATATACTCCAAAAGTTTTGCACCCCTACATTGTTCCTCTCTAATACCTTGGCCTGGTATAGCACACAAGTGGGCTTGCACCCTACTATATAAGCCTTTGAATTTGCCATTGCCAAAGAAAACACACACCACTTTGAAGCTGCTCTAGCATTGTGGCATGCCTCCATAACAGTGAACACAGATTGAATTTGAATCAGGATTGGCTAGAGGAGGTAGAACTTATTGCCATTGTAGTAATATTCTCTTTAGTTGCAGTTGTAAATTTTAAAACCAACACCATAAGGGAAGAAAATAACAAACTTGGTGCATAGGGCATAATATGTTTGTAGTTGACAACTTTTTATATATATGACAAAAACATTTTGAAAATTTAAAATGAAATAATAAACATCATAACAAGAATGAAGAAAGAATAAAGTGTGTGAAGATTGAAAAAAAAGTTAAAAACCTTACCTTCAATGAATTATCCAAGAATCTTCCTCCTCTCAAGCTCCTCAACCACCTTGGTAGTGAATGGGCACTCGTCCTTCCGTAGGAAAATGATAACAATGATTGTTAGTGAAGTATCAAACCTAAATGAGCAAAGAGAGCTTAGAGAGGTAAGTATACAACAAGGGAATGAGAGGTAAGCGGTTTTTCTTTTGTTTTATATCATCCTTTTGACTCTTTAGGGTTTCTTTTGTCTTATATATATATTGCACTTTGTGTTAAATGTTGAAAAAGAAAAAAATGTTTTTTCCATGGATATGGCTTGGAAACGTCGAAGGTATCTGAACGTACGGGACCTGTCCCCCCCGTGCCCTGGATGTTTCCACCGATGCTTGTGGTATGTATTTGTACTGAGAACATACTGTGCCCATTTCATGCCCTAGGGGCCTACTGTTTCAGTATCCTAGGTATTAAAGCATTCTGATAATCAGTCATTTAATTATTCTAGGCTCATTGACATGTAAAACACTTTAGAGAGGGAAGCACTGATAATTGTCTTTGAAAACATTTCGCCCTTCTCTTCATCGAACCTAATATCTGCCTCTGGAGATCTTGAGGCAAGAGAAAAGAGGGGGAGACATATAGGATAGAAAATCGTATAGGGAAAGGATTCAAGGGCTTCCTCCCTTAAGGACATGAGATAAAACTCATGCTTGGTTGTGATGGTAGAGAGGGAATGGTAGGTGGACACAAGCTAGTAAAGATGGGCAGCATAATCATTGGATACTGAGCTGTGGATCATGAATTAAGAATCACTGCCTTGTAGTTGTGGATTACAACCCATTTCTTATCCTTCCTTGCAGCCACAACTTGAGCACGATTCTTTTCAAGCTCCTTCGCATGGAATCATGTGATATCTACATCCGAGTAGATCTTGTTTGGGAGAGAAAATAACTTATTTTTAGCTTTCAAGACTTGTAAACACTTCTTTGTAAATTGGAACTGAATAACAAGAGTGCCAGCTGAATATGTCCAAGCCATGTCTAGAGAAATATTCTTCAGGTTCAAAGTCTAATGGAGAAAGTATGGTTGGCTTAAAAGAGGGTGAGTGGACTTGGGGAGGCCACAAATTCAGAAGGTTGAGTTCTTTAGCTAGGAACTTGGAAGGTTGAGCTCCTTAGCCCATCATGCTCTTTTTTCTTCAATTTTTTTTTTTGAACTATGATTTAAACACAGGAGGAACCTTTTTTTCCATTGACCACCTGCACCCACAAGCTTCGCTCCTCCACTTGTAGTTGAATGGACTGCTGATTGACATTGGTTTCTTTCTTCAGGTGCTTATGCTGGGTAATAATCTCACCTATTTGGTTCTAATTTTTGAAACCTTATCGTGAAGACGCAGAATTTGGTGAATCCAATCAGCTAGGGGGCTTGTGTTGCTCGAGTTCAGTAATCTTTGCCTTCAGATTGACAGTAATACTGTCTTTTTCCTGCAAGTGTTGCCAGAGCAGGGGCAAGAGATTGTGAAGTCTGGCCCCCATTTTCTCAATTTCTGAGCATATTTGAATCTTTATGTATCTTGACTTGTAAGACTCAGAAGTTTCCATGTTACGGAGCAGATTCAAATGAACTGGAGAATTTAGAAATTAAAGTTACAGAAATTCCAGAAATGGCCTAGAAATTAATAAATTGCAGAAATTTCAGAAAGAGTATGGATATTTCTTTTCAAAGGAAGAATGGCCAGAAGATGGCCCTGTATCTCTTGCAGATGCTCCTGTTCTTTTAGACACTTCTGAACTGAAGATATATAGTGCATTATGTTTTTCTGATTTTTGTTTTCTGTTTCTAGAGTTCTATATCTCACGAATTCTCAGAAAAATCTATCCTATCTAGCGTTACCATTTGCAATAAGAATTACATGTATTCAAAATCATTTCAGATAGTGGACCAAAAAAAAAAGGAAATTGCCCTTGTATTTGCAGCTGATTCACGAAAATCATTTGCCCTCGGATGGGGCAACAACATGGTCAAAAATTGCATTTGACCACAGGAAAAACTCAGCAATAAATGTCCTTTTTCCTCGATCCAGAATAAATGACCTCAAACCTTGTGTTTTGTCTTTTTATATACTGCCACAAAGAATCTTTGAATTGATCCTGCAGCTTCCACAAAATCTCAGGGTTTGCAAAATCAAGTTTCTGATAATCGAAGTGGCAGGAAGATGGGAGACTAAAGGAGAATGCTCTTGAACCTCGACTTCAGAAGGAAAAAACAGTAACTTATGAGCTGGAATAGGCAGGAGGGACTTTCTATTAGTCTTGAACACCTACTACACCAAAAGGTGGCTGCGGAGAAGCCAAAGAAGACAAAATATTGATAAATAAAATATAGTCTATCAATAATATAGTAAGTATTCGCAAGACGTTGAATTTGAAATTCAAGAATTAGACAAGCAAGAGACTTCATCAAATTTAATGGATTAAATCGTAGTTCAAAAACTCAGACTCAAACTAGGCAGCACAAAATTTTCGCTTGGACCTAGGCTCGGGAAAAGAATCGGCAAATAAAATAAACATATAAATCCATCAAATAAACTTAAATAAGATGTAAAATACTTGTAAAAAGCATAAGAAATGAACTTAGAGAATGCATGTCTATTTTCTATTAGATATGGGCAAAAAAAAGTACAATGCTCAGCATAATATCGCAGCAAAAAATTGCTGAAACTTTCTTCAAATCTGATGACCACTTCACAGTAGCTGAAAAGTTCTTCCAGAAAAAATCGATAAAAATTATTATTTTTTTAATAAAATTTAAATGTACTTTTTCCTGCTGGAGGGCAAGCTTCTGCATAGGACTGGCGAGTACCTGTGAGTTTTTCGGGAAAAACTCGGGAAGTGCATGCCAGAAACTTGCCTACTGAGTTCCTAGCAAGTAACTTGCCAAGCAAAAACTCACAAGTACTTGGCACTCAGCTCTCTTGCTGAGTTTTAAACTATGAATTAAACATTTTCAGTGATTTCTACAATATTGATGGTAAATATGTGGTGGAATATGCCAGGAATCGTTTGAGAAGTGATACGAAGCACAGCACAATCATAAATGGTGATAAGAATAGAGTGGCTGTGGTGCGCAAAAATAAAGGATGTTCCAACTTTTGATGTACTTGCAAGGGCTGATATTGCAAGCACTACTGAGAATCCATGTATGTGCATTTGGTCTTTATCTTTTCAGCTTTAACGTTTTGTCTACACACAATGTAATCTACAAATCTTTCATTCTGAAGATGTTCTGTGGGTCATAAAGAACTAGTCCATTTATTCCTCGATCTTATTCTTGTAAATATGAAAAACGAAGAAATAAATCCATGAGATCGAGTAATGACGGATGAAAACATAGAATGAAAGCAAGTCCTATAGGAATTCCATGCCCATAGTTTGTCATAGAAAGAATGACATAAGTCGGTATCTATTATGCTATTAGCTTTTCAGTGTTGCAATTTAGAATTGTGGCTGTATCTTGTGTTCTTCAAAGTTTTATTCACCCATTTGACAAATCTGCTATGACGAAGTAGAATTGCAGGTAGTGCCAAAATTGAAAAAGAAAGTGATAAAATTTTATAATCAACGTAGTTGGTGAAACAGGAAATTTGTCCACAGCTGTGGCAAAGCTGTAAAATTGCCATTGCCAGCAGTACCTTAAAAATTGTCTGTTTCCATTTGCAGACATTTTGACAGTTCTACTTACGATCTTGTAGTTTCTGCATTTTGCCTTATGTATTCTGCCTATGATTTATTTTCTGGGTAATAAATTCCTTCAGGTGTTTACAAATCCACAGATTCAAGAAGTCATTAGTAGTCCAACATCGAGATTCGATTTGTATTAAAACTTATTTGTCATCAGAATCAGACTTTAAACTAGTGGTTTGTGGCAACCTGTGCTTATTTATATATTTCTGCATCTTTAAAAAAATTGGAAGTGAAGTCTGCAAACATATTTATAGATATATTTGCCAATGCATCTTTTTCCTTAATCTCATACTTGAAATATGCGTGATACATACAAAGTCAATAGTC
Source organism: Taxus chinensis (assembly GCA_019776745.2). Lineage (NCBI taxonomy): Eukaryota > Viridiplantae > Streptophyta > Pinopsida > Cupressales > Taxaceae > Taxus > Taxus chinensis. Next base: position 245,906,989 of record CM034147.1, on the reverse strand, counting down.
GGACAGATGTTTCACCACATCTCTATATCTACATTGCCAGGAAACAGAAATCAAAATGGGTCCAAACTGTGGAGACACTTATTTCCAAAAACCCTGATTAGGAACCGGCATGGAAGTGTTTGTTCAATAATTTATAGAAAAATAAAAATATATATTTAAAAAGTGAAACACCCATTTTTAGTGTGTGACATTTAAAGAATACAAAATACTCATTAAAATATGCAAATACTATAAATCTATATTAAAAAATGGCAAAATACTCGTGCAAAAAATACCTGGGACTCTGGCACTTTTCGGCGGTGTTTGCACAAGGGAAATGTCTGCATGCCAATACCTGGGGTCCTGCAGCATTTCTGTGCAACGTAGTTCTATATTAAACATTTCTTGATGGAAATAGACTACTGTTGGTATTGTTAGGTTGAACTTCTGAAGAAAACAGTTGGCACTTCAAGTTGTTATAAATTGCACCGGACTGTAAGAAGGTGGTTACTAGTTTTCAGTTCAGTGATCATGCTGTAGGACAAAATTGGGTATGCGGTATAATAGCATTATGAATTTTCAATAAAGACCATGTTTGTGATATTTCATATATATCCTTTAGTTTTGCAAATAATTACTCCTATTTGATATTTAGATCTCTATCCTATTTTGGGGATAAGTGCTCCCTGTTTTTGATATTAAAATTATTTATCCTTAGTTCTGGGAATAAGCAGTCGTCGTTGCATTTGTTCTCCTATAAAAAATTTGGCTTTGTCTAACAATATATTCAACCTTTCTATGGATGGCCATTTTTCTTTCTAATTTTTTTGGATTGTTTGTTTCAAATATGCCTGAGCACCCACTCTTCAATCCTGAAAGTATAGTGTGAAAGCTTTTGGGATGCTAATTTCCTGTATTTTGACTTGCGTTTTCTGACTTCTTCCAGGTAACCTATCACTTTTTCCATTGGAAGAAGGGAACTCCTTTTTCAGAAGACCAGGGAATATACAACATGCTAACATGGTGGGAACAGATGGATAATGGCAAGCAGCTGACCCGTAACAGGAAATTTCTGACTGCAGTTCCTCTAGTGTTGTGAGTATACTTCTGTGCTCTTCTAGCTAGATTGTTTCTGGGATTCCTTTTCAACATTGGGAGGTAGACAGGTTGCACAACAAACATGTGGAAAGGAGATTGGAAAAGGTATTGATGGATCAAAACAGTTTTTAGAACTTGCCATGTTACACTAAATGTGGTCCTGTCTTCCCAGCCACTATCTGATTTTCCTTGGAAGCCGTCGGTCATTATTTGAGTGGCATTTACTTCTTTACACAAAAGTAACTCTGGAACTCCACTGTGTTATAGACTCGTATATATTAGATAGCTCACTTGCATTAATATTGTTATGCAAGTCTGTCCAACAGAGACAATTGTTAAAAGCCCCATTGCGGAAGCATGGACATAGAGAGGTTGGATGATTGGTTGCATCAGTTGGAGGTATATTTTAGATGTCAAGTCTTTGGTCATCGGCAGATGGTCTCATTTGGCTTAATTAAGATGTTTGAGTATGCACTCTTGTGGGGAAGTTATTGTCAACTCCCAACTTAGCAGAAGAAACTTGCGGTTTGTGTGTGGTGGGAGCTAATGCTGTGTACCTGTACACACCTCTTTTTGTTATAACTCATTTTATGTAATGAACTATCTTATTGATAAGTTTTATAATTTTTAATGCCAAGTTGTGATTGTAGGTACTTATTGATATTATATGTTATCATTAGAAGACATTGCTATGTGAAGAAAGGCCTTATAGTAGTTAGGGTTTCTTTTTTTTCTCTCATTTGTAAATAGGGATTTTTGGTGATAATATTGGTATCTATGAATTTTTTTTTTCAATCAATACAATAGTCTAGGAGAACTCATCATGCATTCCTTTCATACATGCAAGTGGTTTCCACCATCTCTTATTCATTTGTAGATCTATGCTTTTTGACTCATATCTAGAGTCAGTAGTTGTGCTATTCTATCTGGTGATTGTTATCTTTCCTCTCTCTCATCTTATATTTTGTAAACCAAAAAAACCTGCCTTTCCAGTTCATCGTTGTAGGTTTCTGTTTCGAAAACAAAACCTAGCTAATTTCTGTTGCTCGCTGCCATCAATACAATGGCTTCCAACACAACGAATGAAAGGGGATCTCATGAATGTGAAGACATTGAACATTATACCAAGCAAGAGATAGGTGCCAAAGTCAATAAGCTCTCTAGGAAATAAGATCGGCTATTGGAAACTTTTTAATGATTTACACCCTCAACTGCATTGCAGTCCTTGACCATACTAACTCTGATCCACTGAACCTTTTAGATTTATCTGGGCTGAGACTGAAAAAGATGCTAACAATTTGTGTAGGAAGTCCTACAACCTCCAATTGAAGTTGCCTTCATTCATCTTCAGAGAATTTGTTGTGTTAGAATTTATGGAGAGAGAGAATAAACCGAATAAATGTGTAAAGAATGATTGAAGAGAAAACCGGAATACACACTGTGCAAATGGGTTGTGTGTTTGGGTATTTATTATGCAAAGACGGTTACAAAATTAGTTAGCGGTTACAACCGCATAACCATACAAAACAATTATAAAAGGGGAAGTCTTATTCATTTATTCCTACACCCCCTCTTAAGACTTACCCTACATAACTTAAAAACAAACAATCTAACAAAACAGAACTACTCTATATTCAAACACTTTCACTTTGAAAGCAATGCTATGATAAGGTAGGGCTCCATCAAGTTGCTTGGTGACCTTCGTAAAGGTGTAGCTCCCGAGCTGAATTCCCGAGTTCCCGGATTCCACCTCCCGGAACTCCTGAATCACAGATCTCCCGAATTATTGGACAACCATCCATACTGAGCCATCCACAAGCTCCATCAAGTTGTCTCATGACCTTCGTGAGGGTATAATTCCCAAGATCCACAGTCTCCCAAACTATCTGAGCAACCATCCATACCGAGCTTCATCGACCTTGTATCCTTTCTTGCCTTCAAAGTTTAGAGCATCTTTATAGCACGTATTCGTCACTATCCTCACTACCTTCAGCATCTGGTGGGTCTTCAACCATGGCTATATTGGTTGTATTTGATATGACTTTACCCTTGAGCACATCATTGGCTCGAACACGACAATCCCATGCTGTGTGACCTCTTTTCTTACAATAATGACATTCAATCTCCGACTTATCTGATCTTCTATGATATTTTCTGGTTCTAGAATAAAATGCACTTTCTTGTTGGGAATGACCTTCTGCATCCTCTGTAGTTCGTTTTTCCTCAGCTAGAAGAGCTGCTATCATATCATCCAAAGATTGAGATTGAATTTAACTAAGGGTAAAAACTACATTGCTATATTTTGAAGATAGACTATTTAATAGGATAGCTTTGGCATCTTCGTCCTCAATTGCAGCTTTCACTTCTGCTAGTTGTTTGATCAAGGACCTTAGATTATTGATGTGGCTTGACATAGAGACTCCGTCATCCATTTTGAACCTATATAACTGAAGTTTTAGGGAAAATTTGGCATTGACTGCTTTCGCTCCAAATAATTTATTTAGAGTATCCCAAATTTCCTTCGATGATTTGTCTAGGTCTACATGATGAAGTTCAGAGTCAGAGAGAGCAAGGCCAATAATAGCTTTCGCTCTATCATCTTTGCTTTGCCATTCTAACAATTTCGATGCATCGGTAGGTGTTGTCTCTTTCCTGTTTACAATGCCCCACAAATTTTTATTCATAAGTTGCATTTGTATTTTCACTCTCCATGTATGAAAATTTAGACCAGAATATTTTTCTATGGGCATTTCCATTTTAATAAAATAGAATAAATACAACTGCGTATTTTGGCAATGAATAAATAAAATAAAATAAAATACCAGTTGCACAGTTCCGTGCCCTAGCGCAGGTAGTCTTTTTGCTTTTGCGTCTTTCTAGCCTTATGTCTGTGAAAAATGTTTGTGCCCAAGCAATTCGTGACTGTAATAATGCACCATATTAGCGCAAATCGCGACTGTGAAAATGTCTAAAATCACGATTTTTCGTGGCTATTAAAACCTGACTATTTGTGTTTGAAAATGCTGTTATTTTCCTGAAAAACGTGCCATTCACGACTGTATTTTCGTGCTCAAAAATACTGTTAATTTCCTGAAAAACGTGCCATTCGCGACTGCACAACGTGATTTTTCGTGCCCTAATGGCGTGCCCTTGATTTCCGACTGCAGCGTGCCCTAATGGGACTCACGAAAATATCTTTCTTCCACCCTCTCTTTGCTTGCCCCACGCTCTGATACCACTGTTAGAATTTATGGAGAGAGAGAATAAACCGAATAAATGTGTAAAGAATGATTGAAGAGAAAACCGGAATACACACTGTGCAAATGGGTTGTGTGTCCGGGTATTTATTATGCAAAGACGGTTACAAAATTAGTTAGCGGTTACAACCGCATAACCATACAAAACAATTATAAAAGGGGAAGTCTTATTCATTTATTCCTACATGTTGAAGTGCACATCCAGCTCAAAATGGCAATAATGAAATACAATATTAGCAACCATAATGAACAACTTGAAATAGTTCTCTAGGTTATGGAACTTGGAAGGTTCAACAAAAACTTGTGTTGACGCTTTAGACAGCTAAAATGGCTGAATCCCAACAGGTATTATGGGAATGATTTTCGAAATGAGGATTTAGATGTGCTATGTGTGTGTGCAGAAGCAATATCCAAAATGGAGAAAATAATAGAACTGAAACAAAAAGTATTATTATTCTGTATGTACTGTTCATGTCGATACTCTCGAGGTAGATGAATGCTTGTTTATCTTCTACCATCTAATGCTAACTTCTCATGCAGATAGTTACACATAATATTACAAAGCCGTGAAGGCCTAAAGAACCATTATGGAAGTTGAAATGATTGCACTCCCATATGTGCCTTTTTGTGCTCCAATGGTTGCACTGAACGGTGTCAAAATTTGATGGTCAAAATCTGGCCCGCCCATTAGGAGTGAAGGTTGCGAAGAAGGGATGTGCAAACCATGCAAAAAATAGCTGTGCCAAAAAGGGTTGTACAATGGAGGTGTGCGGAGAGGGACTTTGCAGAGATGGGGAAGATGCGGGAAGGAGTGTGAAAAGAGCAGAAGGAGCTTTGCTGTGAAGGGAAAGGTTTGTGGGTTGCACAAAAGTCTTGGGAAGGTGAGAACCCTGAGAAAGGTGCACAAGAGACCTGGTTAAGTGAGGACCTGATTCTGTGTTCTGGTCATAAAAACACCAACAAAAAATTCTGATGACTATAAGAAGGTACCGTTGAAAAGGGTTGCACTCAACTAGAATGAACCACAATGTTCGATCAATGCATTTTAAAATGTCAGAATGATATGTCAGTGGAAAAATACATTGAGAAATTAAAATGTTATAAGCTAAGGCTGAGATGGATAATGATACTCAATTCGAGATATCTGCATCTCGATGTTGTGACTCAATATTTAATGTATAGGCAAAGATGCACAAACCTCACACTCATGAAAAAGTTTCAAGTTATCTGGAAGTGAAGAAGTTGAAATTTGTGCTTTTTCAGCAGTAAGTTCTTTCTTGCAGTCATTGAGCATGAACATCTGAAGTAATATGGAAAATAGATGACATATGCTGAAATCTCTAGCCCTTTAAACCTAGGATACCGATTTGCCCCCTCCCTCCTCCACACCCCTGATATGGATTCGGTCTGTACTCGGTTTGGATTGAATCCATCTGCAGATTCATTCAGGATACATCCTAGACGACCTGGGTACGGCTGGATACATCTGTTGATGAATCTGGGCATACCTGAGCCATCCAGGATGAATTTGCAGCATCTGTGTGTTAAAAACGACAGTTTTGAATTTTGATTTTTTAACATTTTAATTTTTTTAATCCAACATTAAAACATGGCTAGATAACAAAATGTAGTTTCGTACACTGCAATCACTGATATTATGTAAATGGGGATGTGAAAATCCTTGATGGCTTCTAAGTTCTATCAAATGCATCTGCAGACATTTGCCAGCATCCTCTTAACCTGTTCCAAACATGGAGATTTGGAACAGGGGCTGGAGATCCATCAATAGTTTTTGAAACTTAGTCTTTTTGTCTGATGTTGTTACTGATATTGTTTAAAGCACCAAACAGGTGTTCAACCCCGATCAAACATCTTCTCCAGCTTCTTTCTATGTGTGCTAAGATTTCAAACAGGTATGTAGAGCCAACTAAAATTTATGAGATGGTACTGCCATGATTGACAGGCAAGCATGCAGAAGGAACATGAAGCGCTTGATAAAAATGCCTTACTGAGGTGTAGCCTCATGCTGGATATGCATGACTGTTAACCCAAAGTGGATGACTAACATAGAAGTAAGTTTTTTTTTGTTCGGCCGTATCCATGACATACGCTTACGCTGTACTGGCGAATCTGATTCTCTGTATACAAAACCCTTGCCTCACTTGTCCTCAACCTTGGTCTAAATGCTATATCTGCCTCCTTGAGTAGCTCTTTTATGTGGCTGAAATTTTGCATGGTAATGTTGAGGACGAGTGACTGCACAGGTCATTTGCAAGTCATGTAAGAATTTATTTACAATGCATGCAAACAAGGGTGATCATCTTGTTAAGAAAACACCTAGGAAAGCAGTCAAAGCTTCTAACAGTGACAAAGAACAGTTGGAAGCTGTTAGGATGTAATAAAGAGCTGAAGGGAGGTTATCTCCTTTTCAATCTCGTGCTTTAGCCTCAAACACTACATAAACAAGAAAAAGAACATGTGGGCCATAATTGGTTTGAGGTGACTGCATGGGGGTCATTTGCAAGTTGTGTGGGAAGTTTTTACAATGGCATGCAAAGAAGGGTGGTTTATCTATTTGAGAAATCACCAAGGAAAGCAGTCAAAGCTTGTAATAGTGGTGAAGAACAGTTGGAAGCTGTTAGGGTGTAAGAAAGAGCCTAAGGGAAATTATCTCCTTTTTGAACTCATGCTGTAGCCTCAGATACTACAGAAACAAGAACAAGAACATATGTGATGTATGGAAGATTGATGGAGGAACTTTCTTGTAAGAGAGCATGCATTGGCATTGGCACAACACCTTGTAGGCATGTTTAATGTCAAGGAGTGAGGGGCAGGTGATGCAGCCATGTCAAGAGTTTTGAAAATGAGATTGCATTGGGTGTGGCTTGTTCCACTTATCAAGAGGAGATGAAATCTCTGCATCATCCTCGTTGGTAAGGAGACAGTATGCACGGAGAAAAAAAGATACAAATCAAGTTGACAAGGTTTGTTGATGGTTATATTCATATATTGTTGTAATGGATGATTGGGCTGATACTTGAAACCTTTTGCTTCTGAAACTTAATGGTAACTCCTACACCAGGTCCTTATTTTTGAAGGGTAGCCTGATTGTTTCAGGTAAAGGAAGAACACAAAGTTCCTATGGACCATCCATGCAATGCCACTGAGGCGGGGACATCAAATGCTGTCCAAGTTGTTATAAATGCAGCTTCAGTCTGCAAAGTAGTTGGTTTATTAGTTCCAAAAAATACAAGAATATATTTTGGAAATCATGTTGTGTACATGGCTGTAATATTGTGATGAATGGTTGGGCTTCGATTAAACCATTCAGTTTTGAAGGTAATGGTATCTTTCACATCAAGCGCTGAAGGTGGTGTCTATTGTTAGGAGCCCAATTTGCACAATCTTTATCCACACACGATGGTCTGGCTAAAGTGGAAGCCTTGTATGATGGGCATTCTTTGAAGGGCCAAATAGATTGGAGGCATCTTCAGGTCAGACATGCAGTTGAATTGCGGACATTTGCTATATTGGTTATTCATACGAAGTCACTTTTTCTGCTAATGAGGGCAATTGGAACACTATAAGTTTCATTTATTCATTGAAGAGGAACCGGTTTAGGTCAAAGAAGGTAGAGAACCTGGTATTCATTGACGACAATGCTCAACTTTTATTTGATATAGACTCAAGGCGGCAGCATGGTCCTCCAGTAAAATAGGATCAATTTCTAATTGGTGCAAATGAATTGTGCATGGACAATGACAAGGGTGAATCAGATGGCTGCAACAATTTACCTCCTATTAAAATGCCTGCAGATGAGCTAGAGCTTGAGAGTCACAAATTCTTGGAGATTCCCTTGACAAGAGGACCAAGAAGATTTGGATTCCACTGACTCGGGACCTGGGCTTGACCTTGATTCATGATATAATTTTTTCTGGTGTACATCATTTTTTTGTTGTAAGAATGCCAATTTCTTTCCAAATCAGTATGCACTCTGTTTTATATAGATACTAGTCTTTATATTGATATTATTTCAATTTTCTTGGGCCATAGCATATTTTATATTTATGATCGTATTCTTCTTTGACATTCATAATTTGTTTGTTAAATGCTTTATTTAATTTGAATTTTCATTTACGAATTGTCATATTTTTACTATTGAAATTTACAATTTTTTTTTTAATTTCTAGTATTTTTACATAATCCCATATAGTTATCCTTTTTTTCAAAAAATGGAGTGTTTGTCGCTTGCACCCATATAAATACCTTGGTAACCATGGTTGGTGGTAAGGTCTTTTCCATATTACGTTTTTCCTTTTCCAATAATGTAGATCTAAGCTTTTCAAAACTGGGATTTTGGTACCACTATCTCCTGCCAAGAGATATTTGCGTACAAGTGGAAATGGCATACTGCTAGATGGTATAGGTGGTCTACCTCATTGTCTTTGAAAGATAGGAGGCAACCTTTCCCTAGCTTTTTCCGCTATTTCATCTACCTTCTGCTCTTTGATAATGGTTGTGATGTGTAAAATTTTCAAACTCTTACTTGAAGCACATGGGCAACTGATACTATCATTTTTAATCCCAAATAAATGAGCCCTCGTAGGATTTTTTGGACTCTTCGCATAAAAACGTGTGCACATGACCGCCTCTAATGTTTATTTGCATAATGATATTGCTAAATAGGAACCTTAGGGGAAACTATTAAATTCCTTACATAAGAAAGCTTTTAAGCAAAACAATTTGGTAAAATAGAGGCAACGATTTTTTGCTGTAGGGTGCTAAAATTCAAAGCTTAAAATCCTTAGATAACAAAGCTTTTAAGCTTCAAATTTCTCTCTTCCAAGCGCCTTTGTTAGAGTATTTGCTGAATGTTTTGTAGTTGGACAATGTAACAATTTGACACTGCCATCTTTCACATAATGCTGAATCAAATGATATTTGGTGTTTATGTGCTTAGTTTGGTTGTGAAATACTGAATGCTTGGCCATTGCGATTTGAAGTGCTATCAACCCCGAGTGGTGTAGAAGAAATCTGTTTAACCTGTCAATCTGCAAGAATCCTTCCTAGCCATAGTATTTCCCTGGTTGCCTTTGTAGCTGCCATGTATCTTGCTTCTACCGAAGAAATTGATGGCACTGGCTACTTACTTTGACTTCCAAGAGATGACTGTTGTTCCAAAGTTCATTAGGAAACTTGTAGTTGATTTCCCATTGTCAAAATCACCTTCATAGTTAGAATCTAAATATCCTACCAATTTGAAATCTTCTGCCTTGGGGTATTTGTGCCCAAAATTTTGTGTTCACTTCAATATTGAAGCACTCTCTTTGCTGTTACCCAATGACTTTCACGAGGCTGTTGCATGAATCTAGAAAGAACACCAACTGCAAAACAAATATCCGGTCTAGTTGTGTGGTTACATAGATCAAACTTCCAATGAGTTGTCTGAACTTAGTTGCATCTATAAGCTCTGAAGTATCATTCAATGTTAGCTTGAAATTCTGTTCCATGGGTATGCCAAGTGATTTACACTGTCATTCCAAATTTGCTTAGAATTTCACCAATGCATTTCTGCCATGTGATGAAGGTGTACTTTGATTTTTGAATCACGGCAATACCAAAATATTAATGAAGGTATCCCAAATCTGTCATTTCAAAGCCTTCCATCAATTTTGCTTTGATTCTTGTCTGTGTATCTTTCATTGTTTCATGTGAGGAGTAGATCATCCACATATACAACCAAAAATACAACTGTTTTGACAAATAGAGTTGCATCTTCAAATTCAAAACACTAGTAGTTCATGTTCAGGAGGTGTTCAGTGAGATTTTCATACCATGCCCTGGGGGCTTGTTTCAGCCCATGCAATGATTTCTCCAACTTTGTGCTCTTGGCCGTCTATTGCAAATCCTTTTGGCTGAGTCGTGTACATTGTTTCTTTGAGATCACCATTTACAAAAGTATTTTTTATATCCATTTGATGAACTTTCCATCCAATTTGCGCTGCCAAAGCCAACAAAGTTCGAACAATAGTCCATGTCGTTATAGGTGCAAAGGTCTCATTATAGTCTATCCCTTCTTTTTGGGAAAATCCCTTTGTGATAAGCTATGCTTTGTGTTTGTCACGTGAGCCATCTGTTTTGTACTTGTTGCAAAAGACCCGCTTGTAACCTATTGATTTATAGTTGATTGGAGGATCACCCAACTTTCAAGTCCTATTTTTGACCAAGGCATCATGTTCATTTTTCATCACTTTTCTCTATGCATCCAAATTTTTAGCTTTGTTTGAAGGAGGTTGGTTCGGAGTCAAAAGCAATATTGACTTCTTTTTTTGGATGGTCAAATGCTGGGTCGTGCTTGGGTGCATCCTCCAAGGTCCAATTTTCCATTTTTTCTTGAATCTCTTCGAGCATTTTATCTATTTTCATATTTGTTTTGTATGCATTTAGTACATGTTTTCCCAATTTCATTAGCCCTGACATCTGTTAGTGTTTGTATGAGCCATTTTGACATCTTTTTTTGTCTCTTGTGGTGCAATTGGTGCCTCAATTTCTTGTTCTAAAGCTCTTTCATTTTCTGACAACTGCTCCAAAAACACTTGCTCATTCTCTGATGAAGTTTGAATATCTGCTGCAGGGGGTGTTTCATTTTCAATTACTGGAGATAATATAGATTCAAGTGATTCCCAATTATATGCCCCCCTCATTGTTTGGGATTGCTTTATCTATCTCCTTGTAAATATAAATTTTGGCAAAAATCTAAAGTTATTTCAATCGTGAATCTATGTTGGCTCTATTCATGCTGTTTCACAAAAAAACATCTTTTGCTACGAGAAATTTCTTGTTCTTTTCATCATATAACCTGTATATCTTTGAGGATTCTGAATATCCTAAAAGGATGCATTTGCGACTATTGTGGTCCATGTCTGCTTTTCTCCTTTGAAACCAATGCGTAGCATGCTCCAAAAGCTCAAAGATGTCGCATTGAAGGAAGATGACCACACCAGACTTGATACAAAGTCTTCATTTGAAGGGCTGGTGATGGTGACATGTTTCGAGATGCACTGCTGTTTGAGTTGCTTCTCCCAAAAATGTAGATTGACCTTGTCAAGCCCATAATTTTCACCCCAAAACAAACCTGAATAATTTATTTAATTTAAAGTTAATTTAGTTTTAATTTTTTAAATACAGTTACTTGAAGGTAGGGAGACATACGGTCTGACTTTTGTCGCCGTAGTTGTTGCGAGGTTGCAAGTTTCTATGGTTGAGTTAGGTCAGGGACACACCCATAACATTGCTTTCAGGGTTCAAGTCTTCTGGTCAAATAATCATTTATTGTATTACAATAATAAGTTAGCTCTCTCCCAGGTTGACTTATTATCTTCATTAATTGATTGGGCAAAATGGTTTAAATGTAAGGTGATATCATTTTAATTCTGAATTGGTAGAATAGTAACAACACTAATTGAATTAGAGGTAGTGACTTAGTTAAATCAATTGACGGGTTAATTAATACTTTATTTAAAGTTCAATGAAGCTGTGTGTTTCCACTTTTAAGGGGTTGTCCGATAAGGGTTCCACGCTTAATGTGTTTGGGTGGTTTAGCGACAATATTATTAAATTCCCTTAATTAGGCCAGTTAGGCTAAATATATAACAGAGTTTTAAATTACGGTTACAATAGTTTAGTTTTAATATGGGGGTTGATTAGCTAATTAGCTAATTAAATTAATTTGTTGTAATAAAATTGTCTCATTAGTTTTGATTTTTTTTTTTTAATAAAATCACATTTACAAAACAACTTAAACAAAAATTAAGAGTTTATCTAAATGCAATGTGAACACCCTCTTAAATTTTAATATTGTTTAATTAAGTTGACACATTCAAAATGAAATTGAAAAGTTAACACCTCATCCAAGTGGCATTGTAGGATTAATCACGACCCTTGGATGAAAACAATCTTGGCCCTAGGATTCTAGGGTTCGCTTGTGTTGCCCTAGTTTTGCTTTAGGGTAGAATAAACGTTTATTTTGTACACTGTTGCTCTCATTTGCTCTTCTTATTTTGTAGGTTAGGGTTTGGGGAAGGTTTCATGGAGTTGCCCAATCTTGTTTTTTGGAATATATTGGGTAAAGTGAGGGTTTTAGAAGGTCCCACAACCTTGATACAAAAAGCCCATTAGGCCAGATCTAGCATTAGCATTTTCAAAACAAAAAAACCCAAGAGGATTCCAAAAAGGAGAACGAAGAAGAGCCAAGCCGAGAAAAGGAACAACTAAATGAGCTTCTTCAGCTCAGAAACAACATCTTTAGCTCTAGGGGAGCTAGAGTCGTTTGCAAGGAGATCCGCCAACTTGAGAAGCTCCGAACAGTCGTTTGCTAAGGCCACTCTGGTAGAATTTGTGAAGTCCTCCCAAGCTTTGAGAGCTTTGAAGGCACGCTGCAGTTTACTCAGAATGGAGGAGATGATATCAGCTCTGTTATGGTCCTTTTTATCATCAACATCAATATCAGCAGTGTTAAAGTCCATAACAGGAGTGGAGAGAGGAGTGTCAGCAGTGGAATCTTTAACAGCCGAGGGTTCCTTAGAGCCAGCAGAATGAGAGGAGGGATCCGCCACAAATTGATTGATATCACCCTGCTCCTCTTCCGAGGAGTTAGGGTATAGTTGAGCAAGCCCCAACAGATCAGCCGCACCAGAGAGACCCGGGCTGGAGACAGGAGACGGAGCGCGTCCACTGGCATTGTTATCCTCCAAGAAAAGGCACGAGGTGGGCGTAGGAAAAGGGGGAAAAGCAGCGGGAATGGAGGCTTCGCGGGGGGGGCTCACAATGGCCACGTCGGAATCCGAGCCAGAGGAAAGGAGCAGGCGGCGACGGCGCCGAGAGGAGCGGTGGGAAGAGGAAGAGGGGCGAGAAGGAGGGGAGGGGGAGCGGCGGCGGCGACCCATTTTGGGTGGGAAACGGAGCAGGTCAGTGTGGGAAGCGGCGACGGAGAAAAGAAGGTAGAGAAGACCTTGGTGGAGGATGACACCCTCGCCCTCCCGAGCCAGCATAACAGAGTGTTCCAGCGATTGAAAAAGAAAGGCAGCTAAATTGATCTTTCTCCCCCAACGGAGATGGGAGAGAATAAACAGATGGGGGCCGAAAACCAGACGGTACCTTCCGTCGATGGTGAAGTATCTCATTATGGCTTCCGCCACTCTGTCCCAGGACTAGGGCAGAGAGTCGCGGGTATAGCCCGACATATATTTCCTTGGCCTGTCACCCGGGGCGTTGAATTCTTGAATCTCGGCGTGAAGGGAACACCTGTAGTAAATATCGCCCGCAGCAGGGAGCCCGGTGGCATCAGCGATGGCGTTCGTTGAGATGGTGAACCTAGTGCTGCCAATTTGAACACGTCCTCTCGACCACGAAGCCGTAACAGCATAAGAAACCAAGGCCGAGTAACCAGACATTCTTTCCAGAAAAGTAGAAATCCCATTTTCCACTAAGATATTCCAGACCTCGCCATCATTCCTAAGCGACTCGCAATTGTCTGGCTCCAGGCGCTTCAATTGCCCCCCCATGAGAAGAATATTAGAACAGTTACAGAGTCGGAGATAGGAGCGGACGAGAGCCAGCCTGAACAGGAAACCGGCAAATAAATTAAAACCCTGACGCCACCTCCTCGGATGATTAATGTGCGCATAGAGCTCGTTCGTGCGGGGATTTGTTGCATCATTACTAGGTGCCTTAATCAAGTACCCCGTGTCAAGAGTCATGTCAATTAAATTTGCCGTATTTACCGCCGCCATATGAAGGGGCCAAGGCGGGCAAGCCGGAACCCAAGTCAGCTTCTGAAACCACCAGTCAGCAGTGGAGTGTGTCATTTTGGGCAATCTGACAAAGTTCATTCGGGAAGTTCTCAGTCCAAATTTGCTGATTTTCGATAAGGACACCCATATTAGCAAGAAGATCCGCCGCTCTATTACCTTCCCTGAAGACGTGCTGGAATTGGACTTGAAGAAAAGATCTTTGAATACTTCTAATATCAGCAATGATGTTTTTAATCGACCAATGTCCAGGGTCATTGGAGCAGAGGAGGTTTATGATGTTGAGGGAGTCACTTTCCACTTGAAGGGGATCATTGCCCAACTTGATAGCCATCTCAAGACCCTTGAGGATGGCTAAGGCCTCCGCACGATGGTTGGAGCCAAGAGTTGCCCAATCTTGTTATCCATACGGTTTTGGGTGTATATACATATATACAACCCTGATTATTTATTCTTGTTTTTATTTAAGATTCTTACAAGTGTATATACACGAGGTATATACACCTTTCAATTTCAAGAGAAATGTATTTCTTATATATGTGTATATATATATATATATATTGGTTTATAACGCACATGCACACACGCACACGCACACGCACACGCGCACGCGCACGCACATGCACACGCACATGCACACGCACAGGGACATGCATACGCGCACACACACAGGCACATGCATACACGCACACACGCACACGCACACACACATGCACGCACGCGCACTCACACACACATGCACGCACGCGCACTCACACACACATGCACGCACGCGCACGCGCACGCACACACGCACACACACAAGCACACGCATGCACGCACGCACACACACACGCTCACACGCACACGCACACATACACACATGCACACTCGCACACACGTGCATGTGCACACGCACACGCACATGCACACACACGCACATGCACACACGCACGCACACACACCCACACACCCACACACGCACGTGCGCGCACATGCGCACACGCACACTCACGTGCAGATGCACACACGCAGACACATGCACTCGCACGCACACGCACGCACACACGCATGTGCACACGCGCATGCACACACACACATGCGCACACGCACACGCACACACACACATATATATAATTAAATTATATTTAAAAAACTGAAATCATATAGAAGTGTGACCCCCATTAACAAATCCAAATGGCAAGACAAAAATAAAGGGTTTGGCGGCCAGGTTGCGATCCCCAACCGCCGCGGCTAAACAATGGAGGCAGACTGTGCTAGCCTTGTCCCTTATGCGAAGGGGGTGAGGACGGCACATCCCACCCCTATTTTCTATTTCATACATGGCTGGTTGGGGCCAAAACCCCTACCAAAATCTTATTTTTTCAAAAATAAATAAATTCGTCCCTTTAGATTTATAACAATTATCGCCACTAAAATATATATATTTTTTTGTTTGCGAAAAATATATGGAGGTAGTAATATGTAATATTGTGCAACCCTTTTGTTTGTGTGCATCCCTAAATGGTTTAAAAATTAAAGAATTGTATCTCTTTACAAAACTTGTAAATTTTTGCACAAGTTTAGTTTGAAGATCTTTATGAGTTATGCATAGGAAGTTGTGAAGATATGTGCACCTTTTGGAATAATGAAGTAATGTGTAGTATATAAACTTGCACAAAATTTGTTGTACCTGTGAAACTTTGTGATGTTAGTTGCAAACTTGTGAACTTGTATGTAATAGGCACGGTCAATGGATATTACGTAAATATATTGTTCATCATTGTTATATATATAACAATGATTTACAATACCTTCCCAATAAAAGAACATACATTTAATGAGTATATATTTTGAAAAGGAGGAAAAACCCATAATTAGGTTCAAACATTAATTACATATATTTTAAATAGTAAAAAAACAAGTATAAAATTGGGACTACTATTGGACTTGTGTGTGTGTGTGTCTATATATATACATATATGAAATTGTAACCTTTAACCCACAATTACTAAGTCTCAAAGACAAGTGGACAAAGGGATGGGGTTTTCGGGATGGCAAAAAATTTCCCAAATTTTGGGGACAAACATTAAGATAATATATAAAAAATAATATTTGAATATTTTAACTTTTTTCAATGAAATTGAAGGCATTAAACTGTATTCAATTTATTTTAGGTACTTTCAAGATTATAATTTAATGTTCTTGGTAAAAATAAGAACTTTTAAAAGTAAAATCATCAGAAAACTTTTGAAAGATTTTAAATAAAGTGGGGACGTCCCCTCCATGTCCCCATGTTCCTGAAATGTCTGGGATGCCACTAAAATTTAGGGGACGTGTCCCTACGTAACACTGTAGTTTAATCAAGTTAACACAAATAAGATGGGGGCATTTATACTTAGAATATTTCTTCATTTACAATCCACTCATTTTCACAACAATAACTAATATTTAAAGAGATATAGAATAATCAATTTTCTTGAGAGATAGAAAGAGAGAAAGAGAGAGAATTTTCTTAAGCCAATGATTTACAAGTTCTAAATAAGATAGATATAACATTTAATAATTGTCTTGACATCAAATCCAATGTAATAGTGCTTACTGTATTAAATCTTGGCTCTCTGTGCCACATGACATGTACAACTACTAAAAGCGTGTCAGTAGCAAAGATACGATAGCCTAGGCACTCCATGGCGAAATGCAACTATTAAATATGTAATTAAAAAAATAATAATAGTCTCATCATGGTCAAATTGATGCTATGGGAAATAGGCATTACATCCCCCTCCCCTTAGAACACGTCTTCCTCCAAGAATTCACTAGATGAGGTGGGGATGCTAAACTCTTAGTGTGGCACCATCTATCCATAATGCTAAGTTTCCATCATCTGAACATTTTCCATTGCTAAGATACATTACTGTTTGAGCTACTTTTGTGTAGGAATGTAGATTGACCCCCTTGAAATACAATATTGCTCAAACCATGTTCATCACAGTTCTATTCATCCTCTCAGCTTCTCCATTTTGTTGAGGGGTTCGAGCGACACTTAGATGATGCTTGATCCCATTTTGTTTTAGAAAGACCTCAAACATCTTTGAAGTGAATTCACCACCATTGTCAGTCTTGAGTGTCCCTATGTGGGATTGCATTTCATTTTCAATTATGGTTCAATTTTTTTGAAAAGTTTTGAAAGTTTTTGATTTTTGTTTCAAAAAATAGATCTATGTCATCTTGATGTAGTGATCAATAAACAACATGGAGTACTTGTGACCACTAACATAAATAACTGGTAGAGAACACAAAAAGTGAACTAACTGTAACTTTTTTTCAGCTTTCCATTTTGATGTTTGAAACAGTTCCCTTGATGTTTGGGCAAAGTTGGCAATATAACTCCTTTCTTTTGCATTGTGCGAATGTTGTCATAGTTTGTGTGCCCAAATTTGGCATGCCACATAAAACTTGGTGACATCCCTTCTTCTACAAGATGAGCAAAGTTCTTTGAGATTGAAGGCTCACCCTTGAGTTTGAGCAACTTGCCTTTCTTAAATCCAATCATTACGATTGCTTTATTATATTTTCTTGTGATTTTTACTTCTCCATCATTTAGTAGAGTGGAGTGGCCTTGTTGGATTAGCACTAGGGACAACAAGTTTCTTTTTAGTTGAGGAAGGTATAGGATATTTTTGAGAATGAAATCTAGAAAACTTGGTGACTTGAGTTGAATTGTCCTTTTTCCTTCTAATTGCAAACTTGATATGTCTGTAAAGTATACCGGACTACAATTTTTTTCATAGTACTCAAAAAGTCTTTTCAAAAAGTCATGTGCTGTGTAGGACCGATGTCTAGGACCCAAACATCAAACCAAGTTGTAAATACTGCCTAGTGTTGACTTTATCTGAAATAGCAAGCATATCTTCACTTGCGAACTAAGTAGAGTCTAGTTCCGAGGATTTTTCATTTCTTTGTTTGCTTCTTTTTGTTTCTGAGTGGCCTCAAATTTGTCTCATGAGCCTCATGATTCCCTTTTTGACCACAACATTTGCAAAGCACCTTTTGTTTGGCATTTTTCTTCTACTCTTGTCCACTATTCTTTCTAGTTTTGCCTCCTCGCCCTCAATACCTTCCTTGCCTCTATTGTTAGAAGTAGAAGCCTTATTGGAAGAATTTTCCTTTTCGTGAGCATAGCACATACTTTCACCTAAGTTTTTAGTTTTCCTTTCAAAGGCCTTTTCTCCTTTAGCCATCTTATCAACGAGTTTGATCAAAAGAGAGTGAATTCAATTGATTGCTTGCTTGTAATGACTCTAAATAGATTGAGTATGTGGGAAGAAGAACTTTTACGAAAGCAGTCATATATACATCAATCTTGACACCATCAACTTCAACACTATGCTTGATAGTGCAAATTTCTGACGCCAGACTCATTACATCACCATTTTTCATCTCAATATTGATTAATTTCAGTTGCAATTGTATGAAATCCAACTTTGAATGAGATTCATACAAATCCTTTAGTTTGTTTAGTGCTTCCCAAGGTGTGTTGCATTTGCACCCTTGTATGTAATGAAAAACTTCGCCATCCACTGAGGCCTTCTAAAGGCCAATGCCTTAGAATTCTTTCTCTTCCATATTTTTGATTCTACCTTTTTCATTGGTTCCACTGGTTGTCTTTCCATCACAAATGTCGAACCACAAATCATTGAAGATGAGTGTTCTTAACTTGTTCTTACTAATCCAGTCATGTGTCCTTCCTGGTTAGTGTTGTGCCAACAATTGAATTTGTTGAATGCATTTTGCAGTGAATGGAGACGGATTGGTTTCATGTCACTTCAAAAGGTTCCTTCTTCTATATATCACTAAACCGATATACTAAACCTTTCAATATGCTCGCCCTTCCGGTATACCCGTTAGTACATAGAAGAAGCTCATCCTTTCAATATACCCGTCGGTAGGTGAAAGAAATATTAAAGCACGTGAGAGAAGAATGATACATGGTACCTAGGTAGTATGTGAAAAGGATTAGCTCTATCAATGACACCTGCTTAGTAAGAAAAGCTTGTACATGGGCGTAAATTTTCTATATACTTGTTATGCCTTATTTTTGGGATTTACGTCTAGCGATAGACATGACTGGGTAATGGAGGGTATGGAAAAATATATTTTTTCCTTATTTCTCTTCGGCGATTCACAAGGACAATGCCACAAATGCCGTTGTCAAAGCTATATTAGGCTATAGATGCAATAGTTTGATCATGATGACATTACTCGTAAGTGCAAACCATAGGCACCATTAATACCGAACATTGCGATTGTTTTGAATTTTCACAATTTGTTTTGTTTTTCAAAATTTGCTTGCTTTTGGAAAAAAAAAAAACTTTTGACTTGATTTTTACCAATATTTGATTTATTTTAAAATTCAATTTATTTTAAAAGAAGTTAAAAAATACAAATTCCTCCAAAAATAAATATTCTCCTCTTTTTTTATATCTTTTTTTTTTTGGTTTTAAAGCCTTAAAAAAAGAGCAACTTTTCAAACTAATTAAAAAAAAGCTTATACTGCTGAAAATTAAAACTTCAAAAAAACAATTCTAGAGGCTGTAGGTGCAGCTAATGTAGAGGATATATTTTACTCAAAACCTTCCAACAACCCAGCTTGCATCGATTTCCACCACGTTCAGTCTTCCCACCTCAGCCTACTCCCGCTATGCTACCAATGTCAGACCAGAATCTTTGGGACATAAACAGCGGCAGAGGCGTTAGCTACGAGAGTGTTATAATTTGATAGAGAGCAGAACAAGGTGGACGGGTGATTACTAAGACTGTTAAAGGCCTTTGGAAAGCAGCACTAATGCTTCAATTTTAAATAATAAACAGCTGAACACCAGACCATTACATGACAAAATCAGATCTTAAATAAAACACGTTCATATCCAGCACTTCAAAATCTGCCCAGAGATTCACTTAAAAATTTGTATGCCTCTTGCAGAGCCATAGAACTTGCAGAATAAAACAATTGCAACAAGTTGGAACCTCGATGTACAGCTGTTAAATGACTGAACAAACATAAGAAATTGGAATTTGCAGCTGGTTGGGGAGAATTGGGGAAAACGGAGGAAGAATAGATTTGATGATCCCTGGTTCTGATACCAATGTCAGGCCAGGTAATTGGACTGTAAAAACATTTTATTTGTGCAAAGCAAACTTGTATTCATTAACTAAAGAAAGAGATGCAAATACATATTTATTATGATGATAACAATTGTTCAGTTCATCTCCAATATGACTGTTCAGTTCACTTTCAGATGTCTCTTGAGATTCTATGAGAATACAAATGCCTAATCCTAGGATTAATAAAATATCATGTGCAATAATATTACAGGGCCATAGCATATTTTGTATTTATGATTATATTCTTCCTTGATAGTTTTAATTTTATCGTTAATTGTTTTATTTTATATGAAATTTCATTTAAGAATTGTCATATATTTTATTATTGAAATTTACAAATATATTTTTAATTTCTAGCATTTTACATAATCCGAAACTGCTGTATCATATTTTGAAAAATGGAGTGTTTGTACCTTGCACCCATACAAATACCCTGGTTACTATGGTTTGGTGGCAAAGTCTTTTCCATATTATGTTTTTCCTTTTCCAATAATGTAGTTCTAAGCTTTTGAAACTAGGTTTTTTGTACCAACCAAGATCTCCTGCCAAGATTTATTTGTGTACAAGAGGAAATTGCATAGATGGTCTGCCACATTGCCTTTGAAATATAGGAGTCAGCCTTACCTTAGCTTCTGCTGCTGTTTCATCTACCTTCTCCCACACTCTGATAATGGATGCGATGTGTAACATACTCAAACTCTTACTTAAAGCACAAGGGCAACTGATACTATCATTTTTTTAATCCCAAATTGATGACTCTTGTAGGATTTTTTGGACTCTTTGCATAACCATTTGTTCACAGGACCGCCTCTAATGTTTATTTACATAATGATATTGCTAAAGAGGAAACTTGGGGTCATTTAAATTTGCTTTATTATTCAACACCTTGAGATTCCTTTTGTGAGCCTCTTAATTAAAGATTTGGAAGCCATTTTTGTAAGGAAACCATTAAAGTCCTTACATAACAAAGCTTCTAAGCAAAACAGTTAGGTAAAACAAAGGCAACAGTTTTTCATTACTTAGCCACAGCTTCTGAAATATAGCAGACATATCCCTTTAGAGGTCAAAGTTTCTTTTGAATCTCCTCCAATCTTCTTGTTCAAACCTGCAGTAATGAGCTCCAAATGCTGCAAACTCACTGCAATCTTGAATTCCATCCTTGAAATCTGATGTAGGATTCAAAAAGCCCATTTCAAAAGTACATTGCCTCAGCAAGAAGTCCTTTCCCTCAGCCTGCTGAAATCAAAATCAACAAGCAAAATGAGTCTAATGTTTTTGTTTGCTTTGAGGTTGAGTTTATGTTTGGTTGGTATGCATTAGGGTTTATAATAGGTTAGACTAGTTTTTAGTTTTTTTGGACTGTTATATGCTGTAGTATTTCTGTATGTATACATATACGATTTGTATACGTCCTAGATATGGCTGTGTACTCGATTATGTTTTGGATATGACAGGGTCGTATTGTGGACATGCCTAGAGACATCAGGGATGAATCTTGTATGTATCTGGGTGTGACAACCTTCAGTTTATATATCTCAGCTGTATCTATACTCGCAATATACCAGATACATAAACTATAGGATACAGCTTTTGTAGGGTTAGAGGTGTGTCTGGTAACCTGGACCCAGAGCCATATCTGCTGGATGGACCCACCAGGATGCTGAATTGTAGATGATTCACAAATATTGTTTTGCATTTGGAATCTCCCCAGCTATGATATCTCAGGATAATTCCAGGAAGATATCAAGTTTGGGGTCTCACACTAAAGGCCAGCTAGATGCAGACTAGAGGATTGAAGATGGTGTAGTCGAAGCAGATTGGCCTTTAGTAGATCAGACTACTTGACAGGCCTTAGGTGAAGTGAACAGCGTTAGATGGTTAGATCCTTTTAGTGTGACGATGAGGGCACATCAACATCAAATTGGAAGGTTCTTATTAGTAATTGGATTAGGATTTTTGAGTTAGTAACTTAGAGCATCAGACAATCAGAGTTTGTTTTAGATGTTCGCGGGCTATTGTTTTTTTTTCTTTGTTTTGAGGCAGCACAAGAGTTCAATTGAAGTTTTTACTGTGTTGGAGTTGGCATGTTAGACAAGGCAATGGTCTGAAAAATGACAAAAGTAAAATTGGAGTTAGAAAAATGGGTGGTTTTCAAAATCAGTGAACCCTGCAAAGACAGCAAAACTGACATACTTGATAGCATAGTTACCAGGTTCGGAAATCTGATTAAATTCAGAAGGGCAAAAAAATCCGAAAATTCGGAGTTCTCGAAAAAATTCGAAAAAATACGGAAAAATCCGGTTCAAAATATATATACTTATATTATTATAAATTTATATTATTGTATACTTATATCATTATATATAGACAAATCATACAAAAAAGCATCCATCTACCATAATCATCATCATCATAATGATTCTTTCAAAAGATTGCAAGAAGTTGCTTGGTCCAAAAAGGTCCAAAAATGGATTTTATGAAAATAAGAAAAATATTGCCATCAATGCGTAGAGCTCGAGAAAATATACACTTTTAGATAAGACGACACCTGAAACGGAGCCACAGAATGAAAGTTATGGCACATGCAAGTTTTTGCTGCTACATCTTCCCGGACCCTTTCCAAAAATGGCAATTGTTTTTCTGTCCTTGTGAAAAAATAAAAAAAATTGCCAAAAAAGGAAAAAAAAAAACATTTCTGCAAAAAAATTGGCCTAACCGAACCGCATTTATTCGGTTGCTTCAAAAAATACCGTTTGAACCGGATTTCATACAAATCCGGCTGAACCTGGTAACTATGCTTGATAGAATGAATAGAATCAAAACAAACCAGAAGGAACCTCAATCTGCTGATGTTTATTGATAGGGCTCGATACTCTTGAAATTAGTGATTGATGCAAATGACAAGAAAAGTGCTGCATGGTGAAACCAGTGAGCCAGTTAGACTCATACTCTTTGTTCGAGTCTATATTTACATCTGGAGTATTTTATTTTTGTCCTTGATTTTGTTAACTAAGAAATTGGTCTGTGCACAGAGTAACAGCATAGAAAAGAATCTGGTTATGTAAAGGTCTTTGTTAGGCCTTTATATCCATCTTCTGCAGTTTACTGTGTAAATGTGAATAAATAGATGTTTAAATTTTCATTTGAAGTTGATAAATAAATGTAGGGCCGTTGTATTTTCTCAAACAATTGAGTTAGAACAGATAGTTATAACCTCAAGATAAATTGATATTTATAAATTTATAATGAAATCCAAATCATTTATGATGTTTGGTGGTTGATGCTGATTCAACCATGAAAATATAGATCACGGATTTTCCCTTCTTGTTTTTACTCTGTGTCTGTGGTTCTTTTACAGCCCTATTGATCTGTTTTATGGTGCTGTGAAAGGAGGATATATTTTCTTTACTTACGTTTAAACATGGGCTTGAGATAAAAAAAAAATGGATATATGCTCGACGTAATTGTAGGCATTTAAAATTAGGAAGGAATATGTTGCATATATTATATTTAGTTTATTAAATTATTTGTATATGCGAAAATTTCAAGTTTCTCTTATTTTGACATGCTTCATGACCAAATCTTAAGACTGTTGGTGAAGTACCTGCTATCAGTGATTTAACAGTTTCATATTTCTTTTTATCAGGTATTTAATTGCATCTCACACGACCGACTACAAAAATCCTTGGCTTTTCTTCAACACGCTTGCAGTGATTGTCCTGGTTATTGCAAAGTTTCCAAATATGCACAGAGTTCGCATTTTAGGGATCAATTCAGACTACCCCATTTGATTGGTACTTGTATTAGATCCATTTCGTGTTTATTTTAACTTGTGTTGGCTTTCAATTCAAAAATAATGTTTCACGGGCCTTTTTGTGCAGGGGACAAATGGCAAGCATCTGATAGACAAGGATGTATTTAGGATCCATCATGTCTTAACCAACAAAGTTCTATGATATTAATATTTTCAAGTTTTGTGTCTGTATAGTTCTCAGAAGTCATGCAGGTCTCAGAGATGTTGATTTTCTTCTGTACCATACAATTTGGGCTTTGAGGGCATTTCTTCTGCATCATGCATAAGTTTTTTTTGCATGTAAATGAAATCTGGCAACACCAGCCTTGTACTTGAAAATGGTTGCCCATGTCAAGATTTTAAGATAGAGGTTGTAGTTTCAGAAGTTTTATATTCTAGAAGTCTCCATGATTTATATCTTAAGATATGTGGCATCAGCAGCAAAAACCTGTGGTTGAATCATGTAGATATGTGAGGAGTAGATGGTTATCATGTGTCTACGTTTCTTGTTTTGAAACCTTGAACATGGACAAATGCCAGATGGAGACTTAACACTTTTTAGGGGACCATTTATTCTTGGTATAAGTCATATATTGTATGGTAGACATGGGTAAGACACAGGAATTCACATGGACAGAATTGATGTACAACCATAACTGTTGGTGGAAAAATCTTTATTTTGTTGATTTGTTGAGATTCATTTCCCGAGTATTTTTTAGTCACTGAATCAATGTAAATTTATGCTACACAACAAATCTGTAGCAAGTTGTTTATAAACCTTTTATTTTAATGTTTGATATTATCATTTGTTGATCTTAATTAGATCATGCTACATGCTCATGTCTGGGTCGCTGCTGATGGTTATTGGGATTCCCACGGATCAAAACTGTGCCCTTTGACGGTTTCTATTTGCATAGTTTTATGTCCCAAGGAAAAAAATTGTTTGGATTTCATGCTTCTTGTGAATCTGTTTGATGGTCAAGTCATACTCAATTATGGAATCAAAAGTAAGGCCGAGTTGAGGAATAATTGATACGTTGTAAAGTTCAAATCACTTAGAAAAACTAAGAAATATAGCTCTTATCAGTACTTTCAATGAATAAATATGACCATGACCGTCACAAAACCTCTGGCATGAGAGGTACGATGCCTACTTATTTTGCAGGTTTTAAATACTTAATCTCTGGTCATGGCCATTGCAAATATAACCTCTGCCATATGATTCTGGCATATTTGATGTCATCGAAGTTAATCTGCAGTATGTCTATGGCAACATAATATCTACCGAGTGGTCTCCACACAAACTATTTGCTTTGTCCTGGTGATTTCTTTCACATCTCTTTCCAACGAGGGGTATGTGAAACTTGACATATGCACATCTCAACTACATTATCATCCACACTAATAACTATATTCTTGTGCTAGTGATAGTTATGAAGAAACTACCAAATCGTCTAATATCTGGAGATGAGGAAAGCATAAAAGAAAATTTTGGAAATTTTCTTCGTTGTTCATTCTTGCCTTCTCTTTGACGGCTTCTCTTCTTGGTATGGGATAGCTTATTGAATTGTTGGCCGCATCTAGCATTGCTGAAGAACTGCAATAATTTTTTTTAAATGTATGAGGTATTCATTTTGACCAAGATCAATTTTTTGAGCTGCAACGCTTTAGTGAAATTGCCACGTGGTTTTATCTAATCTCTTTTTTGTTAGAAAGAAAATAATTTTGGTGGAGCCGATGTACCTTTGGTTTGAACTTGTCATTAGCCTGTTGCTGCTACTGTAGTTTGCTTTTTTAGAAATATGGTAAGCCTAGTGCTGGCAGTTTGCGGTGTTTTAAGTTTTGCCTGTGGAGCATTTTGCATGCTCTCCCATAAATTAATTGACCACAGGAATGGGTTTTCCTAGTGCTCCTTTTGCATTTATTTCTGTTTCATTTCATCTTTGTCAACACTTCTTTTTGTAAATGATTGTAACTTTATTAGAAGATAAAATACAAAGTAACAATGGGTCTTCCTGGTGCTATCAAAGTAGAGACTAACAATAACCACTTATACCTCTAGTATAATAAAAGCGTTTACCTTCCAAAATTTTAAACTCTTTGTTATCTCGCTCTGCAACTTTTTGAATTTTTGTCGTCTAGTTTTCTTGTGGTGATGTCGGATCTGTTGGAACCGGCCCTGACCCACCCCTTGGCGCTGTTGGTACCCCTCCTGTTGTATCCTCGAGCTTTTGGAGGGATGCGACTTTTGGCTCTCAAAAACCCTCTCCCCCTGGAAAGCTTCAACTAAAGATCATTGATGGGACCCTATCCTTACAGATCCTTGCATCGATTATTGATGCGACTCGGGCATCGAAGGAATTGTCACTTATTGGTAAACTCATGGGGCCCAAACCTCCATTGGAAGAAATAAGACGGGTTCAGATCAAATGGGCCCCTTATACCCCCCTAGAAATTGCAATGTTACCCAATGGATTTATCCTCTTCACCTTCAGCCACAAAGAAGATTTTGCAAGAGTGTTGCTGGGAGGGCCCTAGTTTTTTGGGAGGAGAGGTTTCTACCTTCGAAGGTAGACTCCAAGATTCAATCCACAAACTGAAACCATGACTCAGGCGTCGATATGGGTTCGTCTTCCTGACCACCCCCTTGAAATTCTGGCATTTGTAGTCATTGAAGGTATTGCTTTATCCATGGGAACTCTCATTCCTATAGATCAAGAAACTAGAGTTGGTTCTAGATTCATCCATACTAGGTTTTGTGTTAATGCTGACATTAGTATCCCATTACCATCTTCTATTGAGCTCTATTATGACCTCGGAACATGGTTGCAACCGATTGAGTATGAATACATACCTCAGGCTTGTTCAATATGTAAAAGCATTGGCCACAGAGCCCAGGCTTGTCCCTCTAAGCCAGTCTCAAAACCCAAGGAGCAACTACGTTCCCTGAAGAACGAAGAGAAATACATCCCCAAAATAACAAAGGAAGTTAGCACCTCGAACCCTTTTGATGTTTTACAATAGGAGGGTGAAATCCCTGCTGAAACCACCGTCTCTCACCCACTTCCATCCTCATCACCCCTGTAGGCACCACAGTCTAAACATATAGCTACTTCCTCTGCTCATCTCTCGAATGTTATGCCCTATTAGTAGCCTCTAACGGATCATCCTCTTGTTGTGACATCTTATCTCTCCTCAGAGATCCCTGCTTCATTCCCATTGTCTAAGCTTGCTTGTTGTTTTACCACCCACCTTCCTCACCTTCTTTTCGCGAGCTTCCTAAAAATGATGTAAATCTTGATATCCCCTTCCAGTTTGGACCAAAAGAATCTCTTGTTTCTACTCGTCCACCCGATTTTCCTCTTTTGAGAGAAAAGTCTCCTCACCCCTCCCCCTCAGCCTTGGTGTCTACAAAGCTCAACTCAGCCAGAAAAACTAGAAACAACATTAACAAAGTATAGATGTGGGTAACAAAAAGCAAAAAGGAAGACTTACCAACCAAGCTAAGCTTCAAGAAGAAGCATTGCAAAATATCACACAAGGAACACAAGGAATCCTCACCTTGCAGCGGGGAGGGAGATCATAAATCCAGAAAATGAAGCTCTTCTCTTGGAATGCAGGGGGAATAAATGCTCCCAAAAAAAAACGAATCCTTAAAAGATTTCAGACTTAAACACAATCCAAACATTATGATGTTACAGGAAACAAAGTTGAAAGAAGATGATTTGTTGCATAGGATATGGCCCAATGCTTCCTTTGCTGCTCAGACTTCAGTTGGTAACTTTGGTGGCATATGTACGTTTTGGAATCCCAAAATCCTTTTTGGGGAATGCATTATCAAAACACCACATTACCTGGGAATGTTTTTTCAAGAAATAAGATATAGTGTTGGATGGATTGCAGTGAATCTTTATGCTCCTAATCAGGAAAATCATAGGGAAAAAGTATGGAAAGAATTGTTGGAATTCCATAACACGTGTAAGCATCTTCCTTGGATTATTGTAGGTGATTTCAGCACTCCCCTCTATCTATCAGAAAAACAGGGAGGGACCAACATCAACACAAACAACATAGATTCTTTGGCTGATTTTATCATGCAAGGTGAATTATTTGACATTGATATTCATGGAGTCTCTTTTACCTGGTCTAATCAAAGGTTAGGGCGCAACCATATTAAAATTAGATTGGATAGGATGCTTACTTCTATGGATTGGATTACTCACTTCAATGATTTTTACATGATGGCACTTCCTAAAATTGCTTCTGATCACTGCCCTTTGCTTCTAAATGTCCCTCAAATGCAAAACCCGAAACACCCTACATTTCGCTTGGAGTTAGCTTGGCTTCAAAATCACAATTTAGATAACCTCATTGCTAAGTGGTGGACGACTGGTTTTTTGGGTTCAGCCATGTATAGATTCTCAAAAAATCATAATCATGTTAAGAAAGAGCTCAAAGCTTGGAAAATAAGTGCCTTTGGAGACATCCGTAAAAGAAAGGATCATATCGCTGTTAAATTGGCTAAAATCTCTGCCAGCATAGAGCTTGGAGGCAAAACTCCTATTCTACACCAATAAGAATTAGCACTCCTCGGTGACTATCACAGTACACTTTCTGAAGAAGAAATATATTGGAGGCAAAGATCTCGGGCAATTTGGTTATAGCAGGGAGACCGAAATACAAAAAAAATTCATACTACCGCCACCAAGCACAAAAGCAGAGTTAAAATTAAAGACCTCATAACTATGGATGACAACTATTTAAATTTTGAAGACACCATTGTAACAGAGTTGGTCAATTACGATTCTATTTTTCTCCAAGAAGATAAGCCTCCTTGTGAGGAGGATAGTCAGGAGAAGTTGCAACATATTCCTAAACTAATCTCAGATGATATAAACACTAAGCTCACTAAACCTTTTTCATTGGAGGAGGTTTGTAGAACTGTTTTTGATATGAAGGGAGACAAGTCACCTGGCCCAGATGGCTTTCATGCCGCTTTTTTTAAACTTATGGGCATATTATAGAGTCAAATATGTTAGTTATAGTCTCCAAATTCCAACAAAGTGATCTTCTACTTAAGGAATGGAATACTACTTTTGTGGTTATTGCTCCCAAGTCTTTGGGATCTAAATTAGTCTCAGATTTTCATCCTATAAGTCTTTGCAACACTTCCTATAAGATAATTACTAAGATGATGGCCTCTAGAATCAAACCCCTTATGGACAAATTAATCTTAGATCAATAGAATGGCTTCATTGGCGGAATACTGATCCAAGGGGGAGTAATAAAAGTTCACGAAGCTATCCATACAACCTCTCTCACTAAAACAACTAGTATGATTATTAAGCTTGATATGTAAAATGATTTTGATAGGGTGAGTTGGACTTTCCTTCTCAAAGTGTTGAAATTTTTTGGATTCAGGGATAAATGGTGCTCTTGGATCCACAATTGCATCTCCTCTCCTAGATTCTTGATCCTTATGAATGGCATCCTTCAAGGATATTTCGCCACAAGTAGAGGGATAAGACAAGGTGACCCACTATCACCTTTTTTTTCTTTATCCTTATGGCTGACACACTTAGTAGAGCATTGACTGCAGCTAAAATATCTAGCAAAATTACGGGTATTACTATTACTTCTAAGGTCCCTGCAGCTACCCAAAACCAATTTGCAGATGATACTCTCTTGTTAGGCATTACTTCGATGGTGGAGGCTAAAATATTGAAAATAATATTGGATTGCTATCCATATGCTTCCAA
This sequence comes from Taxus chinensis, assembly GCA_019776745.2. NCBI lineage: Eukaryota > Viridiplantae > Streptophyta > Pinopsida > Cupressales > Taxaceae > Taxus > Taxus chinensis. The sequence goes on along the minus strand of CM034147.1, from coordinate 245,877,147 downwards.
TCAACTTTTAAATTTCACCAAGAGCAACATTGCTTTCATAAATACCCCCCTTTCCAGACAAAGAAATACCGCTGTCATTTTTGGATGCAACATCATGGACTTTCCTTCTTTGTACTTTGGGATCCCTCTGTTTAAAGGAAGGAGACTTAAAACACTTTGGAATCCGGTCATCGAAATATTTAAGAAGAAGCTTGCAGGATGGAAAGGTGCCCTTCTCAGTCAAGACGGTAAGTTGCAACTGGTTAAAGCTACTCTGCAAAGCCTTCCCATATAATTTATATCTCTTCTTAAAATGCATTCCTCGGTCGCTACTGGTATTGGAAAAATTTAAAAACAATTCCTTTGGTCTGGAGCTGAGGAAAGAAAAATATTCCACCTTGTCTCTTGGAATGTGGTTTGTACACCTTTAGCACTTGGGGGTCTTGGTTCACACATAGTTGTTGAAATGAACTCAACTATGTTAGTCAAACTAGGCTAAGTTGTGGCTTCTAAAGGTGAATCCGCTTGGATTCAGATGTTGATTTCTAAATACCTATCTCCACGTTAAAATTTCTTTTCTGCAGATATTTCGAGTGGAACGACGATCTAGAATTCTATAGTTAGCACTCAAAATTTGCTACAGTCAGGTACTAAATGGAAAGTGGGCAATGACATGAAGATATATTTTTGGAAAGATTGGCTGATAAGGGAGAAACCCTTATCCTCTAACTTATATTGGGATCCTATCAGAACACCTAACTAGATTATGTGGCAAAACTGTTGAGGGTTATATAGACATGTCCAATCCTTCTCTGTGCTGGCATGTACCATTTTGCGAAGATGGCAGCTCAATCCAGATGCATCGATTGGATAAACTAAAGCTTATGCTTTCCTCATAGTAATTACAGTTTTCTATGGAGGAAGATGCTCGTATTTGGCCACTATCAACTTCGGGAGAGGTTTCGGTCAAGGCAACTTATCTATCCCTCCCACATCATTTGGAAGGTCCTCCTCTAAATCATATCTAGCCTCCACAGGTGGTTCCCAAAATCAGTTTTTATACTTGGTTGATATTCCAAGACTCTTTCCTCTCAGGTGAAAATCTTAAACGAAGAGGGATCCCTCTTCCAAACAAGAGTGTATTATTTCTCAATGCTCTTGAAACTTCTGTTCACTTGCTTTTCCATTGCTCTTTCTCTCATTCTATATAGAGTATCCTATTAAATAGCTTTGGGGTCTCATGGGTGTTTCCTTCCACCATTTCTGATGCCATCCTTCAATGGAAACCCTTTTTAAGACACCGAGTTGTAGTTCTTGTTTGGAAACACCTCCTCCCCCATGCCTTATGGAATATCTGGAAAGAGAGGAATAGAAGAGTTTTCAAAGACCAGTCTCAAAATCCCCTCCATATTTACACCCTTGCAGTCTCTAGTTTACTAGAAAATTTAAATTGTTCCATCTAGAAACAACATAAGCAAAAATTGCTCTTAACCAAAAGGAACCTTGGATTAAGAAACTTCAGATCCATTTAAAGTTTCCCTCTTCGGTTGCATCTAGAGAAAATATCTCTTAGATCCCTCCCCCACTTAGTAGGCTTAAAGTAAATACATACGGTATAGCTAAAGGTAACCGGAGAGCCTCAGGAGGTGGCACTATCATCAGAGATGATCGAGGTCAATCAATGACAACAACTATGGTCAATTTTGGTAATGGGACTAATCATAGAGCATAAGCACTTACAATTCTCAAAGGGATGGAGTTGGCTCTTAGATTTGGATCAATTAATCTCTTTGTGGAAAATGACTCCCTCAACTTGGTCTGCATTCTTAATTCTAACGAACCTACAAACTGGAGCACAAGCAATATAATAGCTGACACAAGAAGCCTACAATCATGCTTTCAGAATATTCTTTATCAACATACCTACAGGGAAGGAAACAAAGTGGCTGACCAGTTGGCTAACTTGGGATTTTCGATTGAAAACCAACAGGTTTGGATTGGGAATTTTTGTGAAACTCTACTCTTGGTGTTAGCAAATGATCGACCTAAAGATACTCATTATGTTGTTGCTTAATTTGGACACCTCATTTTTTGCTTTATTGGGTGTCAGAATTATCATTACCTATACCTATCCCGCCGAGGATATAATTACGACTTTTTGTAATGATGGAATTCATTCATGGTAGGGGGAGAACTCAATAATAATTCTCACGAAGGAGATTTATAATCATCAAAGTGCACATTCAGATCTCCAGTTGGCATGTGGGAGGGACGATAAGGGTCAAGTTAAAGAGCCTTGGATTTATTCCTTCAATTCAATTTTTGTTTCTTTCACAAGTTTTTCTTTGGTTGATATGGGTGGTTCTTTGGTCAGAGTAGAATCTGCCAACTATGATGAATTACACAAGGATCTTGATGTGTGGAATTTATTGCAGGAGAAAGGGGTCACTCCTTTCATTAAACGCCTCTCGGGTCACTCTGTAATTGTCTTTAGCTACATTCTAGCAACAAGGAAGAAGGGGAAAGTGAAAGTGGGGCAGACCAAGTTCAAAATCACAACTAAATCCATCGCCGCTGCTACGGGTCTTCCTCATGATGGAGATATTTACTTTAAACATTTGCTTAAAGTGGAGATGGGTGCTTTTCTAAAGAAGGAACAAGTTAACAAATATCAGTCTGGTTTTGAGCGCGCTTCTATGCCTACACCATGGGACAAAGTCATTGGGCAGATAATGCGCTATTTTACGCTCGAAGAGATATAAACTGGTGTATAGACCCCATATTTTCCTCCTGGCCCATTTTCGTAATGATATGAAGGTAAATTTGACTAAATTTTTATTTGAGTCATTGGATCTTTCCATTAATCAAGCCTGTGTTGATGAGGGTCCCCTCCTTCATCAGGGTTTACTCTATTTATTTTTTAAAATTGTTGCTGATCCTACTATTTTAGCTCATTACCCCATTGTGACTGGCTCGGCCCGTCGTTGCATCCCTCTGTCGCCCCTTATTCACTCTTCGCATGTCGTCTCCGCTGCCACCTCATTCTCCATCATGTCTCTATTTCAGAGGTGGTGATCACGAGACACCGGGACGATGCCTTTCCCCCCTGCTTCTCCACCTCCGTCTTCTCCCCCCTCCATAATATTTATCCCTTGGTGGTGGCAGACCAACCACCACCCAATTTTTCTCCAAACACTGCTACTTATATGTAAATTTTGAGCCCTGTTGGTGACAGTGGAATCCCTGATGTTCTTCTCAACCTTTCAAAGGCTTACTATGATTCCCCTGCTCCTTCTCAACCAAATTCTTCTTTCGACGTTGCTGATGTTGTGGAGGAGAAAAATGATGATGTTGTTGGCATGGAGGGTGAAAATGTTGTTGGTGATGTTGTTGTGGACACTATTGAGGTTCCTAAAGAGACTGTTGCTGAGGATTCTACTGATGTTGTGGCCACTAGTGATGTTGATACTGACACCGCTGAATTTCTTCATAGAGTAGACTTGAAAAAATCAATAGAGCCTTTGCAGTAATCAAAAGTTGGAAGGATCACACTGACAAGACTTGGGAACATATGCAAAATGGTTGTAAATATCTCATCACTTTGGCTTAAGCAATGCGTGACAAGAATCCAAATGTTGCTACTTATGAAGCTGTGAATGTTCTGAAAAATATGATAGATATGTAACCCTTTTGTGGATTTTGTTACTTTTTGACTTCGGTCTTTGTATCTTATGTACTTAAATGTTATATCTGGCCTTTTGGGATTTTTGTAAAAGGATGTGGGTCCTTTCAACACCCTCAACATTTTACCAATTTCCAAAAAGCCTTAAGTAAAAGGCCTAAAAGCCTCAAGGGGTCTTCCTTATCTTTTATGCTGCTATTTTTTTGCTATTTTGGGCTGCAAATAAGAATTAATTTTTTAAGGCACAACAGTAAGCACACATCATCATTGGGCTTTCTCATTCCATGGAGTGGAAAACTATTTACAATATCTTGAAAAAGAAATATCTACACTGAATGGAAAAATGGCTTTAGCGTATAGTTGTATTCGTGGGACAAGGAAAGTGTATAAGGCACTACATGCACCAAAAGCTTTGCGACTTCAGAAGCAAACTTTGCAGGGCAAGTCTTGGGCCAATGAGTTAGCATCCTCCTCTTCAGTATTAACAACATAAAGGTGCTTGGTTGCTTTTTGGGTCCCCTTGTCTTGGGATTACCATTGATGTTAATATTGCTTTACAAATTGCATGCAAGTGTCATGTCTTAAAATACGCATCTACTCATTAAAATCATGCGTAAAAAAGTGCTAGGTGCATGTTTATTAGGACATTTTTGGGAATTGTGACTAAAGGAAGCATTATAATGTGCTACATGCAGATCTGCTAAATTCGAAGCATGCTTTGTTGACGTGTTAGTGTCGTTCTTATCTTAAATATTTATTCTGATAAGAGTTTCTTAATGAGGTTGTCTTTTTTCGGGATTATTTTTGATAAATACTTATTTGCCACTTATGTGGTACGATCATTTTTAGGTTATAATTTATCCCGAGAAATCTACCAAGTGAAAACCCTAGGTTATAATTTATCCCGTGAAATCTTCAGAGTGAAAGCCCCACTTTCCGATCAAAATATTAATTATTCTAAACATGTAATATATCTAATAAATGTATTTAATTTTAAAAAAATGTTATATGTGATTAATAAAAGTGGTTAACATTTTTTTGTACTTAAAATGATGCATTTATTTTTAATTAATAAAATAATAATTTATGTCAGTATGAATAAATATAATTGTGGTGTTCAGTTAATATTTAGAAGTACTAGTACTTTGAGATATTTATGTATTTTTATGTATATATGAAATAACTGTATTTAATATTTATTTATGAAACAACGTTTTGTAATTTGTTATATATTTTTAGGATAGGAAACAAAGAAATGTATAAATATTGAAAATGTTTTGTGATAAGTCAAAAAAAGAGGCTCCTAGCCTCACTATTTAAAATATTTGTATCAAAAATACCCGGTAAACTAGGTAAAAGTTCAAGTACAATAGCCTAGCCACCTAAGGGTGGCAGAAACATACTATGATTATACTCTAGTTAAAAAACATTAAACAAGGCACACCTGATACTAATTATAATCCTCCTCTGAGGAGCTGGAAACCATGACAATGGGCATTTCAGTATCCCTGGCTTCCTCCTCGATCATTAAAGTAGCCATCGATTCAACAAGCTTGGAATATCTGAATTTGTCAGATGAGATATTCAGCACATCACAGATCGCATCCAATTTCTTGCCTTGTGAAATGCTTTCCAGAGCCCGGGCCTTGGATAGTTGCCAAATCTGATCCATACGGAGTCTAATATCAAACCCCAACTGCTGTACGCCAATGATTTGGGCCACTTTCAGCGTGTCCAACCTGCAGTGGATTGTTCTGGGTCGTTCATTGCTTTCATAACTTCCTCCATAGCTGCTGAGTCCCCGAGTTTGGTTGATAATTGGGCACAGAGGAGGTTTGTAGCCATCCACCTAAGCAATTTGGGGTCTTTGACACCTATAATTAAAGTCTGCCGCCAGAAGTCCATGGAGGTTTCTAGCCATCCACCTAAGCAGTTTAGGATCATCAACATCTATAACAAAAGCCTGCTACCAGAATTCCATGGCCTCTTTAGCAGTGACTCGAGTTCCTTTATCCAAGAGACAACCAACATTCAATAGCTGCCTTAGCTTGAGGTCATTTACCAACCCCAAAAAGGAGTAGTGGAGAGAACTTGTGAAGTATGTTTTCCTGCATCTCGTGCATAGTGTTACTCGCCATCGCTTTTCCTTTCCTAGCCCTACTGCGCATAGCCGCTTCAACCACATTCTTCCCTTTTTCCATATTCCTATCACAAAAGAGAAAAAAAATTCGTTCGAATGAGGAGCGTAGAAGGGAAACGAAGATATTAAGACCATTCGCGCATTGCTAAAAATCTGTCTGCCCGATGTGAGAAGATATGGCAATAAATTCAATGCGTGAGGGAGAGTACGTGGATGTGCCCTGCCATTATTGCTAAAACAACTGTACTGGATCTGCGCCTATCACTTGCAATGATGTGATAGGCTCATCCTGCTTGAGTAAATCTCCAATTTCCTTAATTAGATCACTTGATTGTAATATGAGTATTTTCCCATTTTTAAGATTGAGCTCAACCCCCAAATTGGCTTGAGTAAATCAATTTCCTTAATTAGATCACTTGATTGTAATATGAGTATTTTCCCATATTTAAGATTGAGCTCAACCCCCAAATTGGCAAGGCTATCAACAACTTTATTTGCACTGCTGAGTGTGTGAAGAATGCGCCATGAGTTATTTAAGGCGATACAATCCTCCACTATGCGGTTTAAGCTCCAATGTTCCATTTTTCTCCTGTTTACCGCATTAATAAGTTTTTGAGAGTCATCTTTAATAATGAGGTTATTCCATTCCTTTTCCTTTGCAATTTTGAGACCACGCCATAAAGCCTTAGCTTCCGCAAGGTTATTGGAGTAGTGCCCAATAGCATCAACAAAGCCAAGGAGGGGTTTGCCCAAGGTGTTACGGAAGATACCACCTGCTTTGGCCCTTCCAGGGTTCAATTTAGTTGCTCCATCAAAGTTGAATTTGATGAAATTATTAGGGGGTGGTTTCCAATTAGCTGTGACTTTTGCTTTACTTTTTTTTCCAACCCTTTATCGGGAAAAATACAAATTATGTTATTATGATATGCATGTATTTGTAATTTATATTGATATATTTCTTAAAATACAAATTATGTTCATTATGATATGCATGTATCTGTAATTTATATTGATATATTTCTTAATATTTTTCAATGTCGTATCTTATTTAAATATGATTTTTCAATGTAGGATTGTATTTTGTTTAATTTGTTGTATCCATCATTCTAAGATCTTTTTTTATTAATTTGTATTTTTTAATAAAATAAGTGTTAGTTTAGAATTGAAATTGGGATGCATGTTTGTATTAATAAATATAAATTAATATATAAGAAATAGAAATTGTGCTATTATTATATGTATGTATTTGTAATTTATATTGATATATTTTTTAATATTTTTGAATGTGAATTGTATGCAATTGCAAGTTTGCCATAGGGCAGGAGGATGCTGAAAAATGTTTTGGAGCCTGGGTTTGCAGCTCACAATTGCATTTACTTGAAAGTTTCCAAAATTTCCAAGTCCTTTTCAACAAATCCATTTTCTTTATATCTTGCCATCATCACAGTCCATGAGACCACGTTCAAACATTATTAACTCCAGCCTCCTTTATCAACTCCCTGATATATTTTGACGTTTCAATCTTCTTAATGTTTCTATCCATATTCATAGCCGTCAAATGAAGAGAGATGCCTTATTTAATCTTTTTAGGAAATTTTTTATAAAATTCTTGAAGTATAAAGGAAAAAAAAGTAACACAAACCTATCAATACTCATGGTGTTTTTGAAGACGATAATTAAGATGATGTATTACTCTCTTTCATTTCCATTTGGATATATTCTATAAGTTGATGACATTTACATCTTTTATAACTATTATTTTGTTCCTTGGGGTATGCTTTTTTATGCACATATCTAGGTTTGGAAGGGAGTGTTCATGATATAGAGATTGGTTTTTAATTATTAGAAGACTTCATTGATTATAGGTTGGTTTTGTTGATTAGGGTTTTTATTAATTAATTTGACATTACTTAATAGGGTTTTGTTGAAACTAACCTATTATTAGAAGATTTCAATGATGAAGGCTTAAGAGAGAAAGAGAGGTTTTTAATTATTGGAAATCATAGGGTTTCCACTAGTTCTAAACAAACTAACCTATAATCAATGAATACCTAGAGAAGGAGGGTGAACAAGAGGGCTCTCATGAATATTTACCCATGATGCAAATATTCCTACGAAGCTTCTTAATTACAAAAAAGAATCTCTTGACCCAATCCAAAAACGTATGGATGATCTTTGTGACAAATACAATTCTCCTTTTAATTCAAATCCTTTTTCAACCATTGGGACAAGCTTTGGAGTTGCCCTATATTTTCATATTCGACAAATCATACATCTTCCTCAACCATGGTTGGTGCTAACCTTAACAATGCACCTTCTAAACCTGCCAATACCAATCAAAATGTACCCTTGATAGATTCCAATCAAATTATGTTGCAACTATTAGATTGAATGACCCACATGCAAACTACTAACAACCAATTTCTACAAATGCAAGCCAACTTGGCTTAAATGCCTAATCGACCATGTTATATTTAGTGGGGTTCACCATACCAATGTCTCCCCTAACCCCTCTTCTTCATCCTCGCAAGAACCTAATCCCATAGTGACCCATCACTAACATAGTTCTTCAATAATTGATAAATGAACCTTCAGATTTTTATATTCTTGTAATGGACATTGGGGGAACAACCCCAACCATCACCTATGATGGATCAACGGATCCTACACTTCATCTTAAGACTTTCATAAACATATACAAGGATTAGATCAAAATAAACTATTATGTGTCCACCAAACTCTTAGCTAAAACCAATACGGAAACCATCCTCAATTGCTTTGGATTGGTACCATACACTTAAACCTATCTCAATTGTTGAACTTAAAGGTTTAGGCAATGCTTAATTAAATAATTTCACTATCATGATTTCCTTGAAAAACAACATAGGCATCTTTATAAATTGTAAATAATTCACAACTAAGCCAATTCAAGCCTTTTATCAAGATGGAAAGCCTTGGCCATTAAAGTTGAACACAACACCACAAATGCCAATCTCGTTAGACTATTTCACATGGCTTAAGGTTGGATCTCTCTCTCCATCAACCTTGGATGAAGCCATAAAAAAGCTAAAAGGCAAGACTTTCTCATGCGAGATTTTGAGAAACTCATTCCAAACATCTGCAAGTCCTCATGTGAGCTTGGAACCATAATGCCATAGATGATAGATAACATGTACAAATAATCATAACAATGCTTCTAATAAAAATATTCACAATATTGACACCTCTTAGGGCTCATCCCCTTCTCATCCTAAGGGAAGATCCTTTTCTCACCAAGGGGATTACCAACAACCTATGCCTCAATCGAATCCTGTGGACCCCTCTCAACCTGACTCCCATGGTATGACAATAACAACTTTTGTTGGTCATGTGCCAATTAGGGACATTCAAACAAAAATTATCAATTGCTTTGAGCCATGGATTACACATTTTTTCTTGGACGTGACTTCGATCATGAAGCCATGATAAGAAAAAGGTACGATGAGGTTGTAAAAGTGAGATCTAAGTAATACAACATGATCGACATGATGTTGTCCATAAGATTAATGCCCATTTGGGTATCTATACCAATCCTTTTCCTAAATACCCTAATGGTGATAAATTTCATTTTCCCCAACCATAATCATAATTCAACCCCTTCAACAGATACCATTGAAACCACTTTCAACACTAACATTTCCAACCAAGAAAATGTGCTTAAAATGCAAGCCATGGAATGAGTAACTGCATGCATTGAATCCACTTAACATTCAACCCATCTTAAGGATTACATGACTACTCAGGATTATCCATAAGGTCAAACTTCCTCCTACAGTTGTTCAAATATCAAAAAACTTAAAAAACTTGTCGAAAATGATGACATCAAATATTAGGAACCTATAGGGTCAACACTGTTATCTATAACCTTTGTCCAATTTGACTACATCACCCATTTTGCTTTAGAAGATCCGATGTAGTTGCCTAAAATTCCTTATAACATGGACATTGTTGTATGAAATGAGCCAAAAAATTAAAACTCATCCCAACCCAAGTCCTTAGTCTCTTCCAAGATTATTTGATTAAAGACCCATGAGGTTCAGACCAACATTTTTCAACCTAACTTGAAAGAATGGGATTCAATCAATGAACTCTCTAATATTCCAAGTCAAATTCATTTTCTCGAGCTCATGAGAACCTATTGGAACTCTCTAATTTTCTAAGCCAAATTTATTTTCTCAAGCTCGCGAGAACCTTGCCTAAGCATTGTAACTATTTGATGAATATATTCTTTGACATACATATCCTTTAACCACCAACTTTGGGGCAATAGACTACTTTGCATGGTTTAGAAGAGAGTAATGGGTATACTTCAACAATGTGAAGACTTATATGTTCAAATAGATAGAAATTACATATCAAGCCTTATCTCCATGATTTCTAAAAGCATATATGATTCTAAATGAACTCTTGTTTCGTATCGATGACCCTTCTCTTTTCATCTTTGTTAAGATTAAAAATGCGCAAATTAAAATAACTCTCATAAACGAGGGTTCAAACGCATGTCACTTCTTTGGAATTCATCAAATTTTTATATTACTCGACTAATAGCCTAAAATAAACATGTAACACACGTCAAGGGTATGCAAAAATAAAAATGTGCGCATTTTTTTGTGATTGTTATAGTTTTCAATTTTCATACATCTTATGACATTCTTCTCGTAACCATGGATACATTAGATGCACACAATCATTGTGTCTATTTTTCAATGCATCATATTTCTTTACCTATATATATTGTTTATAAATTCAAGGGGATACGAATCCATGGACATTTGAATAATTTCAACAAAGATACATTTTTCAAAATCCCCGCTCTTGAGGAACTACCTTGTGTTCCTTATTGAGAGTATTAATGATTTAACTGCCTAGTCAACATCATCCAAGGATAGTGTGGACATCCCGAATTTATTCAGGACTCTAAAAAATCTCCTTGATTTGGATGATGACAAGTCCAAATAAATCAATCTTAAAATCAATACCTACGACCTTCCCAAGTCTATCATTGCACAATTTCCTCTCTCCTTATAGCCTCGATCTCGCAAGGAAACAACTGATGTAATCCCTATCACTGTATCTATAATCAAACATCGTCTTGAGGAAATTCCTTCATCACCTCCCAATGAAACCATCATTGAATCCATTAATATTGACCTTACCCCACCTGTTATGATGATGATTATTTGTTAGATTATCCCTTATTGTTTGGCTACACTCAAGCTAACGTGTGGAAATTATATGATCCCAATAATCTTTATAATGTACCTTCAAATCTAGCAACTCCCATGAGTGGGGACCCCTCATTAACACTTCATAACTATAGTCCTTTCACTCAAACTCTAATAAAAGCAATAATACCATAAGTATCGTGCCTCACTCTGAATCCAATGTCTTTCCTGATTTTGAACACCAAGATGATATGGTGGATGATGAATACTTTCCTCCTCTTCAACTAGAGCCTAAAAAGAACACCATTTTAGTTTCTTTGGCCAAGTCTCCCACCATAGAAACAACTACTTCTACCAATACATCTCCGCCCTCACTTGTTGTCACAGCTACGAATAAACTCCCCTGATGAGCTTGTACCATTTTGTACGTGGCATAATGTGTCGGGTCATAATGTTGAGGATTTTTGATCCTATTGAAAGCATATGAAGCACCTTAAAGCAAAAATGCATGAAGAAGAGGCACAATAATGCACCTATCCTCCCCTTCTCTTCAACAATATTGCTCGATTCACAATTTTTTATCCCATTTGATGCTACTTGTTGAGTACTCTGATGGTAACGTTAACTACAGTTACCTTATCCTCCATCTCATCCTAAGGATTTGGTTTACCCTCCACATTTCGTTCCGATTCCCAATCATGGGGATTGCACATCATTATCTACACATTTTAGGAAATTCGAGGAATAACCTCCTTGCTTCCTTCACTTTTAGTCAGAGGCATGTCCTCTATTTATCCCCACTCTTATCCCCTACATGGATGACATTTTCCAGGAGGTTCTCTCTCGAATCTCCATAAGGGTGGAAGAGTCTACGATAGCAACGCTAAATGAAATATACTAGAAAATCTAAAAGGTATTTGAAAAAATAGACATTATGATCCATACTAGACATGATATTGAAATATAGGTTTATGATGTGATAAAGGATGTTTTTAGTTCCATTGCATGCCCTATATGAGTTCATTATTTCCTTATATGTACTATCATACCATGAAATTTATTACTATATTCTGCTATCTTACTTTATTTCCTCCCTCTTGGGTCTATACAACTGTTGTCCTCTCTTGAGATACTTTAATAATTTATTTTTACAATCTTCTTTACCTCTTCCCCCTTGGATTTATATTGTCATTGTCTTCTTTTGAGATAACTTGATAAATTTTTTTTACAAAATTATCTCTCTTGAGTTTATACAGTCATTGTCCTCTTTCGAGCTACTTTGGTAATTTCTTTTTACAACCTTTATCCCTCTTGAGATGGCCATTTTCCTCTTTCGAGATACTTTGGTAATTTATTTTTACAACCTTTCTCCCTTTTAGGATGGCCATTGTCCTCTTTCGAGGTACTTTGGCAATTTATTTTTATGACCTTCTCTCTCTTGGGTTTATATGACCACATGTTCCTCTTTCAAACTATCGTGGTAATTTATTTTTACAACCACTGTCCTATTTTGAGTTACTTTTGCAAAAAAAAATTCAAAACCTTTTCCCTATTAGATTTATATAGCCACTTTCCTCTTTCGAGCTACTTTGGTAATTGTTTTTTCACTATCTTTTCAATCTTGGATTTATATGGCCATTGTCCTCTTTTGAGATGCTTTGGTAATTATTTTCTTACAACCTTTTCCCTCTTGGGTTTATATGTCATTATCCACTTTTGAGCTACTTCGGCAATTGATTTATTTTTACAACATTCTTTCTCTTGGGTTTATACAGTGTTCGTCCACTTTCAAGCTAATTTGGTAATTGTCTTTTGCAATCTTGTCTCCCTCTTGGAGTTATATGACCATTGCTCTCTTTCAAGACCTTTGGTAATTTTTAGAGACTTCTCTTGATTTTATTCTGCCATTTTATTTCTCTTACAATTTTATGGTACAATTTTATCACATACATGATTCTCTCTCTTTTGGGTTTTTCCACACTTTATACTTGTTTTGAACCTATCCTATGTTTGCATTCCTATATTATGCCAACACTAGCAATGTACAATTATCTACACCTCTTAGTTCATATCTTACCATATTCATTTCCTATGAAACAAAACTCTCTTTATAGTTAGCTACTAGATTTATCTTTCATTGTATCACTTTTCCTTATAGTTTCATTTTTCCTTCTTCCTCTCTTACTTGAAACACAATTAGGTCTGGATGCAAGGATAATTTTAAGAAAGGAAACCTAAAATTTTCTATATCTCGGTCTATCCTATATGAATTGCATAATTTCATTCCCTAATTTTTGTAAAAAAAATTCCATGTAGAGGTAAATTGATTGGCTATTTCAATAAAACTTATAATTATTTGGTTAATTAAATGTAATATTTGAATCAAGATATACTTTTTTGATGATGAGTCGATTGACTTATTTTTCTTTATTGAGTCAATCAACACAACCACGTGTAATTTGTAACGTTTATGTGTTCAATATAATCAATTTACCTTTGCCGACATCCTCCCAAAATTGGAGCTTTGAAACAAGAAATATATATTCATCGAAGGAGAAGGTATTTGTTAGTTAATGTGGTTTTGATGAAGGTGATGTCGTGTCCCAATTTTTATGTCATTTTTACTATGCCAAGTAGTTTGATAGATAAAGATAATGGTATGTCAAATTTTTATGTCATCTTTATTACACCTTTCACCAAGAAACAAATCTCTTGAGATACTTAAATTAAAAAGGGATGATATTGGGTTTGGATTCTTTGAACTATTCAAGGAGGAATGAGAGGGAAGGTGAAGGGTTCGAATCCTCCCCATTATCTTTCTTTTTATTCTTTAAATAAACATTAAATACATACATTACAAAAAAATTATAGTAAATGTATATTTTCTTTTCATATTTCCTTTGTTATCAGTCAAAAATTAAATATGATTAATATCAAACATATATTTTTACTTTAATGTTTTCTTTTTTATTTATAACTTTAAGTTAGAGTATAAAATACATGTATTTATGCACATATGCACACTATATATACTACTATAAGTGGTTATTCACAATAAATAGTATATGTTTCCTATAATTTTGAGGTGAATGAGACCCATATGGGTGTAGTAACATTGGTAAAACCATGTTTCAAAGTGTGCAGGAATATATTCTAAATGGTGATAAGAAATGGAAATTAAGGGAATAGAATAAAATGTATGTTAATGTACTGATATATTCGTGACTACTTTTAGCCAGTTGTAAAATATCAAAAATATACTTTTAATCAAATGACGAATATTAACCACTAAAATAATCCCTAGATTAAAGATCAAATAACACTCTTTCCTTAGGGTAGGTATAAAAGGACCTAAGCATATTAGTTAGAGGTTTCCTCTATAGTGGTAAAGAAAAATATTTCTAGAGTTTCTCATATTTCATATCCATTTGATCAACATTTCGAATCTATACGGAGGAGGAATAGAAAAATTCAAAAGTCATAATATAAAAATAAAATATAAGAAGAGGCACATGAAAAATGCAAACTATAAAATCAAAAGTCATTAAAAAAAGATGTGATATTATTGCCAATTCCCCATTCCTAATTGAAATTTCAAACTCCATAGTTCACCTCATTATAGAGCTCGAGGTCCTTTGGGGTGTGGATTTTTTTTTTACTGTAGGTAGGAGTCTACATGACTATCACTGATGCGTCTACCTTTTCATGCAAGTAACTAATCATCACAGTTGGCCAATGACAATGTCTAGTCTCGAGGAATAGAGAAAACATCATGGGGAGGTAGGATTGTTTCCATTATTAGAACCTCAGTAACAACATGAGATAGTTTTGAACCTTACTTGTTTTCCCAATCCAAACCCACATAATTGGGTTTGTTCATTCCTTGATGACAAAAACCTTTTCTCAAATCCTATTGATTAGAGTGTCTCTTTATTTGCTAAGGATGTTGTTTCACTGTTGTGTGCCTTAATTCATTTTTCCGTGATCATTCCCCTATCTCCTTTATGGATATTTTGACCATGTCCCTATTCTTTTGACACCCTCTTCTTTATTATGCTTCATCATTTCACCCTCATACATGTTGGTTTCAACCATTGTTTTTTGAATGTAAGATTGTAAGATTTTGACGACTCAATCGAGCCTTCTTCACAAATATTTCCTTTGCATCTGCACCATATTTTATCTCCCTACATGTGAATTATAAGGTTGTGTTTTATCCTCTGAGATATTTTAACGCAAACATTGATTTGGTTTTACTCATCTATCTGTTTCCTTTTTACCACATATTTTGTTTTGTTTTGTTTTCTTTTTTGTCTTAGAAGCATTGCATGTTCATTTTTCCTTGGTCACATCTTTTATTTATTATATTTACTATATTTTTACATTGCATGTAATTTTTGAATTATCACTTAGTTTGTCACATCTTTTATCTGCTTGGATTTATCTTGAATTTTATTATATGTTATTTTGTCGACCATAATGATACATATTTTTTCTTATTATATTATATCATCTATTTTTAATTAGATATCTCATGCTAATGACTTACTTTTTACCATTTTCCTTTTCATTTTTAGTCATAAGCATTTCCACATTTGTGATGCAAGTAATAAAAATGAAAACATACAAGAACATATAATACACAAGTACAATATCCAAAATAACACCATAAGATACATACACTGAGTCACAAATTTTCACACACACACACACACATGCAATAGCTCAAAATACATAAAAATATACATTTTAGTAAAAAATTAGGTATCTTATTCATGAGGAGGGTGGGAAATCCTCTATGACAAAGCTCCCTACCTAAGTTATCTAGCCAAGGTGTCCACTATAGAATGTTCACTCTTAACAATCCCATGCAAAGTTGTTAACTACATCTCTAACTCCAAAATTTGAGCATTTTCCATGTGTTATTTTTGTGGTCACTTGAGCATTAACAAATATTACTCGTATTCAACCACCAATGTATCCTATGTGTTTCGTACGCACAAAAAAAATGAGTCACTCACCATCAACCACACATGTAGATGTAGAAGGGCCAACCTCCTCTCTGCTCCTCTACAACTCCCATGAGTCTAAAAGATCCCACACACACACTTAGAAAGGGTGTCATTGGATATGACATCACTACTATATCCTAATGGTTGAGCACACTGCCCAAAATCTCATGTTGAAAATTCTCATAAGAGAGTGTCACTCCTCCACAATTGTATTTGTAAAAATCAACACATACAACCACACATCATATATCAAATAAAATATTAAAAACCCTATTTGCAAGAATATATATTTTATCTATAATCTTCAAAAATTGTTTATTTTCTAGGCATGTGATACCAACATTGCTATCGGTATTCACACCTTTGCATCTTTCTTCCCCTTATTTATCCTTTTTAAATCCATGCTAGACTGTTATCTCCTATCAACATATATCACTTATAAGTTTTTTGGACCTAATTTAGCCTATCCTTGTAGGTTATCTAAACCTAACCTAACCCATATTATGACCCTTCTTTTAGGTTTCTCAAAACCTAATTTAGCCTTCCTTTATAGGTTATTCGGACCTAACCTAGTCCTAATTTACGATCATGCTATAGGTTATTCAAACCTAACCTACATTATAGTTTAAGACATGTCTTGAGACCTACTTATCACCTAATATTGTCTATGTCGACTTGACCTAGTCCTAATATCCAGACCTATCTTAACACACACTTATTACCTACCATATAATATCAATATCCGATGTAGTCCTATTATACGAACCTATATTAACACCCTAGTATGAGATCTTTTTATATTGTTTATGCCTACTTATTTTACTAATTTATCTTCTAGTATTTTTTCTTCGGTCTTGCATCATTTGGGTTCATTAAATAACTATGCACCCTCCATAATATAGAGTTGAATTTATCATGCATCCCAATTTATGGGAGGGTATGTTCAAGTAAGTATATTTCATGGTTGAGTTATCATTCATTACTTCAACTACAATATTTTCCTTTGATTTATGTATACTATGTTTCTTTCCTAAAGACCATATCTCATTACACTATTGTGATACATGATGATATTTGGTTGGGGTATATGTATACGCCTTATATTTCACACTTATTAATGATTTCTCTTGTAGGATGTTGACGCATTAACCTTCTTGAATGTGCACCTTAAGAATGGGACCATGGTTTGGGTTGGTTAGAAATACCCCATGAAAGATCATTATGGCACTTACCCTAACCCTCCCTAGTGTGGCTTCATACTACCACTTTATGAACACTTAATACCCTCAATATTACCCCTTCACATCATCTACCTATAACACCTTCAAATCCCCTTTGATTCCCCTTCATACCATTTTTTAACATTTGTTCTACCTCCATTCTCTCTCAAAATAAAAGGCACTACCTCATGTTTGTAAACATACAATATTGAGACATAGACATATTTGGATAAATCCCAAAGCCTTTTCATTATTAAATTCAATATTTTACCTTTAAAAACCATATTTTCCTTTTAAAATTATATTAAGATGAAGTTTAAATATATAAATCTAAGTTAGTCTTATGTTCCATGTGGATTTGATTAATTGGGTGTATGTTTGAAAACCTTTGGTGTGTCCCTAAACTGGCTTTAAAGGGCCCTGTAATAGAATTAAATTGGAGTGACCGAAACGTAACCATTCACAATTTATAAGGTGCACATATTAAATGTGCATTTAAAGGAGAGATCTGGTTTTATTTTTAATAAAGGCTTATTACTTCTACTAACCACTTCAAATTTCATGAAGAGACACTATTGAGGATATAGTGGAAGTTGACTAATATAAAGTGATATGGATTGGTATCCTAAGAGCATTACTTCAAATATGTTGAAAAGAAGAACTCTAACAATTTCAAGGTCTGAATTACGGGACATTGTATTTATCCTAGAAATGTCCAGTAAAAATAATTATAATGACATCTATTATGTCTTCAAAACTTACTAAGACCTTGATGATGGAGATGAGGAACAAGAGTTCCTATGGAAGATTAGGAGTTCATATTTGCACATGGCGGTGATGAATTTTAAAAAAACCCAATTGAGAGCTAACCAAATATGCATGACATTATTATGAAGCCATGGATGAGAAGTTATACTACCCAAGTGGGAAAGTAGTTATAAATACATGTTTACACCCTTAATAAATAAATAAGAGTTTGGTATTAGTTTAGTTCCTTATGAAAAGGCATTAGGATTTTACATAATGTATATTCTAAATTAATTAATTAACATTAATTTGTAAAATAAAATATAGCTTTTAAGGAAATGTGCAACATATAAATGATTGCTTAAAACCTAATAAGGGAACAGTTCTTAGTTGATCAGAAAGGTATATAGAGGATCTGGGTGAGTAGACCTACTATATAGACTAGTAAATATCTGGAAGTACTTCATCTTTGGAACTACGAATGTAACTTGAACCAATACAAAATAATATGGATTGTCTCGAGGTGTAATGTAGTTAGATATTAGGTTATACGACCTTATATGAGGGATATTCTGGTGCTCTATAAATTCTTGTGATCTTTGATGCCTTAGAAATATGTTTCATTGTTTAATGCTAGGGCTTGAAACTGTGTAACACCTTCATGTAGTTACTTATGATTGATAAAATCCTAGATAAATTCACTAGCACTTCATGAACACGTTTAGATAACAAAAGGATAAATCAATGTGTCATGGATTTGGACAAATCCTAGTGGTCAACCCCTACCTAACTAATCTAGGTGTTGTACTACATCATCTCGAAGGCCGGAGAAAACTCCATTTATCTCTTCTAATGTAAGTGCAATCGTATATACAAATCTAAGACAACCCCTATCTTGCCCTCATGTCTCTTGATATAAAGATATAGGGCATAAATATGGATATAATAAAACGTACTCTTTGTGATTGTGATAGAAAATGTTGTGCTTTTTGATGCTAGATTGATTCCTTTTAACCCTTAGAAACTTTGGAAATGCTTTGTATTGACTTGATAATGCTATGAACTGGCTCTATGACCTTTGGAGGTTTATAGATTGGGAAGCTAGACTCTTGAACTTGGTCTGAGGTCTTCAGACCCAAGTGGTGGTTGCTCTTAAAGACGTGTTGCTAATTTAAGAATATTTAGGAGAGACTTGAGTGATTTAAGGACTTATTTCAAAATAGGAGTTCCTGAGAATGTTGGGTGATTTTTTAGTGAATTAGACATGACTATATAGACTTTTGTAGGTTAGATGTCATATTAAGGCCATTCGAGACTGGGAAACACGACCGTATGGGTCATTCGAGACCGTAACACAACATGGTACTAGTCCATATAGTTTTAGATAGGAAATTCATGATGTCTTTACAAGATAATGAGAAAGATGTTTCGAGTAAATCAATTCATGTTTAAGAGTAAAGATGTTTAGAGAGAGAGAGAGAGAGAGAGAGAGAGCACTTATTACTACTATACATAATTGAGTCACTTAGCTATAAGTTGAAAGAACATAGCACTAGATTTACTTGATGGAAAATTATGAGAAAATGACATGACTACTGATGAAGAAGAAGAATAAGATATTGATACAGAAGAACCAATGAATAATGGTTATAATTCTAAATACTTTCTATACTAAGTAAGCAACATCTTACCGGAGGACAGAAGCACACGAAGTTGGAGTTCAAACAACAAAATCTTGTTAGCCATAAGTGATGAGGCCACACAATGAGGTCGTGGCATGTTTTTTAGTTCAATATTTGAATTCCAGTGTGCAATTTTATGTTTTGTGGATTCATGAATAAATGGAAATTTCACATTGTGAGAGGGAACATAACACCAATGTTCCATTTCCATTATGCTGAAGTCTATTCTTATGTACTTTCTTGATGTGAAAATATAGTGGAAAAACAAAAGCACAAGGTGAAAACAACATCATGATGCTTAAAGAGGATGACTAGGGGTTCATACTAGTTAGATAGGGGTCCATATTTTATGAACAAAGGTTCATACCAAGGTTGTTGGTAATCCTATTTAAAACCATCAGTGTGCTAAGATCATGAGCACACAGGGGTGACAAGCTAATGAAGAAGTGCGATTTTTTTTCACCCATGTTCATACTAGGGGGGATGTTACAAATATTCTATAGTGTTCACATATTTGATATTTAACGATTGGTAAATATTAAAATTATATGGTTATTTAGTATAATATATTGTTACAACAATAATTTATTCATATAGTTATGTTGTACCCATAAACTATTAATGAGGTACTTGTTATTCTCCTCCCTACTCATTAGGAGGTTTGTTTTGTCACCGTGGCTAAATAATAGCCTTTGTATTATACACATGATGAGAGCGTGTTGAATATAATACATTGTGTTTAATGTGTAATATATTCCCATCATTTTCAAAATAAAGGTACATTGAGAGGCTTTTGTTTTTACCTAGATGAAGACTTAACCTTTTAGAAGTAGGAAGAGAGAAACAAGGAGTAAGAAAAGGTGAAGGTGGAAAGGAGCGCATGGAGATGGGAATACCTAAGTAATGGAAAAACATATATCACATCTAGACAAATGTGAAGAAAATATAGAAAATGGCCCACCTAGGAGCATCTTACAACAATTTATTGGAATTGTAGAGGCTATCCTCAGAGAAAAGGACCAGGGTTAGGGCCCGTAGCCAAATACAAATATTTATTCTGATTAAAACACATGCACATGTATTCATTTTGATCATTTGAGTTCAATATATATATGAAGTTGTTGTACTTGTCATGCATATTCATTTAATGGACATGACACAAACATGTGTTGGACTTTACACAATCATATCCATCTTCTCACTTATGAGCATGTTATACAAAAGGAAGAGAAAAATCTAAATAACATAAGTCAACCCGAGAGCACAAGAAAATTTATAGGTAAGTCCATAATACACCTAAGAAAAAGGAAACCATCAAAGCACCTTCTCTAATTAAAGAGGAACCATTGATCAAATTATTATATTAATCCCTTTAGATACATGTGATAATTAAAAATGAGATTCATAATAAGGTGATAATTGGTAGGTAACAAGTACATAACATGTGTAGCCTACATCTAATCAAGCAACAAGTAATGATAAAAAAGAGTTATAACATTTTGTACCACATATGAATTCAATACCACATCTAAATTTGCATGTCATAGTAGGCCCAAAGTTACATGTACTAAAATTAAATTTTTATCTAGCAATGATGAATTTAGTACCATCTTGGGACAACATTATTTAGCATAAATGGAAGTGAATATCGATAGTATCAATGAGCGCATTAATTTTGTATATAATGACAAAATGGTCACTGTTAGACACCATCCATCTTAATTAAACTTTATTTCTCCTATAAAATGAAGATTTGGAAACCATAACCACATTAGAGCAAGTAATTTCCATTATCCCTAAGCAAGAGAAAACAAAGCAAGAGATACCTATTATCATTGAGTAACATAAACTAATGCCTACTCCTCTTGACAAAGAGAAACCAAAGTAAGAAATACCTATTATCATTGAGCAAGAGCACCCAATTCCTATTCCTAGTGTGAAACAAAAACTAAAGAAACCAATACCTAATCCTATTTAGCAAGAGAAACCAAAGAAATAAATTCCAACTATATCTAAGAAAGGTCAAGTGGAGCAAGTTTTTCTTGTCTAATTTCAATGAAACAAGCTGAGCAAGTGAAAATAAAACAATCCAAACCAATACAACTAGATAAGTTTTACACCTAATAGATCCTTTTATTACATAATGAGTATATGATTACACAGCTAGTGAGGATAAAGAAGTGCATGCTTCACATAATCAAGAGTTAAGCTTTGTTCCATACGAAATAAGAATCCCGCAAGTGTCTCAATTACCAAATCAGATAGTGATAATAAGAGATCAGTTATACGACAATCTAATGTTATATCAATATGTATCAAATTGAGATTTTACATATCATGAGTACCCACCAGTGGATGAATGTGAAATGATCGTAAATAGAAACTATACAAGATATGTTTATATATGCAATTATCTATAAGTTGCATGCATCTTTGGATGATTTAAATATAATATCAAAACACTTTAATTAAGTAAAAAATGTAAACGAAATACAAAACATCTAAGCAATTAATTATCAACAATCATTCCATAGCAATTATGAATGTAAACATATAAAAACACAATTAGCAATTAAAAATAATTTTCATCACACATTAACCACATCATACTAAACCTAAAGTAAATGTGAGAATTTAAACCATACACAAAGCGTTGAAAAATAACATGAATTAATATACCATATATCAAATATCAAAATCAAGAGTTCAGTATAAAATGAGCATACAACTACCACTAGGGGGCATGCTTATCTAACAACTCCACATCCAGGTTTTATCTATAAGAACATTCATTAATACAAACTTACTCGAATTAGTACATGGTCATGACTGTGCTTGACCCTGGTGCTCTCTGCTTAAAAAATGACCAGCTAAGACTATAGCTTGGCGTTATCCTACTAGAAATGCACCAAATAATAAAACACAACACCAATATATCATCAAGTGGCGGAGGTGGTGTCTTCTCCAATTATGTTATCTGAATTCATAATTACATTAGCTTTATGTCCACCTCATCATGACAAATTCCCTAATAGTCATAGGCCACAGTTGTCTTTGTTGCTACATCAATCAATGGGGGAAATTCCCCTCCACATTGCTACGATATGGCAGTTACGACTACATAATGACTACTTAATCATCAACACTTAAATTGAGTAACTGCAAGTAAACATATAATTGTGAATTAACATCTATATACATATATATCAGAATGGAAAAACAAATAGAATAATCAAAATAGAAAAATAAGCACATATCAGACCCTGATTGATCCTAGGAGGCTCGTAAATGATAGAAATATATAAACTCACATATGCATCTACATCAGGTTGAGGACCATGTGCTCCTATCTCCATGATGAGTAACGGATCCCATCAGCTCATAGTACATGACTACATATTTTCTATTATATATCTTACATCATATATATCAGTGATGTCTATCTACTCATCCTTCTCCTCATGATCCATATTAATAATCTTTGTGGTTGTAGAATCTTACCAATCTCCTACTCATCGTGTACGTTATTCAGTCCTAATCCATGTCACTGGTGTAAGGGCACATCTTGTATCAGAACAGACTACCGAGTCCTCTCCTTATACTAGAATAAATCCATAACCTTTAAGATCATATCCCATAATAATTTCCTAGCATGCATATGACACAATTGAATTTGATCCTCAAGCCAACCCTCGAGGTCTTTATATGGTATATATAAGACATATCTAGGAACTAACTTCTAACAACTATTTACATTACATCATGCTCTGCACAATCACCTATGGTGAACCTACTTACACAGTGATCTTGAGTCCACTCCACACAAGGCAACAATGATCTCAGTATCAGGATATGCTCGTATGCCTATATATGGAATAATTTAACAAATATAAGGCCACCTCTCATGTCCTTGTACATATGGGCCACCATGGTATACCCCCATGGAAAATATATACGCCCTCCTCGATCTCTTATATAAAGGTCACATTTTATATGAGATGGTGACAACGCTCGTATCTATCTCTATAAATGTACCAGACAATACATAAATAGATTTTTGTAATTATGGAACACCCGATAAAATAATATCTCTCAGCAAAATAGAATATCTACATCGTCTCTATAGATGATCCTGACCCAAACTTGTAAAATACATATGAGTTGCTTAATAATCAATATCACTTCTTAGAATAACATGGTGACCAACATCGAGTAACCATAGAATACGTTACACATTCTCCAAAGTGACAATTACCTCATTGGTAGCAACCGAAAGATGTAGTATTTTGGATCCCAACACTCAAACAAAACAATAATAAAATTTAGATCATGGGTAATCCACCCTAAACACCTCATGACCCCTAATCTAGTTGTATTCATAATGCCTCAATCAGATGTGTCAATATTTAAAGTAAGCATGGTCTGCATACAAAGACTATGGCGAAACTTTCGTGAATGAACATCTTCTAAAAAAATTGGCACATAAACAAATTATTAAATCTAAATTAACATGAGAAAACATCCAATAAAAAGCATCTAAGACACATACATTAAGAAACAATAGAAAAAACTTTGCAAAAAGGAAAAATAATCATTAGTTTCATACTGATATGAAGTCATTAGCTATGAATTCATTGTCTTCCTTAAGGTCAATACCATTCATAGTGATATGAAGTCATTAACTTCATATTTATATGAATTCATTAGCTATGATGGATGTACATGTAGAAAAAATTTGTCTTCCTTAAGGTCAAAACCATTCATAATGATATGAAGTCATTAGCTATGAACCGCTTCATCTATGTTGATTTTTTCATTTTTTGTGTATGTACATCCTATCAAAAATAGGAATTCAAAATTTTGAATAATACATGAAAATTTGACACTTATTGAATTCAACTACCTACCAATGGCTAGATGCATGTGAACTTTGGTCAAATAGGAAAAGGACTCACCTCGTCTCACTATAATTTGTACTTTCCAAACCTAAAATCTCATAATCACTATAAGACAAAATAAATTATAAAAATATAAATTCACCACTATTGATATTGAAAATGACATTGTCAGCAAAATTATGATTTATACCCAATGTTATTAATTAAGCCACAAAAAAAACAATAAATTGAGCTCACCTTACCCACTTTCCACAACATCATTAGTATTGAGATTGTGATCTCTCGAAATTTGGTATTGTCCCTATTTTACATGCCTCTACAAAATTTTGCTATTGCATCCTATTTATGGCCTCTTGTTCAATATTATACCAACTAATGACCACATGCACCAAGATCTATTTTTCACCCTAAACCATTACGTGAATACAAAATTTATCTCATAATTATAAAGTCATCAGTGGCAATTACTCCTATATAGACATTTAAAATAGATCTACAAATAAATTATTGCACACAATTTATTAAAGTATGATGTACTCTCAACAATCATTGGAAACAACCATAAAACAAACACCCATATGCATGCATACATAATAAATCAGTGAAAGCTTAAAATAAATATTTTACATATATTTACCAAGGATAACATGACTACCACAATTTCATTAAGAAGGCAAAACTTGAATTCTTGAAAGTAAGAATAGCTCTCTTCCACAAAATGATCATTAACACTATCTCTCCATACTTTTATAAAAACAAGTAGAGGCCAATATCAGGATTGGAGAGTAGTTACTTGCAAAGAAATTTTAATTTGATATATTAATAATGTAAGTCAATCAATTCAATAACTTGGTTGATACTCTTCTCTATTAATAGATTTGGATAAGTGTGTACCAATGGGTGAAATTTTTATATATAAATAAATAATTAATATTACAAGTGAAAATTAATCACATACAATAGTGTATGGTTAATTAAATACAATAACACACTTTTACGTTAAGCCCTAAAAATTTACAATATCCATGATGTATTCATTATCACACCTTCATCTCTGAGCCCTTAGCTCCATAACATTGATCACAAACTAATTATTTCATCTCTAACATTTACACTACGATATTTATCGCAACGACCATAAGCCTTGATTTGACTCAATTATTGCATTCTATGTGATTCATTAGTTATGTTCAATTTTTGCTTAACAACATTGGATCTATGCCCTTAGCCATTTGATTTATTTCACTATATTTATCCAAATTGACATATATGTTTCTCTGTGACTATCTGAAACTTAACTTATGCCATTACTCTACTTTTCTTAGTCCATTTCTCTATAGTTTATTATTTATGGCCCCAATCCTTGTGTCATTTAATTCATACATGTGTATCATTTCAATTGACACAACATTGTACCGTTTACATCATCCCTTGGATCCATCATTTATTATCGATGGATTTAAGCCTTAGGTTGTTCAATTCTTACAGGATCATTATTCTAATTGATACTACACTTCAATGGCTATCATATGACTATTCCACATTTTAACACTGATTCATATAGGCCATTACGCATTGGCTCTAGGCCCTTAATGTGCAATCTTTGGCATACACAAGATCATTATTCGAATGTGAAATCCAACACTAAATTTCTTATATATTGATTGACACCAATATTATCAATGAAATCACCCATATTAGGGAGGCAAATTTGTCTATCTCTAAAAGCTACATATGATTATTCTCACCTGTGCTAATTACAACTCTTTCTTAAACAATACTGCTAATCACCCCATGTATGGGGGCAAACATGTAATTTTGGCACTATAACTCATGATCATAAACTCACAATTACATCATATACCTTACAACATCTCGCCACATGGGGGAAATGAGTTGAAATGTAATATGATCTTATTACAACATTGGATCATAGGATTACGACATGACTATATACATTGGTTACCTAATATTCATAAAATATTCAAAGATTTAAGCACAATGTTTTCCTATCATACGATTATTATCCAAATCTACCATGCAATCTTAATGGAGCTATAACAGAATTAAATCACACAATAATAATTGTTTCCTCTATATTTCCTTCGTACATGACATTACAAATAAATAGGAGAGATTGATCTTATTTTCTAGGAGGTTTTTCTTACAACACTCCTCACATTACTTATTTATGTGCATTTTGTTTAACAACCAAATCACGCTGAAATAACTTTACGATTTGTTATTAAAACTCATTTACATCAAAATATTATATTTACCAGTATGTAAATATAATTAACCCATACATTATAATATAGCTCATAATAATAATGTGAGCACTAATGTAAATTCCTAACATTCCCCCCCTTAGTGTGAACATGGGAGACAAACAATCACACTTCCTTTGCAGCTTGCCGCCCGTGCGTGCTCATGATCTGGATGGTTTTTCAAGACAACCAACAACCTCAACAAGGATGGTTTTTCAAGGATAGCCAACAACCCGCAAAGGATGGTTTTACCGGACAACTAGCAACCCAAAACATACAGATAGTTTTACAAGACAACCAACAACCCAAATATCATGATGTTGCTTTTTCTCCGTGCTTTCATATTTTCCACTATATTTTCACATCAAGAAATTATGTAGGAAATAACTGCTCACTGAATACAAATCTGAATAGGAATGATCTTCAAACATATCACAAAAATCAACTAGAAATGAGAAACAAGAACACACTCCAAAATAGGTACTCTGAAAAAAGAAGCTTACAACTGAAAGCAAACTCACACCACAAAAGCCACCATAGCTGCGTGCGGCCACGTTGTTGGTAACTGATGAGAGGTCGCTAATTGACCTCTAACCTCTTGTACCTCCATCCTCAAGTATCACGCTGCTTACTCAACAAATTGGACGTTAAAGCTCAACAATTTCCACATTGGGGTTATTTGCATTTCCCCCTGCAATGTGAAATAGTTTATTTTGCAGACGTTGGGTAACACCAAAAATGTGTTCGTGAGGTAAATTTTTTTATCAAACACATATTGACTTATGAACTTAACTTTATGGCTTTTATAAAATGATGCCCTATATTTAAAAAAATCAAACGAATGACTAGTAATAAAAAATACTATAAAACTAGAACCATGTTTGGTAATCGACTCAATAAAAAGACTTTTGACTCACAATCTAAACCTATGTCACACTAGGCATAATACACCTAACTCCTTAGAATTTTACAAATATATTTTGATACCTATTAAAAGTGACATGAAAATAGGCATCAAACTAGATTGACTAACCGCAGAAGAATTAAAAAATATTTTGTTAAAATATTAGATCAAACTAATAGACTAGTGAGTATTCAAAGTATTTATTAAGTTTAAAACTTATGAACAATACCAATAAACTAAAACACTTTAATAATACACAACTAACCTTTAAATGCGAGGGCTTTGGGTTTGCATGGTATTCGAGGTAGATAGGAGGCAATGCAAATTATTTCACACTAGAACCCGACACGTAATCTGCAAAATATCTTGTGATGAATAACTCGGGCCAGAGGGGGATTAAGGCCTAGGAAAACTAGGCAACTGCCTAGGGCGTTAACATCTAGGGGGGCCTATTTTATTTTATTTTATATGCTTTTGTGAAGAGTAGATTAATTTATTAATTCCATATATGTTAGTAGCAGTTAGTGTCCAACCTCACATACCAATTCAATTCACTTCATTCAAAATAAAATTAAAATTACATAATTCTATTAAGAATATGATATATAGGAGGACTCAAATATTTATGCAAGTGCATTTGTTGCAGGAATCTTAAATTCATGTATTTTTTCATACTTTGTATTGTTTTGAATGTCTACCATAGATTTTATTTATTTATAGATGACGTTAACGTTAGTATTGCCTAGGGTACTCATAACCCTTAATTCAGCCCTCGACTGGAAACGAACATTTGTCTTGCATTCCGAGTTGCATATCTTGATGCAATGTTGGCAAATGTAGTGATGGATGAGCTCCAATAAATATTTAATCCCTGATCCAAATGATAACGTAGAGTCAAAGGATCATGTGAGAGGTGTATGCGTTTGCAAAGATCACGTTTAGGAAAAGACCATTACAGCATTGGTGACGCGAACAATCTGATCACAAGGGATTCAATGGGCACGGAGCATAGTTGATTCAGTAGATCAAATAAATGCTTGGAGCATATATATTCTACAACTCATGCACTATTGGATGACAGTCGTGTGGCTAATGCAACGTGCGGATCAGGAACCCAAACCAAGTCAGCTGTGCGAGAAGATCAACCAAAAATAAGGCTGATGCAATTGGATACCCAATTACCAATGCTCAAGCAATACAAAGCTGGCGTTCATTGAATGGAAAGAGAACAGTGGCGCTGATACTAATGCATATATATACAAATGGAACAACGTCAAAATTCATAATAACACGAACCGATGCAGATCAAATGCCAATATAAATCCCTGATGAATGCAAATCAGGCCCGATCTAGTTCACACGAAGCAAAATTAAGCTGAAAATATATTAAGTTTGGGAAATCGAGATATGAATCCGTTACATGCACAGGTCTACAAACACTTGCTGCAAAAAAAATACCAATTGAATTTTTTCTTTCTTTCTAACACTTAGAGCAACTCAAATTTCATGGCATTGCTCATTTTCATTCTCATAAATCCATTATGCTCATGATGAATATTGCTCCGATACCAAATAATGGAGCTGTAGCAGAATTAAATTACACAATAATAATTGTTTCCTTTATATTTTCTTTGTACATGACATTACAAATAAATAAGAGAGATTGATCCTATTTTCTAGGAGGTTGTTCTAACAACACTCCACCCATCAAGTGAATTTGGTTTAATAACCATATCACACTGAGATAACTATACAAGTTGTTATTACAACTCATTTACATCACAATATTATATTTACCAATATGTAAATATAATTAACCCATACATTATAATATAACTCTCATAATAATAATGTGAACACTAATGTAAATTCCTAACAATCTCATGACATTTACTACATTTTTGATGGGGTATATTTTGATTACTTACTTACAATCAAACAACTATTATGTATATCTTATTATTGCACATTGACACTTTCATCAATTTTTCTTTTGAGGTGGGTAACATGCCTACAACATTCCAAACCACCCCAAAAAAGGTAAATGAACTATATGTTAAGAAAAAATGTTTGACCAAGAGCACTTATCTATTCAAATGAAGCAAATACAATCAATCAAGAGAACTTAACCATCCAAATTAAGCAAATATGCTATATCAAGAGTATATGTTTATACACATTAAGAAAATAATCTCGCTCAAGAGTGCTTATCCATCCAAATTAAGAAAATATTTCCAGTCATAAACAAACATTTGAACTATCTAAATTGATAAAAATATTTCTAATCATAAATATTTGAGCTATTTGAATTGAGAAAATATTTTTGATCATATACATTTGAACTACACAAATTGAGAAAAAATTCTAATTGAGCAAATATTCACTTATATAGGCATTCAATTTATTTGAATAATCACTTTACATTATCTAGCTCTCTTCAGTATCTCAAAATTGATATATGGATCCTTCAATAGCTCAATACTGATATAGGGCTCCTTTAATGGTTCAAGGCGATATAGGACTTTCACAACAACCAGATATTATAGTTTGGATTTTAGTGACTTATTGTTCATGATCCATCTATTTAGCTAATAGACAGGTCCAATATATATACACACCCTCTTTTGATGGATTCTTATTTGTTTATCTACCTAAGAAGTAAATAAGATGAGATCAAAGACCTCCTTTAGGTGACATAAAATTGTCGACGACATAAAATTGTTGAAAATATAATGCATTTATCTATTTGAACAAATAGGGCACATTCTATTACAAAGTAATGTTTATCATATCAAATATATTTGTCTATTATTTTAAAAATTATTATCAAAGCTTCTTTTATATATCTATTTATATAAAAAAAATGGAAATCTATTGAGTTTGCTATTCTTTGCAGATTGGCATATTGTCTAAGAGCACAATGGAAAATATTGGATCAATGTGTTACAGGACAATCAAAAAATACCCTTTGGGTATACTTTTTATTTTTACTTTAAACCGGTATTTTAAATTCTAGTTTATAGTGGGGGGAAATGTGGATACCAAAGAAAAGGCACAAGCACTTTTATAATGGCTTTTATATGATTTTGTGCATATGGTTGGTTAACTCAAGTAATAAGGATTGATTGACACATCAACACTTCTATATGGGTCTATTTCTTCCATAACTATTTTTAAACACTTTTTTAATAATCTATTTTCATAATTTTTTTTTGGGAATTTCCACCTTATGGTTTTAATCTAGAGTCATTCTTCTATGTTTAGAACATAATCAACCACCATGGACAAAGTCAAACTATGGTTTTGTCCTAGGTGGTTAATTTTGTAGTCCCTTTGTTTTCACTAAAAATTATCCAAAACAAATATTTTATTGTTGGTCTTTTCAACCTTATGAATTTGAATTCGGACTAGTTGTGTGCCAAAAGGTTCCAAATTTGAGGTATGATTCCTATATAAACACATCACTTAAAACGATAATCCTTACAAGATTAATACACTTTCCAAATATCAAAGGATATCTTAAAAAATCAAGTACACAATTAATAATCTTGTTACAAAATATGAAACACACTTGTTGTATGCATTACCTCTTACGTTATTGGGTTTTAAGGAATGAAATGTAGAACTACATTAATTATCACATGTGTCTCATAGAACTACTAGAAGGGGGAATAATATTGGTCTGAGGTCTCTTCAAAGTACTGTTATGTAGGGAACTCTCAACTCAATCAGGGGTTGAGGAAGCTCAGCCATTACAAACTGACCCTTTTTGTTGAGAGTGGAGCTTAATTTCTTCACAAAAGGCTTGCTTTTACATGTTAGATTTGACAATGATAGGCATTGGTCAGGGCGTGACCGCCATCGGTCACGGAGCAACCGACATCGGTCAAAGGTCGCAGGAAATAACTGGTGTCGGTCGACCTGTGTAGTGACGTTTTTATTTTTGGCCGAGAAATAGAATAAAGTTTTTTCTTTAAAGTTGATTTCTTGATTGTAAAAGCATAGTTAGTTTCCCAAAATAGTTATAAATGTATGTAAGCATTGTATGAAGTAAGTAAGTAAGAAGCAATTCTTTGTATGAGAGTTTCCTTGGTGAGCAAGAAAGAGTAGTTGAGTGAGGAAAAAACATTGAACATCCTGTGAGGTGTCGGAAGATGGAAGATCTTCATTGTATTTCCTCTGTGAAACACTGAATAATAATATTGCTCGTTTCTTGGTGGACTTATCCCACACTGGGTGAACCACGTTAAATATGATGTTATCTTTCTCTTGTTTATTTTATCTTCTAGTTTATTTCCGCATTCATTACATGTATGCTTTATCTTATTTTAGATCTGTGAAAAAATGTTATATGGTTAACCCCAACAACTGGTATCAGAGATTTGTTTGGAGGTTTTGTGTGTTGACAGGATTTACTCACAGAGGTTTTTCTAATTGAGTGGGAGCACACCAATGGCAAAAGATAGCAAATATAGAGTGGATAAATTTGACAATCGTAATTATCAACTATGGAAGATGTAGGTGGAGGATTATCTATATCAGAAGGATATATACTTACCGTTGGACGAGCATGTACAATTGGATTCGATGACTGATGAAGAATGGAAGGTTCTTGACAGAAAGACTCTATGATCTATAAGATTGAGCTTGCTAGTATCGATGGCTTCAAATTTTACAGATGCAAAAAACCATGATAGAGTTGATGAAATCTTTAGCAAATTTGTATGAAATTCCTAGTGCTTCAAATAAGGTTTATTTGATGAAGAAATTGTTTAATTCTAAGATGCAAGAAGGTGGATATGTATCTAACCATTTAAATGATTTCCAGTCTATTGTAAATCAATTAAAATCGGTAGAAATCTCGTTTGATGATGAAGTGAAAGCACTTTTATTTTTATGTTCTTTTCCAGATAGTTGGGATAACTTGGTAATGGTTGATAGTAATACAATGTCTACTTCTAATGGTTTGAAGTTGATGATGTGGTTAGTGTAATCCTTAATGAAGAAATACACAAGAAAATTTTAGGAGAAACATCATCTGGAAATGATTTAAATGTAGAAAGTAGGGGAAGATCTAAGGAGAGATCATCAAAGAGAAAGAAGAATGGGAAATCAAAGTCAAGGAATGAAAAATCTAGATCTAGGTTCACAGATTTACTTTGCTGGAATTGTTGAAAGAGATGACATGTAAAGAAGGACTGCTGGTCCAAGGAAAACAAAGAGAATCTATCAGAAAAATTTAAAGAAAAAGAAAAAGAGGAAAACATTGAAGTGAAAAGGTAAAGCAAGATGCTCTTATTCTCTCCTTGGATAATAAATTAAAATCCTGGGTTTTAGATTCTGGAGCTTCTTTCTATGTTACCCCTAATAAGGGTTATTTCAGAAATTATGTTCAGGGTGATTTTGGACTTGTTTATTTAGGAGATGATGAGCCATGCAATATTATTGGTAAAGGTGATGTTCATCTAAAGTTGCAGAATGGAAATCCATCGGTATTGAAAGATGTGAGGCATGTGCCAAGCCTCAAGATAAATCTAATGGCAACTATGTGAATCTGGATGTGTGGTTACATTCACAGCCAATTCTTGGAAGGTTACAAAGGGGTCCCTTGTTGTGGCAAGAGGTAAGAAGGTAGGAAATTTATATCTATCTATATTTGTTACTGTTTATTTTTATGTGTTATCTACTACAGATTCAAATGCAAGCATGTGGCATAATTGGTTAGGCCATATGAGTGAAAAAGGAATGTAGATATTAAAGGCTAAGGGTAAGTTATCATATTTGAAACAGTTCGATATTAAATTCCGTGAGCATTACATATTTGGAAAGTAGAAGAGAGTGATATTTATCAAGGTTGGGTCAGAAAAGAAGTAGCAAAAATTGGAGCTTGTACACTCAGATGTGTGGGGACCAGCCCCGGTAGCTTCTATTGGAGGATCCCAATATTATATGACTTTCATTGATGATGCTACAAGAAAGGTATGGATTTATTGTATTAAGTGAAAATATGATGTTTTTGAGACTTTTAAAAGGTGGAAAGCCCTTGTGGGAAATGCAACAAACTTAAAGTTAAAGTGCCTTGATCAGTGAATGGAATACGTAGATAAATGATGGTTCCTAGAACACCATAAGAGAACGGTGTCGCTGAAAGAATGAATAGGTTAATCATGGAATGTGCTAGAAGTGTAAGGATATATGTCAGTTTTCCTTTGAATTTTTTGGTAGAAGCAGTGGATACAGTAGTATACTTGATCAACCATGGACCTTCAACAACACTAGATGGTAGAATACCAGAAGAAGCTTGTTCTAGAAAAGAGGTAGATATTTATTTTCTTAGAGTCTTTGGCTCAGAATATTTTGTTCACGTTGATAGGGAAAATAGGAAGAAGTTGGATGCTAAATCTAAGAGATGTACTTTCATTGGTTATGGATATGGTGATTTCAGATATTGTTTTTGGGATTTAGAAGATTATAATATTGTTAAGATTCGTGACGTTGATTGGAATGAAAAGAGAATGACAGGGATTAGGTTTTGGTGCCTAAACATGAACATGTTGATGATATTTTAAAGGAAAATCAACTTTTGGATCTGAAACAGACATCCACAGACACTGGAGTTGGTTATACAAAAGTCGGTGCTAGTCAGGGAAACTGGTATCGATCAATAGGTTCAGGTACATGATAGATAGCTATAGGGACCAGTGTCAGTAATCTTGCAACTGACGTCAGTCACACAACTGTGACCAGAAATCAGATAGAGGAACCATGATCAGTTACAGAACCATGGTTGGCAGAAGGTGACCGGCGTCAGTCACTGTCAATGATTGATAGGAATGTGCAACATGCACAGATTAAGCCCTTGACACCCAAAATCTCAGTGAGAAGGTCACAAAGGGTAAATAGACCTCCAGAGATATTTTTTGCATTCCTTCTCTTATTTATTATTTACTAATAGTGGTGAACTAGAAATCTTTGAAGAAACAATGCAGGTGAATACCCACGAGTAGTGGGAGCGTGGAATGGATGAGGAGATGGGCTCTTTGGAACAAAATCAGACTTGGGATTTGGTCAAGTTGCCAACAGGTATGAGAGCACTGCAAAATAAATAGGTTTACATGATCAAGGAAGAAGAGGGTGGACTGAAAAGGTACAAGGTGAGGGTTGTGGTAAAGGTATTTGCACAGAAAGCAGGTATTGACTTTGATGAGATTTTTTCTCTTGTAGTTAAGATGAATTTTATTCGTACTATTCTAAGTTTGGTTGCAACATAGGATTTGCACTTAAAATAGCTTGATGTTGAGACAAATTTCCTTCATGGTGATTTGGAGGAAGAAATTTATATGCAACAACCACTTGGTTATGAAGTTAGGGGTAAGGAGAAACTTGTGTGCAGATTGAAAAAGAGCCTATATGGGCTCAAACAAGCTTTAACAGTTTTATGCATGAGCATGGTTATATGAGATGTGAATTTGACCATTGTGTTTATTTCAAGAAGCTTTAAAATGGGAGCTATGTTATTTTTTTATTCTATGTGGGTGATATGTTGATTGCAGGATCTAATACGCAGGACATTGGTGAGCTTAAAGATAAGCTAGTACACATATTTGCAATGAAGGATTTAGGAGCTGAAAGAAGAATCCTTCTTGAAATTGAGTAAAGATCAGTTTCCTACATCACACAAGGTGGTTGAGTACATGTCACGAGTTCCTTATGCTTCAGCGGTAGGAAGTCTTATGTATGCCATGATTTGTACTAGACCAGACATTGGATAGGCAGTGGGAGTTGTGAGCAAGTTTATGGCTAATCCAGGTAAAGAACATGGGAGATCAGGCCAATGGATCCTCAGGTATTTGAGAGGGACATCCAGCATGGAGTTATGTTATGAAGGATCAAATACTTCTTTATGCGACTATGTTGATTCTGATATGGCTGGATATTTGGATGGCAGGAGGAGCATTACTGGATATGTTTTCATAGTAAGTGGAATGAAAGTTAGGTGGATTTCGAGATTACATAAGGTTGTGGATTTTTCCACTACATAGGCATAATATATTACAACTGCATAAGCTAGAAAGGAGATGATATAGATGAGTAGGTTCATGGAATATTTGGGTAAGGAGCAGAAGATTGTAGATTATACAGTGATTGTTAGAGTGTGATTCATCTGGCAAAGAACTCAGGGTTTCATTCGAGAACAAAACACATTCAGTTAAGATATCACTTCATACGGCAGGTATTGGAGGAGGGGAAACTGAAGTTGGACAAAATCCATATAGATTAGAACCCTGCAAATATGCTGACAAAGCTATTGGCAAAGGAGAAGTTGGAGCTTCACTCTACTTCTGTTGATCTTTGATTTTGAGACTTGAAGAGGAAGAAACGGGCCAAGAAAAAGGATCCAAGGATGGTGTTTTACAGTACAGTGCAACAATTGATCTCCAAGTGGGATATTGTTGAGTGTGGAGCTTAATTACTTCACAAAAGGGTTGATTTTACATGTTCTTGAATTTGACAGTGACTGATATTGATCAGGGAGAAATCGGCATTGGTCAGGGGTCGCAGATAGGAACTGGCGTCGACTGACCTATGCGGTGACGTTTTTGTTTTTGGATGAGAATTAGAATAAATATTTTGCTTTAAAGTTGATTTCTTGATTGTAAAAGCATAATTAGTTTCCCAGAATAGTTATAAATGCATGTAAGCATTGTATGAAGTAAGTGAGTAAGAAGCAATTCTTTGTATGAGAGTTTCATTGGTGAGAAAGAAAGAGTGGATGCATGAGGGAAAAACATTGAACATCATGTGAGGTATTGGAAGATGGAAGAACTTCATTGTATTTCCTCTATAAAGCACTTAATAGTAATATTGGTTGTTTCTTGGTGTACATAACCCACACTGGGTGAACCATGTTAAATCTAGTGTTATCTTTCTCTTGTTTATTTTATCTTCTAGTTCATTTCCACATTCATTGCTTGTATGTTTTATCTAATTTCAGATTTGTGTAACATTGTTATATGGTTAACCCCGAAAATTTTTACAAGTTATCAACCAAAGGAAGAATTTGTGGTTTGGTGAAGAAGAATCCCTAAACCAATTATAGTTGTGATATCATGGACATCTAAATATATTGTTTCCAAAATACGCACCCTGCTTTTTTTCAGGCAACTGGTTACAAAAATTGATTAGTGTGGATAATTCATTTTGGACCTTTAAGTCTAATTTTTTTCTCAAATTACTTGTGTGGATCA
The DNA here is from genome assembly GCA_019776745.2 of Taxus chinensis. Classification (NCBI taxonomy): domain Eukaryota; kingdom Viridiplantae; phylum Streptophyta; class Pinopsida; order Cupressales; family Taxaceae; genus Taxus; species Taxus chinensis. Next base: position 245,840,164 of record CM034147.1, on the reverse strand, counting down.
GATCCAAGGTTCCACGGTTCAAAACGGTGAAAGACAACCATTTTGTGTTAATTTCACGACAAAGTATTTTCCCAATTTTGACTAGAATCTTCAAAATTACATAACTTTTGATAGGGATAGCAAAATTGAGAAAACAATGACAACATTAGAAAGGTATTGAAATTAAATACACATTAGATGTGGTTTGGGGTCATGATAAATAATGGAAAGAAGCACAAAGGGAAAAACTCACAGGATTCCAAAAGTCGCACAAAGGGTAAAATTCGTGAAGGAATTGAAGATCAGCACTATAAAGAACAATGCGTTCAAAAAATGAAGGATATGAACATCCACACTTCAAATATTTGAAAATATACACTTTTAAGGATTTAAAAATCCACACAATGAATGATTGTGAAATTCGCACTATGAAGGGATCAAAAATCTAGACTAAAAAATATTTTCCCAATTTTGACTAGAATCTTCAAAATGCCATAACTTTTGATGGGGACTACAAAATTGAGAAAAATTAATATCGTTGGAAAGGTATTGAAATTAAGTATATATTGGCGGTGGTTTGTGGTCATGATAAAGCAATGTATAGAATTTCAAAGATAAAAATCCATAAGAGTCCAAAAGTCAGATAAAGGGAAAAATTCTTGAAGGAATCGAAGATCCACACTATAAAGAATAACAGGTCTACATAATGAAGGATTTGAAAATCTAACTTCAAATATATCAAAATATACACTATGAAGGAATTGAAAATCTACACTACAAAATATTTTCCAAATATTAACCAAAATCTTCAAAATGCCATAACTTTTAATGGGACGACGAAATTGAGAAAAAATGGTACCATTGGGAAGGTATTAAAATGAACTAGACATTGGAGGTGGTTTAGGGTCATGAGAAATTGATGGAAATAAGTACAAATGGAAAAATATACAAGATTCCAAAATCCACACAAAGGGTAAAATTCATGAAGGAATCAAAGATCATGCACTATAAAGAATACTGGGTCCACATAATGAAGGATTTAAAAATTTGTACTTCAAATATTTCAAAATATGCACTATGAAGGATTTTAAAATCTGTACAATGAAGGATAACAAAATCCACACTATGAAGGAATTGAAAATCCGCACTACAAAGTTTTTTCCCAATTTTGACCAAAATCTTCAAAATGTCGTAACTTTTGATGGGGACCACGAAATTGAGAAAAATTGATACCGTTGGGAATGTATTGAAATGAAATACACATTGGAGGTAGTTTTGGATAATGATAAATTCATATTTTGATCAAATAACTAAATTAGGGGCCTAGATCCATTTTTAGATATGAGTTTGTGACTCAACACGAGATTGGTGTTTCACTCATATATTTTGATCCAAAGCTCCATTTTACATGAGATTGGTCTCATTGGAAGCATTTTTCAGAGAAATTCACTAAAAGATATTTTTTAGGTGAATGATGGAGATACTTGAGATACTTTAATGACCAAGTTGTGGGTCATTTTGATTCATTTTCTTAATCAATTGATGCCTAAATCAATTACAGATGTTTTTGTTTGATTCCTTTCATATCATGATGATCCTTAGATGCTATATTCTCCTCACACCCCCAAAAAAGTGAAGCTAATGGGTTGAATGGTTTGTGTAACAAGAAATGATCCATTATTAGTGGTCTAAAACATGATTATGACCAAAAATAAATGTGTACATGTAAAACTAACCATGTTAATTGAAATGAAACTAACACCTAGTAGCTTCAAAGAAAAGTTAATAAAACAAGAACATTATGATAAGATATTAAGGTTAAACAACTTCTTCAATGCATACATATGATGAAACCATTAAATGCTAAGCCATTCCTACTCTTTGTGATTGATACCTAAAGAATTAACCTAATTAGATCACCTAGTAATCAAATTGGTGTTGTTTGCCTCAAGAATTGAGGATGAGATCTCACCAAGAAGTGGCTATAAGGCCATCTTTGGATCTTCCCATGCTCCTCAATTTGAGAGAATGGATACAATATGGAGAAGCTATTTCCAAAAATGGAGAATGGCTCAAATCAAAATGCCTATAGTTTTGACTACTACAAATAAGGTGTAAGAAGAAAGGGAAGGAGGAGGATTCCTTATATAGCTTGCCTGTTTGGGATAGGCTAGCAATTTGGTGGATGTGGGAGAAACCCCAAAGAGGAAATGCAAAGGATATTCATGTTTAATAAAGGACGTAGATTTTATGGGAGTTGAGAGGGGTTTAATTAATCAAATGTGATTAATTAATAGGTAGGAATAATATTGTAGAAGTGTTTTTAGAGGGGATTTAGAGGAAAATTAACATGATTCAGGGGGTGTGAGAGGGTAATTTAACCAATAAAAGGGGCTTATTGATTAAACTAGAAGGTGTAGTTAATTAATAATGTTTAATTAATCACTTAGAAGTGGATTATAACTAACGAAAGGTCGTTAATTGGCATCCAGAGTGATAGGAAGGATAATTAATTAACGAAATGTAATTAATTAATAGAAATGAAGGGGAATGTTAGATAATTAGTGAAAAAGTGCTAATTATTACGGAATTGATGGGAAAATGGGAAATTAGTTCAATTTTAGTATTAAAACTGCGTAATTGGATTTTAGGTGTCTACATTTGCCCCTCTTTGGAGTAGTGTAAGAGATGCCACTTCAAAGATAGTAGACAAATACAAAAAAGTACATTTTTTGAAGGGATAGAAGAGAAATTAGTATAATGAAGGATGCCCGCTCAAGTGTCGATGGGGTGAGGAAAGAGGTCGATCGACGCTCGAAAAGATGAAGGAAATGGATAAAAGAAACAAGGATGGGGAGGGGGGATAAATATAATCCTTATTGCCCTAGGTGTTGTTGAATAAAATGATAATGAAGAACATGATAAGGAATACAAATGAAGTGTGAAGAGAATAGACATAGCATGCATCCAGCTGACATAAAAACAACTTTATTTCATCATTTTACTTAATGATCTACATCATTGACTCTTTATTATATATATATATACATGCAAGGACTAACTCAAAGCAACATACAGAATGCAATGCTTTATGTGAAAGTAAATAAGAATACAAACAACCAAACAAGTACAGACAAATAAACTCAAACAAACAACATTCAAGATAGTTGTACCAATGATTTTTTTTAGCTTCAGATTCCACCTATTTGAGTTATACAACAAGGGTTAAAGATGACACCCCAAGCAACAATACATTGCAAGGTGAATAAACAAAGGACAGGGAAGTCCCATGAAAAAGTAGATTTTCCCTATGAAATAGTACCATGCAACTCATTTGTGTAAGGAAGTAGAGACATAGCAGGCGGATCAACCTTTTTTAATGGAGGTAGACCAAAATGACCCACAAGTCACACGCAAGAACAAGCAAGAATCAAAGAGAGATGTTTTGTAGGATAATTTTTTTATGTTTGAGGATATTGTGTTCAAAAAATTTGTTTGAGTAAATGTTGTATTTACCAAATTTTAGTGAATTTTCAGATTTTTTGGAATTTTTAGGTTATTTGAAATTTTGACCAATTTTTAGGATTTTTTGAAATTTTACCAATTTTTTTAGGTTTTTGATTTTTATGAAGAAAATTAGTAGAAGAATGACAATATATGTGGTTATTGCCAAAAAATGTTGGGAAACAAAAATATGCCCCAAGTAGCAAATAAGGTCACCAGGAAGTAAAAACATGTCCCAACGTAGCGAAAATGGATGAAAAATGATTATTTAATAAAAATAATCATCGCAGCGAGTGTTGGAAGAAGATAGAAGAAACATGGTGGTCTCATAGTGCTTCGAGGGCGAGAGACATGAAAAATTAGGGGAAAACGACTATAAATAGCAAGGTGGGAGGTTAAAAATACATCGCGGCTAGTTCATTTGCTATTTATCCTTATTGAGTTTTGAGAGTCTTTTATTCTGATTTACGAGAGGAATGACGTGAGTTCAGAACCACATAAACCATGCAAACAAGGTGCAAGAGTACATGATGCTTCCCGTAGATGGCCCACCAGTATGCAAACAAAAAATTTGATTGTTGAGGGTATTTAATGCTTTTTTAGGGTAGAAGAAATTGGCACGATGACAGTAGCGCAACCCTTAAGGCATGCAAGCGTGAAGAGGCGCACTAGTGTAAAACTAGGCACACCACTATTAAACTAAGAATAGGGGTTAGCAGGGGGCATGCTAGTGTTAAAACATGTGCATTGGTGTTAAACTAAGGGCGTTAGTGCTAGGGCGCTCTAGTGCCAAAATGGGCGCGCTGGTGCTAAAAGATAAGCACTAATGTAGATGGTTAGTTTTGGATAACTTTAGAAGAATTTAGGAGATTTGTAGAAGAACTTAGTGATAAGAAGAGGAAATTAGATGATCTTTTTAAGAATAAATGATGTTAATGAAGTGGTTTGCATGCTCTTACAGATGAAATTACACAACTTGGAGACACGCGAGTGACATGGTCAGTTTCAAGCCTGCACAAATACATTCTCGCGTCGGGAACAAATTTATATTGCCATCATTATAGATGTTACAGGCCTTACCTAGTGGCCCATATGCCATATATTACTCTAGACCACAGCCTCCTTACTGCCTTAGTAGAGAGGTGGCGTAACGAGAGTCAAACGTTCAGACTCCCTACATGCGAGATGAACGTCACTTTAGAGGATATCTGGAGGATACTCAAATTTCCCATTCAGGGCAGGTTGGTGACATACGATGGTGATCATGCCCGGATCTTGGAGTGTATTCGAGATATGTTTTTCCTACCCAACATACCTTGTTGAGGCATGGTAGTGGAATTTTACAGATGCTTCATTGATCGCCGACTCTCACAGATACTAGTATACTTAATGGATCTTATCAAAGGCATTTTTTTGCCTAATAAGACTAGTGCATGCTTTCCACTAGGTCTCACGGGAGTAGTGCATGGTCTTTTGAGTGGAGAGGTCCACTGTTGGGGCCAGTGTGTATTAGCTCACTTATACTGGGATCTTCATTTGATAGCGTACTATGGTCTGAAGACCGTGGGTCTAGCCACATTGTTACAGATATGGGCATGGGATCACACTGTTATAGGGTGCCCACTAGGAGTGCTATGAGCCAGTGCTCCCGATGAGCCATTTGTGATGGGTTGGGTGCTAGTGGGTGATGATATTCACTCACATATTAGAGACAAAACATATTACTGGTGAGTATTTGATGATTTACAACTTTGTATGGTAACCTGGTGCCCTTAAAGACTATATCAGTGGCCAGAGGACATTTTAGAGCTTAGCACAATAGAGGTGGACCACTTTATCATTAACATCATGAGCTATATTACTGAGTGGTACAAAGTTGATAGAATATAGATACAGTCAGGCCACATCCAGGGGATTTGTAGAGATGAGATGTAGTATGGATGCAGGGCTAGAGAGACCTTCGACATTGGCCCATGAATTAGAATACGATGAGATTGAGATAGCTTTTGACAGGTGGTTCCACAGCCATGGGTTGTGTAGCTATAGGTGGTAGATCTTAGGACTACTATAGATTATGGAGCATGGTACACTATAGTGCTATCACGGTGGATCACTATACCACAGGCTACCATAGATGCAGGGATTACTGCCACAGCACAAGGGTTACCGATTAACTACAAATATAGCGTTTTATAGTTTTTCAAATATTTTACAAGTTAATCTACATAGAAAATAAGTGTTATATTGAAGTGCTAGATCTAAATATTTTAATTTTATATTTAAATGGATTGAAATAATAGAAATAAGAGGGATATGTTACTAGCCTGTAAATAACTTACCTCATTGTGTACTAGACTATAGCAGACTGGTGTGTGGATTATGACCGAATGACTTCAGGAAGGACAAAAGCTGACTTTTTTTTACACTGAGGAACCTGAGAGTGTACTAGGGCACCTTGGGGTGCCTTGGTCTAAATTCTTGGCATTGGGAACTATGAAAAACCTCAGGATCTGTGTTTGGCAGTGTTGGAAGGAGATCTGAAACCCTACCTATCTATTGTGTTGGATTTTCCAAATGGATTATATAATGACCTGAAAAACAAAGGTTAGTGAGGTTAGACTATCCTCAACTGCCAAACTAGTGGAATTATCACTGAGCATTACACTACATTATGGACCCTGATGTAGTTCTAGTGCGTGTGTGTGTAATTTTGTGCCTAGGATGCCCTAGCGCCAATGACACAATAATAAGGGGCAATAACTAGATGTAAAATGCAAAATAATGGATGGAATGGAAATAATACAACCCTTCCCCTTGTGCTTGTGTGATGCAGATGTAGAAGAATCAAAAATGCGCTCCCTTGCCTTAGTAGATAGCTACCCTTGATGTGTGAGATGTCCACCCATAATGTAGTGAGTCTCCTTTGTTTATATAGGGATCTCTTACTAAAATTTTGACACTAGTGACCCGAAACTACTGACTATGACCTAGGGGAATACACGGGGTAACCGTTATGTCTGAACTCAAATAAAGAAATTAAGACAACAAATTATGATGATAGAGGCACCTAAAATCACATACTAGGGAACCTCATGGTGCCCCAGTGCAACCCTAGGCACCTAAGTGTAGACCTAAAGAAAACAACTGAACAAATTATGACATCTAAGACACCCTGAAAGATGGCCAAAACTATAGAGACAACTGATGACTGAACCAGAAAAAATGCAATGACAATTGACTAGCTGACCACAAGACCTAGAAATGGGTCACTAGTGAATACTTTTATCACACAAGATCCATATATAAATTAACATACCCATCGATATAAATGTAACAATAAGTATGTTATTTTGTGAATACAGTTACAAGGTCATGCTCTCAGAGATAGAGCCAGACTAGGGAAGCAAGAGGCTAAAGCCAATGCCTAGGCACATGGTCAGTTACAGGTGCCACCACAGGTTGTTCCCACACAACATCCCTTACAAGTGCTGCTGCAGCCACAACAACCCTTATAACCATCGCAACAACCAAAACCACATATAAAAATTTAGATTACTATGGTCTAGCATGTGGTACAACAAATGGCCATATAACCACCACTATCACCACCTCATGTAGTGATTCTACTAAGGGGAGCAAGCGGGGATGGAGGAGATGGATGGGATCAAGGAGATGGAGGAGATCGATGGGGGTCCCCACCTCATAGTCCAGTAGGTGGGGGATGGAGACTACCATACAAGTAACCACAAGGATAAAGGCCCGTGGATACGGGTGCAGGTGGACCATCCATGGCCACATTACAGGTGTAAAGGGCCCTAGATATTACTTCCATTATGGTTCAGTATTTGCATAGGCAACTATAGTAGGCCACAACAGAGAGGGATCATGCCATTGCTTCATGATATCAGCTTACGGGGGAGAGAACACAGTGGGATGACAAGAGGATATAGTTATAGGTTGAGATGTTGAGTTTGAGGGCAGAACACGATGCACTCATCCAGGCAATGGTAGGGGCAGCAATAGGAGCCCAGGGTTTGGTTTAGGATTTTTCTTCAGTCACTCACGAGGCCAATTATTATAGGATGTTATATGACGAGGCCATTCTAGTGGGTCAAATGGCTGTGGATTATAGTCAGCTAGCCAACATATGGTTTGGATCGAGATCACACAGGCTATCTCGATCAACAATATCAGTCCAAATGCCTTCAACACAACAGGGGCCACCACCACATAGCTCACAACAGATGCCAACACTTGGAACTAGGCCAGACAGTCCAAGGGTAGGCGAGAGTCATGGTTGACTCTTTTTATGATGACATATTTATAGATGTACCTATTTTTGATGTACGCCTCGATACGAAGGCACATTTTTTAAGATGATGTATATGTACTATTTTTTACTATGCATTAATATGACGGCACATTTTGTACCCATGCCCATGATGGTATACTTTGTATCTTATGATTATGTTCTGAAACACAATGTATATAGAAATTGATGCATTTGACATATTTACATGATGATGATGGACTTTATTATGTTTTATGATTGTATCACAAGTGTTTGATTTATGAGATAGTGATTAACTAAAATTAGCTAAAACATGGATAATGTAATAATAGTTAATTTAATCTAGGAGGACTACATTTTGTGATTTTGTGACTACATTTTCCCCCCACTTTATGTTGGTGAGTGGAAAGCTCAGTAACATAAAGTAGATAGAGATGCGTACCTGATATCCATGTAGATTGTAGTATAAAATGTGTCAAAGGAATAAAAAGATGGAGAAGCGTGGAAACTATAGATAAAAAATACACATAGAAAAAGTGATGAAAGTGAACCTAGGGTGGAACACGTGTGTAGCTATTGAGGTGTGTAGTGTACCTGCATGGTTAGTAAGGCATGTGTTGTCACTAAATGTTGTCATTTTCATCCACATCGTTTTGTTGTTGTTGTTGGCCCCAATTTGACTGTTTATTTCTCATACGACTAGACATGCAAGGAGAAAATGATCAAATAGTCAAATATGTATGTATGTAAAAATGTTGTGTAAAATATGCATGTGTATAGAAATGTGTAAAATGCACAAATGTAAAAATACGTGAAAAGGAAAGTGTAAATGGAACATGTGCACCTGATCCATGTTGAGAGAAATGGTATAGAAGGATATACTATACTGCTGAGAGTTTTTTGGGTGATCTCACGCCACCATGACTGAAGAAATATATGGAGGAAATGCTTTGTCCTCCAACCTTTGATTGCTTCTACTAAAATGTGTGTGTAAAGAGATCTCTGTATTGTCCTATTTTTTTGGGAAATCTGATGCCATTGGCTGAAGTAGTGTAGAGAGGCATGCCCACTGTAACCTCCAAGCCTGTAACTGCTTCCCAAAAATTCTAAGGACACCATGTCCTATAAAATTCGTTATGTATGGGGTTCGTAGACTGATCTGAACCCACTCGCTGTATATAAACCCAAAATTCCAAGGGTGGGAAGTACATTGTACTAAACCGGTGTAAGTACGCTATGCTAGTGTGTAAAACCTCAATGATGTCCCCCCTCTTTGGGGGTGCATGTGACGTCGTTGATAGGAGAATGCAGCCCCAAAAGAGGACCTACCACACTCTGAACTCTGTAACTCTTCCCTGCATGGGGAAATGGGGTGTGCTTGGTAGAAACCAAGGTGTGCACAAACAAGGATGGCTAGCCACATACAAGTGTTAGTACAAAAACACATGCATGCAATAAGACAAGTGTAAAATACACAGACAATGTAGAAACTACCAAACACAGTAGGGTAAAAATGTAAGAAACAAGTAAGCGACACAAAGCAGGTTAAAAACATGAGACATAACTCATGATGTCATAAGACATGCAAGGTTGTTATGGATGCAAACAACAAAGAAGTGTGCACACAAACATAGGTGAAATCCCACATATAGTGAAAAATAATCGAAGACAAGTAGAGACAAACAAATAAGTAGTCATGGAAACATGTAATCCTACAAAACAAATGTTGCACATGGAACACCCGTTAGCATGTTAGAGCAATATTCAATATGTCAAAGCATGTATGGTTAAGTAATATAAGATTTTAAGTACAAGATGAAACAATAGCACCTGGATGAGATGAATGTGGATGCCCCCAGTAACCTATACAGGAAGGGTAGAAGGTGAGTATCCATGCCATGTGTAAGAGTCACGTATCTACGATCACACTAAACAAAGGTGTGAACACGCATGTGTGTATGATATAGATAATGACATATAAGAGATCAATATAACATATGTAGTAAAGTGATCGTGCAATACACTAGCCAACAAAAGTAAATGCCCCTAAGACAATGCAGTATGCATTAAATGGATGGAATGGAATGTAAAATTAAATGATAGAATCCACGTGACCCCTGAGTGAATGGAAATGTATGCAATGAGGCTCATTTTGTTTTCCTCCTCAGTAGTCAAGAATGAATCGTAAATGAGAATGCGTCATCAGGAAATGGTTGAGTAGTTTTTTGTTGTTTCTAGCGTGTTGCGATGAATTTGCATGTGTAGTGGTGATGAGATGCGACATGTGGAGATATGTGCATACACCCTATAGCCGAATTGTATATCATGACTTGTTGAATGAATGAGTGATGATTTACCCCTAAGCGTATATCACTATATGATGATAGGATGAGTGATGATTTATCCCTAAGCGTATATCACTATATGATGATAAGATAAGTGATGATTTAGCCCTAAGCGTATATCACTACAAGATGAACAAATTAGGTAGAGTGATGATTTAGCACTAAGTGTGTATCACTAAATTATGATAGAAATGGATGACAATTTAGCGTAATGAGTATGTCACTATATGATAAAAGAGGGGGGTGGTGATATAACCTACGGTGTATACCACTACTAAATAATAGAATAGGTGTCGATTTAGCCTAAAGTGTATGTCACTAGGTTGGAAATATCACATGGTGAGTGCAAGGTCCATTTGATTGGTAAACCCTTGGTAATCGAGTATGGACCGAGGAACTAAAGTGCGTCATAAGGTGGTGAGTGTAGCGCGTAGAAAACAATGTAGCATGTATAGTGAAATTAGGTGATCATATGATGAGTAGGATTTGTAAATGTGCAGTGTGGGAAATGCAACGTAGGATGTATAGGGTGTGTAAAATGTATAATGTGTAAAGTGCAATAATATGTGTAGATATAAATGTAATATGTAATGATAAACTATAAAGTTAGACTCATATATAATGTAACCTAGTGTGGTATACAAAATATGTGTATAAACACAGAATATAGGATGTGATAATGTATAGATTACGCGTGGATAGCCTAATTATGTATTTAATGTATAGAATGACTAGGATATAAGGTACATAGAAGGACCTAGGTATGATGTAAGATGCATGTAGAAGAAAGGTAAAATTTAGACTAAGTGAAGTATGCAGTGGTGTATAGCATGTGATGTGTGATGAAATGCAATGTGTACTACCTATAGTGCAATGTGTGGGGTTATGTGTAGTGGTAATCCCTTAATAGTCAAGTATGAACTGAAGCACAAGAATGTGTCATCAGGTAGTGAGCATATCATGTTAATCTAAGTGTATTATTTCTTAAGATGCATAACCTTTAATGGTTTTTTGAGTGGTTTCCCTAAAAGAGTAGCGAGGTGATATACGCCACCACCAAGCTTATCTGTGACAATGTAAGGACCAATTCAATTGGGCTAAAATTTTCCTTTAAGAGATGCCTCAATATTTGTATTTTTTTATTTTCTTTCAAGACGAGGTCACCAATATTGAATTATCGAGAGCGAGTCTTTCAATTGTAGGCATGAGAAATGTGAGATTGATACATGCGGAGTTGTTCGAGTGCTTGGACATGACGCGATTCTAGCATTTCAATTTCATGTAATTAGTTTTCATGATATTCATTGTCTTTAAGGATGCCTTTGAGAGAGATTCGCAAGGATGGTATCTTGAGTTCAAATGGGATAACAACCTTGACACCATAAACTAATGAAAAAGGGGTAGCATTAGTAGGTGTACGAACACTAGCATGATAATCCCATAGCATGTAGAAGAGTTGGTTATGCCAATCGGTACCGCTAGAGTCAACGGTCTTGCGTAATATTTTAACAATAGTTTTGTTGGTAGCTTCACCTTGGCCATTTCCCTGTGGATGATAAGGTGTAGAAAAGGATTGTTTGATTTTTAACTTAGCACAAAATTTCTTAATGTATTTGTTTTTTAACAAAGTTTCATTGTCAGTAATTATAGCAGAAGGTACATCAAAACATGTGATAATATATGTCATAAGAAAGTTACAAATGTCTGTATTAGTGGTCATTTTTAGGGGAGCCACTTCGATCCACTCAGTAAAGTATTTGGTAGACATTATGATAAACTTATGTCCATCAGATGACTCAGGATTGATCATAACAATTAAATCTAACCCCCAAAGGGAGAAGGGCCAAGTTGGCGCAATGGGTTGAAGATCGTAAGTAGGTGCATTATAGATATTGCCATGTTTTTGGCATTTTTCACAGTGAGTAGCGTAGTCAAGGAAATATTGTTCCATTTTTGGCTAATAATACCCTTGATACAATATTTTTTGCAACATAGCTTTGCCCAAGAAATGTCCACCACATATGCTATTATGAATATTCGAGATGGCAATGGGAATATCTTCGAGCGAAAGGCATCTAATAATGTGACCATCAATAACACGTTTGAATAGTTCAGTCTTGATGATGATATAACGAGTATCTGGTGGGATTTGTGAGGTTGTAAGGTATCGGGATAGTTTGTTTATATAGATACTTATAAATATGCGTGAACCATTCAGTGGTGTCTTGACTATGCATGATGACACAAGATGCAATAGGTAATGTAGAGATTGAAGAATGACGTAAGTGCGTAATGATGAAAGTCACTTGTTCTTCAATGATGTCTTGTAGGATTAGGGATGCATCACTTTCCATAACATCTGCATGGTAATTATCTTTGCAATGAATAGTAGTAATGGAATAAGACTCAAAGGTAGGTAAAAGGTCTTTTACTAGGGTATTGTATGGAATAAGATGTTCCTCCTTATATGTATCATTGAATTGATTGATGACTAGTTAAGAGTCGGCATGGATAGACAAGTTGCAAATTAGAAGATTTTGAGCAGTAAGAAAGCCCAAAATGAGAGACTCACATGCGGAAACATTGTTCATGCAAGAAGACCCTAATCGATATGTGAAGGGGAGTGGATCACCATGTGGGGTAATAAAGACAATCCCAACTCCAGTGCAAGAGCAACAACGATAACCATCAAAGCCCATATATGGGATTCAATGGTATAGGAAGTGAAACCATCATGAAAGGAATCAGAAATAGGTGATGTATCCGAGAGGGGTGTTGTGGCTAATTGATCAGCGATGACCTATCCTTTGATTGCTTTTTGTGGGATAAACATAAAATCAAATTCAATGAGGAGTATGACCCTACGTACCAAACGTCCTGAGAGGTGTGTGCAGGATAAGAGATAACACAGGGGATTAACTTTGGTGATGTTATGGACCTCATTGTTAAGGAGATAATGGTATAATTTTTCCGCAACAAAGATAAGACCGAGGCACATTTTTTCAATGTAGCTATAGTTGTATTCATAAGAGAGGAGAATACGACTCATATAATATATGGCTTTTTCACGTTGAGTATCATCATGTTGTGCTAATAATGTGCCTAATATATGAAACGTAATAGAGATATCTAACAAAAAAGGCCATGCAGCGATAGGCAGGACTAGAATGAGTGGATTTAACAAGTAAGCTTTGATATGAAAGAATGCTTCTTGGCATTGTTCATCCCAAAGGAACTTAGTATCTTCTTCATGAGTCGTGAACAGTTGTGTCTTATTAAAAAGTTGTGCAATTGAAGTTAGTGGAGGTTCTTGGGTGGAGGCATGTCGACAATAACTTTAATTTTATTAGGGTCAATCTATATGCCACCTTGGGAGATAATATATCCAAGGAGCTTTCCTGTTGTCACCCCAAAAATATTTTTTTTAGGATTTAGACGTACACGATATTGGCGTAGTCATTCAAATAGTATGCGTATACCCTTTGCATGGGAAGAACACCACCTAGATTTTTCTAGAATATCATCTACATAATCCTCAAGGATCTTATGGATGTAGTCATGGAATATATGATTCATTACGCGTTGATAGGTAGCCCCTTCATTTTAAGGCCAAAGGGCATAACTATATAGCAGAATATACCCCATGGCGTGGTGAAAGAGGTTTTTTATTTGTTAGCTAGATTGATCTTGATTTGATTGTAACCCACAAATCCATCCATAAAGGAAAGGATGTTGTAACCGGAGGTAGAATTGGCAATGGCATCAATATGTAGAAGAGGGAAACTATCCTTATGGAAACCTTTATTTAGATCATGAAAATCAATGCAACAACAAACATAACCTTCTGGTTTCATTACAGGGAAAATGTTAGACACCCATTCAGGATAGTTGATAGTACAGATAAATCCTACATCTAAAAGTTGTTGAATTTCTTCTTTAACTAAGAGGGCCACTTTGGGATGCAACTTACGGATTTTCTATTGGACAGGTTTGGCATCAAGGTTAAGAACAATGTTATGCATTGCAATAGAAGTGTCAATGTCTAACATATCACTATAATCCCATGCAAAAATATCCGAGAAGTCATGAAGGACTTGCTTGATATCCTTTTGTTCAGTAGGGGTGAGAGAGGCGGCTAGCAAAACTATGCATGGATTTTCAGATGTGCCCAAATTGTATTGTATTGTTTCTTCATTAAGAAGAGCAGAACGGTCCTCAATATATGGATCAGTTGGAATAGTATCGAGTGGATTAACATTGTCAGTGGGGATATCAAACTCTCTAAAGAAAACTGTATCAACGTGTGGGGAAGGATGGTGTCGTTTATGGTGGAAAGATGGAAGATGATCATAAGCGCCCATATAATCAACTAACACATTATCAGTAGTAAAAGTATTGATTTCATCCCAAAAGATGAAGGTGTCATTAGTAATAAGTTCTGGGTGTAACAATGGAGGTGATGTAATGTGACATGCGGTATAAGTGTCTAAATGGGATGGAGAAGGAGGTTGGTACCCTAACCCAAACTTGTGGGTCCATGTGGGAATATACCAAAGCTCTGTGTATTTATGCTCTTTATGATTAGAGAAGCCAAAATGACGTAAATATGTGTACCCTAACTCATATCTAGAGAGATCTGGACTAACACTAAAGGGAACATGTAAATCAAAATTGTGTTTAATAGGGTTACAATACTCAAAGGGAGGTGGGTCAGAGGGCACATTGTAAACAAGTAGTACCCTGGTAACATAGAAGGGACATCGTGCATAGCATGAATCCAAGGTCTCTGATGCAGTCTAGAATTTACTTTAAATAACTCAAGCACACTGACACGTCACTTATCCTGAGATGAGTGCTCACCCAATGCACACAAAGGCACCAGGTCCCTCTTTATAGTTGTTTATACAGAATGTTATCATGATGGTGCATATAGGTATCCAAATTCATTACCAATCATGAACAAAACATAGTGCATAAACTAGATCTAGTTCTTAGAATATATATAGGATGAACTAAACAATGACTATAATAATATTTACCATTCAATAACTAGATTCAGTCATGTTCAACACCATTATCTAGCCAATCTGAACCATTGTATTAAATACTGTAAAACACAAAAGCTTCTTACATTACATAAGTATCTCCATGATTCATGGGCGCGACAAAACCAACAATATAACTCTAAAATTTGACACACACACACACACACACCAAAACCGTGCAATTCAATACATACATACATATATATATATATATATATATATATATATATATATATATATATATATATATATATATGGGGTGGGAACTTTCCCTTCACCTCCCATGCACTTCTCAAAATAGGTCACATGCTAATAATAGCCATGCGCCTTTACAATAGGATGCATAACATGTAAGTGCTCTAACAATAGACTTCATATACTTAACTCTAAGTAGAAATCCTATTATTAGCCTAAATTATGCATGACACTCAGCTATTAGTTGTTCCCAAAATACCATTACATGGAATGCAAATATGCATGTCTTTGTGTTCTCAGCATGCTAACTCCAAAAATAACCCTTATCCAAAAAATGGCTAAGTCCTGATCATGGGTGCTTCAACACTATCATAGCGTCGCGTGCTCTTCCAGTGCCCTACATTTGTGTGCCTAATATGTTGGCCATTTTTTTCCTTTCAACATTACCCACTACATTACCACCCCGAAAAAGGGTAATCACAGCATCGCTCCAAAGAATAAAGGATAAATGAATGAAATAATAAGGAATAAAGACTATGGTGAGTCATTTTATTGTGTACCCTTTTCATCTTCTGGTAGAATGAATTCTAAAAATTCACTTATTATTTCTCACTCAAACTCATACCATTCTTTAAGTGTTGCATTGGTCTTTTCGGGGATGTCCATAACAACGCCATCTAACTCATCCATAGTCATGTTTCTGCCCTCAGTGTTCAAAATTCTAAGGATGTTGGCCATACCTGAGACCATCTCTTCTATGACATCCACCTTCACGAAAATGAGCTTCTTGATGCCCTTGATCTGATCCATAAGTTTTTTCTTCGCAGCAACCAACGTGTCACACTTATTTTCTACCAAGGTAACTCGTTCTGTGTGCCCAAGTGTTTCAACCTTTGATGCCTGTAGAACTTCATTCTCCTCTGCCTTTTTCCTTTCCTGTATTAAGTTATTAGACATTGTACACATGGCCAATATTGTTTCTGCCTTCTTCATTTCATCTTTTAAGGCTTGTAAAATTTCCTCGTAGTTGGATATATTTCTTTCAATTGAAGCCTTGACCCATGATTCTTCTTCCATAACATAATTTTTCTTAGGGAGGTGCGCTAGTCCTTCCTCCAGAAGTAGGAAAATTGTCGTGCATAGACAATGTAATTCAAACTTCAGGTCCTAAGGTACCTTCTCCTGAAAAAGTAGTCCTCTTCTACAAAATCTCATCTACGATCTTCTCTGCCATCTTTTTAACATTATTGGCCTCAGCTACTACATTATCTCACTCCTAAGTGAGGCACTTGATCTCTGTGTATTTATCCTTCTTATAATATAATAGCACCCGTATTTTTGTCACCTTATCAATATTTCAGCATGCTACTTCTATTGACACTTTGACCAATGTGTTACCCACCTGTTCATTTGAAAACTGTGTTGGCTTAATACTCACATGATGTGTGTAAGGCACCTTCCTCATCTTGTTCAAACTGCATGCCTCCTTGTAGAAATCAAAATTAGGCTCATCCATGTGATTCTGCATACTCCAGGATATTTTTTTGTGAGTGCGCGTGTTGGCCATTTTTGGGTCCATCCAATCCCAGCCATATAACTGCTTGCTGGGCTGAGTACTCTAAAAGCGGGAGCAAATAATTTTTGAAGTGTCATCCATGTACCCCAAGTTATGAGTACATGTTGCCTCTTCCTCATCATGTCCACATGCATGCTTACCAACATCCTCATGAGCATACGAGCCCTCTTCTTATTGTATTGACATGCCTACATCCTATTGTACAGTTACTTCGATATCCTGATTCACTTCTCCATCGTCCTCTCCTTCTTTCTACACAGGGAATACTATGAATTTTGTGTCTCCACCAATGTTAATCTCTCCTTCAACAGAGAGGTGTTCATGAATAATTACGCTTGGGTCTATATTCTCATAGACTGTGCACTCACGAATATCTTCATCTTCCCGCATTTCCACATTAGGGGTGGCCACTACTCTATGCCCACCCACACTTGGATTTTCCCTCTCTTTCTATGCATTTGGCTGTGGGGAATCCTCCTCACTATCTTTAAGATGAACATATTTCTTTCACTTTCTCCTTTCTTCCTCCTCGTCCTTCACATGATTCACGCGTGGTGATATCCTTACTGGCTTCAAAGTCCCTATGCTAGTGTCTCTTGATTTGCACCTTCTTCGCAGAAATCTCCTGGTATGCACAAGTCTAGCAATGTCTTCTAGTTCTTCCTCCTCTAGGAATTTTTCTAGTCCTGTAGGAACTAGATCCTCTTCAGAAGGGGGCGCAGATGCAACGTGCCTTGAAGTCCTTACTACCTGCCCCTTCTTCGAAGGTCCTGGAAGTGTCATATCTACGCCCTTCACCACTTTTCCATCCTTGAACCTTGGCCTCAGATATATATATATACATGTGTTGGTTCAATCTACCCTATGGCCAAACTCTCCAACGTGATGTCCACATTGCCTAATTCCATGGTTTCCACATAAGCCTCTTTCCCTGGCCATACATAATTCTTGTGCAGAATGTGGATATCTACATCTAATTTTTCTGTGTCAAACTGAAGCTTTCACGCATCATGGAACATGTTCACTAACTCCTTGAAATATCTGGTAGTAAAAGCAAAGGGAAACTTACACCGTGGGCTCTTACCGCTCGACTACATATAGAAGCACCCCAAGCTAAATTACTAGTAGACTACAAACTTAGCTTCTCTGTTTAGTACTTTGGGTAACTCACACGAAATACACCATTCTCCTTCAAATGCCTTGCGCAATCTCCTGAACCACCTTCCCAAGTGCTCTGTATACTTGTTAGAAACAGTTTTGCATAGAGTGTATTTGGCAATTTTCTTCACTGGGGATTTATTTTCTAACAGAAACTCCCAGATGTTCTCCCTAGGTCCGTCGAGTACTCCAATTTCACTAAATACAATCAATAATATAATTGTGCCCCAGGTAATCTTCTCACCTTTATCTGCTTGGACGCGTACCTCATTCACCAATATTTCTGTGATGTACGAAGTAATGTTGTAGTATGTCTTGTTGACCATTTTGTGCACTATATAAAACTAGTGCATATTAACCTCATTCCATCGTTCAGTGGCACCCAACTTACTTCTTGTCAAGCGTGTTGCAACCCTGGTAGCCATGTCTACAATGTTGGTTACTTTGAAGGCTTGTTCACCCTTCTTATATGGATGTAGGCTGGTTTTGGCATCAATTCCCTCATCTTCTGATAGATCTCCAATGATCTATGAGCCCGAGTCGCGCAACCCTGTCACCTTCCCAATTAACTTGGCTATGGTCCTCATTCTCCTACCCACTAAGTAGAAAAAGTCTTCATGGATGCGTGACATGAGCCACTGATACAACTTCTCGGGCTTCCCAAAATAGGGCAACTCCAGAATTTTCATGAACCCCATGCTTTTGAGTAATTTCTTCACAGAGATGTCCAAAACCCTAGTGTCGTCTGCCAACCACCAATTTGTCTTCATGTAAACTTCTTCTACGAAGTCCTTCAGGAATTTCTCATTGTGGCAGTTGATCTCTTAAACCATACGCTCTGTAATCTTTGTTTTCCAAGGCTGCCCCTCAATAACTTCTTCTAGATATCACATCTCAACCAGCCACTCCTCTGATGGGTTGTCAACCTCCTTCTCTACTGTGGGAGCCCTCCGTGGTGTTATTTCTCCTTTTGATTATATGAGTATGAAATGAAAACCCTAACTATCATACAAATGAAACCAAAGTCACCCTCCCATCATGCACCTGCACCACTACTTGAATCCTGCTTACATGCCTGGATGCTCAACATCCTACTTCAAAATGCGACAGGTTTACTCACTCTACAGAGTGCTTGTCATCTCCAGCTCTTCTTCGCACTTCTCGATTTTTATTCAAGTTCTCAAGGTAACAAATGACGTTGAAAATGTCGACTTTAAACCAAGTTTCAAAAATTCTCTTAATTAATTACTCCACCTACTACCGTACATGGTATTAATTCCCTTTGAGCACGTTTTGCACCTATTTGTCCCGCGCCCCAATCTCTCGCACCAAAAACTTTGGCGCCTTAGTCATAACTTCCTAGCACGCCACTACTTATCTATCACATATCTCCTCTACCCATGCTTCCTTACATATACGTATTTATTCAATGTGATCCAAACATACATAGTCTCAAATGTTATAACCTCCTTGAGTTATATTGAGTGATCACCGCCTTATGCATGGTCTTTAACTTTGAGCAATCCTCTTGAAGTTTTCATAACTTTTCAAAACATGTTCCCTTTATGGAAACCCATGAGTTTATTTCTTTTTTGTACCATACTCACCTTCTTTATCCACCCCACACTAAGGGTATGTGCAGTCCTTTATGCATAAAAACACTTGAGATTGTAATCAACTTCTGGCGTACAAATGTGCTTATTACACATAACACTGAACTAAATTAAAAAATCATAGCGATGAGGAAGGAAACACATTAAAGGAAATAAAGTAAGGGAAATATAATATAAATGGCAATACTGCCTTGTTACAAACACCAATAAGGCTTATTTATAGTAGGGCTTCAGTCTACCCCCATTGAAGTAACTGGGTAACTGTGTTCCATCAAATGCCTCTAACTAATAAGCTCCTGATTCACGTATGTGAGTGATAACATACAATCCCAACTAATGAAACTTAAAATTTCTTAGGTGGTGCAAAAACTTTGAATCATAAAGAAGTACCATCTACATAACCTCAAGCTTATTGTCCTTGATGTGCCTATCGTGTCACGCCTTCTACCTTGTTTTTTCTTACTTCTGACTCCAACGTGTTATGGTGTGGCTCTCATCCAGTTGTATAAACTTTTCAATTATTTCTTCCAATGCTTGCTCATCAGCTAGACCTATCTCGCGCACAATACACAAAGAAGGTAACATGAATTCCATGGGAAGAACTACTTCTTCGCTAAACACTAACTGAAATGGTGTGGTCTTATTTAACCTTTTTTAGGTTGTTCTATATGCCCAAAGTAGATCATAAACTTTATTATCCCAATATTTCCTTCCAACATCACAAATTTTTGTCAAGGTCTGGATCAATATCTTTTTGAATGCTTCAGCGGTCCCATTTGCTTGAGGGTGATAGGGTGTTGTCTTGTGGTACACGACCATAAATTCATCCAGTATTATCATGATTGTCACATTCAGGAAATGAGTGCCCCTATTAGTTGTCAAACTCAAAGGACATCCATACCTGGTAAGAATATTTTCCCAAAAGAACCTTGCTACTGTAGCCGTTGTACAATCCTTCATAGGTGTCACTTCTGCCCACCTTAAAAGATAATTTGTACATGTGATGATGTAGCACGATCCAGTTCTACGTGTAACTAGGGAAATAGGACCCACAAATTATATTTCCCATTTTTTAAAAGGTTGTGCACTAGTAATAGGCCTCAAATGCATTTCATCTCTCTGCCCAAGTTTTCCAAGGAACTGACAATGATCACACGCCTTACAATACTCCTTGCAATCCTTGTACAATATTTCCCACCATAAACCAGCTAGTAGAATCTTGCACACAGTGGTGTCACTTACATAGTGTCCACCTGTAATATAGGCATGAGCCTCCTCCATGATTTCCATGTGCTCATGCTCCAGTACACATCAACACAATACTCCATCTTGGCCTAGTTTGTATAAGTCACCACTGATCAACATGAAAGGTGCGACACAAATTTCAAGTTGTTTCTTTTCTAAGGCCTTCATTCCTTCGAGCGCCGTACCTGTGCATAAAATGACAACAATATCCTCTAACACCAAGTGTGTGTAGTTCAACCTGTATAACTGTGTATCTAACATTGTATCTTTAATACTCTACATGTCCTCTCCTAGTTGAATCCTTGTTAAGTGTTCTCGACTAGAATTACTTTTACCTGGATTTACCACAACTATAAAGTCAAACTGTTGGAATAATAGAACCCATCAACATATGCACCCCTATAAAACGGGCTTATTTACCAAGTATTTCAATGTCATGTGATCTGTATATAACACAAAAGGTGTTTCTAGCAAGTACTATCTGATCTTACGTAACACATAGATCATTGAACAAACTTCGTGCTCTGTAGTTGTATAATTTTTTTGGTACATGATTCAACTTTCTACTAACAAAATAAATAGGATGATCTACAATACCTTCTCCAGGATAAGCTAGAACTATGCCGATGGCCATGCCAGAGGCGTCCACATGTATGTGAAAGGGTATATTCCATGAAGGAAAATGTAAAATAGGCATCGTATTAAGCCTTTCCTTCAGTGCTTCGAATGTGTGTTGTTGTGGTTATCCCTAATACAACTTCCCTTTACCTTTTAATAACTCCACCAAGGGCATTGAAATCTTAGCATATCCTTTGATAAATTTTCTGTAATACCCTGTGTGGCGCAAGAATCTACATACCTCACTCTTACTGGTGGGTTCCTCTAAGCCTAAAATGACTATAATCTTAGTTGGATCTACTAACAAACCCTCCTTGCACATGATATGCCCTAGCAGATTTCCAAAAGGTGTAGTAAATACACACTTTTTGATATTTAAAGAGATTCTTAACTGTCTGCATCTCTCAAACATTAACCACAAATTGTCATAATGATCCTTGATAAACCCATACATGGTATAATCATCTAAGTAAACCTGTAAGAATTTGTTAATAAAATCCTGGAATGCTTGAACCACAATGCATGAAAATACTGCAAGTGATTTCATTAATCCAAAGGGCATCATTGTGGATGAAAAACTTCCCCATTCAATGGTGAAAGTTGTCTTCTTTTGATCCTCCTTAGCAATTCCTACTCAATGATACCTAGAGAATCCATCTGTAAAAGAGTAAATTTTACACCCTGTAACGCCTTCCAATATTTTCTCGGTGAATGGTGTAGGGAAAGGATCAACCACACATGCAGCATTAAACTCCATGTATTCCACAAAAATCCTTATCCTTCCATGTTTCTTTATGTTAATTACCATAGGGCTAATCCACTTTGATTCCTCTATGGGCTCAATAATGCCATATTCCAAGATCTTGTCAATTTCTTCTTTAACATTTACGTGTAGGTTAGGGTTCATCATGTAAGGTCTCTTCTAAACTGGGTGTGCACCTTCCTTTAAATTAATTTTTATCTTTCCCAAAGATTCATGCACTCGTTTCAAATCATGGTATCCCCTAGGAAACAAGTCCTGGAAATCATGTAGCAACTCAATTATCTTAGCCACTTTAGAGTTAGACCAGTAATCTCCAACTATGGCCTCCTTAAGTTCAAAATTCATGCCAATGTTCATTTTCCTCATCTTTATAGGTTCATGGTATGCATTTTCCTTCTCATCCACACTTTCTAAGACCTCGTGTGTACCCTCTGAATGATCTATGTCTAAATTTTCACTTCTTCATCATCCACCATATAGACCATCTTTCCTTTCTTCTTCTCTAGGCAAGTACACTCAAGCAGTTCTGCATTTGTCTCATCTACGTTGTCAAAACATGCTTCTAGGTTTGACTCACCAAATAATTCCTTAATGAGTTCTTTAGCCTTTGCACTATCTCCCATAGTCAATCACTACATAACCTGTAATGCCTCTTTCACCAGAGATTTAGTGGAGAAGGAGTCAAAAGTATGGATCATTCTTGCAGTCAAGTCTTTTCATTTTCTAGTCTCTTTATGCAACTTTGTATAACATACCAAGCGCGCGCATAGCCACACAAGGTGAAATGAAGGTGGTAAAGTTTCATGCCCCTTTATCCATAGTCTCTCACACTATTTTACGTGGTGCTGAACATGATTATTACCATGATATTCACATATTTGAGTAGGTGCATTACTCATGAGAAACCGAGATGATAGAGAAATTCTCACTTCTCTCCATTCTAAGTGATTATCCCTATGAACCATCCACCAGCGCTTTGTTGTCTTGTGTAGGGTATACACTAACAAATTCATTTTTTCCACTTGATCCTTCTATTGTACTTCCATGGCTCGCATGAATACCTCAGGGTTCCTTTGCCAGTGTACCAAGGTACTGTGTTGTTGCCTAACCTCCTAACACAGTACGACCTACTTATATATGCAACTATGCTTCTTACCTTATGCCTAACCATCTCGTAAGTTCTATGTGCCCAATTATCATATGCAATACTTGTAGTATCTTTGATGGACTGTGCATCATTCCACTGGACAATTCCTTCCTTAGATGGCTCAAGTGCCTATGGATCTTGAATGGTATGTACATAAATTTTGTTCAGGTCTTCTTCACTTAAGGCCTCAATGTAAGGTGTAGATTTCCCATCTGTCAAAGAGATAATAACTCATTCTTCCTTGTTCTCAAAACCTATATATCCCTTATTGAATCGTAGATCAACATTATTTGCATAGCACCAATGGTGCCCAAGTAAAGTTGGGAAGTTTTTTTCTTCTACAAGTGCTAAGACCTCGAAGTACCCAGTGAACTTGGTCCCATGTATAGTAATGGATGCATCCTTCAATACTCCAATTAGTGTGGCCTTAGTATGATTTTCCATATACAACATAATGGAAGATGGTTGCAATGGAGGTCTACCCATCCGAACCCATGCTTCTAAGGTAAGAACATTCACTTCCGCACCTGTGTCAATCAAAATATTGCTCAAAAGCCATCCATCCACAACAACATTCAGAGTGATCTCTTTGTCATAATCCAAGCTATGGGGAGGGAGATTAACATGTAAATTATGTTTTCCATTCTCAATACCAGCATGTGGAGTGTTTCCTTTCAACCAACTCCCTAGTAATGGAATAATGTTCTCCTGACGCAACATCTTGCATACTTCATATCATCAACATCTGACTAGAAAGTCTCAGCTGCCTTCTTTTATTCCAACTTCCGTGACTATTCCTTTATACATTATATTTCACCGTGTAGATTTCTGAGTACCTCCATGGTTTCCTTATAAGCCTCCGTTTTATGTGTAGGGTCTGGATATTTTGCATGGAAAACCTCCTCATTAGTTATGGTAGGCTTCGGTTGTAACACTCCTCTAGTGCGCGTAGCCTCAGTGCGTGTAGTAATCTTCATAGTTACTATCTAAGGATCTAGTGCTAAGTTTGGCATCCATTAGTTTTCCACGGTACATTGTATTCTAACCATCCCTACAACTGTGTTCTCCTATTTTTTATTCTTGCTTAGATGTTCATATATGTCTAGGAACTCTTCATAGTTATGATTCTTTCTGCAAAAAGAAAAAGTAATGTTCTGAGGACATTCATGTCATTAATGGTCAGGGGATCCACATGTATAGAATGTTCCACAAGGGAACTCACTTCATCCACCGCCGTGACCTCAGCTTCTGAATCCACCATGGTATCCTCGACCTCTACCACGTCCTTCCTCAAAGTGACCTTCATTTTGATCATAACACCCTTGAATGTGATCATGATCATGTTGCTCACCTTTATCCTTAGATTTATTCGAAACTCCCATCTGTCGTACACCAATATCAATAGCATCATGGATCTGATCAATCAACCTGTAATCTTCAGTATTGTGAGTCGTGGACCGGAAAATTTTACAATAGCAGGACATGTTCTTTCTTATCACGCGTTGTAACAATGGACAACATCTTGCATCATAGTCTAAATTACATATCTCACATTCCAATAACAAGGAGTGCAATAATCTACGAGGACAACTATCCTTAGTATGCCCCTCTTATTCACAATCTATGCACCAAATTCCACTGCGTGTATCATGTGTTGTATTGGTTGATAGTTTCTCCAACTGCTTTGCCAATGCTGCAATCTAAGCTTCCAAGAATGGGATCACTCTAGTGTCTATGCTCATGACTGCCTCTACGCGCAAAGCTACTTCAAGTGCCTCGTGTGGGTCTATATACGTCTTATGTGAGAGCACCCTTCTAAAATGTGTAATCAGGCCTCTGATGAACCATTGTGTATGCTGACTTGCATGAATATAATATGATAGTTTAGACAAGAGTGTTTTGAAATGAGCATCATATTCTCGAACACTCTCAATAGTGCCCTGCTTAATATCCTTGAATGCGCTTATACTTTCTACTCAAACTCAGGGATATAAAATTCCTTAATGAAAGCATCCCGTAACTCTGTATAATCCACACAAGTCTGATCAGGGTCCAACTTTCTGTACCAACTATGCACATGTCCTTGTAACTTAGTTACAAATTGACTTTCCTTACACTGAGAAGTTGTAATTTCTTTCACGTGCCACAGTATCTCACACATATGCACATGCTCAACATCATCTTGTATTCTCATATACTCTAGAAGACTTAGTGACATCTCCATGTAAATATTCGGGGGTTGGTGAGGACCATGCCCACCTGATCCAGAACCTCCTATGTTACCTTTACCTCTAGACCCACCAAATCCACCAACACTAGAGCAACCTATGCCCCTTGATCCTCCACATGTAGCTGGAGGTGGACCAGTAGATGTACTACCCTGTGTCCCAACCGTGGTAATAAACTAAACTCCTAGAGTCTGTAAGGTGGAACTACTCCCAAAAGTGAGTCCAAAATTCTACGCGCTTGAGTTTTGTGTCAGCGACACACCTGAAAAGGTTCCTAAAACCGGTACCTCTAAATAACAAAGAAGACATTTCTCCTCGGCCATAGATGCACTTTCTACTTGATTTACTCTTGCTAATAAGTCAACTCTACCTCTTGTTACTTTACTGCCCAAAATAGTTTGTTGACTATTGGTTGTACTAGATACTAGAAAACTAAGCGCAGGGGCTAGGTTGCCAGGTAGACTCAGATATGTGCCTACGGCCCATGTCGTGTCTACTGGCATGCTTCCATATGAGGCCGAGGAGGGTTCCTTGTCATGCTTACCAAAATGGGGGAGTTTTGGATGCTCTGGCTCCATGCCTTTTCTATGAGCTCTAAATCCTTCATGAGCCATCTCTCTCCTCAACACCATCCGTTCTGCAATATCACGTTGCTTCTCTATCTCCCTCTCGTGCACCTCATTATACTTAAGCCACTTTTCTTATCTTTGCCTCTCTGTCACTACATCTGTCATCCTTCACCAAACTTGCTCCTTCCCCCGCGTGTGGTAGGGTTTACCTAGCCATCGGCTTTTCTACCAAATTCAGGGTTAAAATGAAGATTTTGATCGCCAATCGAATGCCTTGCAAATAGGTTCCCCTAGGATAACATAAAAAATGGAACTTAGCTACCTTTGGGAAAGAGTAAGTAGAAATTGAGTACTCTAAAATGTAGCTATTCAGAACACCATGGAACCATGTGTCCATAGCACATGTCCAAATCATATCAGCATCATAGAGGGCCTGAAATTCTTCCTACGTCCAAACAAGTTTATGATACCTCTAATTCTTTTTAGACACATAAGCAACCAGCCACTCGTACATCTTTATCGGAAAGATAGAAAAAAAAACTCTCATATAAATAGTCATACAAGTTCTGCTTCACCGATGCACATGTGTCAAACTTAGATCTAGTGTTGAACCTCTGAGTGTATTCTTCTTCCAGATCTATTATCCACTCAATATTTTCTAGGGTCAACTGAGATGTCTTCATCATGAAACATCCTGAAAACAACTGAAAAAGAGGTCCCGGCAACAAAACCAATGATGCAGCCTAGAATCTACTTTAGAAAACCCAGGCACGTTGACACATAGTTTAGCCTGAGTCGAGCACTCACCTGAAGCACACAAAGGTACTAGGCCCCTCCTTATAGTTTCGTGTGTAGGATGTTAGTGTGATGATGCATAATACATATCTCAGATCCATAACTAATCAGTAAACATTTCACAATGCATAAACCAGATCTAGATCTTAGAATATATCAGGATGAACTAAACAATAACTATAATAAGGCTAACTATACAAGAACCAGATTCAGTTATGTCTAACACCATTATCCAGCCAATATATTTCATTGCATTAAACACTATAAAACATAGAGGCTTCTTACATTATAAAGTATCCTTATGATTCATGCATGTATTAAGTTCAGTATTATAACTCTACAATAATTTAGTCTCTCTAAACTACCATACCCGTGTAAATCAATACATATTTATAGAGGTGGGGACTTTCCCTTCACCACCCATGTACTTCTCAAAATAGGTCGCATGTTGATAATAGTCATGTGCCTTTACAATTGTATACACAACATGTAAGTGTTCTAATAATAGATGTCTTATAGTTAACTCTAACAAGAAATCCTATTATTAGCCTAAACTATACATGGTGCTTAACATCCACTTGTTCCCAAAATACCATTGCGTGTAGCGCAAGTCTTCATCTTTATGTTTTCTCTGCACACTATCTCCAAAAATGGCTAAGTCCCGAGCCAAAGTGTTTTAGCGTGCATTTCCTTCCCTATCTTCCCACACCTACAATAGTGTCGCCTTTCTTCCAATGCCCTACATTCGCACACCCAATACTTAGTGCCATGTCTTCTCCTTATAGAAATTTTTTGTCTGCTCAAGGACTATCTGCATCTTTAGTTATGATGCATTGAGAGCAGGGTACATGACCATGGGATATTTATTGAACAAGGTTGTTATAGTGACTGGGTAAGTGAATAGTGCTCTGGATGAACTAACAATAAGGGGGTTTTTATTATTCAAGGGATTAACCTTGAGATAGACTTGATTTTGAATTTGGGACAATTATTATGGATAGGTTACCTGTTAGGTTGAATACTATTGATTTTAGGATTGATAAGGACAATTATATTGGGATTGTTGCCTCTTAAGGCTTGCTTGTCCCCTCAAAATTCCTCTCTTAATACAAAGTTGGATATACAATTTGAGTTGGTCACCCTTCTAGAAGTGTTTTGGTAAAGTTGGTAGATTCGAAGAGATGGTGAAATTCCATTTGATCCTCATTAAGGGAGTTCAAATGAAATTATGATATACATATGTCAGGTGATATATGCAGGAGGATTGTAATGTCCAGCTCATGTCCCAAGTTCCCTCGGGTCGTTCCTGTTCATCCAGATCATTTTGCAGATAAATGCTGAATCAGCTCTGTTCACGGTCCTTCAATGTCCCAAGTATACGGCGGGCCTAAATATCCACCGATTAAAAGCTGATTGTGTCCCACAAGATCCTTTTCCGTAGGAGCTTTCTCAGACTTTTTCAGCCCAATCTAAATGTAAGCCCTAAAAGGTGCGCATGAAAGCTGATCCTGTTCACCGAAATCCCCAGATCAACTCGCATTGGCTGAAATGAGGCTCTTCGTAATCCTTTGCATTAATCTATGTCCCTAGGACCACCCAAATGTTCTAAATGGCCCGCATTCACTCACATCACCCGCATTGTCTGAAATCGGCTCTTCACGTCCCTCATGTCCCAATGTCCCATGGACCGTAGTGGGCCATTTTTTCCACTTTTCCCACATTTCTCCTTTTTGAGTAAGGTGCAAGGAATGTACTTTAATTGTAGGTGATTGTATGCATCTTCTCTGCAGGTCTGAACGGCTATTTAAAGGGGCGAAAATCCGTCTATGCATTTGGTCACGATTTCTTTCTCGCTATCTCTTGCCCGCATATCTTGTAATTGAATGGATTTGTCCAGTCTTCCTGTAATCACCCTGGTATGCAATTCTTATCATGAATTTGTTCTTTCGAAAAATATTCCTCTGGTTCATTGTCTGAGTCTAGAAGATCAATTTCATAAGGACACGAGCATCTATCCCCTTTAGCTAGACCTCTGTGCCTAATGCTTGGAGTATAGTGAAGTGATGACATTTGGACTTGTGATGATTTCTAGGGTAGATTAGCATGCAACAACCCTACTCTCATGGCTCAAATGATGCGGAATGACAGTGGAATTGCACTACGCCACTAGTTTTCCTATCTCTAGTGCAGTGCTGTACGACACCATGCCCCCCTATGGGGCTACATTTCAGATCCGGATACCAAGGTTTGGTGTGTGTGTTCATGCATGGGGAATTGATGCTACAAAATTGGATGCTAGTCACCATTGTTGTAAAGCCTTAGTGCATTCCCAATAACAAAATGTACTCCATTGTTCTCACTCTGTACATGGAATATCATAGCTTTGTTTGATCATGACAGTGAGAAATGATGCAGGCTCCCTAGTAGCTTAATGTCATGGCTAAAGTATCCCTAATGCAAGGGATGCAATGGATGTAATCTCTACATGCATTGTTCAGTAGTAAGTGATTTCAATGAGGAACTATCATTATGGTCTCATCACTCTTCTCATCTAGATTATGGGTTATGCCCTCTACAAACGAATTCCATTTTTTGATCCTGTCATTTCATAAGCATCGATCTAGCGAGGAAGAAAAAAATTAATTGGGCCAAGATTATCTGTGGGAACCTAACTGAATAATTTTCAAATGTTTAGTAAGACAAAACAAGGATTCTACATGCACCTCCTATCTCATGTACACCTTGGCAGCGTGCTCGCGAGTACAGGTTTGGCTTCCCGGTTTAGGCTAAAATGAAGGAAAGTCCCAAGAATGGATGGACCCATCTATGCATAAAAAGTGCCCTGGGAATTTACGAAATCAAAGGTACAGTAATCATAGTTGGCAGAAGGTGGGATTAATGATGTACTGTTATCCACTTAAGATTCACCCCTCGAGGTAAATTTTAGCATAAGACCATGCTATCATAATTCTTCAAGTCCATGATTTTGTGACTACAGATAGACATGTGATTCATAGGCACAAAAAATCATGTTATCCATATTTCTCCCCCGTGCTAAATATTGGATCGACCACAATCCCACATAAGAGGAAACATAGTCAAAAGGTAGACAGAAAAGGCTTCAAAATTGGCTAAGTATAAAGGTATAAGCGGAGAATGCCAAGTGTCAGTATGGCACTGATTCAAGGGTTGAATAGAGAAAAGGTTTCTAAATGAGTGCTAGACTACCACATGTCCCAGGGGAAAGTGGACCGTCATGGAAAAAGTTGGTTTTTTCCCCTTATTATCTCAAAAGGGGTAAAAGTTGTAAAATGGCCTGCCAAACTCCGCCCAAGGAAAAAGTCAGCATTTGGGCCTCCGAGTCAAAGCCAAAGCAGGGAATCGAAGGAAAGGACGTCCTCTAAGATAAATTGTAACCCGTAGGCCTATTTTTGTTCCAATGAGCTGCCACATATCCCATATCAAAAGGGGACCCATTTTTCAAGTTGTTTTCCCACCCTCCTGTACGGACCTGATACAAACTTCGAAGGGGCATATCTTTTGACTCAGGGCTCAAAATATTTCAAATCTGATGTTGCTGGAAAGATCTCAGCCTCACCCATGCCATGGAGGTTTGAAACTTTAAATTTGAGGAGGTTAGATGAAAAAATGGAGGAAACATCTTCAGGATTTCAATAACAGGATTTTCTTGCCTCAACAACCAGATCAGATTTGATCTGTTCAACCATTTCCTCTTCCTTCAAGGCACCAAACTAAGGATTGATGTAGTAAAGATGGATTTGGGGGCAGATTTTATCTGAAGCATTAACAGCAGTGGTTGAACTTTAACCTACTTTTCCCACTTCTCTCTCTCTCTTCCTTCTGTCTATATCGAATCTATAAATACGGGGGTAGGATTCATTGTACAGGGTTGGACATTCTTTGTTTTGCAAGCTCCCTTCTCCTCTTAGCCTAGGGATTTGTGGGGTTCAGGCCTTTCATCAAAAATTTCATTACGTTTCTGCCTCTTGGTTGCTTTGTAATGGACTTGCCCTATCAATCTACATTAGCAATAAAACACGTTTTTGATCTATTTTAGATCCTTTCTTGTATGTTTTCCTTTCATCTTGTCTCTCATTATATATTTGGCTATCTGTGCTTATTTATTGTATGCATTTTTTTGGTTTGTGTCTACTAGCAAAATAAGTGTTCATCATTCTTTTGGTGCATCACCTGGTAGTTTGATCATTTCTTATTTCTTATACTCTTTTATCCCTGGTCTCCTTGGAAAGTTTTAGATTAGGTATAGAGATAGATCCTCTGCGAATCCTTACGTATGCACCTAAACCGAGGGATAAGGAACCAACCTTTGATGTAGAGAGATTTTCCATTTTTGCAAGGTCCCATGCCTTGGGAAAAGTTTAATGTTATGCAATCACACCAAATGACTTTTCCTTAGAAAAGTAGACTTGTAGAACTCATTTGGGGGTGCTGTGATTTCACACTAATAGTTTTGGCACGCCTGGTGGGACTAAGAAGTCTCCATCTTATTACAGTAGGGATTGATGTACACTTGCTGTGATTCTAGATTTTAAGAAGCCTTAAAATTGTACATCTGGTGACTCCAAAAGAAACAAATCTACTGGTTTCAGCAGCCCAAGCTTGGGAGATTCATGAGAAAAACTGGTCTAGAGCAAGGAAAGAAGGTATATTTGAATACTTGCATCTATCCCTAGGCAGAGAAAGGAGAGGAAGAAGAGTTCAGAGTCTCCATCTCCACCAAGCATAACCTTGTCAACACCTCCACCTGCAAGGCCTTTCTTTCAGTCTGCAAGGATTCTTAGGCCAATCAGAATGGCACAACCAAATCCATATGTCAACTTCACCAGCAGTAGTCCACTCGCCTTGAATGCACAAAACCCAGTTCTGATTGCAGCATTAAAGAGCATCCCATATTTCACTGGGGAAAATCAAACTTCTCCTGGTGACCATGTCCAAGATATTGCAAATGTCTGTACAATCCATGAGATCCATGAGATGGACATTGTAGTCAAGTTGCTTGCCTCTTCATTCAAAGGGAAAGCTTCACAATGGTTCAGGAGTCTTGAAGCAGGCTCTATCTAGAACTAGAACCAGCTGTGCACGGCTCTTCACAATCAGTTTGGGGAAAAAGGTGATAACTTGTCTTTGTTGGAGCAACTAACAACAATCAAGAGAGCCCCGAATGAGCAGCTGACAGACTTCAACCTCATATTCCAGTGAACCTAGGATAGGATTCCAACAGCAGTAAATCCCACTAATGAAGGTGCCTTCTTATACTTTCTTAGGGCTTTAAATTTTGATATTTCTCTGATGATTCAGTCAATGGGGGGCACTACATTACCTACAGCCTATAGCCTCTCCATAGGGGCTGAGAACCATTTGATTCAAGCTGGAAAAATCACTCCTAGGCCATCCATGCCTCTGTACCCTGAGTTAGGAAGCCCAGATACTAGCCAAGCACCTACATTAGCTTCCACTTCATCATCTAATACCTCTAAAGAGCTTCAGGAAGTGATGAAGCAACTTCAGAACTTTGGGAATGAGCTAGTGACCATCAAAAGACAACAAGCTCAGAGTTCCAGGCCATACCAGCCCCAGGCTCAATATCAAGCTAGACCCCAGTATCAACACAATAGGCCACCACCTCAGACTGTGAATCAGAGCCAGAACCAAGGACAACCCCAAGCTGCTAGACCTTTCAGGCTGTATGATCCTAACATAGCTTCAACATCAAGAGCATTGGTCCCAACATAGAACAATATGGCACAGGAATATGATTGGTGCTTTCCATGCATCAGCCACATAACCAATCAACATGCTTTAATGGTGCTCTAAATTAGGCCTTGATGGTGCAAACCAGTATGGTGCCACAAGAACCTGGCCAAGAGGAAGGTCAGCAACAAGGAGCTCAACAAGGTGGCCCCCCAAACGAGACTATGCTTGTCAATTGGCAGGCTGAAGACTTCTGTGGGATGAATCAGTCCCCTCCTCAAGGTGTGGCTACCAACACACGGTCCAAAAGGAGAAATATTGGAGAAGGCCAACCACTGAACTCAGGTGACCCTCAACCTTCCATCACTCCACAAGGTCCTGTGCTCCAAGTACAACTCCCAACATGTTGAACCAATCTAGACCACCTTCCAAACCCAGTCAGGCACCGGTTGTAACAACCCATGTACAAGAAAAAAATGTGTCTGGGAAGGGGCAAGAAAAAAGATAGCTCATTCAATATTATTGAGTAGATGAAAAGGACAAGTGTGAACATTTCACTATGGGAGTCACTGGCCATTCCAAGGTAGAGGGATCTGTTGCAGACTGCCATGCAGAATTGGTCAAGTTCAAATCACCCCCCTAACCAGCAAGAGAGAGTGCTTGCTAATGCGGTTCAACCTGGGAGAAACCATGGAGAACAACAAGGTAAAAACCTGAGACCTCCTCCCTTCTATGTCTCATTGATTATTGGAGACAAATTGGTGCACAATTGTATGATTGATTCTAGGGCTAGTAGTTCTATGATGCCCAAACAAATAGCTGATCAATTGGGTCTCCAATATGAAGTCATCTCTAGAGGAGTAGTCCAATTAGATGGGACAACAGTGACTACTATGGGAATCATCAAAGATCTGAGTCTCACCCTACACACTTGCCCTAATGTGACTATTTTGTAAAACATGTCAATCATAGATTTGCCACCACATTTTACTTTGTGTCTATCTAGGGATTTCACTACCAAAATTGGGGGCTACCTATCTGCTGATTGGTCACATATGCTCTTTAGGACAAGGTATGGAGTGAAGGCCACAATCAGATCTGAACCTATTGCTGATTATCATATTGAATCCTATGTGCCTAGCCCAATCAATGCCAATTGCTCAGCTTTTGATCAAGAGGACCTCCTAAGCACTTCTGAAGCAAATACCAAGGTGGGATGTATCCCAGACTTGACTCTTGATGATTGGGCCAAAAAAATCCATGCTTTTGATCCCTATAGGGAGATGGAAGAATCTGAGCTAGGTGTCTACTGCCTACATGAAGAGAATCAACCTCTTCCTGACCTAATCAAGCCAGAATACAAGGATGACAATGAGGTATGGCAATTGTTCTTTGATGGCTCAAGGAGTAGACAAGGAGATGGAGGAGGAGCCATGATTGTGTCCCCCAGAGGTATGAGATATTATTCAGCCTTCAGATTCTAGTTTTCTTGCTCAAATAACACTGTTGAATATGAGGCTTTAGTCCAAGGTCTTCATTGGGAAAGGAAGCTGGGAATCAAGAACTTGCAAGTATTCGGTGACAGTGAACTGGTTGCCAATCAAGTCAGAGGACTAAATGCTGTCAAAAATGACCTGCTCAAGAACTACAAGAGTAGGGTATGGGATCTCATGGAGGATTTCGAGGCCTTCAGTATTGTGTCCATACCTAGGAAGGAGAATGAAGCTGCTGACAGACTTGCAGCAGTCAGGGAAATGTTTGATGTGGTTGACAACATCAAAAGAGACAGAGAACAACCACATATCCATGTGGTTGTGAGGCCAGCAGTGCCAGATAATAATACATGATGGCAGGTGTTTGAGAATGATCAACAAATCATTAACTTTCTACAAGAAGAAGTTGAATTCTCAGCTATAAACCAGAGCAGACTAGAGCAGCAGTATGGGAATCAGATAGTACAGTTGCATACAAACAAGCTTCCCAAAGGCTTAGTGACACTGGAATCTATTTTCAATCCTAATGATCAGTTCAGAAAGGAGAAGGCTAACATGCAGATCAAAGGAGAAGATTCAGAGTCAATCCCAGTTGGAGAAGACAAAACACTTCAAATTGGCAAGGTGGCCACCGAGCAAGAAAGGTATGAATTCATACAACTTTGCCAAGAATTTCCTGATGTGTTTGCTTGGAGTTATGAAGACCTAAGAGGGTTCAATCCAAAGCTAGCACAACACACAATCGAACTAGATCTAGCTGCTCAGCCCATCAGGTAGAAGTAGAGACCAGTCAACCCACATATAGAGCCTCTGATGAAGAAGGAGTTGAACAAGATGATAGAGGCAAGCATCATATTTCCAATCAAACACTCAAGATGGGTTACAAATCTAGTCCCAGTCAGGAATAAAAATGGAGAAATCAGGTTGTGTGTTGACTTCAGGATTTGAACAGAGCCTCCCTCAAAGACCACTACCCACTCCCTTCAATGGAGCAGATCTTGCAAATAGTGTCTGGGTCAGAAAGGTTCTCCCTCCTAGATGGCTACTCAGGGTACAACCAGATCATGGTGAAAGAAGATGATCAATTCAAAACAACATTTCACTACCAAATGGGGCACCTATGCATACAGGAAAATGCCATTTGGATTATCCAACATCGGAGCCACTTTTCAAAGGGCAATGGATATGGCATTCAAGGGGCTGATCAACAAAATAGTGTTGATCTATCTGGATGACATTACGAGTGTTTTCCAAGAATGCAACAGACCACCTTTCCCATCTAAGGTAGGTGTTCCAACGATGCAGGAGTTTTGGGGTGTCACTGAACCCCAAAAAATGCATATTCTTGGCCCATGAAGGCAAGCTTCTAGGCCATATCGTATCAAAGGAAGGATTGGCAATTGACCCGGAAAGAGTTCAAGCAATAAGAGCATTGTCATTGCCAAGTCACAAGAAGGCTCTTCAAAGCTTCTTGGGAAAAATCAATTTTGTCCACAGGTTTGTTCCAAACTTTGCTGCCCTTGTTAAGCCAATAACGTTGATGCTGAAGAAGAGCTTAACATTCAAGTGGACAGTTGAAGGAAAAGCAAGTTTTGAGGCTATCAAAGAAGCCATATCACAAGCCCCAACTCTTGTGAACCCATATTTTTCCAAAGACTTCATACTATATGCCTTTGGTGGCAGCGACACAATTTCTGCAATCTTGGTGCAGCAGAACAAAGAAAGTACAGAACAACCAATTGCTTTCTTCAGCCAGAGTCTGGAAGATTATGAGGTGAGGTACTCCTTCATTGAGAAGCAGGTCCTGGTAGTAATCAGAGGATTGAAGAAGTTTAAGCATTTGGTTTCAAACAACAAAATCCAACTATTGGTCTCCCATGCAGGAGTTAAAGAATTCCTTCTCAGCAAGGACCTGAATGAAAAGCATGTAGGATGGATCACCTGTGTCATGGAATATGACATTGAGATCAAGGTCACCAAGCTGGTCCATGGGAAGGGGTTGTGTGAACAACTAGCCTCAGGTCAGCAAGATGAAACAAACAGTGAAAAGGAGGTTGTTCTTGTTCTACAAGATGATCAAGAAGAAGGGAGAGATGATGTACCTGCTCCTTGTTGGACCCAAGACATGGTGCACTTCCTTTGAATAGGCATGTGTCCTCATGGGATGGGTAAAGAAAAAAGGAGACATTTCAGGTTACAGGCCATCCCATATGTTCTTATCGATGGTGTCTTGTTCAAAAGAGACATCAATGGCATTCTGCTGAGATGCATTGAGACAGATCAGGTGGAGAGAGTGCTACAAGCATTCCATGTTGAAGCAGTTGGAGGCCATTTTGCTCCAAGAGTGACAACACTCAAAATCATGAAAGCAGGATATTATTGGCCCAGAGTGTTTAGTGACTACTACACATGGATCAAAAGGTGCAAGAATTGTGCATTCTTCAAAGGCAAGGAAAGGCTAGCAGCACTTCCATTGCACCCAATCTCAGTCAACCAACCTTTCATGCAATGGGGATTGGACTTCATTGGAGTCATCAATCAAAACTCAAGCCAAGTTCACAAATGGATCCTGACAGTGATAGATTATTTTACCAAATGGACCGAGGCAGTGGCACTCAAGGAAGAAAATGAGTTTAGTATCCTGGATTTCTAAGGGATAATGACCAGATTTGGAGTGTCAGCTACCATCATGTCAAACAATGCATTAGCATTCATAGGTTCCAAAATCATAGGATGGGCTATTAATAATGGAACTTATTTGAGTACTTCATCAAGGTATTACCCTTAAGGTAATGGCTAGGCTGAGTCCACAAACAAAAACCTGCTAAAGATCATCAGAAGAACTCTTGATGATAATTAGAGGACCTGGCACACAAATCTCAAAATGGCCTTATGGGCTAATAGAATAACGTCTAAGAGATCTATAGGAAGCTCTCCATTCAAGCTTGTCTATGGGAAAGAGGCAGTGTTGCCTATATCACTTGATTTTCCAGCATTAGAGCTCGTGAAGCAACATGAGATGTTTGAATTTGGACCAATGGGGGCTAGGTATGTGGAGTTGATATAATTAGAAGAAACCAGAGAGCATGCTCTCCAAGTAATAGAGAAGAATCAGGCTTCAGTAAAAAAATGATTTGACAAGAAGACAAAAGCAAGGACCTTCTAGGAAGGAGACCTGGTTTTGAAATGGGATGCAGATCAAGCAAAACCAGGAAGGCATTCCAAATTTGACACCATTTGGAGTGGCCCCTATATGATCACAAGATGCAAAAGTAGCAATGCTTTCCAATTGTCTACATTGGAGGGTGAAGAGTTGCAGATTCCAGTAAATGGGATCTATCTTAAACACTACTACTAAAAGGGGAGTTCTCACCCTATACATATTATTTTAGTTTTCTCTTTCCTCTAAGTGCTTATGCACATTGTCTTGATGTAGTGTAGATTGCTTTTCTCCTAAGTGCTTTGCACGCTCTGCATGTTCCATTTGGAGCATGTATGATTTCAAATTTTGTATATAGTGTGGTGTTGTTTTGTGGCTCTTGTGTAGTCCATTTGGAAAGACAGATGAAACCCCAGGTTAAAACAATTTTCTACTCTCAGAAACCTTCATTTCGAGATTTCTTATGAAAATTGAGAGTTCAAGCAGTCGGGCTTGTGAATCAGAGGCAGAATTAATACCAGACCGTCTTTCTCAA
This sequence comes from Taxus chinensis, assembly GCA_019776745.2. Taxonomy (NCBI): domain Eukaryota; kingdom Viridiplantae; phylum Streptophyta; class Pinopsida; order Cupressales; family Taxaceae; genus Taxus; species Taxus chinensis. The sequence continues at coordinate 245,802,172 of CM034147.1, read as the reverse complement.
CTCCATGCCCAATGGATATGACAAGGCAATTGGTATTTTCATCTTGTAGGTAGATACCCCTGTGAATCACCAAATTGTTATCCATATTTCACCCCCGTGCCAAACATTGGATCGACCATGATCCAGCATAAGAGGAAACAGAGTCAAAAGGCGGACATAAAAGGCTTCAAAATTGGCTAAGTATAAAGGTATAAGCGGAGAATTCCAAGTGTTAGTATGGTACTGATTCAAGGGGTGAATAGAGAAAAGGTTTCTAAATGAGTGCCAAACTGCTGCATGTCCTAGGGAAAAGTGGACCATCGGGGAAAAAGTTGGTTCTTTGCCCCTTGTTATCTCAAAAGGGGTAAAAGTTACAAAATGGCCCGTAACTCCGCCCAAGGAAAAAGTCAGCATTTGGGCCCAAGTCAAAGCCAAAGCGGGGAATCAAAGGAAAGGGAAAAAGATAAATTACAGACATGTAGGCTCGATTTTTGTTCCAATCTAGCTGCCACGTATCCCATATCAAAAGGGGGCCCATTTTTCAAGTTGTTTTCCCACCCTCCTGTACGGACCCGATACAAACTTTGAAGGGGCATATCTTTCGACTCAGGGCTCGAAATATTGCAAATCTAATGCTGTTGGAAAGATCTCGGCCTCACCCATGCCATGGAGGTCTGAAAATTTAATTTTGAGGAGGTTAGGTGAAGAAAATGGAGGAAACGTCTTCGGGATTTCAATGCAGGATCTTCTTGCCTCAACAACCAGATCAGATTTGATCTGTTTCGTTGTTTCCTCTTCCTTCAAGGTGTCGAACCAAGGATTGATGCAGTAAAGATAGATTTGAGGGTAGATTTTATCTGAAGCATTAATAGCAGTGGTTGAACTTCAACCTACTTTTCCCACTTCTCTCTCTCTTCCTTCTATCTGATCGAATTTATAAATATGGGGGTAGGATTCATTGTAAAGGGTTGGACATTCTTTGTTTTGCATGCTCCCTTCTCCTCTTAGCAAAGGGATTTGTGGGGTTCAGGCCTTCCATCAAAAATTACATTACATTTCTACCTCTTGGCTACTTTGTAATGGACTGTATCAATCTACAGAGCAATAAAACACATCTGTGATCGATTTTAGATCTTTTCTTGTCTCTGTTGCTTTCATCTAGTCTCTCATTATATATCTAGCTATTTGTGCTTGTTTATTGTATGCATTTTTTTGGTTTGTGTCTATTAGCAAAATAAGTGTTCATCATTCCTTTGGTGCATCACCTGGTAGTTTAGTCATTTCTTATTTCTTATACTCTTTTATCCATGTATCCTTGCCAAGTTTTAGATTAGGTATAGAGATAGATCCTCTGTGAATCCTTACGTATGCACCTAAATAGAGGGATAAGGAACCAACCCTTGATCTAGAGAGCTTTTCCATTTTTGCAAGGTCCCACACCTTAGGAAAAGTTCAATGTTATGTAATCACATGAAATGACTCTGCCTTAGAAAAGCATACCTGTAGAACTCATTTGGTGGTGTTGTGATTTCGCACTAACAGTTTTTAATGAGATACTTATGTTTGTCCATATTTTTTAATTTCTGATATTGGTGAGGGGGGATAGAACGTGATCTATATTTCCCCATTGATGATATTGTAGGATGACAATAACTTAGCATACATGTTGGATGTTTATTTTCATGATGGTGTAGCTTAGCAATTAATGATGATATATGATATTTGTGATGTTATATGTGATGATATATATGATGATGTGATAACAAACAATGTACAAGAAACAAACAAGCACAAGAAAAAATTAACAAAACCAACAAATGTACGCACTAAATAACTTGACAACACAACTATGTACAAATATAAATAAGCATGCAAAACACATTGAATATAAAAAAGCAAGAATGAATCTAATCAAGGAAAGGATAGACCAATCTAAGAAGTATGTTAAGAAACACACTATACAAGATGTACAAGCAAGAAAACAAGAAACAAACGAACGAACAAGTAAGAAAAGCACAACTATGTTTTTTCATAGGACAGTTTTGAGACATTTTGCGTTGTTTTGGGAGATTTATAAGACCATGTTTTACTATTTTTGAGGTTTTCTATGAGACAGGTTTTTAATTTTTTGGGATTCTCTAAACATATTTGAATGTTTTTGGAGTTTTCTAAACATATTTGAATGTTTTTGAAATTTTCTGGAATGTCTTCCAAAGCTATGTACATGAAAACAGGGAAACGTGGATGCCCCAGCATTAGATGGGAATGTACAAGGACAAATGCCACGCATATGTGTAGGATAGCGAAGATGTGAAGATGCCCCCAATGTTAGATGGGAATGTATAAAGGAAAAATCTTCACATATGTACAAGAGGAGGATCAACCAGATCAAGGCTTACAAAGGATAGGCTCAAATGAATCTCAAATATAGATGAAAATTATCAGTGGATAAAGAAAATGTACCCCCCAGATGTGAGATTCTTGTGAACAAAAAAACTTCCCAAGGTGCTAGAAACTAGTTTTCACCAAAGGACCTATCCAAAGTGCCACAATTATGTGGTTTTCACACTTGGATGAATTGATTTCTCTTTAATTTTTTTATCTTTTGTACTTTTTTTCTGATATTTCCCCATGCTTAAGCATAGAACCGCTTGAGATGCATGGTGTTCATAGATTCATGCAACTCATCACCATCAGGATATGCAAGTTTGTAAGCTCCTGATCCATACTTTGCTACCACAACATAATGTCCCAACTAGTTTGGTTCAAACTTGCCTTTCTTTTCTCTTCTTTTATGGTGTCAAACTAGTTTTCTGTAAGGATGAGATCCCTAACTCAAATTAGAGAGGTATGATATGCTGTTTATATCCCCAAAACACTCGGTTCTGATACACTTTTAGGTGGTTGAGTGCACAGAGGCATCTTTCATCTAACAACTCTATCTCTGCTAGTCTGGACACACTGTAGTCTTCATATTTGTCTAGATAGTCTCTGAGAGATATTCTCATGGAAGGAAGCTCAATTTCCAACAGGATGATGGGCTTAATGCCAAAGACTAGGGAATAGGGTGTAGCATTAGTAGGGGTGCGAATGGAGGTCCTGTAAGCCTAAAGGTTGGGATGGATTTGTATATGCCAGTTATGACCAATTTTGCTTACCATTTTCTCCATGATGTGAACAAGGGTTTTATTGGAGGCCTCTACTTGTCCATTACCTTGGGGTAATAGGGAGTATACCACTTTAGGTGTATCTGAAAGTGTTCGCATAATGCTTTCACAGTCCTTTTCTTGAAGGACTTACCATTGTTAGCTATAATGGTGGAAGGGATGTCATAACGGCAGATGAGATGATTCATGATGAACTTGGAGATTTGGACACTGGTAACAAATGTAATAGGCACAGCCTCTACCCATTTGGTAAAGTACTTGGTTGTAATAATGATATGGGTGTGGCCATCTGAGGAAGTTGGGGTGAGTTTCCCTATGAGATCTAATCCCCACTTGGAGAATGGTCATGGTGTTGTGATCGGCTGTAAGGATTGCGTCAGTGCATGGATGATATTTCCATATTTCTGGCACAATGAACATTTCTTAACATATTTACAATAGTCTAATTCCATGGTAGGCCAATAGTAACCTACTCTTAAAAATTTATTTACTAGCACCATTCCACTTGTATGAGCTCCACAGACACCTTTGTGCACCTCTTTGATTGCTTGGATGGACTCAATTGAATTAAGACAATGCAACAAGTTCCCATCATAGCCACGATGATAGAGGGTGCCTCTAAGGAGGGTGTAATGAGTTATTATTTGGATTAGGTTCCATTTATATGAAGGCATAATCTTGGAGGTAATTTAAAATTGGCTCATACCAGGGGGAAAATGGACCAACAACTTCACAAACTAGACATAACTCTTGCATGTCACATTCAGGTATCCGTAGATTTTAAATGAAGAATTACATATCATTGTTCCCTGGTGGGATACGAATCAAGGATCCTACTATACCCATAACATCTACAAATCGATTTTGTGCTCTTGGGATTTTCTCAAAAGTAACGCACACAAAGTATTCTTTGAGAGTTTCCACCATTTTCTTATATGGGATGATCTTGTCATCCTTAACCTTGTATTCTTCATTGACTTGATTTATGATTAATTATGAATATCCAATAACTTTGAGTTGTCTAATATTCCACTTGATAGCAATATTCATCCCTATGATGAGTGCCTCATATTCCACTATGTTATTTGTACACGGAAAACCCAAATGGAAAGCTTGAGGAATGAATTCCCCTGAAGGGGTGACGAGCACAACACCAGCTCCTGAACCGTGAAAGGTGAATGATCCATCAAAATTTACCTTCCAAGTGACAGATTCTTCAATATACATCATTGAGGCATCTAGTAGATCCAAACTCAATGGTTTTGTTCCAGGTAGAGGGGCTTCAGCTAGCTGGTCTGCAAGCACCTGTCCTTTTATTTTTGATTGACATATTCGATATCAAACTCACTTAATAGGATGATCCAATTAGCCATCCTTCCAGTAAGTGCTAGTTTAGACAAGAGGTACTTCAATGGGTCAACTTTGGATATAAGCTTGGTCTTGTTATTTAGCAGGTAATGGTGAAGCTTTTAAAGGAAAAGACAACAACTAGACAATATTTTTCAATTTTTGGATAATTAAGCTCATAGGCTATCAAAGTGCGACTAAGAGAATAGACTGCTTTTTCTTTTTGGATTAGGTCATACTGAGCTAGCAGCACACGAATAGAAAATTGAGTGGCTAAGATATATAATAACAAGGGTTCCCTTGGAGTATGCAGTATAAGGATAGGGGGATTAACCATATATTTCTTGAGTAGGTTGAAGGCTTGTTGGAATTTGGGGCCCCAATGAAATTTAATATATTTTTTAAGAAAATTAGTAAATGGGTGACACTTATCTGTAAGCTAGGAGATGAAACGGTGGATTACTTGAATTTTTCCTTGAAAGCTACATAGTTTCTTGAGGTTCTTAGGTGGAGGAATTTTATTGATAGTTGTAACTTTAGCTGGATCGACTTCAATTCCTCTTCTTGATACAATGAAACCTAACAACTTTCATGATAATACATCGAAGACACATTTCTTCATATTTATCCTGACTTTGTAATCTCAGAGGCATTGAAAGATGTGTCAATATTTCCAGGTGTTCTTCTCTTGTTTTGGACTTACCTAGAATGTCATCAACATAGTCCTCCATAATGTCATTCAACATATCATGGAAGATCACGGTCATAGCCCTTTGATAAGTTGCTCCTGTGTTTTTGAGACCAAAGGGCATAACTTGGTAATAGAATGTCCCCCAAGGGGTTTTAAAATCAGTCTTGTGTTGATCTTCTTATGTAATTTTGATATGGTTGTAGCCAAAAAATCCATCCATGAGGGATAACATTTCATAGCCTGCAGTCGAATCAATAATCATGTCGATATTAGGAAGAGGAAAATCATCTTTTGGGCATGCCTTATTTATGTCTCTGAAATCTGTACATATTCTGATACCAATTGGATTTTTCTACACAGGTACTATGTTGGAGATCCACTCTGAGTAATCAATAGGTCTAATAAAACCTACTACCAACAATTTCTCTAGTTCTTCTTTAACCAGGAGAGCTACATGTGGATGCATCTTTTTAAGCTTCTATTTGATGGGCTTTACATCTGTGTGCACAACAAGGTTATGCACTACCAAGGATGGATCTAGGCCCGACATATCTACATAAGACCAAGAAAATATGTCTAAAAATTCTCGTAGAAGCATTACAAAGGTCTTATGTTCTTTTGTTGAGAGTGAAGCTCCCAACTTGACCATTTTATGGTTGTTTTATGTTCCTATATTGACATCAATGGTCTCCTCCACAAGCATCTTGGATGTATCCTCCATGCACATAGGATCAAGGGGGAGATTGAGATCTTCTTCCAAGGGTGTCTCAATGATATTTTCACCCTTGGTGTGGTCACTTTGTATGTCCATTGATTTTTTTACTTGTTTATCCACTAGTGCCTCAAAGAGGTTTTCACTATGCATCTTGGACTTTTGCTTTTTGCCGAGGATTTTTAGAAGAACTTTTTCCCTCACTTTATTTTAAATTTTTCTTGACCACACATCTCAACCTCCTCCCTGAAATATGCACATGTGTCTAAGTTGATGGAGAATCCTTTCTTGTGATCACCGATTGGAATGTTATCACAGATACCCAAGAATTCAATGATTTCCTCATCATTTTCAAAGAGGTCAATCGGTACATGAAGTTGTTGGTCCCAGTCAACAAGAGTGGGATGGACAAGGTTTACTTGGGGAACAAAATGTGATAAGGTAAGGATGGAGGTATCAAGGAATAGGTTTATAAAGGCAAGATCCTTGTATTGGATATGACAGGAATCTGTGTCGTTATCTTACTTAGAAGATTTATCCTCACCCTCAAAAGAAGTAGCATCGATGTCCGACAGTTGATCTCCATAAGGTCTAATGTTGATGTCATATTTTTCTTTTTTGAAGTGTGGGGTTAGAATAGGTTGTCTTATGCCTTTTTCGTTTATTCCACACCTGTATCCTTTGTAACCTATTGCATACATCATTTTATTGGGTATGGAATATTTTGGAGCTTAGTAGCATGGAGCCTTTGTGTCTTCAGGGATCAAGGTTGTGGGAGAATCCAATATTTTTTCATCTTCTAGGAGGCCACCAGGAAGAAATTTCTCAATAGTACAATTTTCTCAGGACCATTTATATTGGTAACTTGGCCTACCCCATGTCTTGGGTGATAGGGAGAGATTAGAAACATGGAGGGCTTGTTGAAGGTCATACTCTCTGTAGTCATTATCGATGACCTTCATCTTCCATGAAGCAAAGGGAGAAACAAACGTGGAAGTTTCTTTATCACATGAATGTAGTGTGTCTAGGTAAACCTGAGAGGTGAGAGCTTTAGACTAAAGTGGCACACCAATATCAATAGAAGGACATTCATAGGTTGTGTGAGAGAAGCTATACAAGGCTCTATAATGTGTAAATGGTTGTGAATCTCCTTGAATAGTAAAATTTTTTCCTTCATGGTATAACTTGATACATTGATGGAAGGTTGATGGTATGACCTGCATGGCATGGATCCATGGGCAGCCAAGGAACATGTTATAGGGAAGTTCCAAGTCTAGGACATGGAACTTGGTATCATGATATGTAGGCCCCACTTCCATAGGTAATATTATAGTACCAGTTGACTCACGTTCTGTATTGTCATAGGTTGTGATAGTAATGATATGAGACTCTAGGTCTGCCTTTGTGCATCCTAGTTGCTGAACTAACTTCAAAGTACATATATTCAAACCAGACACATTGTCCACAAGCACCCTTTTTATCTTTTTTTAGGTAACAAATACATCAATGTATAGGGATAAGTTTTTTGTATGATCATCATGTGGAACCTCATTTTGGCTAAAAGTAAGGTGTTCACTAGGAGAAAGATGTGTGACCACCACTTGGAGGTGCGAAGGATCAATATCTGTTGACACTCCTGACCCCTGAAGTGTTTTATAGAGGATGTCTTTATGAACATTTGATATCTTAAGAAGATCTAAGATCAAAATCTTAGCAATGGTCTTCTCAAGCTGTTCTAAGAGATCATACCAACCATCCTGAGGGGTAGGCAAAGGAGGTTCTGGAATCACAAGATGGGTGCATTGTGTTTCCACAACACAATCTCGGTTCTTGATTCTTATAGTGTTTACATGCTCATTAGAGGAAAGAACACATCCAATAAGTGAATCAAATGGATTACTGGTTTGGGCATAAACATAGTTGGTAGTTTTGTAGTTCTTGGAAGATTGACCCTGATCTGACTTCTTCTCTCCCTGTTTTTCATGTTTAGGGAAAGGTTCTTTATAGATTTCTAACTTTTGATTAGGTGTTTGGTTAGGTTTAGGTGAATCAACCTTAATTTCTCCATTGTTAATAAGATCTTGGATAAAGTTTTTCAACTTTAGACATGTGTCTGTTTTGTGACCTTTGACGCGATGATACTCATAGTATTCATGGTCTTTATACCATGACGGTTTAGGTGCATCATCACTATAGGGTATTGTGTTAGGATACTAGACCATGTTCACTACATCCAAATGTTTTAGAATTGTGGACAAAGAGTCTGTGAGAGGAGTGAACACTCAACATTTGATTGTGGGTTGAATAGGTCCTTTAGTAAGTTTGAAAGGAGGACCAATTTGAACCACTTGGATACATTTAGAATCAGTGATACCATCTCCTACGTCATTTTTATTTTTGTTAAAGAAATTTCATTTTTCTATAGGTTTGGATGTGTGGTGGTCTTTTGAAAAGGGTTTTAATGTCCCTTTAGCTAAAAAATTCCTTTTCTATCTAGCTACATTTTTCTATAACTTCTTCAAAGTTATTGACACAATACATTTGTAAATGGAAAGCAATGTCTGGATTTATATTAGCTACAAATATGCTAACCAACTGTTTCTCTAAAATTGAACAAGGGAAGCGGCTAGCTAACCCTCACCAGCATTGTAAGAAACTAGCAAAGGTATCATTAGGTCATTGTTTAGCACTACACAAGTCCAACATGGTAATGTCACTTTCTACATTGAATGAGAAATGGCATACAAATCTTTCCACTAATTCAGGCCATGTAAAGACAGACCCTTTAGGTATGTGAAGAAACCATTCTAAAGCTTGACCCCCTAGACTATGTGGGAATAAGTGTATAAGGTAGTTTTCACTATAGGCTACTTCCTGACATGCCATGTAGAAGTCATTGATGTGATCACGTGGGTCACCTTTACCTTTATACTTATCAAATTTTGGGAATCAAAATTTTTAGGGAATGGTGTGTGTAACATAGCTCTATCAAAGGGGTAAGGGCATAGTTCTTCATATTGGTATTTTTTACTATGCCCAACATTTCTTTCTTGAAGGCTTGTGAGTATACTTTTCATGGACTGCAACTCTTGTGTGAAGAGTTGATCTTTGGTAGGGGAAGTTGGTATGTATACCTGGCTATACTTTGATGTTTCACCCTTCTTGGTTTTCAGTATGAAGTTCACTATGTTTGGCCTTAGGTTTTTCTTGATGTGTTTATTTTTCTATGTCCCTATGCACATGGGAAGCCAAGCTAGCTAATTTTTTACTAAGGACTTGCAGTTATTGTTGTATAGTAACTTCATCATTTTGGGGTCCTTCTTGGTTGTCATGTAGAAAAGATTGTTCTTTGTGCTCAAGTTCCACCCTAGCTTTGTGAGGTATTTTAAGAGGTGATAATTGATAACCACTCGTGTGTTTAGGTATCTTGTTTTCATTTTTGTTTTTGGGGACTCGAAGTAGAAGCATGTCCTAGGTTTATAATGTCATCCATATTAATAAGAGGAGGATGTTGTACTTCTTCCTCATGGATGTTATTGGTAGGTGTAATAAATTCATTTTCTTGTGGCATCTTGGAACCTAATTCTACAACTCATGTGAGTACTCTATCCATATTGAGGTAGATGAAATCATCCAAATGAGTGGGATCAAGCTTGAAATCATCTCAAGGTGTATCTCCTTCATCACCACTATGATCAACGAGGTCTTTTGTTTCTTTTGTTGTGAAGAAAATGGTTCCTAAATTGTGACCAATGAAAGGATTAGACCCTAATTTCTTGGATGCCATCCTTGTGAGAGGGGGCATAGTGGGGAGTGTTTACAAAAAAAAATTCAAAATGTGATCAAGGACACAACAAACCTAGGTAAAAACCTATAGCGTGACGACTAAAAAGGTCACAAAATAATGTCCAACAATGGTCAAATAATGTCGAATGTCTAACAATAAGTAACCAAAGGATTTTCCTAAAAAAACAAGTCTACAAGATGAAATATCACAAGTAATAATCACATAAGTTTAGAAAACCAATTTAATCTACAAGGAAATACTCCCTATGCAAATGTGTCTCAATGGTAGTTTGACGCAAGATGATCAACACAATGTCAACACTTAAGTCAAGTTTAAAATAAACAAGGCGTAAGTATTAACAAGGGGTTGAAGTGACTTCTAATACAAAGTATACTATAACTAGTCTAGATATAAACAAGGCCTAAATCCCAAAAAGTGGAAGTTACAAATGCAAGCAATGCAACAATACCACTTAGATACGTTAATCAAGCTTTGCAGAAAAGCAATATATTAGTATCAAAATAATATTGATACAACACGAACAACGTAACAAAAACACTTTTCAAGGTTAAGGAAATGTTTGGAAGGAAACAAGGTCAAAGTATACTAAGGAGTTGTTAAGGTGTGAGCAACGTAACGGTACAATCTAGACACTTAAATCAAGTTTAGGAGAAACAAGATGTAAGTACTAAAATTGTATCGAGGTGATGCAAGTAGCATAACACCTCAAGGGAAGATCGATGATGAATCAATCCTAACTACGATGAAATGTCTTGACATGGGTATCAAGACAAGGCTACTCAATATTTGAGGATGTACCAACACACTTTCAATGCTTACTATCACAATTGCAATAAGGAAGGATGTAAGTGGGTGCAAAATTGGTGGACACAATCTTGAGTAACACTTTTTATGTATGCTTTATTTTGTCCCAGAAGGGAAATAAGAAAATAAAGGAGTAGACCAAGTGGTGATGAAAAATACTTGGTGTAACTTCAGAAGAGTTTCACCTTGTCTTAGGACAAGTGAAAAACTAGGACAAAGTAACACTAGGCTCAAACTTCAATGGACTCTCCCTTGTTTTAATAACAAGGTTTTGACTCCAAAAAATTTCTTTCTTTGTGAGAGCTCTTTGAAACATGTTGGATAAAGGAAAGGTTGGCCCCAATACAAAATGGTTTCCTAGGTTTTAGTCTACAACACTCACCAATTCCTACCTAAGAGAGGTACACACATCTATAACTGCTTCTAAAGAGGTGGACCATAACCCCAAAATCAAATTAATGAATGAGGCCTCATACAGGTAGCTTGAATCTTATCTCACAAGGGTTTTTAGTAGTCAAGTAGGTAAGTGGGGCACTTCCCATTTCATCCACCAGTTCCCTCAAGGTGTGGACTACTTTGGGGTTCCTGGGGTAATCCTCATAATGCATTTTATGGTTTATGTCAAGATACTTTCCCCAGTTAAAGCGTACAAGCCGTAGCTATTATCTAGACTTACAAATACATTGTTTTGAATAGTGGTGTTTTTTAAAAATATTTTTTCTTAGTTTGGTTGTACACATTATTGGCAACCTGCAACAAACTGTATTAGTATCTGTTTAGATCCTGATTCTTTGACAAGCAAGTATTGGTCCTGCACGCGAAGGTTAATAGTTTTCCATAATATAAAAACATCATGAAAGAGGATTAAATGTTGTTTTTTATCCTCAAGATCGTCCTAAAATGCAAGAGAAGAGCATACACATTAAGTAACCCAACTATATTTAAAATGGAAAAGCTTGTGAATCAAATGACTAGGCAACTCATTTTAACCCTTTGTTGTTCATTCCTTTAACAATGAATTTAATGAAGTGTTTATAAATGAAAGAAGGATTACAATTTTTTTTTATTCCCGTCATCACCTAAAGGTGCAAGGGAAGAGCATACACAACTCTATCCTAAGATATGAAAGCATGACATTCATTAAAGCTCATTAAACAAGTTAGCAAAGAAATGATTCAAAACACCCTGCAAACAGAAGTTAGCATTAAAAACCTACACAATGTTAGAAATATCAAAGACCAAATCCAAAAAAATCATGAAAAAAGAGCCCAAATTTTAATAAAACACACTAGCACATGCCTCTCAATAGTAGCGTGATCTGAGCAATAGTAGCACGGCCCTAGTGATGAAAATGCCACTCACAGTAAAATAACACGTGTTTGAGACAAAACACAGACTGACAACAGAAAGACCGACACTAACGTGGGTAGAGAGACGTATACACAGCGCTACTGACACTAACATAGCCTTGAAAACAAAACATAGAGTTAGAAAAATAGTGTTGCGATAACGTGGCCAGAGAAGCAATAGCGCGGGGGGTCACACTAGCGCGGGGGTGAGACAATAGAAACTAATGGACAAAAGCAGCATGATAGCTCAACCCTTTCAACAGTAATGCAAGTCATATAACAGTAGCATGGGGTATCCTAACACTAACGCGGGGCTCTAGAATGATGTCATGAACATGCAATTCTGACATATACAAACTCAAAAAGGTAAAAAATTTGTCATCTTAACCCAAAATTAGCAACAACCCATCTCCTTTGAACCTATAAGAGAGACTCAAAAAATGTGAAGTTAACAAAATACATCAAGGAATTCAAGTTATTTAACATGTACATAATAAAGGTTAGCCAAAATTGAGACAAAAATAACAAAGCTTGAAATCAAATGCTTAGGACAATGGAGTAGCTCTCACCGGGCATGGGAAATGTGTACATGTAAAACTAACTATGCCAATTAAAATGAAACTAACACCTAGTAGATTCAAAACAAAGTTAATCAAACAAGAACATCATGATAAAAGCTTAAGGGAAAACAAATTCTTCAATGCATAAACATGATAAAACCATTAAATGTTAAGCCATTCCTACTCTTTGTGATTGCTATCTAAAGAATGAACCTAATTAGATCACCTAGCAATCAAATTGGTGTTGTTTACCTCAAGAATTAAGGATGATATCTCACCAAGAAATGGCTACAAGGCCATCTTTGGATCTTCCCATGCTCCTCAATTTGAGATAATGGATGCAAGATGGAGAAGCTATTTCCAACAATGGAGAATGACTCAAATCAAAATGCCTATAGTTTTCACTAATGCAAATGAGGTGTAAGAAGAAAAGGAAGGAGGAGGGTTCCTTATATAGATTTTATGTTTGGGAAAGGCTAACAATTTGGTGGATGAGGGATAAAACCCAAAGGGGAAATGCATGTTTAATAAAGGATGTGCACTTTATGGGAGTTGAGAGGGGTTTAATTAATCAAATGTGATTAATTAATAGGTAGGGATAAGCTTGTAGAAGCTATTTAGAGGGGATTTAGAGGAAAATTAGCATGATTCGAGGGATGTAAGAGGGGAATTTAACCAATAAAAGGGGTTTATTGATTAAAATAGAAGGCGTAATTAATTAATAATGTTTAATTAATCACTTAGAAGTGGATTATAACTAACGAAAGGTCATTAATTGGCATCTAGAGTGATAGGAAGTATAATTAATTAATGAAATGAAACTAATTAACGGAAATGAAGGGGAATGTTAGATAATTAGCGAAAACGTGCTAATTATTATGGAAATGATGGGAAAGTGGGTAATTAGTGCAATTTTACTATTAAAACTGTGTAAGTGGATTTTGGGTGTTTATAATAAACATTTGGCAGCTCACTCTTTATTTATCTCCTCTTATTTCATGGGAATTCATTGATCTAAGTTAGAGCTCATACACATAGAAAATATTTGAAGGTTTTCTTGTAATCCAATGCACTTGATGGGTATGGATCATCATGAGACTAGGGGGTTACCTTCTGAGTAAGTGTTGGGATAGTTTGGAAGGTTCAAGCAGGTTAAGCATCTCCCATGACATTTTCAAATCCCTTCTTCTATCTTCTCATTCTATAAATGTTATGAGTTACATAAGTGAAAGTATCCTCTTGTAAATGTAAATAAACTCTTCCCAATTAGTTTTTGAGTGTTCTAAGTCTATCCAAAATCTTTTGTTGAACTATGCAATGCATTCACTCCCTTCTCAATGATTAGGAAAGATTGTGTATTCATTAAGAAATAATATCTATTTGATTGTGATTCTTATCTATCCTTTGTCTTGTGTTATTGCATCTTACATGTATCTTTTTTTATTGTATGATTTGTATGAGTTATAACTTCATAATTTAAGTTCATTACATCATTTATATAGAATATTAAAGTGCGATAGAATGTAGCATGGATTTTGGCTCATATATGCCCCTTTGTTACTATATTTTCCCATTTTTTCTTGATCTCATGGAGAGTGATCCCTTCAAACTCTAGTGTATCACCATTCATGTCAAACTTCAACATTTTTTCCCTTAAATTTGATAATTTTTTAGTTAGATTAGAGCAGTGATTAATATAGAGCTTTTAAAGAAAGGAACCAACCTTATTATGGAGGTTTATCTCAAGGGTTAAGGTCCCACACCTTAGAGATAATCACATTGTTGTTGAAAAGACCTTTAAACACTTGAATAGTTTCCTAAATCAGAAGGGTGCACAAAATTCTTTGTTAACAATTTTTGGCACGCCCAATGAGACCTATATTTTTGTTTTGATCAATCTTGTGAGATTTTTTAGTATTCTCTTAGATGTTCTTGTAAAATGTAGCTAAGTTTTAGTATTATCTTAGCTCTTTTTGGTTTTTAAGCCTATTTTGTTAAACACTTGACAACTCTAATGTCTATGTTTTGAAGCTTCAGTTCCTCAAATCTTATTAGAAGAATGAACACAAGAAGTAACACTACTAAATAGCATGTTGATCTCTTACAATTATCTCCTAAAAAGTGTAGGAGCAGGTCTGTACAAATATCTAAGAGAACCCCTAAGTCTAAGATATTGCTCTCTACTCCGTCACCTAGTTTTCATTTTAAAATCATGCAAAGCAACCTTCAGCCCTTAAATACCATGGCTTATCTAAGGAATCATGCTTTTCTAGCCTTTAATATTACTATCCCAATGGATTTAAATGTGTGGAATGACCTCCTTTATAATGTTCTCAAAATCTTCCCTATTTCACAGCTGAGAAGCTTATTAATCCTACTGTAGATGAAAAAGATATGTTAGTGCAAAATGTAAATTAAAAACCAACCTAGATCTATTTATAATCTAACACACTCTATCACTACCTCAGATTGAGTTAGATGGAAAAGTCATAAAATGCAATACCTTCACTTACCAAAGTATAGTTTTCTTTGATTTGTTTGATGTGCTTAAGATGTTGGTTTGGTTGTGCTTGCTTCAAATTTTGGAGACACTTCGGAAGCATATTCCCTTGATTGATTGATAATTTCTTGATGAAAGATGAAGGATGAATGATGCTAGATTCGATTAAAGATGGATGATGGATTGATTGGATGAAAAAATGGAAGAGTTTGTTTATGTATTTTTAAGATATTCCAAGCTAGCTCTCATGGAGGAGGAGAGCTCAATTTATAGTTTATGGGTGAAAGATTCAATTGTTAAGATGAAGCCATGTTGGATTGAGATCAAGGGTGGAGGATTCATGTGAGGATATAGGATTCTAGAGTTGGAGGATTCTAGAATTTGAAAGAAGATTCAATGGAGGGTGAGAGGTTTATTTGAATTTTTAAATGTGAGAGAGGGAAATTTAGAGAGGCTTCTAGAAATAGAATCCTCTAGATTTAGAGGTGAGCATGTGATTAGGATTAGAATTATATTAGTGTTAATAAATGATGATTAGGGGTGAGATTACATGGAAATGCTAGGTGTAGGGATGTGTAGGATTGGTGGTTAGGTAGATATAGGAATATTAAATTCCTAGAAAATATTAATAGGGATTTTAATAGGATAATTTGATATTATTAATATGATTAAATTTGAGATGGGATACAAAGATGAATTAAAAGGATTTGGGACGAATGATAAATGATGATAAAAGGGGAAATATGATAAAATGGATTAAATAATAATAATTAGTCTTGCGATTAATTATTATATGGGTGATGTTGGGATATTTGTGGGATATATTAATCATGTTAACATTTTAGATGTCTAGATTTTGTCCCTGTTTGAAATGTTAGTGTTAAGGAGTGACATTTAAAATAAAAGAAGAGACTATGTTATCATGGTGATATGATGCCCCCTCAAAGGGTTAGGCAGCGAGGAACGAGTCGGGTAGCCACTCGAAAAGAGAAAAGGGCCAAGTTAGTAGATGAGAGAGGATTAGAGGATGAGAAGATTTGACGATGAGAAGGTGAATATTAGAGGATTAAAATATGGGGATTATAGGATTATAAGATTTGGAGATGAGAAGGTGAGGATTCGAGGATTATAAGATGAGGATTAGAGGATTAGAAGATTTGAGGATTTGGAGGATGAGGATTAGAAAATTTGAGGATTATAGGAGGTGAAGATTAGAGGATTTGTAGGATGAGGCTTAGAGGATTAAAAGATTATGATGATTGTAGGATTAAAATATTTGAGGATTAGAGGAGTAGGATGCCCCAAGAAATGATGTATGAAAAGGGTGAAGATTTAGGATGTTGGATTTGAGGATGCCCCAGCCAAGGGGTTAGGTGTTGAGGATTTTAGATTTGAGGATGTTAGATTTGAAGAGGTTAGATTTTGAGATGCTCCAGTAAAGGGGGTAGGATTTGACTATTCGGGGATGTTGGATTTTATGATTTAACATATGAGGATTTTAAAGGATTAGAAGATTGAGGGTGTGTGGATGAAAGATTAAAGATTGGGTTGGACTGATGACAATATGTTAGAAGATGCCCCAGCCAAGGGGTGAGGATTTTGGATGTTGGATGTGAGATGGTAAAATTTGGATGTGAATATTGATTGACTTATTAAGGGTTGATTGGATATGAAGATGGGGATGGTAGATAGTTAGTTGGATGTTGATGTGGATTAGGTGTCAATGATGATGAGGTGAAAAGATGATGATAGAAGGGGGTGTGCTACCATAAATATACCACTATTATCATCATTAGCAATTGTGATTAATGTTGTGGCAGAAAGCAATATGCACCAAGGTATTGAGACCATGATGTCATAGTTGCCAAATGCCCCTTTCCTCGTATCATTGGACAAATTAATATTATGATGGTCCTCATATCAGTAAACCAGAAAAAGTGGCATCGTATCATCAGTTGTAGTAAAAAAGAAGTGTCCTCATATCATTGGACCATGCAAAAATAAAAAGAAACAAAAGGGGCCTCATATCATCAGCCAAAATGTAAATGCAGACAAATAAGCAAACACACACAAGTAAAAACACACGCATTATATTTTTGTACATTAATTGTGATCTTTTTATGGATTTTTTGAATGTTTTGATCTTTAGATTTTTTAAATTCTTGGATGTTTTGATTTTTGGATGTTGGATGTTGACATTTTGGGTTTTGGATGTTGTATGTTGAGGTTTTGTGTTTTGGATGTTGGATTTTTGGGATGTTTGATGTTGAGATTTTAGATTTAGATGGGGGAATAATTGAAATTAGGTAAGATGAAAGGATTCAGGATGTGATAGCTCATGAGATGTAAGGTGGGATGTGAATTTCTCTTATAAGTCCCAAAGCATGGTTGAGGTAGGATGAAAGGGAAGGATTGAGGGAAATCAGATAGGTTGGATAGGATAGGGATTGGTTGATAGGTTAGGATTAGAAGGGATGTTGAATGGGAGATAGATAGATAGGATGAGGGATGTGGTATATGATAAGATGTTGGACATGGAAGATGATAAGATATGCCCCTAAGTACAAGGGGGTTATATGGTGGGATAGATGTGATGTTCACCCAAATGTAAAGTAGGGCAGCGTGTGTGGATGTATGAATGGGTTTGATTTGGCCCCATGTGTAGGGTAGGATGGGTAGTAAGGGTTATCTAAAATGGAGGATACCCCTAGAGGATGATATTAAGGTTTTCCCCATTCATGATGATGATAGTTGAAAAGGGACATGAGGAGGATTGGATGAAACGGAAAGGATCATCGTCTGCCCATGAATGTTCAATCTAAGGGAAAAATGATATGAATAAGATGAATGGAAGGAAAATGACATTAGTGATGAACAAAAGATGAGCCTAATGACAAGTGTTTTAAGGAAAGAGTAGGACTAAAAAACAGTGTGACCAAGGTCTAAAAAAACCTCGAAACATGCAAGCCCAATGTCTCTGTGAGATCAAAGTGAGTGTGATTATGATGGTTAATTACCACTTGAAGTGAAGAATTAATGGGTAGTATGTAAAGACAAACTAGCCAATTTATAGGGTGTGATTAAGTCAAATAGGTGGATGGAAGTTGAACGGAAGGCTAAGTCATGCATTGATCCACTGTCAACCAAACGCCCATAGCCCCAACAAAGATGCATATGATTCTTGTCACAACATTGCTCTACTCCCAACCAGGTGTCCATAGCCCCTATATAGTTTCTAGAAACACCCCTAAAGATATTCTTGAGGCGGATTTTATTGGATATTTTTAATTGTGATATGATTTTTGTTATTTCAATTTTTTGATATTTTTTTATATGAAGAGGTTCCACTCTCTTGAGAACTCTCAAGGGGTTAAGAATCACTAGTGGCTTGATGGGGGGATAAAGATGAGTGTGAATATGACACTGGCTAAAGTGTCAACAGTCACACCCAAGGCTCTTCACCAAAAGTTTATTAAGTGTGTTAAAGTGTGTGGGCGCCAAAATGTAGATGAAAAAGATATGTTAGTGTAAAATGCAAATTAGAAACCAAAATAGATGGATTTCTAATCTAACACTCTCTATCACTGCCTTAGATTGATCTAGATGGAAAAGGGATAAAATTTAATACCTTCACTAACCAAAGTAGAGCTCCCTTTGATTTGTTTGATGTGCTCAAGATGTTAGATTGGATGTGCTTGTTTCAGATTTTGGAGACTGTACGTACCCAAAATTGTAAGGTACTGTACTGCCGGAACAACGTGACAAGTGCCCCAATGATGATACAGGTCTCCTCGCAAGGTGTTCGAAATCCGGAAAAGATCTCCAAGTATGCGTTAACATCCCGCATGCCCCGTTTAGTCCCTGCGTCCTTTGTTTTTCCCTTTTCCCCTCTTTTCTTGTCCTTTTGCCCTTCAGTGACGAAACCACTGCCTTGCATGGGTGGCGGTCTCGTGACCACCGCCCTGATCAGGGCAGCGGTCCTGTAACCACTGCCCTGCTCAAAGTGACGGTCCTTTATGCATTTTCCAGAAAGTATTTTTGATGCGACTCACGTAAAAATCAATGATTCACCAGCTTTTTTTGCTGACTTAGGCTTGCATTTATGTTTTTGGTCCCCTGGAATAGTGTTTGGCCATTGTTTATAGTTTTAGAGTTCAGTTTGGTTTTGATCTTTGGGTGAATGAAAAGCTATAAATAAATGGTTTGTGCACAAACAAATGATCAGCCCCTCATTCACTTCTCATACTCTCATTTTCAATAGTTCAGTTTATTATTTTGCTTAGAAGCCATAGTTTCAATTCTTTGCATGTTTAGTTAGCATTGTTCAGCTGTTAGTAAGCCACATATCCATCTTGTGCAGGCAGTGATGTTATTTCACCCAATCCATTGGAGTAAAATAGCTTAGGAAGATATTAAAGTTGCAAGTTTTGCTCCCCAAAACAGGATAGTTTCAGGTTCTGGACGCTTTATGTTGCATGACTCGTAATAAATCCCGCTAGGAATTGCATAAGCCAAGCTCTGTACTCTTGTGCTATCCCTCTCCTACTCGCATTATATTCAGTCTGTATTCTGAGCTACCTTTGTCCCAACATCTACTTTTGTTGATGCTAGCATTATACGCTTTTCTAGATTAACGTGAACACGAAGGAACGAGGAAATCACACTGAGGGGGCAAGATCATACACGCCATTGGATTCGCCACTGTTCTGCAGAATCCAGGTTCTAGCTTTCAAAGTTCTAAAATTAGAAATATATCAAATAGAGTAGATAATCACTTCTTTTCAGTTAAGTTTACTTTCGATATTGCCAGGGAAGCTGTGGGGATTGATAGTTTCAGAGAAACTATGATTCATTCCTCACTTCTGAGGTAGGATCGAGATTCTGGCAAATAGATTAAGCAAGTTATTTCATTATTTAGAATAGATCTACAAATTGCACAGACAAATAACTACACTCGGTTATTTTGTTTGTTTTAAGTTTTATATTATTTGTCAAATTCTAGATATGTTTAAATAGCTGCTTTCTTGCATTCTTAAGGTTTCTCAGAAAATACAAAAATAGAAATTATATATATGTTCTAGGTTTATTCCACGTAGTTAAAATTTACTTTGTTGCAGTTAGATTTACATTATTGTTTTGTATGACAATCACGGGACCCAGGGAGCCCAGGGAATACGTATTTGAGCCAATTGTGCCTCAACCCAATCTCGTCACGGAAATAGTTGACATAGATCAAAACCTTAGAATACAAATCTTCCAAGCAACAATAGATTTACGAAAAATCAGCTCTCAGTTGAGGGGATTAAATATAGAAGACAACCAAGCACACACGTTTTGGTCAAATCAACCGAACTACAGATTACCCTAGGCAAACATACATATGACTGTAGAAGGGTTCGAAAGAGAACAAACCTTTGGTTGTGATCCTTTGGTCCCACAGCCAGATGCAGGAGACACTCTTCTAGATATAGATACCAACCTAAGAATCCAGGTTGCAAGAACGCCTGTAAGGTACTCTGAGAAGATCACGCAGTTATTGATCCTAAATATAGAAGCTGAGAAAGCATATGATTATTGGATACTAGGGATTAGGACTTGATTTCATACATGACCATAATAGGACCGCAACAACCAAGAGTCTATGGTTGTGATCCACAAATCCCGCAACCTAACGAATCCATAAGTCAATCAGACATAGACACTGGCCTACGTATATTAGTATTCAGATCTACCCCACTTCCACCTATCATCATTGAACAAATATCTTTTCTAGACACAACAGCTAACAAAGCTAGAGAGTTTTGGACTAGGCCAGAGAACCGTCCATAGAATTGACTACATTTACCATCCACCATATGACCTTATTTGGAGACATACACGAAACTATCCCAGGTCATTTTCCATGTATTCCACAACCCATAGATCGAATCACGCCAGAGCTTGATATTGATTGGAGCCTTCGAGCAGTCATCCTTGCCGATCGATCTATCACACCAGTTCAGGTTAGAAGGGCCTTCTTTGCCTTAGATTCACAAATTCCACTAGTGCGTATTGAAGACATTAGATTGCCTAACTAGTTTGTCTGCATCCCATGCATATTCCATCCCCACTGGCTGTCTCGGCACGACCTCGGGAGGTCGGGTACGCGGAAGAGTTACCTGTAGATTCCCACGCTCGCTTGTCACTTTTTCGGCGTACAGAGACACTTGGGTAACACCTCCCCTTGATTTTGCTTGGATTGCTTGATGATTGATGAAGGATTGGATAATTGAATGATGATAAAATGGATTGTTTAAGTGATAAAATGCCAAAGGTTTGATATGAATTTCCAAGATCTTCCAAGCTAGCTCTCATGGAGGAGTTAAGATTAATTTATAGCTTATGGGTGGAGGATTCAATGGATGAGATGAAGCCATGTTGGATTTGAATCAAGGGTGGAGAATGCATGTGAGGAATGGAGAATTCTAGAATTTGAGAGAAGATTCAATGGATAGTGGAGGATTTATTTGAATTTTTAAATGGAGGGAAATTTAGAGAGGCTTCTAGAAATTGAAGCCTCTAGATTTAGAGGTGGAGCATGTGATTGGGATTAGAGCTAGATTAGGTTAATAAATGATTATTAAGGGTGAGATTACATGAAAAGGCTAGGTGTAGGGATGTTTACGGTAAGTGGTAGGTAGATGATGGAATATTAAGTTCCTATAAAATGTTAATGAAGGATTATGATAATAATATGATATAATAATGGATTAAAAAGATTAATGGTGAAAATGGGATTAAATAATGAAATAAAAGGATTAATGATAAATGATAAATGATGATAAAATGATAAAAGGGGAAAAATGATAAAATAGATTAAATAATAATAATTAATCTTACAATTAATTATTATATGGGTAATTTGTTTGGATATTTGTGGGACAGATTAATCGTAATTAATCATGTCGACATTTTAGATGTCTACATTTCCCCCCTCTTTGAATAGTTATTACGTAGCAATGATTGTTCAAAGAAAAAGAAGAAAATATGATGGGATGGTGATATGATGCCCCCTCGAGGGGTTAAGCAGGGAGGGAATGAGTCGGGTAACCACTCAAAAAGAGGAGAGGCCTAAGTTAGTGTATGAGAGAGGATTAGAGGATGAGAAGATTTGAGGATTTAGAGGATGAGGATTAGAATATTTGAGGATTTAGAGGATGAGGATTAGAGGATCAGAAGATGAGGATATTTAGAGGATTAGAAGATGAGGATTAGAGGCCTATAAGATAAGAATATTTAGAGGATTAGCATATTTGAGGACTTAGAGGATGAGGATTAGAAGATTTGAGGATTTAGAGGAATAGAAGATAAGAGAGAGGATTAGAGGAATATGAGAGAGGATTAGAGGAATAGGAGATTAGAAAATTAGGGGATATTGGATCAGAGGATTCCCCAGTCAATGATGTATGACAAGGGTGAAGATTTAGGATTTTTGAATTTATATTTGAGGATGCCCCAGTCAAGTGGTTATAATTTGAGGATTTGGGATTATAGGATGTTGGATTTAGATTGATTTTGGATTTGGAGGATTAAAATATTGAGGATGTTTGGATTGATTTTGATGATAGGAAATTAATGAGGAGAGGATTAGGATGATGATTGATGAAGTGATGAGAAATAATGTTGAGTTTTATTGATAAGAGGATCTTATAAGATGCCCCAGCCAAAGGGTGATGATTTTGGATGTTGGATGCGAAATGATAAGATTTGGATGTGGATATTGATTGATTGATAAAGGATTGATTGGATAGAGGGATGATGATGAGGATTAGCTTCGGATGATGATAAGGCTAAAATATGATGATAGAATGGGGTGTGCTTCCATAAAGTTCCCACTGTTATCATCATTAGCAAATGTGATTGATGTGGCATAAAGCAAGATGCACCAAGGTATAAAGACCGTGGTGACTGAATTGCCAAATGCCCTGTCCTCATGACATTGGACATATTAATATAAAAAATATGGGCCTCATATCATTGGACCATGTTTCAAAGAAAAAGAAATAAAAGGGGCCTCATATCATCGGTGAAAATGTAAATGTAGACAAACAAACAAACACACACAAGCAAAAACACACATTGCATTTTTGTATTTTTTTGGATTTTTTGAATGTTTTTGATGTTAGATGTTTAAATTATTTGATTGTTGATGTTGATATTTTTGGATGTTTAAATTTTTAGATTTTGGGTTGTTGGATGTTTGGGATTTTATGATGGTGGATTTTGGATGTTTGGATTTTTATTTTTAGAGTTTGGTTTTTGTATTTTGGATGTTGGATTTTAGAGATTTTGGATTTGGGATGGGAGATGGGCGAGATGGGAAGGGATGTAAGATGGGATGAAAAATTCTCATATAAGTCTCAAAGCATTTTCAGGTAGGATGAAAGGGAAGGATTGAGGGAGATCGGATAGGATAGGGATGGGTTGATTAGTAAGGATTAAATAGGATGTGGGATGGGAGATAGATAGGAGAAGGGATGTTGGATAGGATAAGATGGGGGATATGGAAGATGAAAATATATGCACCTAAGTATAGGGGGATGGATGGCAAGATAGATATGGTGTGTCCCCAACTATAAAGTAGGGTGGCGTGTGTGGATGAATGGATGGGTTTGATTTGCCCCCAAGTGTATGGTAGAATGGGAAGTGAGCAATATCTAAAATGGATGATGTCCCCAACGGATGGTCATAAGGTTTCCCCCATTCATAATGATGACATTAGAAAAGGGACATGATGAAGATGGGATGAAGATGAAAGGATTATCATCTGCCCATGGATGTTTAATCCAAAATCATGTAGATGTGATGGAAGGAATAATATAAGTGATGAACAAAAGATGAGCTTAACATAACCTATTGTAAAGCAAGAGTTAGACTAAAACAAAAGTGTGACCAAGGTTTAAGCAATATCTGGCGACATGTAAGCCCTGTGTCTCTTCAAGATCAAAGTGTGTGCGATTGTGATGGTTAATTACCACTTGACATGAAGACTTAATGGGTAGTATGTGAAGACAAACTAGCCAATGTATATGGAGTGATTGAGTCACGTAGGTTGATGGAAGGTGAACGGAGGGTTAAGTTGTGCATTACTCCACTGCCAGCCAAACGTCCATAGCCTCGAAGCAGATACATTTGATTCTTGTCACAACATTACTCTATTGTCAGCCAGGTGTCCATAGCCCTGGTAGAGTTGTTGAAAACACCCCTAGAGAGAGTCTTGAGGTGGATTTTATTGGATATTTTTAATTGTGATATGATTTTTTCTTTTTTACTTTTTTGATATTTGGATTTGTTTTTGTATAAAGAGGATCCACTCTCTTGAGGACTCTCGAGGGGTTAAGAATCACTAGTGGCTTGATGGGGGGTGGAGATGAGTGTGAAGATGACATTGGCTAGAGTGCCAATAGACACGCCCAAGGGTCTTCACCACAAGTTTATTCAGTGTGTTAAAATGTGTGGATCTCTAAGAGGAAAATTGTGCATGAATTTTGGAGGTAATGATAGACCAAGGTCACATGGTTGTGAGCAAGTTGATCAAGTGTTTAAAAGAGTAGATTAGAAGAGGATATAAATAGATGTGATGATAATAATGGATGAGATTTAAAGGGATTTGGATGATGGATGGAATGAGGATGAGTGGGAAGGAAAGAACATCCGTGAGCAAGCGACAAATTATGTGCTCAATTTGTTTTTAGGTGTTTGATATTTGTAAGGGGATTAAATGATTTGTGAGTTGGTTAAGTGGTTGGGATGGTAGGATCAATAGGAGTGATAGAAATGGGTTGTGGAGTAGTGGGAGGTTTTTTGTTAGTGTTAGGTTTATAACCTAAGCCTGAACAACCTAGATTTTGATGAAGGGAGATGGGTTTGCAAATGACTTGTTCATGGATGCCTAATCCTTTACCTCGATGTTTCAAATTAGCGAACATATTTTTGGCTATAGGATATGAAGTGGATGGGGAAGATGAGGTTGTGTTTTCATCATGATACTGGGGAGTTGTAATTTTATCATTCGCTAAGAGGTCGGACTTAAAAAAGGATGGGAGGTGAGATTTGTTTTGGTTTTTTGTCGATGAGGGATGTTTGGATATACAATGAGATTTGGATGAATGACGATGTTTGGATGTCGAGTGAAGTTTGGATGATGGGCGATGGTTAGGGATAGGATTGTGATGAAAAGCTGGTGGATAGAGAGATATAAGGATAAGAATTCATTGGTTAATGAGGTTTTGGACATAAGACCAAAATTACATGCAACGATTGGTCGAATGTCCATGGTTGCGATGGAAGTCACAATAATAGTGTTCCCGATACCAAGATGGTTTGGGAAGGTTTTGATCACATGATTTGATTGGGGGATGAATGCTCATGTTGAAATATTTAGACAATGGAAGATGGTGGTCAAGGATTCTCCTAAAGGAGTGAAGTGATTTGGGTTAAATGGTTCTAGGGGAGTAGGAAGTAAAGGTGTAGTATTGGGTAGATTATGAGATGTTTTAGTTGATTTTGATTTAGGAGTTGGATTATATTGTTGTGGCTTAGAAGATGAATGTGATGGATTAGGCCCGTGGGCCAAAGTAGATGGTTTGGGCTTGGAGGCCGAAGTAGATTTGGTTGATTTCAGATTGGTTGGAGTATGTGGTTTTGAGGTAGATGGTTTTTATTAGGATTAGATTGTTTGGGATTAGTAGATGTAGATGAAGGGGATGGGTGTGATATAGGGGTCACATTAGATTTGTGTGATGTTGGGGATGAAGGAGATTTGGGATAAGGGTGTGGTGTAGAAACCACATTAGATTTGAATGATTTAGGGGATGAAGTAGCTGAAGATGGAATAAGAGCCTTATTAGATTGTGAAGGAGATGAGGGGTGGTGGAGAGGATTGGTATTGGATTTGATAGGTTTAGGAGTAATCACTGTTGGATGTAAATTAGGATTGGGGGATGAGGGATTTGAAATAGGATTAGAGGATAGGATAATGTTAGATTTAGGTGGTGAAGAGGGTTAGTGTAGGATATTTATTTTCCTTGTATTTGGTTATTTACTTAGGAGCTTTCCTACACTCATGGGATATGGTTTGGATTAGTTGTACCAGGGAATGAGTGTTGAGTTAGCTTACCAATTATGAATTCATAGTTTTGGTGGGATTGGATACTAGTTGATGTGGAGTCAACTCTACTTCTAGTATTTGATGGTGGTTAGTGGGAGTTATTCCCCACTGATCTAGGAGGAGGTTGTTGGATTCATTGTATATGTACTTGATGTGCATGGAGTATATCCTGAGATGTGGGGGATATGGAGCATATTGAGTTAATTGAGATTGATTTGGAGTGAATTATTGACTTGTGATTTCTTGATCATATTGCATTTTATTGTTAGTTATTTCAATTTCTGCAATTGCTCGTGCATTCATGTTTTTGATCAGAGATCCAGAAACTCTAGGGCATATGGTATCAGATAGCGATTTTAGTGATATGGAATTTTCCATTACTGCAGTTTGGGATTTGCATAGATTTTTTGAATACTTTGTTGGTGGTGAAACTAACAGTTCATGTACAAATAAATCTGACTTCATCTTGGTTTGTGGGGATTTCAATTGAGATTAGGTTTGGGTAAAAAAATTGAGATTAATTTATCACTGGCAAAGGAGAAATCAATGTAGTGTTTTTGTTGTGGTAGGCCATTTCTACACAGGAAAAATCTTGGATGGGATGTGTTTGAGGCCATTGCTTATTACAGGGTGATTGGTTCCAAAGGCATTTTTAAGATGTGATTTTGATTTGAGTTTCACTCAGGCAAATCAGCTAGGGAAAAGGCCTCAATTTAGGGTTGTTGTTTTGACCATCAAAGCCACTTTTTTCTTGTGTGAAGGGAATTTTTCTATTTAGAGCCAGTCTTTTACAGTCTAAAGGGGCATTTTTGCTATGTGAAGGGCGTTTTTGTCATTTGGA
Organism: Taxus chinensis; assembly: GCA_019776745.2. Classification (NCBI taxonomy): domain Eukaryota; kingdom Viridiplantae; phylum Streptophyta; class Pinopsida; order Cupressales; family Taxaceae; genus Taxus; species Taxus chinensis. The sequence goes on along the minus strand of CM034147.1, from coordinate 245,775,265 downwards.
GCCACTATTTTTGCAAGAGGGGCATTTTTGTTGTGCAAGGGTGTTTTGTTGTTTGGAGCTATGTTTTTGCAGTATGGAGGGGCATTTTTTAATGTTTAGAGGCATTTTCTACCATTTTAATCGAGCTCTACAAACCATTGGAGAGGCGTTTTCCCTTCCTTGGCGTGAAAATAAACATTCAATTTTGACATGGTTTTTCCCTTTGGTATGATAAAAACGACCCTTGGTATGTTGTCTTCAACTCCAACGTGCCCTAGCTAGGCATTTTATTATATTGCAATTATCTCCAATTTTGAATTTAAAGTTATTTCAAAACCTAGCATTATTTTATTTTTTTGAAAACAAAGTCATTTGAAAAAAAAATGCATGAGAAGGAATTAAGTGCTTAATGAAACTTGTATCTTCGCCTGACGAAGATGAAGGGTGAGGCCTACAACACATCGGCAGACAGGCCAATTCCCCCTCACAAATTAAACCATTATGTTCTTCATTCCATCTTGGTTCCAACGAGTATACGCATGAACCCCTTTCCTCTCATTTCTGACATTTTTTTAATTAGTTTGCAAAATTTTAATTAAATAAGTCATTATTTACGAGAAATTATATTTGTTATAACTTTTGATCATTAGCTCAGATTTCAACACTATTTTGGTCAAAAGTGCATGTTTTATCGTGCTCTACATGATGGATTCATTTATTTTTCTAAACACACTACTTTATAAAGTGTCACATTTTCGGGGGGTTCATGTAAAACTCAGCAGGGACCTGCATTTTTCGCACTAAGTTATAAAGTGCCATCTGGGATAATTTTGTGGATTTATCTCCTTTATGGAGTTTCACTTTCACCGTTATGTTATGCTCGACTTTGGGAAATTTCTGTCTTGGAAGGAAGACATTATCAATCATTGCACTATGAACGATTTTTTGCCCTACCTCCATGGTCTTGTTCTTGAGCTTGACTAATAGCCTCTACAAAAGTATGGTGTGGTTTAACCATAATGATGAGGTCCTATGGCCTTCTTGGTCTTACTATTTCTAGGGATACATTGTGTTTGTTTCTAGCACACTGCAAGTTGCCCTTTCACTGCTTTAAACCATTATCCATCACAAAACATGGCCCAACCATGTTTCACCATCTGAGAGCGACGCTTCCTTTGACCACTTTAGTGCCTCCATAGATTCTCCCCCTTTTCACATCCCTTTCATTATTGAGTGTTCTTCTACACCTGTTGCTACTCTTAAGTCTCGTGTTAACCATTTGCCATAGGATCTTACTATTGAGCACACTCTCCCTATTGTTTCCTACACAGAGCCCATTGTCACCCATGTTCATGCTTCCATTCACTCTCTACAATAATGTCTTATTAGAAAACATTCCTTTGAGATAGATATGACCATTGCCTCTTGTGCTCCATTGCATCTTGATTGCTTAGTATATGACACTCCACATAACAAGTTGTTACCTTTGAGTATAGTGTTTCTTTATCTTGGACTTCAAGTAGTTCTTCGCAGCAGTCTTCTCCTTGCACTTCATGTTGTGATGTTAATACATTCTTGTCAGACATTGCTCTCATTGAGCAACCCTATTGGGACGAGTATTTTCCCGACTTGAGTTTTCTATTTACATATTCCACTTGTGTTATATTACAGGAATATGCTCCGATTGAGCCATCACACATTATGGAGGACCTATTCATCTATCTCATTGGGAGTGCCCACCTTGGGACATTTGTCATTTCCATTATTTCAGAGATGTTTCATGATCCACCTCTTCTTAAGGATCCCTTTTTTAGGGTTATTCAGCCCCCACCATCTTCTCTCTCAGACACATATACTACAGTAGCATTACCATTGTCTTTTGTACACACATTTTCTAGACCTATGCCACCTTTCAATTATAGATTAGACGCAGGGATTAGACTACTACATACTTCTTCTTCCTTTGTGGAGTGGGCTGAATTTCAGTGCTCCTTTTTTGTCCTTCTCAAGGGCAGGAACATTGTTCGGTGCAAAAAAATTCTCTTCAGTCTTTACACGGAGGACCACATCACTGACACTCTTCTTAGAGGACCTTCTTGTCCTCATTTATTTCTCTCTCTACTCTGGAGGATGATCATTGTACATTGGTACCTCATAAGGCCGAGTTACCGAGAGCCACTACTTCTTCTTCTTCTCCAGTTTTCTTGAGTGAGTTCTCTGTCTCTCTTTTAAGGGGGAGTTTTTTCCCACTGGTTTTTCTCCTTTTCTCCAATTTATGAGATATTTTCATTTGTACGTGAGTACCTCATTAGGCCTTGTTTTCGAGACTCACTTTCCTTTTTCACTACCCACCTAAGTTGTGCTTATGGGGGGTGTTAGTGTAGGATATTTATTTTCCTTGTATTTGTTTATTTACTTGGAGCTTTCCTACACTCATGGGATATGCTTTCTTAGTTGTAGCAGTTGTGTTAAGTTAGCTTACCAGTTAGGTTGAGTTAGCATAATAGTTCTGTTGAGTTATCATACTAGTTGTGCGGAGTCAACTCTACTTCTAGTATGAATTAGTGAGAGTTATTCCCCACTGATCAAGGAGGAGGTTGCACATTCACCACCTATATGTACTTGACTTGCATCAGTATATCTCATGGAATATGGAGGATATGAAGCATATAGAGCTTTGAGTTTATTTGGAGCCATTATTACCTTGTGAGTTCTTGATCATATTGCATATTATTGTTAGTTATTTCAATTCCAGCAATTGATCATGCATTCATTTTTCATCAGAGATCCAGAAACTCTCAATAGTGGTTAAGATAGGATTATATGTGGATGAAGAGGGTGGCATAGGAGCCACATTGGATGGTTTAGGATGGGGAGTAGAAGGGGATGAGGTTGACTTAGGAGTTACAGTGGATGAGATAGTTTTGATAGAATTGGGCGTAGGTGATGGAGGGGATGAAATAGGCTTAGGGGTTAAATTTGATGGTGGATTAGGGATTGTGGGAAAATCTAGGAGAAATTCTGTAGGATTGGATTAGGATGATGAAGATAGTTAGCATGGAGTACTAATATGGGATGTGGGAAATAATAATTTAGGATTGCATTGTTGTGATTGTTTTGGATATGTGAATGGGACTAGATGATAGGTTTTATGATGATTGGATGGAGGTAGATTATTTGCATGAGTTTTGATGGAAGGAAGGTGCAGGTCACGATGATTGATAGGAGATTTGGAGTTTGGGGTTTAGGATGGTTGTGTGGGTTTAGGATTGGTAGCTAGATTAGCAAGGACATAAAGGAGGTCCTCTTGGTCTAGGTCTAAGTTAGTGAGGTTGTCAAAGTCGATGAAATTGGCTTGTGGGGATAGTAGTTTATGTTGATTAGGTAGCAGTGTGGATTGGGATGATTCACATTCCTTAAGGAGGAGGTCAATGAGGTGAGGGGTAGGGATCATAGAAAGGGGAAATTGTGGACGGGTTTGGTTGATAGATGATAATTTATGGGGTGATTAGTTAATTGAAGATTTAAGATTGGATATTTGTTAATTGAGTTTTTGGATGGTTATTAGGATCAATCTGGGATGGTTGATTTAGATGATGAGGAGAGGATTGGTTAAGGTAGGATGTTAAGTTTGAGATTTGTTTGTTAATGTGTTTGATAGTGTGTGGGACTCAATGGTTAAAATGATATGGTTGACTTTGACGGGTGGGGGATGATGGGATAACTTGGTTAATGGATTTAGAAAAGAGATAGGGGTTTCGATGATGGTTTAGAAAGGATGGGGATTAAGGATCAAAGGGCATGGTTGGATAGGATTTGTAGGGAATTAGAATTAGGATTGTTGATTAAGGATGGTGATGGGATTATGATTAGGATCGTGTGATTAGGGATAGTTAATAATGAAGATGTTTGATTAATTAAAATTTTAAAGTGATGGAATGGTTAAGGTTGTTCAAAAGCAAGCAACAAACATGTAACACACACCCTAACTAGTCCAGTGGGATTACAACTGAAATATAGCTCTATTTCAATACCACACATCGACGGTGGTGCCACAATTAGCTCTCCACCTATGTGTCAATGTGTGATTAGCTAGCGAGTGATCTTGGGAAGTGTGACTTCCTTGCATTATAGTTTGATATGTGGAAAAAAGGGCTACCTAATCTAGGATAACGAGCCCATTAGGGGAGTCCCTGGTATACCTTGTGGTATGTGGGGCCCAATTCCATGTTGCAAGGATGTTGTCTGAGGCCTACTTTTTGGGACATGAAAGCCCCTAACTTCTCGACGCTCTTAAAACAAGAAAGTGCTTAGCTAATAACGACAATTATCCTTGAATTTATACTCCCCATCGAAACACGGGGTGTGTCTATGTGCATGAAGAATATGCCCGCAATCACGAGACCCCTGGGACTATGACAAGTGCGTGGATATCACTTCCATGTCATGTTGCCCCTACAAACTAAAAATGGTAAGGCTAGTTGCTTTTGATCCTTAAGGTCTTCTTGGGACGTGAGAGGAGAGAATACATGTTTTTACCTTCTGGATGAACAAGAAATAAAGGAAAAACACACAAAAGGATGATAAATGCAATATTTTAGATGATAATAATGAAACAATAAAGATTACTAGTTTGATGATTGGGTCTTCAAGAGGAGGCCCTACAAAACAATGGTTAGTAGTTTGATTTTTCTCCCCAATATCTTGGACAAAAAGAGCTGCAAAAACAAAGGGTTACTAGTTTTTTCAATCCTACAACCACAAAAAGGTTAGATAAATGTCAAAATGGTCAGAGTCTCCCCTTATTGCTACAATAAACCTCCAAAAATAGAATGTTAGACTTGCAAAAAGTCACTAAAACACTAGAAAGTATGATTAGATTGGTTAATATCAACATAAAAAAAAAATTAGAAAAAAAGCTCTAATTAACAAAACAAAGGTAATGTTTCATGTCAAATGTGCCAAAATAGAACAAAAACAATGTTTTAGAACAAAAGTGCTAATCTACTCAAAATCATTGAAACAATACCTAAAGTGCTAATTTATTGACAAAAACACCAATATATGCTCAAAAGCGTCAAAACAGAAATAAACAAGGTTAGCAGAAATCAATTTTAAATTCTATAAAAAAGCACTAATATACATACAAAAAGTGCCACTATATTTGCATATGCACTAATATATCTATAAACACTCCAATATACAAAAGTGTTACTTTATCTACAAACACTCCAAAATACAAAAGTGCTACTTTATCTGCAAATGCACCACTTTGTCTACAAATGCGCCACTTTATATGCAAATGTGCCATTTTCTCTGCAAACACGCTACTCTGTTGAAAAGGATGGAAACAGGCAAAAAATGGCAATTTTGAGGTTTTAAAGGTTGAATAAAAGCGTTGAAGTATTTACAAAAGTGCCATGGGTTTTACAAAGCGCTCAAGTGTATCCCTACAACCACATAAGTTAGTATTTCATCCAAAATCGTTGTTTCAGATCAAAAGTATTATTTCTTTGGCATAGGCACTAAATGACAGGCCAAAAGTGCTAAAACAGATGATTGTCACAAAAAAATGAAAATTTAAGGTGTAAATCCAAGCGATTTTTTTTCAAATTTGGACAGTTTGTTTTAAATATAAAATGTATAAAAAAAACAAAAATTTTGGGGGTAAACCCCATAGTGGACATCAAAATGTAGATGAAAAAGATATGTTAGTTCAAAATGCAAATTAAAAACCAAACTAGATCAATTTCTAATCTAACACTCCCTATCACTACCTTAAATTGAGCTAGATGGAAAGGGAATACAATGCAATACCTTCACTTACCAAAGTAGAGTTCCCTTTTATTTTTTCGATGTGCTCAAGATGTTGGATTTGATGTGTTTGCTTCAGATTTTAGACACACTTGGGCAACACCACCCTTTGATTGATTGATGATTGGTTGATGAAGGATGAAGGATTGGATTGAAGATGGATGATGGATTGATTAGAGGATGAAAATGGAAAAGTTTTGTTATGGATTTTTAAGATATTCTAAGCTAGGTCTCATGGAGAAGGAGAGATCAATTTATAGTTTGTGGGTGGAGGATTCAATTGCTAAGATGAAGCCATGTTTGATTGAGATCGAGGGTGGATGATCCATGTGAGGATGGAGGATTCTAGAGTTGGAGAATTTTAGAATTTCAAATAAGATTCAATGGAGGGTGATAGGTTTATTTGAATTTTTAAATGTGAGAGAGGGAAATTTAGAGAGGCTTCTAGAAATAGAATCCTCTAGATTTAGAGGTGAGGATGTGATTAGGATTAGAATTAGATTAGTTTTAATAAATAATTATCAGGGGTGAGGTTACATCGAAAGACTAGGTGTAAGGATGTGCAGGGTTGGTGGGTAGGTAGATATAGGAATATTAAATTCCTAGAAAATGTTAATAGGGATTTTAATAGGATAATATGATTAAAGGTGAGATGTGATATAATGATGAATTAAAAGGATTTGGGATGAATGATAAATGATGATAAAAGGGAGAATATGATAAAATGGATTAAATAATAATAATTAATATTGTGATTAATTATTATTTTTATTATTGGTAAATGGTTTTGAAGGGGACCATACCTCGAAGTACAAAAAGGCTCAAAAGCTAGGATATACAATGAAAGAATTGTGGTTTTTTTATAAGTAGGGGCCACACCCTAACAATAAAAGCCTAAAAAAACTAGATATAACAATAAAGATCATGGCAAGGGTATAATGCCTACAATAAGCCCAATTATAGACAAAAAAAGTAAAACAACAGCAACAAAACCACATCATAACAACGTCGAGACAAAAACCAAGTAACAACAAAGACCTATTTGAGAAACTTGTTAAAGAATTTTTGAGCATCCTTCAAGGCCTTAAACAAATTAATGGCAGTTTACTTGGCAAGGTCCTAGTTGTTTGCTACTATGGCCTTCTTCCTGAGTTTCCTACCCTTCCATACATCCTCTGAAATGTTGCTTATGTCACATATTTGTTTTACTTAAATTTGAATAAAATCAAGCAGTGCTTTATGCAAGGAGAGTTGGTTGATCTGCTTGTTCACTACTTGTTGCACTCACTCCTCCAAGGCATTGTGTTGGTTAGTGAGAGTTTCTAACTTCTCCTCAAGCCTTGAAAGAATAGAAGGGTCCTGTCAACACTAAAATTTTCCTCCGTAATTTCTATTTCATTAATGTATGTATTAGGAATAGGATGTTGTTAAGTATAATTAGTAGTAGCGTCTGATAGAAGATAATGGCGCCGTCAGTACGGTGCCGCCAATAATGTGGAGTACGGTAACAGTCAAAGTACAATAGGAATGTTGTAAAAAGTAAATATTTGTCGTAAGTGGTCCGGTAATGTTAAAATGTCAAAGTTTGGGTAATTAGACAAGTAGGGTCTACGTGATTAGGAATTAGAAATATTATATTGGTAATAAGGACAAGGAGTGAGGTCATAAATATTTTGTATATTTTATTTGTAAAAAGTCTAAAAATGTGGAACCCATGTAAAATGATAAGGTTTATCTTATCTTAAAAGATAAGCTTACATGTACAGATAAGAGTTAAGGTATGGAATATGATTCGTCAGAGTGGATTTCTTATCCTATCTTAGAGATAAGATGGATAAGCCTGGAAGTTCTATAAATAGAGAGGCCACCCCCCTCATTTAGCATAGAAGGAAGTAGTGAGAAATATTGTAGGAAGTGTGCGAAGGAAGCCATCAGTTTAAAGGTGTGTTGAAGAAGCCATTAAGAGGTGTAATTGTAAAGTTTCTCCCATAGTCTTGGTGAAAGGCAAGTGAAGTCAATAACACTTGAAGTACCTCATGGGTGAGATTGTAACAGTTTCATGTTAATATTATAATTTACTTTGATATTTCAGATTTGTTATCATTCTGTCTTATCATAGTCGATGGTATTCTTGTGTTATGTTGTTGTTTTGTTTCCAGATTACATCCACCAAGCTAAAGGTTGTGCATTAGTAAATAATCATATCACGAGGAGTTCCCGGTGAAGAATTATCATAGTGCCCGGATTGGTGATGACGGTCCAATTCCTCCTTGTTTCCTTCATTAAGAAGAACGTCAACATTGTCTTTTATTCCCTTGATAGTGCTAACTTATTGCTTAATTATTATATGGGTGATGTTGAGATATTTGTATAACAGATCAATCGTAATTAATCATGTCAATATTTTAGATTTCTACACCTACTGATCATCTTAGGGATATCACCCACTTATGCTCAATTCACCACATAACCCAAATTGATGTTGTAATGAGACTCTTGACAACTTCCTTGAAGGTAACATGGTACGGGAACCTTCCTCCGAATTTTATTCACACATAGGATGAATTTGGAGAAAGCTTAGTGAGACATTTTTTAGACAAGAGTGACCACATGTTATTTCTGGAGCAACTAACAAAAATCAAGAGGGAATCTAATGAGAATACTTCTTATTTTAATTACATATTCCAGCAGTCTTGGGATAGAATCCTACTTTTGGTAAGTACTTCTTCACATCCATCTTTCTTGTACTATCTAAGGGCTCTTAATTCTGATATGTTGTTAAGATCCAATCTATGGGAGGTGTAGACCTTCATGTTGCATTTGATATTGCAATCTCAGTTGAGAACAACTTGATCCAAGCTGGTAAGCTAGCTCAAAGGCCCCCTATGCCAATATTTGAGAGTTAACACCCATTCCTGTAATTCAGCCTAAACTTATTATTATATAGCCCTTGGCAACCATCCTTAGTACCTCAACTAATGAGTTAGCTGATTTTAAGGCCATGTCAAGGAATTTGGAAATAAAGTGACCAATTTTAAAAAGAAGCAAGCCCCACTCACTCAAATACCTTAGCAGCCATATGAATCAACCTATCAACCCACCAGAGCATAGCCTCGTAACCATATCGGCCCTACAAGGATTATAAATCAGACATACCCAACTCCTACCAATTCTGACATAGTAATTGCCCCTGTGTAAAACAACATGGCCAAAGCTATGAGATAGTGTTATCCTTGCACTTAACCTCGTGATTCTAACATTTTCCCTCATAGATAAGTGACACAAGCCTTGGAAATTAAGAATTATTTTATGTATCTCAATCAAATGAATGATCCATCACCACCATCTACTTCAGTATCTAGTGAGAATCTGGTATACTAGCAAGGGGAATATTTATGTGCCACTAATCAAGTTGAAGGGACTCAACAACCACATGTGCATTCTGATTATAATACAAGATCAAAGAAAATACTCTTAGAGCTAGGAGTTGAGGCATCCAAATATCAGGTGATAGCCATTTCAAGGGGAGAAATCTCAAAACCAATGGAGGTTTCACCTCACTTGCATGAGATAAACAAGTTGTCTACAGTTCCACATTATCCTATCATTGAGAAGCCAAAGAAATTCATGGATACTCATAATTCAGAAATACATACAACAACACCCCTTGATATTATTGAGTAAATGAAGATAACAAATATTCATGTCTCCCTATGGGATGCTTCAACAATTCCAGGGTTGATGGATCTGTTACAAGAAGGCTTAAGGAAATTCAGGATTATTCCCAAAAATTAAAAGGAGGCAAGCCCAACCCCAATTAATTTATATCAATCAAATGTTAGTGATGCAAGTTGTGATTCTAAACCATATCTATTTTACAATCATTAATCATTGGGAAATATATGGTTCATAATTGTATGATTGATTTTAGGGCTACTAGCATAGTCATGCCCAAACAAGTACTTGGCTTGAATTATACCCTTGTTAACAAAGGTGTTGTATAGCTAGATGGTATTGTTCTAAAAATTGTAGGTGTCATAAAAACCTCAATCTAACCCTACATGCTTACCCCAATATCACTATCCCTCAAGATATTTCAGTTATAGACATTCCTCATGTCTTTGCTTTGTGTTTTTCTAGATATTTTATTATTAAAGTAGAGGGGTATTTATCATCTGATTAGTCTCACATGTGTCTAAAGACTACGTATGACACTAGAATTACAATAAAGGTTGATCCAATTACCAAATTCCATGTGGAAACATATGATCTAATGCCCATTAAGCTAAATTGTGTTCTAACCTATAAAGTTTGGGGAGTAGAAGCTAACCATGAGCTTTTTGAAGAAAGAGATAAATTTCCTAATGAAAAAATGTATGAATGGGCCATATAAATATGGATTTATGATCCTTAAGAGCCTTTTGAGGAGACTAGACTTAGCATATATTGTATGGATGAGGAAATTTTTATCCCTAACATGTTGAAATCAAAGAATGATTTGGATAGCTTATGAAAAATGTTTTTTGGCAATTCTAAGTGCAAATTTGGAGTTGGTGCAATTGTTGTTTTATTTTCTGCAAAGGAAGATAAGTTATTCTTTTCGCATAGGCTGTAATTTAGTTGTACAAATAATTTTGTTGAATATGAGGCTCTTATTCAAGGATTAATAATTGAAAAGTAAAGGGCTCATGAAACTGATGATCTTTGAAGATGTTAAGCTAGTTGTTCAACAAGTCAAGTCAAAATGCCTAGCTAAGAACCCTCTCCTCAAATCCTAGAAACATAGAGTTTGGGATCTCTTAAAATATTTTGATGCCTTCAACATTCAAGTTGTCACAAGAGAATAAAATGTTGATGCAGATAGGATGGATTTTATTGGAGCTTAGTTCAACCCTTCCAAAGATATCATGAACGTTGTAGATCAACATGTCAAGCTAGTAACTAGACTAGCAATGCTTAAAAATGAGTGTCATTGACATATTTTTGACAGTGATGAATAGATTTCCCTCTTCTTTCATCAAGAAGATGAGTTTTCCTCAGCTTTGTAGACAATGTTATAAGAATCTTACAGTGACCAAATCATTCAGCTGAAGAATAAAAAACTACCCAAAGGTTTAATCACTTTGGAATTTGAAAATCAAAGAAGAGGACTATCTAATGTGGTTATCTTCAATGGAAAGCAATTGAAGCTTTGAAAGGTATGTACATCTGAGAAAAATTATTATTTCAGCCAATTATGTCAAGAATATGATGAAATTTTTGCATGGGCTTATGATGACCTTAAAGGCTATGATCCTAATATCATTCAACATGCCATTGAATTCTCCCTTGAAACCAAACTACCGAGACAAAAGAAAAGGCCAATTAACCCTAGGATCGAACGTTTAATGAGAAAGGAGCTAACAAATTTAATTGAAGCTAAAATTATCTTCCCCATCAAACACTCCTCTTGGGTTGAAAACCTCATCCCTATTAGGAAGAAGAATGGAAAGATAAGGTTGTGTGTAGATTTCAGAGACCTCAATAAAGCCTCTCTTAAGGATCATTACCCTTTACCTTCCATGGACCAAATCTTATAATCATTAGTAGGGGCTGAGAAGTTTTCCCTTTTGGATGGGTTCTCAAGTTATAAAAAAATCCTTGTCAAAGAGTCTAACCAATATGAAACAAATTTCACAATCAAGTGGGGGACATTTGTCTATCAAAAGATGCCTTTTGGGTTGTCCAATGTTGGTGTTACCTTTCAAAGGGAAATGGATTTATATTTTATACCTAGTTGATAAGTGATATCATTTTGATTTATTTAGATGATATTACTGTTTTTTCTAAAGGATAATACAATCATATAATTCACCTTAAGCAGATATTTAGTAGATGCATGGAGTTTGGAATATCTTTAAATCCAAAGAAATGGATCTTTGTTTTCCATGAGTGAAAAATTTTGGGACATGTTGTATCTAAAGGTGGTTTTGCTATTGATCTAGATAAAATTGCAATTATCTTGGCTCTATCTCTTCCCCAACACAAAAGGGAATTATATTCATTCCTAGGGAAGATCAATTTTGTATGGAAGTTCATCAATAACTTTGTCGAGTTGGTAAGACCCATAACATTGATGCTTAAGAAAGGATGTAATTTATAGTGGACACAAGAGGTTGAAAATAGTTTTGAGAAGATCATGAAGGCTATATCCAAAGCTCCTCCTCTCATCAAGCCTGATTTTGACAAATACTTTATCTTATATGCATCTAGAAGGGAGAGTAGTATTGATGCCATCTTAACCCAAGAAAATAAATAATGACTAGAGAATCCAATCACTTTTACAAGTCAGACACTTAAGATTATGAGCTCATTTTACAAGTCAGACACTTAAGATTATGAGCTCAAATACAACTTTGTTGGAAAGAAAACTTTTGTTGTTTTAAGATCTCTAAAATAATTTAAACACTTGTTTTCCAACAATAAGATCAAATTATTCATTACTCATCCAAGTATTAAGTAGTTCATTATGAGCACTAAACTATGTGATAAAAGAGATGCTTAGATTACTAAAATCATGGAGTTTGACATTGAAATAAAGTCCATAAAGCTGATTAGAGATATAGTATTGTGTCAACAATTGGATGAAGATGAAGGGCCCATACAAGAATTATTTTATTTCCAATCAGTAAAATATACAATAGGGACAAGTGTTGAAAATGACTGGTTTCAAAATATGGTTGAATATCTTCACATTAGAAAGTTGCCTATAATTTTCAATAGAGCACAAAGAAGGAATTTTAGATTGCAGGCCCTTAACTACGAGTTGTTTGAAGGTTTCATTTTCAAGAGAAACATTGATGGTGTGATGTTGAGATGTGTGGAACCTAACACGATTGAGAAGATAATCAAAGAGTTTCGTGTAGGCTTTGTTGGTGGGTATTTTTCTCCTCAAACTATTGGAACCAAGATCTCGAGGGTTGACTATTTTTGGCCCACTTTTTTTTAGATTGTTATACAAAGATAAGGAGATGCAAAGAATGTTTGTTCTTCACTTGAAGAAAATGGAATGCATCCCTTCCACTTCAACCCATTGTTGTTAATCAAACTTTCTCTCAACGGAACTTATACTTCATTGATATGGTGAACCCTCCTTCAAATGTTGGCCATCATTGGATTTTGATTGCAACAGACTATTTTATGAGGTGGGTGGAAGGTGTACCACTAAAGGGGGTAATTGAGAATGTCATTGTGGACTTCCTAGATGACATTGTGACCAAATTTGGGGTTCCCAAAATAGTTATATATGATCATTACAAGGGATTAATTAGAGCCAAAGTGATTGGTTTTAACTTGAAATATGATATTTACTTGAAGACATCTTTGAACTATTATCCTTAAGGAAATGTCCGTGTTGAATCTTATAATAAAAGTATGATCAAGATCATGAAGAGAACAATGGAAGACAATCAGAGGTAGTGTCATATTAAGGTAAGAACAACACTTTGTGTTGATAGAATCACACCCAAGAAGTCTATTGGGAACTCTTCATTCATGCTTGTATACAAAAGAGAAGTGAGGTTACCCATCTCACTTAAACTTTTGGCTCTAGAGTTGGCTCACCAATTGGAGTTAAAGCATCATGATGCAACAACCATAAGGAATGTTATGTTGGTCAAGTTAGAATAATTCATGGAAGAAGCTAGAGAGAAACTAAAAAAACACCAACAAACTATGCAAAAGTAGTTTAAGAATAAATAACACCTTCAACAATTTAAAGAGCGGGAGTTAGTCCTAAAATGGGATGAAGATCACTCCAAGCTAGGAAAACATAATAAGTTTGATGTTATTTACAATGGTCCTTATCATATTGTAGAGATCAAGGAAACAATGCTTTTAAATTGGCAAATCTTGGTGGTGAAACCTTGCCAATCCCAATCAATAGGGTTTTCCTCAAGCCTTATTACTAACTTTTTCTTCCACCCCTTTTATATAGATGTAAATAATTTTTGTTCCTCACACTTTTTTATTTTATTTCCTTATTGTCGTTTTCAGTGTCTTCTTGGCGTCTGATGCAGGGGCATCATTAAAAGTCACCAAAGTTACAAATTCTCATCTTTCAGGGTTGAAGAGGTTAAAGTGAGTGTGTTAGAAGGATTAGGTGGAGATTCAAAGTTAGAATTTTCAAGTATTATATTTCCCTCCATTTTTTGTATTCAAATATTCTAATTGTGAAATTAGGGAGTATGACTTGTCATGAAGTGTGCAAGGATGTTTTGTAGGTTTAAAGAGTGTGTATGGGATGTCACAGGTCAAATAGGTGATACAAGAGTCATTAAAATTTATACAAATGTTGTAAATTCCTAACAAAGGGCATGCTGAGTTATGAGTCATCAAGAAGTTAGTTAGGGAAGAAGAAAGGTTGGAGAGAATTAGTTAAATATGGGCAAGAATCAATTGTAAATTCATTCCTCGAGGAACAAGAAGGGAAGAAGTTTGAGAAATATGCAATTTTGTATAATGTATATGCTTATTAATGGAAAACTTTGTTTTGTGAATGTGTGTATTTCCTTTCATTATAGAATCTGAGTATTGATGTCAGAGGCCCAAAATATGGATGATCATGGTTTGATAAACATTCAAGAATCTTCCTTAGGATCTTATGGAGGTTAAACATGTACTTATATGCTATGTTCTAGTATTTCTTGTGACTTATAATAGGACCGTGTTTGAATATTTCTCAATGTGAATGATGTGGGATACGAGGAAGGAGTTATTTCAATGGTAACATGTGATAAGTAACATTATTTTATGGTTCAAGGAGTTATTGTATGAATGAAGGATGAATCTCTTATATATTTCTATGCATGTATGACTAAAATTTGGGTGCTAACTTGATTGCGAAACATGATTTGAAGGAGCCTACTGGTGGTTATACTAGATAAAAAACTATGTGGAATCCAGTGATATACATATTAGGGATATATGAAAAATGTAAGGGATATCATTAACCCAAATCAAAGAGAAGTTACTTTGTTCTAATGAAAATGTGCACTATTAGACTGTGAATCTGACATATACAATTTGCTAAGAAATCTTGCAAGTATTTTGAGTTTAATGAATTGGATATCATCCATTGTCAAGAGGATCACATGCATGTTGGTAAGTTAGACCTTGGTTCAAATATTTAGGTTGCAAAGCCAATATTTAAGCATTTTATAAGCACTTTGAGGTTCTCGGGTTGTATAATGTCATCGAGCTAGGGTTTGTAATTTATAGGTTCAAATGAAGGAATTAAGGCTTGAAATTTACTAGAAATGAGGTTTAGGATGTCTATTTAAATATTTATAAGGAATTTTGGCATTTCAATGGTGTATTTTTGAGTTATGTGTGACAAAGTGCTGTCACAATGGGTAATACAATGCAAGCCCTAACAGTGAAGGATTATTAACAAAGGAAGTGGGATTTAGGGATAACCTTAGGACTTGAAACTTAATACACATAAAGAACTTAAAAAAGGGTGTCCATAAAGGTTTTATTTGAGTCTTGAAATATTAGGTGAAGGAAAATATGCAAGACAATTATTAGAATCAGGGCTAGCAAGAGATAATTTTAATAGGTAAGCATAAGTAGGTTTTATGGAGAATATTAAAGAATTAGTCAATGAAATTTGTTGCACACCTTAACAAGCCTAAAGGGTGTTTGAAAATTCTTCCACTTTGTTTTGGTTTTGTATGAAACCTCCTAACTATGGTGCATGCAAGAGCATAGTTACAAGAACATAGTAAGAGCAATTTTGAGCCAATTAAGGAAGTTGACAAGAGATTATTGTTTCTAATCACTTTGATATTGTCTTTTACCTTTGTTTGAGTGCATGGAGCATGGTATAGTGAATTGATGGATTCATGAAGGAAAAAAGGAAAGAATTGACTAATTGGGAGCTAAGACACAAGAATTTAGTGAAGGGTGTTTAGAGGTAAGACAGGGAAAATGAGGTTTTACAAGGATTTGGGTCACTTTGACAGCTGAATATGCATGTGAGAAAGTTGTCAAAATAGGGCATGAGGTTTGATGAATAAGGTTTT
Organism: Taxus chinensis; assembly: GCA_019776745.2. Classification (NCBI taxonomy): domain Eukaryota; kingdom Viridiplantae; phylum Streptophyta; class Pinopsida; order Cupressales; family Taxaceae; genus Taxus; species Taxus chinensis. The sequence continues at coordinate 245,759,408 of CM034147.1, read as the reverse complement.
GTTTGTATAGTTAGGATTTTTGCTTGTGAGAATTAATCTAAGCTAGAAAACAAGAAAGAAAACTGAGTACTGAGATTGAATGAAGCTAAAGGTTGTTACAAATTGGATGAATATGTCAAATTGAGTAGAAGCTCTGCATCAACCTCAATTTTTAGACTATGGGTGCTTCTTGCTCATGATACCTATTTTTTAGTTGTATTACTTATTTTTTAGTATAAATTGATAGGAAGTTTTTGTTTTTGGAGATTGTGTTATCACCTTTGATTCACCATGGTCGCATCTCTCAAGTGTTACTGATTACAATGTTAATATTTCGATTCAGTTTTGTTTGAATAGGTACTTGTAGTCTTGTAATCTCCTTATCCATCTATAGAGAAAACCATTTTTCATATATGTCTTCTACTTCTCTTTTGAATAACTTTTGGACTGTTTTCAAAATGGTTTAAAGTTACAAGTATAGAGGCACATAGTTACAAATCATTTGAACACTTTTGGGGAGAAGAACCTAGGATCAAAGGAAGTGAGAATCAACTTAGGGTACAAAGCAAATTATGGGCAATCATAATTATTTTGCAAAGAATGTCAGAGTGTTGGAAAGTATGGGAGGGTTTTTAAGATTTTTATATTGGATCCATGCCCAATGGATGCATAAGGTAACCAAATATCACATCTAGTAGGAAGATGGCCCCTTTGAGTCACCATAAATGTTTCCTAAATAATCACCTTGTTTATTTTTGGGCAACTAGTTATAAAAAATGAAGACTTAGGGCCTTTATCAGTGTGGTTCATTAATTCTACATATTGATGTATAAAAATTTGCTTAAATTATATGTGTGGATCAAATGCAAGGTTCCATAATTCAAAATGGTCAAAGACATCCATTTTGTGCTAATTTCAAATTTTTCACTAAAAAATATTTTCCCAATTTCGACAAGAATCTTCAAAATGCCATAACTTTTGATATGGACCACAAAATTGAACAAAATTAGTACTGTTGGAAAGTTATTGAAATGAAATACACATTAGAGGTAGTTTTAGGGTCATTATAAATCAATAGAAATAATAAAAAATGGAAAATACATGAAATTCCAAAAGTCATAGAAAGGGAAAAATTCATGAAGGAATTGAAGATCCGCACTATAAATAACATTGTATCGAAGTATCCATAATGATTATTGATACAAAAACAAGTGCACACGTAGTTGAAAAAAATAAATAACTAACAAAAGCATGAAAGTGCAAAAAATAACTCAAAGGAAATATTTCTCTAAATGCACTGCTTGGAATTTGTCACAAATGAAGATGTACATATAGGAGAGTGGATGTGTAACTCCTCCATGATTAGTGAAATCAGAGTCCAAGATAGAAATGTAACTCACATACTTGAAAAATTCAAACTAATAGTAACTCCCACTTAGCTAACAATGATGGTTAAGTGTAACTCCTGTCACCGACTCCAAGTGTAACTCCTATAACTAGTACACCTAAGCAAGCTTACTCCTAAAGTGTAGGAATAATCCACATAAATAAATAAATGGAATAAATAAAATCCTACACTAACACCCCCCTTAAGTGTAGCTTAGGTGGGAAGGAAATAAAGTGGGTCCTGACAATAAGGCTTGATGATGTACCCACGTTAAATGTAACTCTCACAAAGTGGAGTAAAAGGAGAAAACCCAGTGGGAACCCCCTAAAAGAGAAACATAAAATAAAAACAAGGACTAAGAAGCCTCACAAGAAGTTACAACTACCTGTAGCTACTTTGTATCCTACAAAGTAACCTCTTAGAGTGACAGTGGATCAAAAGTAGATTCAGTGAAGATTGGATCGCCATGGAAGTGCAAAGGAAATTGCCAAGTGTCTAATGGATCTCCAGCCGAGGTGTGGTTCTTATCCAAGGAACTATGTTCCTCGTGCAAGGTAGAAGTGTCAACGACTCCATAAAGGGATGGTGAATCTGATACAGAAGCAAAGAAGGAATGTGAAAGGTCTTGTAACTGAGTAGAATAATTCTCGATGTTTGATGAGTCCTAAATCATGGTGACTATGCTACCTTGAAAAGGTTGTAATGGACGAGAAGTAGGTGTATTAATAAATAAATCCTCTAAGAAAGGAAGGTGACAAGGAGATGTTGGAGGTGTGTCCCCGTCACTATTGTAGTCATTTGTGCTGGAAGAGAAGTCCTCGTCATAAAAAATGTGCTCAAGCTCGGAAGTGTCATCGAGTATAGGTGAATATAGTGAAGAATATGAAGGATGGACAAAGTGAGATAAAGAATATAACTGAGTCTAATGATTGACTACATTTATTGCAATGATAGTGTCATTGTGTAACTCTCTGACATATATTGAATATGGAGTGAACTCAACTTGCATGCACCTTGACTAAGGTGAGTAATCTGAGTAGACTGAGTGGGAGATTAGTTTATAGTGTGGGAATACTTAGAACATTATTGAATGTTCCTCCACTCACTTCAATAGACCATCTCCCAAACATGTGTAGAATTGTTTTCACCTAGTCAGATAATGAACATGTCGCGTGGCTCTAAGGAAGTGAACTCCTCATGCGTAAAGAAGCCATATGATGTGATTTTCCATAATCAATTTGACCCAAGAAGAAGTTGGTGGTACAATTGTAACTAAGGATCTCACCCTTTTCTCCTTTCATGATGCTTTATCTTTCCCTTTTACATTGTCATTTTCCTTGGAATATTCATGGCTTGATGAAGATGGTTTGATAGACTCGAGGGCACCTATGTTGTTCTTCTTAATAAGACTCGTGAGGTATTCAACTTGTTTCTTCAAACATTTGCTTTCATCATGTTTTTCTTTGCAATACCCACATTTGATCCACTCTTTCTTAGTATTAACAGTAGATGAGGATGATCCAGAGTTTGATTTTGAGGTGGGTTGATATTTCTTGCTCTCATGATCCTTGTTGTTTTATTTCTTCTTTTTTGAAGCCTTTTGTATGTCATGCCCCACAAGTAGAGCATGTGGTTTAGTGGACTTTAACTTAACCATTTGATTCACTTTATCTTATTCCTAGATTAATTAAGCACCAAACTCATCAAAGGAGGGAATTTTCCATTGTGCTCCAAGTGCCCTTTTGGTTGCATGGAAGGCAAAGATGAAAACAAAATAGTCAGGACCTATTTGGCGAGGATGGAAAGAATAGGCTACGAGTCCTTTTTGTCAATTCCACATTCTTTCAATTGCATTCTCATAAATTTAAACTTGGTGAATAAGTATTGAAGTATGTCAAAATTTCTAGAGCTCAGACCAATCAACTCATTTTCTAGTTCATGCCCTCTCATTTCATCTTGTTTCCTAAAGAGTTGTTCCTAGGTGTCCCATATTTCCTTGGGTGTTTGGGTAGTAGTTAAATGAAAGTAGAGATATGGTGACATAGAAAAGAACAAGAATCCATATGCTTCTTCACACTTGTCAAACCATTTATCTTTCTCATTTTTTCTGTTGGTTCTGTTTGTAAACCCATAGTTATCCAGTAGAGCTTCTTGTTTTGCAAAGTGAGTGACATGAAATTCTTCCATTCGTGATAGTTGAATGGAGTAAGCAAAAGAAAATAAGAATCCATTTTTGTGTTTGAAAAAGAAGAGAATGAGTGTGGAAGGAATCACAATATTACACCCCCCTTGAATTAATATTTTTGACCCACCCAAATTTGATACTATAAGTGAGTGTGTTTTACAAAATAAAGTGTTCTAATGGAATAATCACGAAAAAATAGGTACTTTAAAAAGGCACTTGAATCCGAGTTTCCTATTAAAAATTACAAGCCTTTATTTTTTCTTGTAAATAAAATATTTGCGACCAAGGGCTAGTTGATGTGATTAAAGACCTTGCAAGCATAGGATTTGTGCAACCTGCAACAAAACGTAAAAAAAAACTTTTTCAGCAAAAACCTAGAAAGGGTTTCCCCGAGGGACTGAAGCCAAGGCATGCCAAATCACCCTTGATTTTAAAAACCTCGCAAAAATACTCTCTGAGTAGCTGAGTTTACAGTCGATCCTATGGTTTTGCCAACTTTTGGATCCAATGAAGCAACCCAATTTGTGTAAAAATGGTCTCAATTCAAAATACTTAGAAACACCTTTGTTAGTTACCTAGATGAAGAATTCAAATTTTACAATTATACTGAAAACAGGCACACCTTTTCTACAACTAGCTCTGATACCATATATCATAATATCCACAAGTCCATCACTGATAGAAAAACAAGTGCACATGTATTTGCAAAAAAAATATATCAAAAGCATGAAAGTGTAAAAAATAACTCAAAGGTGAGATTTCTCTAAATACACTGCTTGGAATTTATCACAAATGAAAATGTACATATAGAAGAGTGGATGTGTAACTCCTCCATGTTTAGTGGAATCAGATCTCGAGATATAAATGTAACTCACCCAATTGACAAAGTCAAACTAAGAGTAACTCTCACTTAGCTAACAATAATGGCTAAGTGTAACTCCTATGACTAACTACGATGACTAGTACACATAAACAAGCTTACTCCTAAAGTGTAGGAATAATCCATGTGTAGGAATAATCCACATATATAAACAAAATCTTACACTAACACAGTGGGTCTGTATAATGAAGGATTTGAAAATTCGCACTTAAAAGATTTACAAATCCAAACTATGAAGGATTTCAAAATCCACACATTGAAGGATTTCAAAATCCTCTCTATGGGGGAATAAAAAATTTGCACTACAAAGGATTTTCCTAATTTTGACTAGAATCTTCAAAATGCCATAACTTTTGATGGGGACCACAAAATTGAGAAAAATTGGTACCGTTGGAAATGTATTGAAATGAAATACACATTGGAGGTGGTTTTGGGTTCATGCTAATGAAATGGAAATAAGCCAAAAAGGAGAAAATCTACAAGAGTCCAAAATTCACACAAAGGGAAAATTCATGAAGGAATTGAAGATCTGCATTATAAAGAACAATGGGTCCACATAATGAAGTATTTAAACATCCACACTTCAAAGATTTTAAAATACACACTAAAAAGGATTTAAAAATTTACGTGATGAAATATTTCAAAATATGCATTATGAAGGAATTGAAAATCCGCACTATAAAGGATTTGTCCAATTATGACCAGAATCTTCAAAATGTTGTAACTTTTGACAAGGACCACGAAATTTAGCAAAATTGGTACCGTAGGGAGGTATTGAAATGAATACACATTGGAGGTGGTTTTGGATGATGATAAATTCAATTTGTGATCAAATAACTAAATTAGGGGCCCACAACCATTTTTGGATATGAGTTTGTGACTCAAACATGAGATTGGTTCTTTGCTCATATCTTTTGATCAAAAGCTCCATTTGACATGACACTAATCTCATTAGAAGTGTTTTTTCGAGGAATCTACCTAAAGATAATTTTAAGGGGAAATATGGAGATACTTAGGATATTTTAACAACCAAGGATTGCATTTTTTAAAGTCATTTTCTTAATAAATTGATGTGCAAATCAGTTACAGATGCTTTTGTTTGATTCCTTTTGTCTCATGATCCTCCTTAGATGGTATATTCTCCTCATGCCCCCAAAAAAGTGAATAGAATGTGTTGAATGGTCTGTGTAACAGTAAATGAGTTGTTATTAGTGTTCTAAAACATTATTATGACCAAAAATAAACATTTGGTATCTCATTCTTTATCTATCTCCCCTAATTTCATGGGAATTCATTGATCTAAGTTAGAGCTCATTCACATAGAAAATATCTGAAGGTTTTCTTGCAATCCAAAGCACCCCATGGGTGTGGGATCATCATGAGACTGAGGGATTACCTTTTGAGTCACTGCTAGGGTAGTTTAGAAGGGACAAGTAGGTTAAGCATCTCCCATGACATCTTCATCTCCCTTCTCATCTCTTTTCCTTTTATAAATGTAATGAGTTTCATAAGTGAAACTATCCTCTCTTGAATGCAAATAAAATCTACCCAATTAATTTCTGAGTGTTCTAAGTTTGTGTAGACCCTTATGTTGAATTGTGTAATGCATTCTTTGCCTTCTCAATGAGTGTGAGAGATTGTGTACTCCTTAAGAAATAATATCTAGTTGATTGTGATTCATATCTATCCTTTAGCTTGTGTTATTGCATCTTACCTATCTTTTTTGTTATTGTATGATGTGTATGAGTAATAGCTGCATAATTTTAGTCCATTGTGTCATTTATACAGGGGATTAAAAGGTGATAGAATGTTGCATGGAATGTGACTCATATTTTCCCCTTTGTCATTGTATTTTTCCATTTTTCCTTGATCTCAAGGAGAGTGATCCCTTCATGCTTTGGTGTATCACCATTCATGTCAAGTTTCAAAGTTTTTTCCCCTCAACTTTGCATAGTTTTTAGTTAGATTAGAGTAGTGGTTAATCTAGAGCTTTTAAGGAAAGGATCCAACCTTATTCTAGAGGTTTATCTCAAGGGTTAATGTCCCACACCTTAGAGATACTCTTGTTGTTGTTGCAAAGACCTTCAAACACTTGAATAACTACCCAAATTAGAAGGGTGCACACAATTCTCTACCAACATATATAATATTGATCTTAATACACAAGTGAGAGTTATGCAAAAGCCATAATTAAGATCAGACTTGCACAGGACTAAACCATCCAAATAGGGCATTTTTTTGGGTGACTTTGTCGTGCACAAGAGATTTTTCCTCCCTTGTATTTCATGTTAGGAAATATCATGTTTAATATTCATGTGGGTGAAATTATACGAGTTATATGTTATAATAAGTAGTGGGTTAGCAATATATTAGCGAGTGAGTTGTGGGTGACGTTACAACAACTCATGTAAATGGGAGATTAAGAGAAATAATAGGGATTTGAAGTAGAAGCTATCTTTGTGTTTTTATGAGATAAGAAGGCCTATATATGTGTAAAATATAATATTGAAAAATTAGAACGAAGTTTAATTTTATGTTAAACATCATCCAAAATTACATATGGTATCAGAGAAATATGAGAACTCGAGGATTGAATAGGGAAACTCTAGTATTGCTCTTCATTGTCTGTCTATGAAATTTATTATTATGTGAGAGAGACTAGTAATGTAATTTATTAAAAATTCTAGAATAGGTTTGTGTAGGTAGATTTGATAATTTGTCAAGAATACAAAATATAACTTACCATTTATTATCTCCTCATGTTTAGCATATTAAAGGCTCTATTATGTTGTTTTTCCATTTGTAGCTTGTCAATATACTTCAAAGATTAAATTATAGCTCGTGCAACCATTCAAAGTTAAGGCCAGATTAGTTTAAAGCAAAACCTAATGCACTTTTTTCATAGTTATGACTCGCATACAAGATCAAGTTTGTTTGCATCAAAATATTAAAAATTAGATTGATAAATGCTATGACTCAATCATTTATTCTAAACGAACTTTTGGTGCATTATCATTCTCTATTAGTTCTAAAAATTGAACTTAAGTCGGTGTGCAGATTTGTATCTACTCATTGATCTATACATTGGAACTCTCACCTTGGTTTGCATATGTTGTGATTTATTTTGTATTCCCATTTGGCTCAGGGCTCACTTTGCATCTACTCAACTTTCCACCTCAACACCGCTTTACTCTCATTTCTATTGTTATTTTTGGTTCCAACATAATATATTGATTTAAGTTAAGCATTGTAACCCCTTTACATTGAGGTTTGCTAGGTTTCCTCCACGACTCCTCACCGCTATACACCATTGGTCTCGGATTTATTAAAGGGTTGTTTATTATATTTGTTATATGCTAAGTGGTTCATAACATCTTGACAAGTTTTAAAGTGGGCGATTATTAAACTAGAAGTGGAGTAATATTAATTTTGTTAATAAGTAGTGGAAGTCTTTATTAAGCGGATATTTTTAGGGGTCATTATTTGTTTAAGAAAATCAATTATGATAATAGTTAAATGTAAAGGGGGTGTTAAAGAAAAGTAGTGGTGGAAATGGTTTTAGGGGAAAAAAATAATATATATATATATATATATATATATATATATATATATATATATATATATATATATATATATATCATTAGTTATTTATGATAGATTCATTTGATCATGTTATTTGTAAAGTCAATTTGAGTCTTAATAGTAAAAATCATTTTCAATTATATAAAAAAGTTGCCTCACACAGGTATTTTCAAGCAAACCCAAAATTCAATGTGCATGTCACAACTAGGGGAATTATTCTCTCCTAAAAATGACTTACAGATGAGCCTCGCGATCACAAATTAGATCAAGTAAACAATAATAAACTAGAGAATGAAGGCAACAAAGGAAGGAGGTTGATCAACGACCTCTTGTCAGCCACTAGTGACGGGGTCACACTATGATGTAGTGGAATTTTTGTTTGTTTTTCATTTCATGTAATGTGTTAATTTAAAGCTCTTGTCATGTCATCATGCTTGAAAAATCATATTATATAAGAATATCATGATAAGAGAAGATGAGGTAAATTCAACATGGATTGTTGTTTCTGAATCTTTGGGATTTGTAATTTGGGAGTTTGGGGAGGGAGTTTCAAGAACTTGGGAATTCAACTCGATAAATACACCTTTACAGAGGACATGAGACATGCAGGCTCCCAAATTTGTTCTACTTATTAGATGAGAGAGGAAGGGTGGAATAATTCATTGTAGTTATATGCTTCTTCACCGAGAAGGGCAGATTTAAGGCCAATAAATAAGAATGTGGTTAACTTCCAACTCTTTAGCTTTGTGAAACATAGGGGAGAGATCCTACATCAACCATGTGATATCAAATAACATAAACAATGCAAATATAGAGTATTAAACCCAGATAAGTAGCCTGACCACTATGATGTCCCACCCAATTGATTGTCACTAGTAAGAGGATAATAAACCTACTTAAAACCAGGAAAAGGTTGTAAAAAAACAAATCATTGTGATAAAGATGAATCCAAAATTATATTAAAGAGGCCTCTAAGAGTGTGCAAGATAAATAGAGGTCTCAAGGAGGGAAATACAACAAGATTTAATTTAAAAAGGGGGGTTTGATCATTACAACTTCATATGTGTCTTTTCCATTAGGCTAAACTATAAAGCCAAGATGGAGTCAGAGATAACACAAGAGTTGCATGAATTTGCATAATTACTACAACTCCCCATAATTCAGACACTCATTAAACTGCATACACTAAAATTTAACAGACCATCAGATCACTATAACTCAAAATATAAAATATAACATTAGACAAGTTTATTGAGTACAAATAAAGCTAGAATTCCACAAGGATTTTACAACCAAATGCTTTGGTGACCAAACATCAGTTCTCTGTACCTAATTACCAAATGAAGACTCCAACATTTTGAGTGAATAAAATTTTGCCTCAAATGAAAGCTTCCTTTATAATCCACTATTTTATTCATGACTCAATAAAACAAATACATATACTCTCCCAAATATTTATTAAGATATCCTTGAATTTATTATTGGCATTCCTTCTCTAAACATATAAAACAAAGCTAAAATGAACACCTAAAAACTAGATTACCAAAGGGATTAGATATCCTGCCAAAATGACCAAGATGGAAGATGATTAGATGAAACACATTCTTCATCGATTTATACAATTAAGAGAATATTCCAGAATAGAATTTGAGGGAAGTTTAGGGCTCAAGAACCAGTGAGAAGAGAGGAACAAACATGCACACATTGATTAATGTCTCTACCATTGATCGAATGACACATGAAATCAATTGGAATTCAATTTGAGATATTAGGGCCAAATTCATGCTTGTCGAGAAGCACAAGACTCTTAAGAAACAAAATGGAGGCCCCACACATGATCATTCTGAAGAAGTAGATTAACAAATGGTAGCAAAGGATGGAAAATGCTATCAAAACTTATAACACAAAATTCTCTACAAATATCTCACCAATTCACCTCAAATTTGTTCCTAGTGTGTATCTTTCTTCATAAGCTTTCCAATGGTATCATTTTTATGTGATTTAGAGCTACCAATCAAAGTTATGGCGATTTGAAACTGCCCATGTTGTTTAACCCAATTGATGGCCAAGGGACTGTCAAAATTTACCTCAAAGGTTCAATTTTATCATGTGTCTCATTTTCATCGGTGACCTTGTGTAAATTATTTATGCCAAAGTTGAAGCCATATGTCCACATTCTATTAGTTTCGGGTTCATAGGTTCATGAGATTTTCCTTTGCCTTCACGTCTCAACTTCCTAGGAGTTTTAGTGACCTGTGAATGGTCCATGTTGACCAATCACATATTTTTAGGGTTCACTTTGGGATCTCAAACCTCTCCTTACACCCTCAAGATCTTTGGATCCCATATATCCACACCTTCATCGATTTTGGGTTTAAACCCAACCTCTAGGACCACATAATGTCATCATTGGTCTACATGGAGCATTCATGACTTTTCGTGCTACTGATCCTTCCCAATTCTTAAGATTGAAGCATTTATACCTATGATCAATCATGGACTACTATTATTGGTCCATGTGGACGAATGACATGTTTTCATGCTCTTGGGCCTTTTGATCTTCTTGGGGTTCTCAAGAACCTTCTTCCTTAGTAGTTTTTTCTATCTTCTTGGCACCTAGAACTTCAACAGAGACTGTGCACATGTCCTCCTCATGATCTTTCACCTACTCCCTTCCCTACCTTAACCACTTTTCAAACTCGAGAAAAAGTGAATCATGGAGCCTTCACCCCACTAAATAAAGGTGACCACTTAGCTTATAAGGCTGATCCTAATCCTTCCCACACTGAATATGGGAGTAATTCCCAAGGTGAACAAACAAAGTAACCACTACATGAAGGCTTGAGAGAAAAATTTGGTGACAAGTGTCCCTGATTTGATCAATAAAATTTGATGGTCTCGCGATTGAAAGGAAAACAAGGGTTTGAATGTCAAGTGAACGTTTGAGATCTAAAACCACCCCAAAGTCTTCCAAGTTTTTAGAGTAAAATGAGGTGAACAATTTTCAACGCCAACAAGACAGTTTGATGGAGTTGTACCTGTTCCATTTTTTAGAGAGAAGCTTTTTCAAAATATGATTCTCGTATCCCATGTTCACACTAAAGGGAGGAATATTAGGGAATATCATGTTTAGTACTCACATGGGTAAAAGTATGTGAGTTATATTTTGTAATAATTAGTTGGTTGGTAATATATTAGTGAGCGTGTTGTTAGAGATGTTTGAACAATTCATGTAAATGGAAGATTAGGAGAAATAGTAGGGATTTGGAGTAGAGCCTATCTCCATACTTTTAGGAGATAAGAAGGCATATATTTCTGTAAATTATAATATTGGAAAATTAGAATGAAGTTTAATTTTGTGTTAAACCTGATCCAAAATTACATTTCAGCCTCTCAGATGTTCAACACAACTCAACGACACCCTACACAACTTGTTTACATACTTCTAGATCCATGTCACACCATTTGAGCCTTTATTGAGGTGAATATGTTCTAAACACTAACCTTAACTTCTAAATCTGATCATGTAGAGTTTGTATAAGATTGTATAATTGCAACATATGTCATTAGAATATGTGATTTATTGATATTTGTTGTGTTTCTAATTCTAATTCATATTTACACACATAATGAATATCTTAATTAGAAAAAACCTAATTTTCATATTACAAAACCTTCTCATAAGATATGAAGATCATTCGTAAATAGACCAATAAGTAGATCTTAACCCCCTTCAATCCCCAATGCATTCTACATTTCCAAAACCAAACTAAATAGATCTCCATTAAGATCATTTATGTCAAAATCTTCTTCAGACCCTCTACGAAACAATTCTTGTCATTATTAATATCTTCATTAAACCCCTCTTCAAAACAATTCTTGTCATAATCATAAATGCTAACCTTTCCGCCCTTCTCAAATCCACCACTCTTGCATTTCGCTTCCCCCATCTTCTTCCACAACATTTTTTTAGTTGAACATCTTTTAACTCAAAGAACAACCATTCACATCACTCGATATTATTGTTTGTATTTTGTTACTAAAATCATAAAAAATATATATTGATAAGACTTACATTTACAAAGTAATTGATCGGAATTCTAATTTTTCTATGTTGAGGCACACTATAACTTAGGTTGATATCATTCGGAGCAGCTACATGGATAGTTTAAACGTTGACAAGTTGACATACCTGTTTCAAGAGGAAAGACTAATCAAAATATCAAGTTTTTTAATCAAGATACATAGTAGAAGAGCTGGCATCAAGAAATGAGTTAACTTGTTGCAATATTAGTAGGTAGCCTCTGTGATTGATGTTTTGTTTTTATTTGGGCATAATTTTTTGTGGCTCTTGGTCCCATAGACTGATTGGTCTCGTGGATGTTATTAAAATCAGACTGATTGGTCTCGTGGATGTTATTAAAATCATTCAATCATTCATTCATTTTACATCTTTTGAAGTTCGAATACTAATCTCCTCGTAAAGTTAGCAATATCAAAAAAGGACTTAACCATTAAAAAAAAAAGAGTTGGGCAATACCAAAAAGGGCTTTTCTCAATTTTAGAAAAAAGAAACCAAGAAGAGCTTAGAGAGAGAGAGATAGAGATGGCCATACCAAAAAGGGCTTAAAAAAACAGAAAAAACAGAAAGTAAGCAATACCGAGGCTAAAATTGAGAAGCCTCCGCTAAATAAGTAAAAAAGAGAATGACAGTTTGTTTTAAGAGTCGTTGGCAGAAGATGGAGATAAACTGGCTGCTGTGACAGGGATGAGTAAGAAATGGATGTCCATATGCTTGACGGCGCTTTCTGCGTTGGCAATGCATTTTACATTTGCAGCAATTGCTCATCTATGGATCTCAAATTCTATATTTCCGGCCCTGCTTGAAATAGGTACTTACAGAATTTGCATTCAATTTATCAATTCCACGCCCTTTGCATTTCGAACCTTTGTTATTTTGGCAAAGACGGTTAGTTTGCTAATAAATTATCAGGGTGTGGTTTTATCTCTTCATTTATTTATTTGTTCTGTGCAGTCGGAGGTTTCTTTGTTTGGCTGATACAAGGTCAATGGTGCAAAAGACGGACGGGAATATCCACCTCCGCTCCTACCTTTGTCTTCGTTAGTATTTGGATCCTGTGGGCACTCTATATTTTACTGCTTCGAAGGGGTGAGTTTCTTTTTATTTTTAATGTTTTTTTTTGGGGTTGCATTTTTCCGCATTTTCAAATTTCAATGTTTTTTTAATCAAATTCAGCGCATGTTTTCTGTTAGCATATGATAAATCCATAGAAGAAATTAAATGAATTGGCTTACTGCTTGTTTTGATTTCCCTAAAATGTGCAAAAGATTTCTGATGCTTTTGCTGATTTTTAAATTTGATTTTCTTGCTTGTTTTCATTTATACATTTTAAATTTTGGGTAAATTGCCCCATCTTTAACCACCACGGCAAGCACACCTTTTATTACATGCCGCAACAGAGAGATATGCATTTCACCAAATTTACCCCGACCTGGCTGGCATCGACCTCGACATCACACCCCAACCGATGATTGGATGCGGCAATGTATACAATTTTACACTTAATATGTCTCTCGGGGATTTGAACTTGTGTCTTTGCTACAAAAACCCATTGATTTGCCAGTTGAGCGCATCCCAATTGATGGCTCTGCTTGCCAGTATTAAATTTGTACAAACTTTATTAATTTGAACACCATTTCAAATTTGCTCTGATATCAAAGGAAGCGAAAGAGATTCATGCCAGTTATTAAGTTCTAATTTAAGTAGGGGAGTAAAATAAAGATTTTTTATCTAGAGGAGTCTAAGTTTAAGCAGACTGTACATACAGTAGTCTGACTTAAAAAACGCAATTAAGTGTCCAACTAGTATAAATATAAATCAATGAACATATTTTTGAACAATTCTGGGAGACAGCTGGACTGCATTCTAAGCAGAATGGATTGAAGAATACAGCAAAGGGGCCTTAACAAACTACTTATTCATTGCTGAACAAATTTGACCTTGAATAACAGTGAACTGTGGTAGCAAGGGGACTCTGTTTACACAATTAATACGTCAAACTGACCCTTCATCTTGATGTCCTTTGTAGCCAAGAATACAATGAGTTAGAGCTGCAGTATGGCGACTTGATTGTAACCTCAAAAACCCGGGGTTGTGATTGTTTTTTGTTCAAAAACGCCATATTAAAGAAAATAGAATTATCTTAGTACATTATCTTAAGACAATAACAAAATTAAGGCATGTTTGTAGGATTATATCTTCCCACACAATGACTATCCTGTGAGAATGTTACATCACATTGTAGTATAGAGTCACTGCATAACAAAAAGATCGATGAGAACACATGTAATACTAAATAGAGTCTTTTCAATTGATATTACATACAATGTACACTGCTGACTATGATGGAACCAAATATTAAATCATGATGATAAGCTCATGTCCGACCCATATATATGTTCGCATATAAACTCAGATAAATTTTTATTATAATGTTTATGTTTCTGGTGGTGATTATATTCTTTGAATCCATAATCAAACAATAACAATTTATATATTGAGTTACTCACTCAAAATTTATATTTCCGGACTGGTAAGTTTGGGAAATTTGGATTGCCATTAGGAGAGAGAGAGAGAGAGAGAGAGAGAGAGAGAGAGAGAGAGAGTATTGCATGTTTGTTGGGAGTGTTGTTGAAGCTTTCATTTCTAGTTTTTGCATTGCTAGGGCATCAATTTCAAGCTAAATTCAAGGAGAGATCAGATCTGAAGTGTTTGATCAATTTTGAGGTGTTTGTGGGCCTTGCCTATGTGAGGCGAAATTGTATTTCCATCTTTCACTTACAGCTAGGGTTTATCTACCTTGTTCCAAAATTGCAGATCCATTTTGGATGCCTTCCCGCCATTGAAAAATTCTGATTTTGGGTTCATTGGAAAGCTTATTTTTCAAGCTTCAGTTTGAGCTATCATTTGCCCAAAAATTTGGAGTATTTTGCAAGTTATTGAATTTACAAGTTCTGCTATTTTTTTGCCCTAATAAATTCCAAAAATAATATTTTTCGAATTCGACTGGAGATCCTATTTTGATTATTCATTATCTACTTGCAAACAAATTTTCATAATTTTTGGAGGTATTTTGAGGTGGAAAAAGCTTTTTTTGCTAAATTGCTGGCCTAGGGCAGCAAATTAGGGTTTTTTGGAAAATATTTAGTTTGTGGCCTAATTTCATTCTGAATTTCAGTTTGATAGTAATTGAGATTTTTGTCTTTTTGGATTAATTAGATTTGTCTTTCTGAAATCCATCCGGGGTAATAATATGTCCATTTGGGGACATTACAGCTGCCAGCGTATCTTGGATAGTGGAGTCTCCGTCCACTATTAATTGTGCATCTGAGCAAGGAAGTCCATCCTCCCAAGGCATTTCATCCTCCTGCACATTTTGTATTGAGCAAGGAATTCTATCCTTCCAAGGCATTGCATCATATTGCACATTTTGTGTAGTGGATATTCCCTCCACAATGAGTGCATGTAAGTTGACTGAAGTAGGGCCAACAAGCCCATGAGGAATGGCTTCCTCTAGCACATCCTTTATGGTAGAATCTCCCTCCACTCATGTTTTTTAATTGATTATAGCAGATTCAAGTAGCCTATACTGGCCACCCTAACCAATGCGTACGACAATCACACGTCCCTGTTTCACATTTGACACAAGACACTTCTCCCCAGATTAATTTACATCAATATTGGGATTCTCTATTAACTAACGAATAGATAAGAGGTTTTTATGCAAGCTAGGAACATACTTAACATTCCTTACGAATATTTTTGAGCATTATTCAACACAACGCATATACCTCCTATCCCCTTTATTACAACTGATTCTCCATGAACTAAGACAACAATCAAAACGACTTGCTTATGCAGTAAATGTCACATACCAGTCCCTTTGACCTGAAAAATGCTTGGATGTGCTGGAGTCAATGATCCAACAACTGGTAACACTGTCGTTTGAGCTTGATGTTGTAAGAGCATAAAGAGAACACTGTTCTTCACAATCCCTTTCCTCTGTGACTGTTGCCACATTTGCCTCATCCTGTGGATTTTTGTTCTGTTCGAAAAGATCATACTATTGCTTCCGACAATCCTTTTTGAGATGCCCGACCTTATGACAGTAATGACATTTTACGTGGTAGTTGGAAGATTCGCTAGATTATTGTTTCCACTTCCCCTTCTATTGAACAATCAATGCCCTCTTTGGTTGTTTAAAACTGGACTCAATTGCTTGTGTTTGTCTGCGTTCTTTCTGCAGCAAATAGGAACTTACTTGATCAAATGTCAGTGTTTGGATTTTTGCCATCAAATGTAGAGTCTCCACAAATGACTCATATGAGGACGAAAAATTGTTCAAAACTAGTGCTACCATGTCATCACAACCACATTTTTATTAATGGAAGCAAGACGACCTTGAAGATCGTTCATCCAAAGGTGTTTTGATAGGGACTCATCGTCTTGCATCCTTGCTGAAAACAACAAATTCTTTAGGTATAACACCCAACTCTTCTTTAAAGTCATGTCCTTATTCCTCGGACCAGTATATATCAAAACTAGCTTTAGTGGCATTCCGAACCTCGGGTATCAAATCATCTTATATTAGTAGCATCAACAGAATTAAGGCCTCCTTATGATGTTTTTCATAATCTACAAAGTTAGCAATCGACCTTCCTTCCTCGCCAAGGATGATTTTATTATAGTCTCTAGATTCTGCAATGGTCAGAATTTGTGACTTCAAACATTATAATTCTGCCTTGTCAACTTCTGTGCCTCCAACAGAATGAGATTCTGAATGTTTACTATTTTACACACACTATTGTCTGACATGGAAATCAAAGCCACAAAACAAATGTACAGTTTTGTATTCTGATTTTTTAACTCGTAAATATGTGCAACAGGAAAAAGGACAGTCTAGTCTTTATTATATCTTCTATTATCGCAACATGAAAATTCAATAAGACATTACTTGCTGTTTGAAAAATCAATGTAGATGCCTGAAAATATGAAGGAAAAAAAATTGAATATTTTCTTTTGCTAGATAAAATACTAGAAGGGATTCAATATTTGTTGTATGCCCTAGCGTATTGCCATTGGTTTTCCTTTCTTTAAAAACGTCACGATTTTTTCCTCAAAATCTGTCACGACTGTATTTTCTTTGCTTTGCCTTAGATACCTTCGAAAATTGCATTTTCCCTCCTCTTTCTTGTGATTTTGTACTATGTGTTCTACAAAAATGTGCCCTAATAGCCATCAAGTTCACGTTTTTCCTCTTCCTTGTGATTTTAGACAAAAATGTGCCCTAACAACACAATTAAAAGTCCTGGGAATCACGTTTTTGACATTGTCTTATGCTTTGATGTGCCCTTTTCGGGATTGGTCTGTCCTTGTTAATTTCGTGCATTGTAAATAAAAAAATACCACGAAAATGCCTTCGTGATGAGGTTTTTCCATACATTTTACCACTCTCCATGATTTCTCCTAAGAAAGTTTTTCCTTTTTCCCGTCTGAAATCACAATTTTTGGGGCATCTTCGAATTCATGCCCTAGATCTTTTAGACTATATTTGTGTAGTGTATTCTCTAGACATTTTAGATTATATTTTTCACGTATTCCATTTCAATCTGTAGGTCTACACGAACTCCACAATCTTCTCCTCATTTTTCATTTTTCAGTTGCCATCCACAATGGCCCAGATGGTGACCCCTTCTTTGACCTTTATGCTGGTATATCTCAGTTCTTGGGCTCTGGGGAGGTCATCATCTTAGGGGACTTCAATGCCCGTACCAAAAACATGCAGATTCCGAGGCATGACAGGACTGACGATGTACTTTGCACCTCTAAGGTGGATCTAGAGTCGGTTGGTTTCGAGCGTGATTCTGAGGACACGATAGGGCCCCTGACTTCCTATGGCCAACATTTTCTCCAATGAGGGGAATCTCATGACCTATTGATCCTGAATGGCATTCCTCGCTTTCTTGAATCCCGGTTCTTCACCTGCAGACCATTTTGTGGTGGGACCAGTGTGGTTGATTACGTCATGACTACCCCCGACTTGATTCCTTACATACACCACTTTTGTGTCTCCCCCATCCCTCTTGCTGACCATGCGACCCTCTCCTTTTCCCTCTAGGCTATCCTCCCCAGGATCCCACTCCCTCCCCTCCCCCTTGCATATCACGTACTATTTGGAAATTTGACACAGGGGATCCGACACCTTTTCCTCCTGCCTTCGTCTGCTTCTCCCCCCCATTCCCCACTTCACCTCACTCACCTTAGATCAGATGTTTAATACCCTCTCCTGCGCTATTCTTGAGGCGGCCACGAGTTCCTTCCCCCATGTCACCCACTCCACCCTACGCCATGGTACATGCCCTATGAACAAATGGTACGATGAGGAATGCAAAGCCTTCCATCGGAAACTCCGTTTTGCTTTCGTGCATGCCCTTCCCCCCTTCTCCTCCCTGAAGTCATCCTATCGTCGCCTCCTTTGACATATGAAACGCACATTTATCTCTCATAGGCGTCGTGAGCTTCGTCTGTCACTTATCCACTCTCCTAAACATTTCTGGTGCACCATTCTTCCCTGTCATTCGCCTTTACCCCTGGACCTTGATCCCAATTCCATGTTCACCCACACCTCCACTCTTTATGACTTCCCGGGCCAGCCCCACATCCAGGTTCATTCCCCTCCCTCCCTTTGCCATATTTTCACCCACACCAATGTGAGGAATGCCATTCTTGCTATGAGTTGCAGTAAAGCAGGGGATGAGGAAGGGTTCCATGCAGAATTCTTCAAGTATGGTCGGAAGACGCTCCTCAGTTATCTTGTGGACCTCTTCAATCAGGTGGTTTGTACAGGTTTTCCAGTCTCTTGGTCCCACCACATCATCCACCCCATACACAAGTCGGGGCCCACTTCCGACCCCAACAATTACAGGACTATCATGGTGGGTCACACATTCTCCAAGCTCTATGCTACTGTTCTTCACTTGCAGCTTTCTGAGTTCCTCGATCAGTACCATTGTAGAGCTAAGGGGCAGGCGGGCTTCCGACCGACTTACCAGACTACCGACCACATCCTCACTCTTCGGGCTATCATCGAAGAGGCTCGCCACCGCTCTTCCAGAGTTTTTTGTTGTTTCGTGGATTTTCGGAAAGCCTTTGATTCTGTTCCACGGGAAGCCCTTTTCCGCAGGCTCAGAGATATAGGCATTTCTGAGATTTTTCTTACAGCCATCACGCGCCTTTATGAGGAGGTCCTTGGCCGCCTTCGCACTTTTGCTGGCTTGTCTGACTTCATCAGGAGTACCATTGGTGTCAAACAGGGCTGCCCCCTCTCTCCTACCTTATTTGGGATCTATATTGATGAGCTTGAGGACTTTCTCAGGGATCACATACAGGAAGGTGATGGGTGCCTTCTGCACCAGGTTCTGATTTACATCCTCCTCTTTGCAGATGACGTAGTTCTCCTTGCTTCTTCTGCTGAGGGTCTCCAGAGGCAACTAGATGCCTTAGCCCTTTTCTGTGATCATCGACAACTGACTGTGAATCTTGGGAAAACCAAAGTTATGGTTTTCAATTGTTTGAAGACTTCAGACCTTCACTTCTTCTTTAAGGGTGTGGAGATTGAGATCACTTGCTCTTATACCTACCTGGGGATTCTTTTCTCTGGGCCTTGTTTTAGCCTTCGTCCTGCTCTCCAACCTCGGGTTGATAAGGGCTATGGTTCTTTGGCGATTCTTGAGAGACAATGTTTCTGCCACCACTTTCAGGACATTCCTTCCAAGATGTCCCTCTCCGATTCCCTGGTTAGGCCCACGGTTCTGTATGGTTCGGAAGTTTGGGGTCCCTCTCTTTTGGACTCAGATTGGGCCACTATCGAGCGCGTTCAGATCCTCATGCTCAGACGTATTATCAGGTGCAAAGAATTTGTTCCTCACAACATTATCCTTGTTGAGTTTGAGGCTCGCCCTTTTCGTTTGGAGACCATCTTCAGCCTTGTGTTGTTGTTGCACCGTATTCGGGGGTATTCTAGTTCTTCTGTTGACAAGGACAGGTACACTTATCTTGCCTACTGCTCCTCTAAAGCTATTGCATCCTCGGATCACAGTAGACGATCTCGCTGCTGGTATGCCTGCGTTTCACGCCTCTTCGAGTCCATTGGCATCCAGATGGACCGTCTCCCACCCTTCAGCTATTCTCTGGATGCCCCTGCCCATCTGTTACCCAACCAACAGGATCTTCATAGGATAATCAGAGATGATATCTACAGACAGTTCATCCAGCACACATGGACCAACCCCCCGGGGGGTTACGTCCGAAGATGTCACTCTATGCGGCACACTTTCTCGAGATCTCGTGATGGGGTCATTTTCAGACCCATGTACATTTCCCGGCATTGGTTGCAGGCCCTTCGTATCTCTCTGGGTCAGTTTCAAGTGGGCTCACATCGACTCCGTATTGAGACTGATCATCACTTAGACCGCTCGGAGCAGACTTGCCTGCTTTGCTCTCTCCAGGAGGTTGAAACCGAAGAACACTTCATTTTCAGATGTCTTGTTTACTATGAGATTCGTGGGCGATTCCATTGCCTGTTCCGCGAGCTTCCTTCCTTCACAACTTTCTTCAGATACTATGATCAGAGATGTCTTGCTCTCTACCTTCAGGAGGCCATCAGGCTTCGGGACAGGCTCCTCCATCCTCCCCCGCTAACGGATGGCTACTAGACTGATCACTTCCTTCTTCCTGTTGCTCTCCCCAGTGAGGGGTGCTAAGCGGCATTTGGTCACGTGTCTGGACCCCCAGTCCAGGTCCGTCAGGTCTCGTGACTCCGTTCCTTCCACCCGAGGCTCCCTATCTCAGGCATGTCCCAGGGCCCCTCCGCATAGACAGCGATCCACCGGGCCTACTTTGAGGCACCGCCTTCCTCCCGGACCCGGCTCCCCAGGCATTCCACAGTCTCTGCTTCTTGTCGTCGGCGCACTGCGAGTTACTCCCATCCGGCCTTGAGTGTTAGGTGATGTTGTTGGGGATGTTGCTCCTTCTTGCGCTCCCTCCCCACACTATCATCTCTCTCTTCTTCGTTTCTGGTCTCTCGGCCTCTGTTGTTTCCTTCTCCTCCTCTCCTTCTCTCATTGTATTTCGAGTGACCCGTTTGGGTCCTCTTGTTGGGTTTGTTTGCTTTGTACTTTGCAGTCCCATTGACCTACTTTTGTGGTCATGTGTTGGACATTAATAACATTATCTTGTCTTATCTTATCTACCAAGGGCTTCCTCAGACTACGAACCCTTCGAGCACCAATGGCTTTGATACCAATGTTTAAAGATGTGAACAAAGAAAGAATGAAGAGAAATTGGGAGGTACATTTAGGAGTGTGTGATCTGTAAACTCGCTTCTTTGGAATTGTTTACAGAATCACAATTAAACGCTGCTGTTCTACTTTCGATTAGAAAATGACAGAGATAGCTTAGTGAATGAATTTGCTTATGCTTAGAATCAACACTTGCAGGGAGGTGTAATCCACAGGGATCCAAAATGACTCTACTTCATCAGATCAACCAACAAAAAAGAAGAAAAATGAAGAAACATAGGTTCTGTCTTTATGTTAACAAAACCGCCGCTCTATGCAAAGCGGTGGTTATAGAACTGCCGCCCGCACTGGTCTACAATTATAAAATGAGTAATATATATATATATATATATATATATATATATATATATCGTTTTTGTTTCCGTGCAACATAGGTGGAAATGAAACTCTCTCTTCTTTAAACATATATATATATATATATATATATATATATATATATATATATATATATCGTTTTTGTTTCCGTGCAACATAGGTGGAAATGAAACTCTCTCTTCTTTAAACAAAAACGAAAACAAAAATTATATATATATATATATATATATATATATATATATATATATATATATATATATATATATATATATATATTGTGTACGGATGTTTCCCGTAACGTTTCGTATTCAAGGTTTTTTGAAAATTTCCGTTTCTGCGTTTCGTACTCGTTTCCGTGCAACATAGGTGGAAATGAAACTCTCTCTTCTTTGTTTAACTAAAAGATATGTTGGTATACCACTATCTTCTTATCTCCATCACTTTGTGTTTTTATTTCGATTAAGATGACATTCAAAATAATTGTACTATGTTTGATGAAATAAAATGAAGCAAGAAATTTCTACTCCAGAGCAGAGAACCATTGCCTCAAACCTATAATTAATATATAATCATGCCAAAAAAATACAAGAATTACAAAACTGTCTCGATGAATATCCATGCTATTAAACACTAATAATTTTTGAGGTTTGGAATTTCAATAGAGGAGGCAAATGAAATAATTTGAATGCATGATAGAGGGTGCATAATTTTGACATTTGCAACCTAATGTGGAGAGAAAATAGGAACATGAGTAAACAAATTAAAATTTAGCTGTTTATTTAATTTTCTCACTTGAAAATAGCAGCAGTTTAAGAACTACCTGAGATTTGTGTTGGAAATATAAGCCTGACCACAGCTCTTCCTCACCGTGCAAGGAAATTAATCATCTTCAGGCACCCCATGCAAAAATCTGTTTATATTTTAGAATTATCTGGATGGTCTTTAGATTGTAGTTGAGGCAATCGAATAAACTAGAATATTGTATTTTTGGATTCCATCTGTATGAAAATAGCATTCTAGAACTAGCGGGAAACAAATTCTTTGTATTTATGTATTTTGTTAAAAAGAAGAGAAGAGAACAGAGCAGAACAGAGGATAGATGAAGAATAGCAGAACATAGCTGTTATTGAAGAATAAGAACAAAATGTATGTGGAAACATATTTTTAGCAATATAGTTTTAATTTTCTCTGTGTGTATGTGTACGTGTACTTTGTTTTTGTACATAGCTATATTGTGAACCCTCTTTTAATGGAAAAATACAGCAGTTTTTTAGACGACAACACAGCGCACAAATTTCCTTCAAAGTGGTATCAGTTCACATTCTTGCATGTTATTCAATGCACTTCTTGGCAAGTTGGCAGCCAACCATAGGCCAGGGCAATCTTTCATTGTCATTCCTCATCTCATCCATATGGTTTTTGATCCCTTCCAGCACAAGCTCCCCAACTTTATCTCTCTGATCCCATTATGAAGGTGATTGTGGGACCAATGAATTAGACCTTTGATGGGCAGGGTGGGAATTGTCATCCATGGCTGAGCTGCTCATATCTGGCCTATACTACAAGTTGCGGGCACTCTCTACCTGCTCCTCCCTTGTAATGTCCCCTTATGGGAAAATTAGAAAATTCTGAAAATTCACAAAAACCATTACTGCTGACTAGAATTACCCTTAATTTCTAAATTTCTGAACAACACAATTTATGGCAGCAACCCAAAATTTTATTTTATTTAATTTGCAAACAGTCATGTACAATTTAGAGAATTGTTCCACACTGAAACCCTAGCTGGATTTACAATTTATCTTATAGAAATAGAAGCCCTAGATAATTAACTGAAAACCACACAAAAACCAACCCGAAAGATTCCTTGGATGTCAGATGGCGAACAACTGAAATTCCCAAGGGAGGCGTTCAAGCTGGAAAAGGCTGGAAATGATGACGTCAACCCTAGAATGACCCCCCAAAATGTGAAGTCAACCTTCAAAAAGTGATGCCCTAGCTGAGATTTGTAAATTCCCAAGGGAGGTGTTCAAGCTGGAAAAGGCTGGAAATGATGATGTCAACCCTAGATTGACCCCCCAAAATGTGAAGTCAACCTTCAAAAAGTGATGCCCTAGCTGAGATCTGTAAATTTGATGATGCCCTAGCTGAAATTTGTAAATCTTTGATTGGATACACAAATGCAACTCTTGGATGGAGTTACCATTGAAGATTGGAGGGTTTTCGTCCTCAAAAGAAGAAGTTGAAGCAATAGCTCAAATTCTTAATGTAAAAATAGATAATGGCAAAATGATGCTTCCAAATGACTCCCCAACGCCTTTTTATAAGTTCACTTGGCACTTTCCCAAGGAAAAGCCCCAACAGTAACTTTCCATCTTCTAATTTGATATTGACTTCGTTAATTTGGAAAGTCGCCTTTATTTTATTTATTTATAAGAATACAATAATATTAAGTCGTTACTTTTTTAATAAAAAGTGAGTCTTTAAAATATTAATTCTATTATTTTTACTTTATTTGAAAAAGGGGTCATGACATCCCTATAGCCTCTCTCACTAATAGTAGAGTTTGTCACTGGCAAGTATAACGCAAAATTACGCTACATTCACATTACTAAAGCTCTTTGTGCATTTTTATTACTGCCATAACTAAGAATGAGGCAACTCCTATTTTTCCATCAAAACATAAAAGTGGTAAGTCTTCAAAGCATAAAAGCATTAAGTCCTCCAATCTACTTTTTGGAGCTTGGAAACAATGTTTATATTATAGGTTGGCATCATGAATTCTCATCGATGACTACAATAGTCATCATTGTGAAATGTATGGTACGATGACATTGATTGCATGTACTTTATTATATAGCTCTTTACAATCCTTACTACTGTAGTAGCTTGCTAGTGAATTTGACGTACTTTCCCCTGCTTGTCAACCATTGTTCTAACAATTTGAATTTGTAAAGTTTAACATTGCAATAACTGTTAAGGTGGCTCTACTGCATTTCAACAAAAGCACAATTGACTTGTTTCCTAGTCCACAAGTTTTTGGCTTTCTGTATCATTGAAATTGAACATGGTTGTGGTTTTTGCAGATGTTTGTCCAACTATGGATGTGGCATTCAATACACAATGTTTTGTATTATCGATTGGTCTTTGGAGGTTAGTTTAGCTAGAGAAATACATATCTTTTCTTGCAATGCAAAATATATTTTTTGGTTTATACTTAGTGCTTGTTATTTGGAGAAGCTTAATACTTTTTTTATTGTTAAATTGTCCTATTTTTAGTTGTGGCGGGGTCTTACCTTCAACTAAGGTGCCATGGTCAGGGGTATCAATTTCATCACAATCACTTGCTTAGAAAGAAACATGGTTGCTAGGAGAACTACTATAAGTACCTCTACAAAGGAAATCCAAAATGTACATTGTCAGCCCCAGTCTATGTTGTTGACTCATCAACAACTTGAAGATTAGAATGCCAAAGGGTTTTTATTCAACTATGATAGTATATGGAGTAAAGGTCATACGTGCAGAAATTAAACTCTTGCACATAGAATATACCCACAAGGAAGAGGAGGAAAGAAATGAGGATCCACTTTCACATGAATTGGATGACAAGATAACTACGATCTCTTGATATGCACTAGCAAGTATTAGCACTCATGATACTCTCAAATTCAAAGCTTTCATGCAAAACAAAAAGGTTGTAATGTTGATTTGATCCAAAAAGGATTATGATGAGTTTTTGATGAAGCATTGATTTTTCAGTAAAGTGGTGGCTTTGAGGACAAGAAAGGACTCAAGGGTTTCAAGACACCAATCAAGGCTTAAAAGGTAGAGAAATTAATTAGAGCAAGTTTAAGTCAACACTCTGAGAATCTAGAAGGAATTTCTAGAGTTTGAGGCTCATATTAAAGCTGGAAGAACCAGAGAAGTCCATGGAAATACGGTCAAGGATAGAACAAATGAACCCAATGGTTGACATCACCTTGGATCCCAAAAACACGGCTCCACTTATGTCACCAATCCAAGAGGTAGGCATCTACAAATGTGACTGAAAACAACCCCTTAAGATGACGTTGATATTAGGCCGAAAATCATCCCATGCGTGTTTTTGTCAATTTTCATATTCACATAAGTATTGTTTGTTTCGTACACAAGTTTTATGAAAACATTGACTAAAGCATTCAAGCAAGCAATAACTTGTAGTTAATATCATTGTGGTGAATCAATTGAACCTATAACATTAGCAATTATTGATCATGATTGAATCAAGTAGCACACAAATTCATTGGCTAAACACTATCTAAGTGTGCCTTAATTACTTTGTTTACTTGACCTCTGATTTCCATGTCATGATTGCTGATGGGGTGATGGAAAAATTCTAGAAAATAAATGAGCCAAAAATAAAAATAAAAATGATTGTGTTGATAAAAATATTTACAAAGAAAGCCAGGTGAAGACTTAGAAGCCCCAACACTCCTCCAATACAAAAGGTCGGGTATTAATACTCCAAATTACTTTCTTTTATGGGTTATTTTGGTTTACATTTATTTTAATTCCTAAGCTTTTTAAAAATAACATTTTCGGATTAGTACACTTAACAATCTCCCCCCTTGATCAAAAAAGGGATAAAATATCAACTAGAGCAGACACCACCGCGAAGCTATATGATGAAGTCACTGCTACTTGTTATCTATACCCAGGTATTCTGATCAACTTGTGTTGACACGTTTATTGCTTCCCTCGTTGTCTGACCTTTTGAGCCATATGGCCACTGCCATCACACAGCCTCTTGACACTACTTGACATGAACATGAGTGTTCTTCACTTAGAATTGTTCTTTGACTCGTGTACCTATACCTGTAGTATGAAACACCTATGGAAAGATCCAACCGCAACAATCACTATTGTCTCCTTTGAATATGTACAAGAAATACAAAACATATATGGAATTCTCCAACAATCATTATTGTCTCCATTGTCTACAAATGGTTCATTGCTTGCAACTTCTCTGTCTACTTTGTACAAAAGCACCTAATTAATCCTACTGTGCATAGGATCATCACTACTACCATCTTGAAGGTTGATCTACAACACCTTTCTTCTTATCAACGAGAGATGTGAAGTCATGCAACTCAATATCACCTTACAATCAATTTGTTCCAAAACTAGAAGATCTCAAACATGCCAAGAAACATAAGAAAAGCTATATTCAAGCCAAAATTTCTAACAAAAACAAAAAAAAACAACTTATAACTACCCTTCACATTTCTCCTTATTTAACCCATTATTATACCGAGAGGCATTCTACAATGGTAGCATGGAGGGGCGGACTCTAATGTCGTGCCCGTGAAAGAAAAATTATAGCTGGCATTATTTCACATGTTATTTTGATTCTAAATTTTATGAACTTTTGAAAATCAATACAAAAGATATTTTCATATTAAAATAAACAAAAACAATAAAGATTAAACAAACAACCAAAAAATTAATGAGAATAAAAGAGTAGAGAATATCACACGAGCATTAACATAAATAAACAAGGCATCTTCTTCCTTGCTTGCTGCACTTTTAAATGATATTCTTCCTTTTCATTATTTTCTAAGATAAATGTTAAGATATGGTATTTTTATCTTATAGTTTTAACTATGACTTTTCAAGCATTCTCATTTGATGGAAATTTAATCTTTATTTATTATTTATGAGGACCCAATATAATCCAATATAGATGTAGGTAAACTTTGGTAAATCTAGATATCTGGAATTAATAATTAAAATAAGATAATAAATATTTTTGAAAATGCTTCATTTAACTTTTTAAATAAATCTAGGTGACTAATTATATAAAATAGATATAATTTAAGTATATACAAATAATACTTAAATTATGTGTAGCAACTTACATATGTGGTACGTTATTAAAATTTAAGGTGTGTATTTCAAATTTGTTATACCTCTTTTATATCTATTTATTCACCTATTAAATAGTATATTAGACCTATTTACCTATTTAATTTTTTTAGATACATATTAGGTAAATCTTATAATTTACTTGTTACCTATTTACCTTAAATTTGTTATACTTTTATTATATCTATTTACCTACCTGATTATTTATTTAAGTTATTTAGGTACCTATTAGGTAAATAAAAAATCTAATATAATTATGATAAAATCTAAGATTTAACTTAGGTATTTTATGTCACAATGATTTTAAATCTATAAATCTTAGATATGTATCTAAAATGTATTTTTATTCTTATTATGTATATACTTAAATATTTAATTTAGTTTCTAAATTAATTTACGTTATGGTAGATTTATCATGTTTGCAGAAATGTACTTGCACTATATTATACATCCACTTTCAATTCAAACTTCAATAGGATAGTAAGAAAGAATAATAGTCTATATTGATTTTGTATACATATATGTATATGTATGTGTGTGTATTTTTATATATATCCATATATATATATCTTAGATAAATCTATGTAAAAGATGTTGAGAGGTATCATTCTTGAGGCGTCTATTCGACTTATGTCACAAAGCCAAAAAACATAAGAAAAGTTATATTCAAGCCAAAATTTCTAACTGGAAAAAAAAACTAATAACTACCTTTCACATTTCTCCTTATTCGACCCATTATTTGTAATTTTCCTTTAATGCAAATAATTTCTCCTAATATCTTCTACGTACAAAGATTTTACATAAAACACCCTTATTAGACACATATTTCTCCAAATATTACACTTTTACACACTTATTTCTTCAAAAAGTGCATGGTTTCTTTTCAAAAAACGACTCCTATAAAACATCCTAGAAAGCGTTTTAATGGGAGAAGAGTGGGCCTCGAACCTAGAATCTTTTGGATTGTAATCTGTGTC
The DNA here is from genome assembly GCA_019776745.2 of Taxus chinensis. Taxonomy (NCBI): domain Eukaryota; kingdom Viridiplantae; phylum Streptophyta; class Pinopsida; order Cupressales; family Taxaceae; genus Taxus; species Taxus chinensis. Next base: position 245,730,759 of record CM034147.1, on the reverse strand, counting down.
ACAGGGTTCGGCGATTTTTGGACATGAAGTTCGAAAATCGCCAAACCTCATTCAAACCCCCAAAAAATTGAGGAATATTCGTTATTAAAAAAATCTTAAAAAACACTTTATAAAAAACCCTAAAACAATAGGTTGAGTTTATAAAAAGCCGTCGGAGTATGGGTTTTATCATTCTGAGAGTGTGAGTGCAAATTTGTTTGACGACAGTGTTGCTTCGACTTTGTTGGCGAGTTCGTGACTTCTATTAGCGAGTTCGTGATTTAAGTTTACGACCTGGTAAACTCTGTTGGTGAGTTCGTGATTCAAGTTTATGACCTGGTAAACTCTGTTGGCGAGTTCGTGACTTCCGTGGCCTTTGTGGCGAGTTCGTGACCTCTGTGACCAATTCGTGGCCTTTGTGGCGAGTTCGTGACCTCTGTGACCAGTTCGTGACCTCTGTGACCAGTTCGTGACATCGTCGTCCACAAACACCACCACTACCAGTGCCGCCAGGTATTTTTCTAGGTTTTCTTTTGTTTGTTTAAAATATTTACATATAATTTATAAATGGTTCGATCAGGTTTACCTAGTTTTGTGATTTTAAAGTTTAAAATAGTAATTTATTAGTTATAGTTTATTATTGTTTTATATTTTATATTTTATAATTTATAATTTTATTCATATTTAATATTTTATTATTTATATTTAATATTCTATCTTTTATTTTTATATTTTATTATTACATTTATAATTGTTTTTATGTTATTAATGTTTTAATTTTAATAAAATAATTAAACATATAATCGTCTATATATTTTTTATTTTAAAAATATATTAAAATAATATTACATTTTTAAATGTAAATTTTAAATTTTGAAGGTGTAAAGTTTTTTAATTTTTTCAAATTTATTTAACATTTAAAATTTAAACTATGAAATATAACATAACATTATTATATTTTAACGATAAAATATTAGTAAAAATATTTAATGTTTTTAGTATTTTAAAATTTAAATGAATTTTAAAGACATTTATTTGTAAAATATATTATTTTACACATTTATAAATTTATAATGCATTTTTTTTTTGATAATTTAATGCTTTTGACCGGAGATTTGAACCGGGGGGTTAGGCCCCAACCTTACAAGAGTGAAGAAGAAGAGGAGAAAAGACAAGAAGTGAGAAAGAAGAAGAAGGATAGAGGAAGAAGGGCTACTACCCAACAGCGCACAGAAAGAGCAATGAACAGAAAGCCAGAAAAAATCTTAAACAATGCAAAAAAATGACCATTGCTAGCCAAAAGGGACACTATACAACTTCAACCAATATAAGTACCAGCACGACGATTGACCTCCTGCAGAATGAGTCTATATGCTCTGAGAGCCCTATCCTTCAATGCATTCCATTGATAAATTACTGAATAAATAGGAAAACCACCAGCCTCGATGTCCACATATAGCAGAAGACGATGGTCGAGCCACCCCATCATGAAAAGGTTTTTGACACTTTGAGCATGATTGAGAAGATCTTTGTACTGACAGCATATCCACTGGATGCCGTCGTCCTGAGACGATTGCAAGTTCATCGACCTCTTCTACCCATAGAAGTGGATTAGTCAGGGAGAAGATCAGCCAATTCCTCACTAAGGCCCACACAATGAGCGGAGATAAATAACAGATTTAACAATGAATTTGATAATAACTACATCCTCCTCCACTAATAGGTAGAATGAGATGAAGGCAGTTGCGATGTCCGCATTGGTGCACACATGGCGAGACTGAAATCTATAGGAGTCACCTAGAATAGTCTCGATTGCCTCGGCTTCCTGGTTCGAGGACTATTGAAAGACCTTCGAGAGGTGGGAACAATCAATCGCCATGGTTGTGGTGACATATAGACATCGAGCTTTGAATGAGAACAAAGGGGAACCCGATAAACAGCCATTGAAATGCGTGGAAAGACCAACATACGCATGGGAAGTGAAAATAGAAGGGCACAAAGCAAAGAGAAGACAACCACCTCCCTTAAATGGGAAGTTGCCCGCACGTGAGGCCAAAAACCACCCTATAAATTCAAGCTGGTTTGCTCACATGAGATAATACTTGAAAGATACCTTTCCATGCTTCGAAAGTATCTGATATGACAATTAGCTGGTAGGGTGATCTATTGCAAAGTTTGCCAAAAGATTTGCTGTATGATTGGTTTCTCAATAATTGTGCATGATGTGCCAAGTGCCAATCTTGCCCAACCAAAATAAAATATGGGGGGATAAAGATGTTGATTTTCCACAAGGGGGAAGAGCCTCTAAAGACTGCATGAATAATTATTTATGAGTCTCCTTCAATATAAAGTTGTGAGCAACCCAATTGGGCTGCCATCTTAATCCACTTCCAGAAGTGCTTGGGCTTCTACAACATTGCATTATCCATCCCGAAGGGGGAAAGGACCCAGCCTTGATAATATGTCCAGAATCATCCCTAAGAATACATCTTGCACCTGATTTACCTGGATTTCCTCTAGAAGCACCATCAAAATTAAGTTTCCACAAAACCTTTCGGGGGGGGGTCTCCATCTAGCCCTTTTCCTATCAAATTAATTTTTCAACCTGTGTGAGACCTTTTTCTAATGATAGAACTAGGGCTAAGCAACCTGATAAGAGGCCAAGAATTAAATATTTCAACATCTCTAGAGGAGAAATTGGAATGTGACAAGCTATTGATACTAACTTTCTCTGAGATGGCCAGTTCCAACTTGTTGAGGAAAACATGCAACTCGGCCATTTTGTTTCTAGAAGAGCTAGAGATTGTGTTCCCACCAAATATGCCATAAGAGGAAGAATGGAGCAATGGACCAAATAGAACACAGAGTGCTTTTGAGATTGAAACTCAACCAAGAAAGAAGGGTCTCACTAATATTTTTGCATGGGGACCCAAGCAAGTTTTAATTTACTAAGGATCCAATACCAACAACTGGAAGCAAAAGGGAAAAAAAGAAAAAGATGATCCAGGTCTTCCTCAGCATCACCACAAAGCACACACTTGGTGGGACCCACATAGCCCCAAGACCTTCTCCTAACTTGGGTCAAGATTTTCTTTTTCAAAACCAGCCAACCAAAAATGGCCACCTTGGGAGAAATACTATGGTGCCAGTAACCAAAAGAACATGAGAGGCCCTAGTCAGACCTTGAGAAGAGAATATCATATCCAGCTTTCACGGAGAAAGAACCCGTGGCATCCCCAAGCCAAAGTAGTTGGTATTTTCTACATAATAAGTGTGGTTTTTTGTCCTGAATGGATTCCTTATAGAAAGAGGATTCAAGAGTGAGTGGCACCAATATTGGAGATATCTTTCCAAATCCAAGAAGGCAAACCGTTGTGGTGTTGCCATAGCCATAATCAGCAACCAATGAGCCTCAAGTATTTTTGGTCTCATTCATAACTCTGTTGAGTTCTGGCATGAGATTAATAGGTGGGAACCTGTTTCAACTATCCTCCCAAAAGCTAGCAAGATGTCTGTTGTTGATATTCCAAGAGACTGAGTCTGCTATCAAGGGTTTGGATTTACAAAAAAAGTTCCAAATATGTGAACCTTTAGGGAGCTCGGAATTGGATAGCAGTAACTCGGGGCGACCACCCTCAAGTTACTTGTGAGAAAGAACTTGGAAGGCAAGACTTTTAGTGTCTGAAATGAAGTTCCAGAAAAGTTTAGGATTGAGATCCGAATTCTGTAGAGCGAGATCCATAATACCCAACCCACCCAAGCGTTTTTGGGCAGCTTGACCATTTCCCATTTTACCAAGTGAAATTTTCACTCTTCGTTGTTCCCATTTCCATAAGAATGATCTGACTGTCTTCTTAATTTTGTGTAGAACTATCTTAGGGATCCTAGCAAGATAGACAACATATAGATTTGGAATGGCCAGAAGAACTGAATTTATCAACATGGCTCTCCCTACTAAGGATAGGCCATTTTCCTTTCCATGAGAGCAATCTAGAAGATATAGAATTTTTGAGCCCATCGCATAAAAGAGATTTACCATTCCTAGGAGAAAATCGGGATACCTAAATATCTGTGACAGAAGGGCTCCCCACGGTAAAGCCAAGAATTGCTTTGATCCTGCTCTGTATTCTAAGAGCAACATTAAAAAAGAAACTGATAGATTTGTGGAAGTTGATAACCTATCCCGTCGCTAAATAATAAGAATTCAGTAAATAAGAGAAGCATATGGCTTCTGGAATGGACGCTTGACCAAATAAGAATGTATCATCTGCGAATTGTTGGTGGCGAGAGGGGGCGGAAGATTGGAAGTTATGTGAATGCCCCTTAAGAGAACCTTCCAAATGGGAAGATTTGATGCTCTGACTAAGAGCTTCTGTGACCAAAATAAAAAGAAAAGAGGAAAGGGGGATTGCCTTGTCTCAGTCCCCTACTACTTCTGAAAAAACCTTCTGCACTAAACCATTAACCAAGATAGAAAAACACGGGGGAGGCAATGCAGTTGAAGATCCAGTTGCAAAAGTGCCAACTAAATCCCATGGCTTGAAGTGACTTAATAAGGAATCTCCAATTGATACGGTCATAGGCTTTAATAAAATTCAATTTCAACATCATGTTAGCTCTAGAAGATGAGTGAAGAGTGTGAACCAGTTCATGCGAGATAATGATCCCGTCAATGATAGACCTCCCTGGAATGAAACCACTTTGTTCTTGTGCCACCAATTTAGAGAGGAGAGGGCTCATTCTAATGGTAATAGCTTTTTTGAGATAATTTTGTAGGATGTATTACAGAGGGAGATTGGTCTGAAGTCATCTAAAGACTCCGCTGAAGACTTTTTAGGAAACATGCAAATAAGTGTATGATTGAGTGCACCCAGAAGCTTTCCCATATGCCAAGATTCCTCCACAGCGAGCCAGACTGTATCCCTAATAACTTCACAGAAGTCCTGATAGAAAGAGGCGGAGAAGCCATCAGGACTAGGCGCTTTATCCCTCTTCATTGAAAAAACAATTTTACGAACCTCCTCCTTGGAAAAAGGGGATAAAAGCATTATATTATCAACATCATCAACTAAAGAGGGGATCTGGTTAAAGAAGGGAAGTTGAGTGCACAGAGGGGTGGCCGAATCACCATTCAAAAGCTTTTGGAAGAAAGACACCGAATCAAATTCGATCCAGATTTGGGTGGATGCCATAGAGTTTTCTTCCAACTGAAGGGAGGAGATATAATTGGAATTTCTTCTGGATTTAACCGAAGCGTGGAAGAACTTTGTATTTTTATCTCCATCTATCAACCAAACTTCACTTGATTTTTGTCTCCAATGAATCTCCACTTTAAGGAGGAGATCGCCGAGCTCCCTTAGAAAAAAATTTTTCTTTAAGGAAGTTAGCCTAGATGAATTCCATGTGAGAAAATAGATTCATTAAGAATATGAAGCTCTTTTTCAACTCTGAGTTTCTCTAGGAAGATGCTTTTGAAGCTGGAGACATTCTAGGTCCGCAAGTTATTTTTCAGCAGTGAGAGTTTTTTGGAGAGAAGTATACATCCAAGTCCCTTTGACCTTGAAGGAATCCCGCCAAGATTTAATCAGAGGCCTGAGAGAAGAATCCTGCAACCACATGTTTTCAAATTTGAACGGCGAGCGTCTTGGGGGAAGATCAAAGGAAATGATTAGAGAAATAGGAAAATGATCGGAGCCGAAGAGAGGAAGAACAGAGCATTTCAAAAGAAAGTTGTACTGCAACCAAACTTCAGAGACCAGAAATCTGTCAAGACGCACCGCCATTGAGCTAAACCCAAGCCTCCGATTATTCCACGTAAACCAACCCGAACTTGGCTCCAGGTCCACAAGATTGGTGGAAGTCACAAAGGAAATGTGTTGGCTGGATTTTCTGCATAGCATAAAACCTAGGCAGTCATGAGATAAATCTCCCTCATTTACTGGTGAGGCTCCCGTGTTAGATTTGTCAATTAAAGTATACTAGTATCTATATGGGGTTTTACTTTAACTGTTCAGCTCATGAACCATAGCTGTACAGTTCTGCAACAAGTAAGCAGTTGTATAAGAAAAGAAATATTTATAGAAGAAGGGAATTATAAAAACACAGAGAAGAAATGGGGAAGATGTGCATCCCAATCAATAGATAGCAGAGTTGATTGCATGCACATAGAAGAAACCAATAGATATAAACACAGAATTATAAGCAAAGGCAGCTCTAGATCCAGATTTAAAATAACACAAAGTCTATTTAAAAATCTAAGATAAAAAGCAAGAAACACAATACACCGTGACACAAAGTTCTCAGGAAATCTGCTCCTCTATATTCCTTTGCTTCAAGTGGCTCTCAAGGGTTTCAGCACAAAGTCTAGAACACAAGGATGCTGCTTACAAATTCTGATCATTAACCCGGAGGTTCTTCTTCTATTTATAGAATGTAGAAGGGAAAGTACAAATGAGAAACTCAACTGAACTGAAACATAAACAAGTAAAGATGACATTTGACAATCATCCTTTGCTAACTTCTTCTTAAGTGACACATGTATCACTTAACTAATAGAATTGTTCCACATAACTTTAAGTAATGGTTTCAAAACCAATAACATTAAAGTTTTACAATTTCATCCGGGAATGTGGAAAAATAGAAGAAGAATGAATAGAAGAAGAAGTCAAGCCAGCTGTAACATTTATGTCTTCTTTTTGTTCTGATATTGGATATACTTGTCAAACATGTGATTCAACATCTTCCCATCTGTTTTAGCCACCTCTTCCTTTTCTGTCCTGAACTACAACAATCCTTCGTTCAACACTTTGATACACGCTTCCACATCCTCCAAGCTTGGCCTGAACCTCACAATATTCGCTTGCAGTGCCACCAGTCTGCTAATGGAATTCATCGTGAAAGGCTTAGTAGCTCTATCAATTCTTCCTTGTACCATCAAAAGAGACCCTTCCAGGGAATTAGGCACTTTGCTAGGAACGATCCGTACATATGAAGTAACATTTTCGACTACTTCCTCCTCAGTGAAAACAATGATATGGTCTGGTAGGGACGACGTCTTACTCTCAAGTGCCTGCATCCTCTTTAGCAAAACTCTGCAGATCTCCAAATGGAAAGATACTGCAAACTCCAGCTGCTTCCCCTTCTCAACTGATCCATCTGGTACAATCTGCTCTGCAACCAATATTTCTCTCGGCAGCTTGTTGATCTTGGCCAAAGTACTTAGGTTAGTTTCAACAACTGTGTTCATGTCTACTATGCTCGTCATCAGTTGCTTCAGCTGATTTGCTGCATCATTCATAACCTTCAGGCGGGCTGGCACCTCTCCAAGTTGTACAGAAGCTTGACGAATAATCAGATTCTTCCATTCGTCAATAGCTTTCACCTGATTGGTTGCATCTTCCATCTCCTGCATAAGATGATCACTCACCCGCTTTGAAATGGGCTGAGTGGAAGATTTAGCAACCTTGGGTATGATCTCGCACAATTGAGATACCCACTTCTGAAGTTCGTCTTTCTCCGCCTTTTCTCTGTCAATAGAGCATCTATCAATGTCTACGTATCTTGCTTCAATCCTTCTGTGGTGGCTTAACCGAGGGGTACTCTGGTTACTGTTACATCTTCTGCCGTGAGCTCATCCTCTCCTTCCGCTGAAACTAACATCTCAACAAATTTCTGCCCCGATTCCTCGATGATCAACCTTGAAGTTACTTTAGCAACTTTAGGCCTTCTGTCTTTTCTGCGTAGACTCCGGAGTAGCTGCAAGTCATGTTCCTCAAGTTTATTTCTATTCTAGCTTTTGGAACCAACTGCGAAGCCAACCATTCTGAGAAGTTACTTCTCGGAGAATGAGAAGTCGCTGAGTGCACTACTATCTCCCGCTTTGTTTCCTCTCCATCGGAAAGTGCTACAGTGTTATGGTTGCCATCTTCTGAATCATCCAAGGACAAAGCTCTTTCGAACTCCGCCATCTGCAACTTCAACATCTCTTCTGGAACAGGTGCTGAACAGAGTGGCTAAGGAGAGAAGATGAATGTCTCCGGATTCAGTGGAGGCATGGAAGTGTCCTGCTGAGGTGCAACAGTCGGTGAAGTATTGGATGCTAGAGAAGCTGGAACTAAAGTCAGAGCCGTGGAAGTGATCTTCTCCTTTGATTGAGATTTTCTGTGCACTTTCAACTTCTCGGACCTTCTGCTACTGTCTCCTTCGTGCTTTCTTTTGAGGGAATCTCCTGTGCCGAAGTTGCCCGTGACTTGATTCATCAATGCTTCATCAAGGTAGTATCCCTTCGTCAGCAACCAGTTTGAAGTATTCACCAGAACAGCGCCAGACCTTTCCTCAATCGTATGGCAGCCCCCTACGTTATCCTGAAGTACGGTTCTATCTCCTCCCATTTGATGGTAAGTGTCAAGTAACACATTCCCATTGTCTTTAAGATTCGCAGGTATCCGCGCTAGTCCAAAGTCGAACACTTGCCGTGCTGATAGCCTGCTGAAATCCTTCTTTTTAACCTCGTACTCACTTTTGCACTTCATCTAGAAATCCTCTAATGAAGGCACATGTGCGTACTCCTGGGAGATCGTTTTCCCGGCTACTCCAAATGGATCGAAGTTCAGCCGTGCCATGAAGAACTCCTGCTCATACTCGGATAACATCTGCGTCTCCATCCCTCAAGCTCTATGAATGCTCTGGTAGCTATAATGTCCCACAGTGATTGGGAAGAAGCCCGTAGACTTGTGCCGTTTCGACTGAAGGTCGTGTATCTCCACAAGTTGTCTGCTTAGCTCCATGGTGATCAATCTATCATTCGGATATCTGGGCAGCTTAACCAGTTCTCTAGAAAAGCCAGTGACCCTGAGGTATGTGAAATCTGCAAACTGAATGAATAGATTGCCAATTTTGGATACAGCTTCCCACGCTTTCTTGCTCACCTTGTTGGCCTTTAGGTCCCTGTCTAGCCTGCAAATGAATTCGTAGAAGAATCAATCATTGATCACTTTGAAATCTTTTTCGCATGCAGGTACATTAAGCTGTGGGTAACACTTGAAAATGGGGTCTTTAGAAAGAACGCCACATCTATCAAGCTTGGAGAAGACGCCTTGTGAAGCTGCATCGTATGCCAAGTAGGAAGTCATTTTGAAGCTGAAAGTATGCTTCATGTTCCGGAGTTGCTCACCAATGTTGTCGCTAATGATTTCCGACCAAAAGATTATGGAATCAATCTTATTGACTTCAATGGTCCTGATGAAAGCATACATCCATGTATGGAAAGTGTGAGCATTCGCCTTGCCATTTATCCTGCATAACAATTTGACAATATCATCAACCTCTTGCATCAGATTGGACTGCGGAAGAGTTCTTGGGAACTTAGAAGGAGATCTGGGCTTCTTCATGTATCTGTTGTTCATTATGTTCACGCAGTCAACTCTATGCTTCTCCCACCTGCTGCCGACATCCTGAATGCTAATGGAAGTCACCACCTTTCACATCGGAATCTTCAAACAATAATTGATGAACTCTGCATCCAATCGAATTATTGTTTTCCCCGTAGCATCTCGCATTGACCTGGATGAAGGATGGTAAGATCTAGCACACTCTATAACGAACTCTGGCAACTAGGCTGTGTATGGAAAGGTTGCAGCTCGAATAATTCCACTGCTTTTAACTACACACATGATTGAAGTCTTTCCTTCTCTGGATCTATCAATCAATTCGGAAAGAGGTTCCAGACCTAGATCTGTGTCTCCTATGTCTGCAAATTTGGAAGTGATGCATGACTCCGTTGTGCTTTCTTTTTTGTCCCTCTTTGCCATGGCTTTGTTTATCTTTGTCTAAACAATTCTTTTTCTTCTTATTCGGTCAGAATTCTTCAAAACTGGTGCAGATCTGGATAATTTTTCAGATTCGGAGGATATATTCAATGTATTGGACATTGATTAAAGCTCCTTTTCTTTTGTAAAGTACCTGTAACGAATTCCTGCAATTAATTTAGACAAAGATGGCAACCGGAATATGAACAGTGAATTTTAACCATAAAAATCTGCATAATTCAAGCCTGCTGCCCCAAAAATTGATGTTTTGTTTGCATGCAAAGTGAGCATGAATTTTTCCAACTTCACTTGAGCACCTGTGTCATTTATGTAAACAATTATCCAAAGACAAATCAACTTCCTTCAACCTGTGCGCCAAAATTGGGAGCTTTTAGCATTGATTTCACCTTTTTTTGAGCAAAAATCCTCTTCAAATGGGGCGCACTTTTCCTCTGGGCTGCACTTCTTTACCTGTGAATTAATTAATTCATCTTTATGACAGCCCCTTCTTATATAACCCTTGTGATTCTATAATTAATTAATGCCTTTGCTATTATTGACAATTAATTAATTAATTAATGAGCTTCACTCTTCAAATGGGGCGCCTATTTTGTGCATGCTTATGGCTGCCATTAAATAAATTAAATTTATTTAATTTTAGACCTCTGCTTCCAGTTAACTCAAGTGTCACAGTATGCTTTGACCTTAGCCACTGAAAATAGGAATTAATTTAATCATTTAATACATTAAAAAGTATTATCTCTCTCCCAAAAGGGGCGCACTTTTTGACATAAAGGGGCTGCCATTAAATAAATAAATTTATTTAATTTTAGAACGGTCTATTTTCATCCACATTTTGTCCTTTAACCTTGTTGACTTTTCCACAAGCCTGGGCGCCTATTTTGGGTGAATAATTAATTAAATTAATCAATTTAAAGGCTGCCTTTACTTCTCCAAAGGGGGCGCACTTTTTGACATAAAGAATTCTATTTTTAAGAATCACATGACAATGGGATTGTTTACCCTGCAAGGCAGCCTTGAAAATCCTATGATTCACTTAAGTCACTTGACTTTCGTAATGGGATTATTTACATTGCAATGTAGGCAATAAAATCCCATGATTCACTTAAGTGATATTTCTTTTATTCCATAATGAGAATTTTTACCCTGCAAGGTAGGTAAAAAATTCCCGCCTGCCTGCTGCCTCTAATTTTCCCATTGGCACTTAAGTGGCGTTGCCTCCATGGGAAAAAGTACCCTGCTAGGCAGGTACAAAATTCTCAACTGCCTGCTGCTTCTAATTTTCCCATGATCCACTTCAATTCTACTTTTTCCAAAAATGTGGCCCGCCTAAAAGAGGCTTTTTGGTGCGCGACTTCGTCTTTTCCCAGTGAACAGGCCTCTGATGGCAACTTCCTTCTGGCATAATGTGCGTATATGATCCCTAGTTACTTCAGGCCAAGAATCAGGGCAAACTGGCAAAGGAATTGATCTAGAGAAATTTCACAAAAAACGAAACGGGAAAACAAAAAAACACAAAACGTTGCCAAAAGTCACAAATAAAGCCCATAACTTATTCCTAGTTAAAACCCTTCTGGTATATAGGATAATGATATGTTCGATCACAACAGGGTTAAATCGGAGCGCAAATTGCCTCAAATGGGGCTCAAAATAATTAAATACAAATTTCCCGTAGACAAATCCCGACGACAGAATATAACAATTTTGGGCATCTGGGTATTTGGCGAAAAGGGCTAATATGGCTCTTTGGGAATATCTTGACGCAATACAAGAACTTTCTGGCAATAAAAACACAAAACAACCCATTATTTTAAAAGTACGAATTTTTTTCGGATAGGGTAGTCACAAATTTCAGGATGAAATTTGGGGATACCAAAATGAAATCAGCTTGAGAGCAAGGCTGCCATTGAATACCACCCCGTTTATCAGTGTCAGAGAGAGTTGCATTAAAATCACCTGCAACTACAATCTTGGAGTTCATAGCCGAGTCAAGGACAAGCTGAAGTTTAGACCAGAGATCCCTTTTCTTTTGCGGAATAAAGGGACCATACACATTACATAAGGACTCATCGGAATGTTTGATATTAACCTTGCACCAAATGAAATTCGGATCGACCAAGAGAGGTTCAAGACTACAGCAACTGGATTTCCACAAAACACCCAGCCCGCCCGAAGCGCCAAGTGAATCCGAGAAGCAACCTTCCCATCCTTTCCATTTTTGAAACCAACCATTCTTACAACCTACTAGAGACATCTTAGTTTCTTGGATCAAACATAAATCAACTAAAGAGTCAGTGACATAATGTCTTAAAAGACGTTGTTTGTTAGGGGTGTTCATGCCCCTAACATTCTAGGAAAAGAGGATCATGTGATCTTCAGAGAGGACCCGCCTCTCTTACTCATGGAAGGAAAAAAGGAATGTAGCTGAAGTTGCTTACCAGCAGTTTCTTTAAAGGAAATGTTACTCTTGGAGGGACAACCTTGAGTACCCTTCGGCCCTAGATCCATGCCAAGAATTGCAGGCGTCGGGAGAATCAGGCGCATCTGTGGGTTAGCCGATGTCGAAACTTCAGGGACAACATCCGGAGATCCACAGGGATCTCCTTTAATAGAAACGATTAACTCGTCCTTCTCATTCACCCATTTCTCCAAAGAGTCAGCATTCCCATCCAGGCCGAGAGCAATACCTTCATGAAATAAGGATAAAATCCTAGAAGAGTCCTTAACCACTGAAGTAGTTTCTTTAACAAGAGAAATGGTACTTGGGTCCAAAGCCAGGGACTCAAACGCAGGAATAGAGTCATTAATAACTGCTTTTAGAGGTTGCTCTTTTTCTAATGGAGGAGGAGCTGGATGTGAAGAAGCCTGGAGAGGAATAAATTTCTTCCTCCACACCACTTTGCTGGGAACAGGGGGCTTTTTGCATGATTTTTGGAAATGACTAGGTAGTTTGCATTTGAAACAACTGTCGGAAACTCCTTCGTATTCCACCTTCTGCTCCCATTTTCCAGAAGGGGAAGAGATGACTATGAGATCTTGTAGCTTTTTGTTGGGATCAATGCAAATGCAAATCCTGGCAAAGGACGAAAGGGTACCTTCCAAAGTGACAGGATCAATGCGAATGATGCGCCCTAGGTTGGAGCAGATCTTATGGAGAATGGTGGAAGACCAAAACACGTTGGGAAGCGAATAAAGCCTTACCCAAACTTGGAAACCTTCCGTTTCCGCTTTAGCTGGGTCAAAATGTGCCCCCCACTTGCGAATAGCCAGGCTTGAGTCCGCTAAGAGAAAGTCTTTTCTCTCCACGGTGTCGTTCCTTTGAGCTGCACTCCGAAAGATTATAAGAAAGAAGCCTATTTCCAAGAAGCGGATTCTGAGGCCACTACCCCACTGAATATCACACCAGTTTCGAATGCCTACCACCGAGAGCCGACGACCGACAAAATTTGCGATGATTGCTCTGTTTTCGAGAAGGTTAAGTTGGGCAGCAAGGTCTTCCGAGTCCACCAGAGAAACCGAGACGAAATCAACTGGGTCCGAGTAGGGGCTTGGCTGACCACTTTTGCAGTTTTCAACAATCGCACTGTCCGAAGTGGAACTTCTGGGACCCAGGCGCTTCTGCATTGCCTCCGACAGGCCTTGGCCCGTGGGAGGCACTAGCTCAGCATCACGAGGAGGGGTGGCTGACTGACCGTTGCAGAGGCAAAGTTTTGAAAAAAATGACCGTTCTGGTCCAAAACGCTTCCGCTTCCCTTTGACCATCGTCTCCTCCAACCGTTTACCTGTAATGCATTTTGATTTAACTATTTAAAAATATATATTTACAATAATTCAATTGAATTTTGTAGTCATATATTTAAATTTAAAAAATTAAACTTGTTTATAATGTATTTAACCTCGTTGTAAATTTGTAATATTATTTAATATTGTGTTATTTGAATCGTCAATGGGACCCCCAAAATCAATTGCTGAGGGATGGAAGCATGTGAGCTGCGACGGTAACAACCTCAAATGCTGTTTGTGTGGTCATGCTTTTATAGGTAGTTTGACAAGGGCAATGGACCACTTACTTGGGAATTCAGCCGGTCGGGGAGGAGGGGCTGCAGCATGTGAATCAATGACTCCAGAGATTAGAACTGCTCTAGAGAAAGAGCAATCCTCCTCGATTGTAGGAAAGATGCAATCAGCCCAAAAGAAACAAAGAGTCCAAGAGAACATGTTTAAGTTCACGACATCTGTTGTGTCGTCTTCTACCAGTATGCCCTACACCTCAATAGGTGGATCAATGGGAGTGCAACATTGAAAAATTAGTGGAAACCATTAGAAAAATAACATGTGGATGATGCATTTGCTGATTTATTTTATTCAAGTGCCATTCCATTCAATGTAGCTAGGAATCCACATTTTCAAAACGCAATTCAGAAAGCTGTAGAGTTTGGCAAACGCTACACACCTCCTTCAGAGGCGTTGAGAACAACTCTTTTACAGAGGTCAAAAGATAGGGTGACTAAGAAATTATTTGAGGTCAAAGCCTCTTGGAGGGCAACAAGGTGCACAATATTGAGTGATGGATGGTCAGATATATGTCAGAGACCACTGATTAATGTTTTGGTGGCTTGCCCTAAAGGTGTTGTGTTCTTGAAGGTGATAGACACCACGAACCACAAGAAAACTCCAGAGTATATTTTTGAAATATTAGAGGAAGCCATTCTTGAAATAGGTGTGGAAAATGTGGTTCAAGTGGTTACTGACAGTGCTGCAAATTGTGTGGGAGCTGGAAAGCTAATTGTAGAGAAATACCCACAAATATATTGGAGCCCGTGTGCAACACATTGTTTGGATTTGTTGTTACATGACTTGGTTAAATTTCCATGGATACATGAAGCAATTCATAGAGGGAAAGCAATTGCAAATTTCATCAGAAATCACCGCCTCACATTGAATCTCTACAGGCAGTATGCATCGAGGGAGTTGTTGAGGCCATGTGAAACAAGGTTTGCTTCATTTTACATCACTTTGAAAAGCGTGGTTGAAGAGAAAGTAACTCTAAGATTTGTTATGTGTTCCAATGAGTGGGAAAATTCTGTGCTTTCTAAAGGTCCTAAGGGGAAGAACATAGAGCAAATTGTTTTAAATAGCAATTTTTGGGAAAGTGCAACAAAGGTTTTCAATGTGTGTGAACCAATTGTTGATGTGCTTCGCATGGTTGATGGCGACACCCCTTGTCTTGGTATGCTTTATGAGAGCATGGACTGTTGCAATGAAGCTATTCAAAAAGCACTAAACAATGTGGAAGGAGACTACTTGGATATATGGAATACAGTTGATTATAGATGGAAAATGATGCAGACACCTTCACATGCAGCAGCATGTTTTTTGGAGCCTAAGCTATTTCAGATAGATAGAGATAGTGATCTTGAGGTTATGGCAGGGCTATATGAAGCCATTGAGAAGTTCGAACCAGATCCGACAATCGCATGTCTAATTAGAAAGCAGTGTTGGAAATACAAGGCAGGAGAAGGGATGTTTGGAATATCAACATCCAAATATGACATGTCACAAGTTGACATGCTTGGGTACAGATGGTGGAAGTCCTATGGAGCACAAACCCTTGAATTGCAGTGCTTTGCCATTCGAATATTGAGTTAAGGAGCAAGTTCATCAGCTTGTGAGAGGAACTGGAGCTGCTTTGATGTTTTGACCACATCCATTCTAAAAAGAGGAACAAGTTGTCTGGAAAATTGGGAGATCTTGTTTATATTCGTAGCAATTTACAATTGTCTATGAACAACACAACAAAAGACTCCACCTCTTCTTTGCAACATAAAATTCCAGATAACACAATGGATTAAGATGAGCATGACACTTTGGATGATGAATTGAGTGTTGCATCTAGTGATGATGATACTACATCAACTCAACCAAGTGCTCTTGATGACTTGGAACTTGTTTAAGTTTTGAGTCTTGACTCTTAATTGTAACTTTTTGACGATTTCATATGTTCCTCATAGTTTAACTTTGAGAAGCATGGTTTATAAATGTAACTGAGACATCTTTTTATATAGATTTCAAGTTTATATAATAATGTTTTAGCTATTTTGAAAAAATTGTGCTTTTATATCTTATTTAAAAAAAAAAAAGAAAATTATAACAGCCGAATTTAATCACGATTTTTTTTGCCGAATTTAATCCTCGCCGAAGCCGAACACGAACACGAACACGAACACGAACACGAACCTGGTGACTTAGATTGTAATGCCCTTACAAACTGGTTTTGAACTTGTGACCTCTAGGTTTGAAATGCTTTAAAAAAACATTTTTTACCACATCTGCTATGCAACAATTATAGATGTAACACCCAAAATTTTAAATAACCTGATTTTTGTTTCGTTTCCAATAAAAAAATGGGTTATGATTTTTGCCTACTCAGTAACACCCGACAGGGAAAAATTAGAAAAAAAGTGAATTCCCAGCAACAATCTGACAACACAACAAATAGTTCAAAGGTTAGACCAATTTTTTTTGAAACCCTTTTACGGTTACACTCTTGGCTTTAAATTTCTGGAGACCTTCCTCTCACCCTTTAGCCTTTCTGTAATGTCCTTTTTTGCACAATTGTATGAATCGAACACCTCACAGCTGCTGCTAAAAACTTCTGGCAAAATTCTCATCCTCTCTTTCTTATGATGCCTGTACAGATCCGTACGGTCCTTTGGATCTCATGCATTTTGAAAAAAGTTCTGAAATGTATTCAGTCTGATAAAATTCTTGTATGCAATATGATTTATGACTCTTTCACGTCCGTACGGTTTTCTTAGGCAAAGTGTGTTTGATACAACAAATAAATTCAGAAAATTTTCAATACCCTCTCTCATGGGCATTCAACATTCCGTACAAATTCTCTTGCAAAAAAAAAACATTAATGGCTTTAAGCTTTGATAAAATGGAAAATGGCTCCAACTACCTCCCTTTAACACATATTAACGAGGCTTTGATACCACTAATGAAAAAATTCTAGAAAATAAATGAGATAAAAATAAAAGAAAAGGGATATTTTATTTGAAAAAGATTTACAAAGAAACCTAGGTGAGGGTCGACACTCATCCAATACCAAGGGTGGTCGATTGATATTCCAAATGGTATAACCACCTAAAAACTACCTTCACACCTAATTCCTGTAAAACTACTAACGAGATCAAGTCATTTTGTTTTATGCGTGACTTTGGTTTACATTTTTTTTCTAAGGGTAACTAGGGACATCATTGGTTCCCAGCTTGGACGTGGCACCATACTAACAGTGGGAATTTAAACATTGTTTCTCTGTGTCTACAATTTGAACTGCCTTATCGCAGTGCCCCATTAATAGGTAGTCCATTAGGGATGAGCCACCTTATCACAGAGTGATATTTGATCTTGGGTCTCTCACTCACGAAATTATGCCATTGCCACTACACCATCACCCTATGGAATAGTTAACATTTTTTCTAATTTCGAAGCTATTTAAAATTAACATTTTTGGATCAATAATCCTAACATGGAGATACCATTTATTGTTCAGAAAAATGCTGTAACAGCACACGCATGATGGATAGTAATATCCAATCCTACCTTTACTATTTTTGTTGGAGTTGTGAGTGTGACATTGGGAGTCCAACGTATATCTTGTTTTACATACAATAAATACATATAAGCATATAAGGTTTACTTAAAACCTTAGTGACCGCTAGTTTGATTGAGATACATGAATGCATATGGTGTTTTTCAGATAATTAGCGACTAGTTTTCTTGACGTCTTGTTTTACACATATGAGTTACATTAACGCATATAGGGTTTGTTTAGATGATGAACGACATCTAGTTGATTGACATCTTGTTTCACACATGAATTACATTAATGCATATAGGGATTGTTTAGAACTTTAGATAATTAGCAACAACTAGTTTGATTGATATCTTGTTTTATACACGTGAATTGCACATAAAGGATTTGTTCAAACATTATCAACTGCTTTACAATAATATATGGAGTGGAGCTTAACATGTTTGATAATATGAGAGAATGCACTTTTGCTGATAATATTACTAGTATTCGATACTGGGTTATCCAATAGCATTCATTACCTTCTGGTTAATTTCCTATCCGATCACAGAATAGTCAAAACCCAGAAGCCCCTATATCTTCTATCTATATGGGTCTAGGTTCATCCCCACCCCGTTGCATGCCTCCGCTGATTTGGTACCATCAATGTCAAAACCCAGAAGCCCCATTAATTGCAGGTTGGTTATTTGTCAGTACTCTTTTATCTTATGATGTGTTCGGGAGCCCTCGGCCAAATTAGCATATCACAGGAATTTGAAAAGAGGTTCCATTAGTAACTGGCTGTTTTGATCCATTAGAAAAACTGGATGAATTTACTACTATTTCTATGGAAGTTGCAAGTGTGGTATGGTGAGTCCGTTGGCTGAAAACGTTTAGCATGTTTGAAAAGAACCTCCATGATCTCTTTATCAGATTTTAAAGTTGATTGGAAGGAATATGAGCTTAAAGGCCTTTGAGCTCCAACCTCATATGTAATTTAGCTAATTTGAGGACAGCTGCAGTGGTTCACACTCACACCTCGAGTGCCCTGGACATCCACGCAACTCTGCGGACTTTGCACACCTTGTGTAGTGCCAAACCACCCACTGTGCGACTCAACACTTGCGCGGTTCGTGCATCCATGCTACTCAACAATTGCATTGTTTGACATCGTGCAACTCAGTGTCCACACAACACAACATCTATGCAGCTCAAAAAACAACATTGTTCCCTTCACTCCGAATGGGATGAAGCTCAACCATCAATTTTATGAGCACGGTTTTGACCATCAATTTTGATGCCATTATGTGCAACCATCGGAAGCCGAAGAGTACACATAGATTCTCAACCATTTCAACTTTAATAACGGTTCTTTAGCCTTCATGGATTTATAATATTATGTATAGATATCTACACGAGTATAGAGCACCAGATAGTAGAAGATAAACAACCACACACTTCCCTCAAGAGTATGACATGCACAAAATGCATGGATTATTAAAACGTTGTATTTCTGTTCTATTATTTTTTCTATTTTGAAACTTGTTTCATAATTTGCTTCCTTACACACATATAACACATCTAAATCGTCGTTTAGAGTGTTGTGCCTGGGTTTTGGATCATCAACTCTCAAAATATGGAACAAATGTGAAAAAAGGGAGCCAAAGGAGTGATTGGAAAACTTGTTCTTCATAGAAACATAATCATAACAATTGTCTCCTTAGGATCTGATAACAATACATGATAAGCTCGGAAAGGTTTTTGCAGGATATTTTGAATGGTCTTCCGCCAATTTGAGAGCATGACCATGCTATCCATCTCATCCTAGGCAACCAATCTGCCACATCAAGCCCTATACGCTCAAAAGAGTGATATTGAGATCGTTGTCAAAGAAATAACAGATTAAGGAATCATTCGTTCTGGTCAAAATGCCTGTTCTTTTCCGGTGGTCATGGTTCATGAGAAAGATAATTCATGCTGCACATATCTAGATTATAGGGAGTTGAATAAACTCACAATAAAAGATAAGTTCCTCATTTGAGTTATTGTGGATGAATTGCATGGGGCAATGTTCTTTACGAAGTTGGATTCACATTTTGGTCACGACCATCTTAGGATCAAGGAAGATATTCCTAAAGCTGCATTTTGCACACATGAGGGTCATGATGAGTTCTTGGTTATGCCATTTTGCCTTACAAATACCCCATCTAATTTTTAACTCCAAATGAATCAAGTGCTTAAACCCTTTCTTCATAAATTTCTCCTAGTCGTCTTTGATGATATTCTTATCTACAACAAAACTTAATAAGACCAATTGAAGCATGTTGACCAAGTGTTACAACTATTGGAGGAACATCGACGTTATGCCATTTAAGTTGTTGCTGCTAAAAAAGCTCTTCGTTGGATCTTGGGTCATCACGGTTGGTTTGCCTACTCGGTGTGCACTAGCCCTCACGTCCCTTCTGTTGGTGGCGTGCTCTTGGCCTTAATTGTGCGGGTCGCGGTTCCAACGCCGTTACTTTGAAAAAAATAGAGTGCTCAAAGCAAGCCTACGCTTTGAATAAATTAGCATGGAATAACATGATAGGGATTTGGTCTTGTTCCGTTGGTCTTTGTGATCAGAGTAATGATTAATAGGGACAGTTAGGAGCATTCGTATTTCATTGTCAGAGGTGAAATTCTTGGATTTACAGAAGATGAAGCACTGCGAAAACATTTGCCAAGGATGTTTTCATGAATCAAGAATGAAAGTTGGGGGATCGAAGACGATCAGGTACTGTCCTAGTCTTAACCATAAATGATGCCAACTAGGGATCAATGGATGTTGCTCTAAGGACTTTGCCAACACCTTCTGAAAAATCAAAGTGTTTGGGTTCTGGGGGAGTATGGTCGCAAGGCTAAAACTTGAAAGAATTGATGGACGGGCAGCACTAAGAGTGGAGCCTGTGGCTTAATTTGACTCAACATGGGTAAACTTACTAGGTCCAAACATAGTAAGGATTGACAGATTAAGAGCTCTTTCTTGATTTTATGGGTCGTGGTGCCGTTCTTAGTTGGTGGAGCGATTTGTATGGTTAATTCCGTTAACGAACGAGACCTCAACTTGCTAACTAGCTACGCAGAGGTTTCCTTTCGTGGCCAACTTCTTAAAGGGACTATGGCCGTTTAGGCCATGGAAGTTTGAGGCAATAACAGGGCTGTGATGCCCTTAGATGTTCCTTTATGTGCCTTTAAAGTACGTGAGGTAGAATATTTGGGACATGCTATCACACAAGAAGATTTCAAGGTAGATCTGAGCAAAATCCATGTTATGGTGGATTTACCAATTCCAAAATGCCTTAAAAGTCATTGAGGGATCCTAGGGCTTAAATGTTACTACCACAAATTTGTGAAGAACTATGGCAACGTTGTTACTTCCCTCACAACATTAGTCAAGAAGGATACATTTGCATGGATTGAGTCTCCCACTTTGAAATTAGGGCACTCAAAAAAGCTATATGTACTACTCCATTCCTTGTCACCCCACACTTTAGTAAAATCTTCATAGTTGAATGTGATGCACTAGCTACTAAAAATTTAGCAAGTTGATGAAGGAGAGAAGGCTAATAATGTTTGAAAGTTGTCGACTTAAGGAAAAGTATGGAACCAAGTCTTCTTATGAGAAGGAGATGTTGGCCATTTTGTATACAATCAAACAATGGCACCAATATTTGATGGGTCAACTCCTTAAGGTGAAAGTAGACCATGTATCGGGATATACTTGTCAGAACAAAGATTGTCCACCCAGGAACAACAAAAATGGTTACCAAAATGTCCAGCTATAAGAAAGGAAAGGAAAATGTAGCAGCAGACACTCTTTTGAGGAAAGAAGATGACAATGCACTTATTTTTCGAATAAGTACTGTATAGTCGGATGGGTTCTTCATTTGGCTTCAACTGTAAAGAAAATTCCCTTCAACAACATAACTGAGGCTGACTTTTGAATTCTATAGGCCTTTGTTTGGTCTTTAATTAAATAAGCAATGCAGCCTACTAACTAACTTCTATCTTCATTAATCCATTTGGTATTTCACTTGTCTTATTTGAAGGCCATAGGTGATAGGATTCGAATGCAATCAGAGCTAACATAGCTTGACAAGGAAGGAAAGTTCATCTTGGACATAGAAGTGGTGCTCAAGCGATGGATAATTAACTGTGCAATTGGGCCATCATGGAGTTCCTAATCATATGGAAGAAGCAACATGTGAGGATGATCACTTGTTGTAGTAACATCTTCAACTGGCAAACATTGAGGGAAACACATCATTAATCATCTACTAGTCACTATATCTTGTTGGTTTATGGAGTAACTAAATTCATTCATAACATTTAACTAGTCATGTAATAGTTCCTAGATTTTCCAATAAGATAGCTTGATTTAGGGTTATGGAAAACGGGGAGCTAACATTTATTTGGGGATCAGTCATGTAACCTTTACTTAGCCAGTGTTTTTGGGAAGTTCCCTTGAAGTTGCTCTCATTTTTTATTTCATCATTTCAGTATTTTAGCATTTTGCTTTCATATATCACTTCATATCTGAGTATTTCTGTTATCTTTTTTTGTCATTGTATGAACCAATAATGTTAGCCCATTGGATATTGCTCTTCGAATCCTGTGGATAGTATGATTATATTCATTGGGTCGGGGGAACATTTGTTGCAATTATTAGTCTTTTTGCTTATATTGTTGCCATTGGTTTAAATTAATATGTTCTATAGGGTAAGGGCCTTTTTTGTTAGGTTGTTTTGGGCGCTGACCATTCATTTGTTTGGTTGGCCATAAAGGATGTTTATCCATTGCAACTTTATTACAAAGGAGATGAAACTTGGCTAGGGTGTTCATTTCCCAAACGTATAAGGTTTTAGAACATTCACTTAACAGAGTATCTGATCTCTTACTGCTAGTGTAAATATTGCTTATGTTTTTGTCTTACCTTGTGCATTTGAAATTTCCTAGCTTTAGCCAAGTTTGATATGATATTGTGTTATCATTAGTGTGAGAATTTTTTTTTTTATCTTTTTGAATGATGGTTATGATTGGAGTGAGTGAGTCTCAAAAGTGGGGATGAAGAGGTCCAAATGCCTGCCCCAAGTCTCTGGAGGCAGAGGAAACTATTATTCATCTTTTTCCTAATGCAACTTTGCTTTAAAAGCATGGGAGGGGATGACACTTCTTTTTGGATGCTCCAATATTGATATGAATTCTCTTTCTTCTGCAATGTTTGATTGGAAAACTCCCACTTCGGATCTGAAGCTCATCTGGTTCATGTCAAAATTGCACTAGGTTTTGTCCTATAAGGTATATGGAAAGAACAAAACTCTTGAACTTTTGAGAATCAGTTCTAGCAAATTAACAGATTTTGGTCAACATCAAGGCTCAAGTTTGACACGTGTTTCTTATTATCGAAAAAACATATTGAAGGAGCTTTTGATTCGTCAAATATGATGGATTACCAAATTGCAAGTAAGCGGTATATTCCTTTTCACTAGAATTTCCCACACTTCATTATCATGCCAAAAAATACTTGGGACCCCTTACTTTGGGAATTTTCAAGCTGAATTTGGATGGGGTGTCAAAAAGGAATGTGGGGCAAGCATGTATAGGGGGCATAATTTGAGATTCACAAGGGTATTCTGTCTTTGGCTATGCTTGACAGATTGGCAATGAGCCAGTGCCCTGTCTGGTAGAGAAAACCCTCTTGTTGGGTACACAGAAATGACAGTAATTATGAATGTTACCGGGTGTATGTTTTGGGTGCAGGGGGTGGATACCCCTTGTGCTTGTCCATGCGTTAGAGAATCTCCTGGACAGCGGGATCATGAGTAGTTGAAATGTGACCGTAGTGGTAGTGCACGTTTGGGGAAACCCCCAAACAATCAAGGATTGAATTTGGAGGATGAAAAAGTCGGTGCAAGTGTTGTCCCTGAGCGCCACCTGCTCAAAATCATATCATTGGCACCCAAACAAATAACTATGCTGAGCTTCATGCCCTGCACTCAGCTATTTCTCCGGCCATTGAGAATGGTATTCATGGGTTCATGATTGAAGGAATCTCTTAGGTGCTTTTCCAAACATAAACAGGTTTTGGCGCCCACAACAAAATCCATGTCACAGTTGAGGTCTTAAAAGGAACTATCTGTGTTGGATGGGTAATTTGGTCTCACAAATGGTATCCAATCTGCATCAACTTGAGGTTGTCATCCTTAATATTAAAAGCAAAAGTATAATGGAGTGGCAGATATACTTCTCACCTATGCTCCGGAGCACTTAAGTGACAATAAATGCTACTCCTCACGTACTTAAGATCTACCTCTCTCAATGCAAAGACTGGTGGCCTTAGAGAAATGAGACCCTATTAAGCATCCATGGTTAAAATCATGTGATATTACATAGGTGTTGTTTATGCCCTTTTTGTGAAAAATGGTCAAATTTGACACACATACCACCTCTACAACACACTAAGAAAAGACTAGCCTTGGACACCAAACGACCACATCATTGCTTTTAACTTGTTAGCTAGACTTTCAATCTGCACTAATATATATGTCCCATTGTGCAAGCTTTAATTATCATAATTCCTTTTTACACCCACTTTCTCCCTAGTCTTATTTTCCTATTCCATGTACTCGGACATCACCAATTTGTCATCATCTTTTATCTTTAATGTCTAAGTCTTATTTTCCTATTCCATGTACTTGGACATACCCAGTTTTTTAATCATCTTTTAACATCTAAGTCTTATTTTAGCACTACCCACTGCCACGTTTGTCCGCAAAGCATCACCAAAGGGAAGTATTCCTTTTTCAACAAAAACCCCTAAACGTATTTAACTTGTATGGGGTAGTGCGAAGAATCCTTGTTTATCATCAAAACTGCATTTCTTGTTCTGCTTTCGCTATGTATATTTTCCTTAGTTTATTAGAATATAAGGCTTATCGTTTATTATTAAGTCATTATTAGTTATGTATTAACTAAAGATTGGTTGTAAGTTGTAACCTTCGCAACCATTTTGTAACTATCTCTTGCATAATAAAAGTGCTAAGTTCAAGGAAGCTCTTGGTGTAGAGTATGGACATCGGGAAAAAGACTGTGAAGGGTCATGTAGACTTGCAAACCGTTGAGAAATCCAAGGAGGAAGAAAAACATCTAGGGCACGTTTTTCAGTTGTTATCGCATGCTCAGCAGAGATACATCATCCGTTTCGTAGGTTTCGAAGGGAACTCAACATTTCCCAGTTGCTGTTAATCTGCAATACTTAAAGACTGCTAGTAAAGGCATCGAAAATCAGATGCGAGGGCAGTTAGTAAAGGAGTTGAAGCAGACGTTGGTGGTGTTGGAAGGAAAAATCCTGTTTGCGGAGCTAAAATCATGGGCAGACTGGGCCGACTAGGGCACAGATTTGACATAAGCAAGAATGCCATTGATAATGATGCAGTGGACCTGAGTTACATGCAGTTTCAGACAAAATGTGAGGGCATGAGGACATTTCTCCTGTTACTACAACGGAAAGAAGAATTTCAAGTAATTTTGAGTGGGTTTTACTTGAATTCCAGTCACAGCCATTCATCCTGCCTGGTACAATGCTTTCTTTATTGTAAAAAACTCAGTTTTAAAATTTGCATTATTTTTTGAGTAAAATCAGGCTTCAAAACTTTACTGTGAAAAATGGATTATTTGAAACAGATGCAACTGATGAACAAAGTTTGGTCCATTCATGGGTGGTGGATCGGAGGAGGCCATGGCCTCCATAAGTGGAAAAGTAGAGATCAGATCAACAGGCCTGTGAGGTGGGCATCTTTGGAGCAGAAGGAGAGAGATGGGTGAGAGGGTCATAGGGTCATCAAATGTTCAGTGTAGCTATATTCAGAGCAAATCAATGTCTTTTCATAAGCCATGATGTAGATGCCATGTTCGTCTCTGACAGTTCTCCCTATGCCTGCCTATCCCGGATTTATTTTCCTGCTCCATCAAAGTTAAGTTTGTTCCATCTGTTTTTTGGGGCTCCCCATTTCACTTTATCATTTATTGTGAGCCATTATATTTTGAAATGCTAAGGAAAATTCTTTTTCGTTGCTCTCCAACAGTCTAGTAAACTATTATACTTGAAGAGTTAAAACTCCCTTCTCTTTCCTTCAATTGACAAAGAGAGGTTCTACAAATATTAGCTTTGAGAGTTCTCATCATGCTTGTAATAGCACTATTTTCAATGTTGAAGACTCGGGAATTTTTTTAATCCCAGATTTGCTAAAAAATATGACCCAGAACTATGTGATCCATCTGGCATGTCTATTGGTATTTGTTTCCATTTTTGCAAGGCTTGGTTAATTGTATGAATTTTCATTCCATTATGAGGGAACTGTGAGTCCACATTTTCCCCAGTTGTTACAGCCATAGTGCTTTTAAGAAAATAATCAACGATTATTTTTGCATTCTTGTTGTAATTAGGACAAAGAATTGTCTATATATCCTCGACGTTGAAGATCATCCGCAGTGAGGATTTTGTTGTGTGACCAGCCATAAAAAAGCTTTGATTTTAGGTCAATCACTGCTGTCCCAAATTGGATCTCAAATTGGATTTCGCTTTGTACTAGTGTTAGTGCTATGCTGATTCAGTAGTTTATAGGCTGACGCAACAGTAGCATCCCGTGTTGGTGAACAGACAGACAATTTTGTCTTCTCCATTCGAGAGGAAAATTGGCTAAATGTGCAGCTCCTTTTTAAGTTGTAGGCTCTGGTCTTCAAATCACGACTCAATTTCTGTAATGATTTATATGTTCTAACCATTGATGTCTTGCTTGTATTGCATACAATAATTGGCCTCTGTAATGTACCTTTTTGCTTGTAGATGTGCTTGAAAACCATGATCGTTTTGGATGGAAAGAGTGGATAACCTATTCCGGCTGGTATTCCAGAATGGTTTGATGGCTCCTTTTTCTATTTGTCAAGTGATACATGGATGAATATTTTGAATCCCCTCATATATGAATTTGAAAGTTTCTGCCATTCTATTTGGTGAGTGGATTTGCATCAGGAACGATGTGGCATGACTTGATATTTATCTGTAAGAATGGAAACCCGTGGCATATCCTTCTCTTGTTGAAATCTCCATGCTGCTTTCATTGCTAGTGCAAGATTGAAGGGTTTGGGATTTATAATGTTCAAGCCTCTCATACTCTTTTCCCTTTGTTATCAGGTTCCTCGAGCAACCAATGCATATTTGAAAATTTCCTCTGTTCCTTTGCATAGGAAATTTATTTGAATTTAGATGATTTGCTTTTCTACCTCGAGAGGCAGAGGTATGAGAGAGGGAGCATATATATCGGGGCAGCCTATAGGACTGCTTTTATAATTTGTAATCTACATGCAAAGCCGAGCCATCTGTTGGTCCATTTTGAAAATTTGGTTCTAATTTTAGCAACCATAATGTCTCATAAACTTGAGTACAGTTTGAGATGAAGAGGGAACCCAAGGAAAATGGCGGGGAAATGTTCTTTTTTATGTCATTGCTTGAATTCAATTTTTTTTCTAGTTAATATGTCGAGGAATAAAATATTTGATTTGACATTGATTGCCTGTAGCCTGGATGCCTCTTGGAAGTTTGTTAAAATGTTGTTGATTTGAACAATTTCCATTGTTACGAGAGAGAAGACTAGAAGAGTGTAATGGGCAAACTGAAAATTGTAGTACCTCTTTTCTCCCTTCATGGTAGCTATGCCATGAATTTCTCCTCTGTCCTTGGTGTTTTGGATGACCCTGTTGAGATTTCTCCCACTAGAATGAAGAGACACAGATCGAGAGGATCACCTTGCCTTAGTCCTCTAGTCGAGTAGAAGTGTTGCCCGCTTCACCATTAAGAGGTACTGTATAGGTAGGAGTGCACATGCAATGACCAATCCATTGCATTATCTGATCACCGAAACCCTATGAAGAGTGGGTCTTCCTTATTATCTCCCAGTTGCATCTGTCAAAAGTCTTCAATATGTCCATTTTAATCATTATATTTGGCCTTTTTTGAGTATTTAATGAGTGGAATATTTCTTGGATGGCTCTGATATTATCAGAAATTTTCCTACCTTGGACAAAGATTACCTGCGAAGAAGAGTTGAACAACATAAGTAAGAGCTTTAGTCTATTGGCTAGAAGCTTAAATATGATTTTATAAACCATATTGCAAAGGAAAATTGGTCTATATTGATCCAGTTTGTGTGCTTTGCTGATTTTTGAAATGAGATCTGATTTGGTGCAATTCAATTGTTTGAGCGTTTGCTTATGTTTCCTGGATTCTTCTACCAATCCATCTTGATCCAGAGCCTTGCCAGGATCAAATGAGTAAACAACCTCCCTTACCTCTTCTTCTGTGACTGGTCTCATGATTTTATCATTTCCTTCTTGCTTCACTGGTTTTGGTATATCTTGAACCATCTACTGTTGAGCATATTGATTTCGAGCTGCATCCGTAGGCTCTTTGAGTAATTTATGATATAAATTGGAGGCATAAATGAGCATGTCCGATGGCTCAGTGATGTAAATCCCATTTTCATTTTGGGTTCTCTAAATTGTTTCCACTTGATTCCTGTTTTGAGTTGTGGCATGGTTCTCTAAATCCATTTCAATTCAGTTCCATTGCTCGAATTTTCCAATACCATGTACTTAATCCACTTTTTGGACTTCAGGTTCCCTATTTCAATTCGGTTCCATTGCTCAAATTTTCCTTTCATGAATATCAGCCTAACAACAAATTTGTACATCTGAAATCCAGGGGGATCCGGGGCAGCTTTCCAGCATTCTTCAATCTCTTGATGGAATTTTTGGTGAAAGAGCTTGATTTGTTCAAACTTAAATTGTGTCTGTTGTTTGGTAAGACCCAAGAATATGGGCCAATGATCTGACATAGTTGTTTCACCAACCCCCGCTTCAATCTGCTTATTTGGCACATTCTAATTTTCAGAGAGAAATATCCAATCTAGTTTTTGCTGCGATGTAGTTTCTGCTCATTATTCTATTCGTCCAGGTGAAAAAAGCTTGTATCTCTTCGGTATCCTTTGCGGTATTACTTAATGGCCCACCTTCGGAATATTTTGCTGCATCTAGAGGTATAAGACAAGGAGACCCCTTATCACCTTTCTTATTCATCATTTTGGTGGAAGGCTTTGGACGACTAGCAAAGAAGGCCTGTCAGGAAAAAAAAATTCGTGGTGTTCAGTTGGCTAAAAATATTCCACCTATCTCTCATCTCCAGTTTGTTGATGATTCTATGATGCTTGGAAAAGCTATATCTATAGAAGCGAAACAGATCCAGAAAGTTCTGCACACCTTTTCAGAAGCCACTGGTCAACTGATTAACCAAGGAAAATCTAGCATCTTTTTCTTTCATTGCTCTAGACAACAAGAAGATCAAATTTTAAATATTCTTCAATTCAAAAAGGGAGGGCTTCCTTTACGATATTTGGGTGTCAGTTTAGCAGCCCACAAGTTAAAAGACTGGTACTGTTAATTCACAGGTATGAATTAAAATTTCAAAAGTGGACTAACAGATGGCTTTCTTTAGAAGGTAGGATGATATTGGTCAAATTGGTTCTCCAAGCTATGCCCATCTACATTGCTTCTACGACAAGTATTCCTGGCAAGATGCTGAACCAAGTGGACTCTATGTGCCAAACATTCTTATGGAGTGAAATTTAGGATAAAAAGAAATGGGCCTTAGTCAAATGGACTACTCTATGTCGGCCAAAAAAAGAAGGTGGTCTAGGATTTAGATTCTCGCCTTGTTAGATGCAAGCCTTAGCTGCAAAATTGTACTGGAGGATGCTAGTACACCTCGACGACCTGTGGACTTTGGCGCTAAGAGCCAAGTATGCTGGTGGGGACCCCTCAGAAGAGATTGTGCGTGCTACCCTCCCCACAAAGGGCTCATCTATCTTACAGGTTATTAAAATAGGCCAGAACATAGTTAAAAAGCAATTGTTTAGTTAAAAAGCAATTGGTCTGGATAGTCAACAATGGGCAATTTGCCAATTTCTGGACTAACTCGTGGGATGTAGCCCCCTCGCTTATTTTACAATATCCTCAACTCATTCCTTTAATGAAGTAAATGCATGATAGTGGATGGAGGGAAGTTTCCCAATATGGAAGATGGTCACCCAATCCTTGGGAAAGTGAAAAGGAATGGATTCCACTTTCTGAATGGCCACATGTAATCCAACATGAACATCAACTTTTATTGCAAAATCTTTTCAGTAATTGTCCTCTTTCTTCATCTCCATTTCCTGACAAATTGGGACGGGGAACTGATCTATTGGGCCATTATACTGTTTCTAAAGGCTATGCGTCCTTGGTGATTGATAATCCTCACCCTTTAAAGTTCCTTGTGGCTTTTTATTCACAGGCGGCTTTTAACAGTGTATCAGCTTATTAAGAAAGGATTTTATGGACCTTTCAAATGTATTATATGCTTGCAAGAGGAGGAATATTTAACTCATCTATTTTTCCTATGCCCTTGGGTAGTTCATACTTGGCGACAATTGGCAACTGTTTTCAAACTGAGGTGGCAGAACTTTGATTGTCTTGAACATGTTATCAAAGAATGGCAGAGGATGCTTCCTACAGAGCAAAGACTGCGTCCGGTACTGTGGAGTGGGATTTCTCTTCTTCTTTGGAATACTTGGAAAGAAAGAAATAACAAACTTTTTCAGCAAAACAACAAAGATGGATCCTATATCTGGGAAAAAATAAAAATAAATATAGTTGAAACTCTTAAATATAAGATCTTGTTGCCTAACACCCTTTCTCCGAGTTGGGATTATATTTGTAATCAGCTTGCGTTGGATCCAAGAGAAGCCACTTTACCCCGGTCTCATACTAGAAAGGAAAGAAAGAGGGACAGCCAAGTCAGGGCCCCTCCTTTGGGATATGGACAATTGAATACGGATGGTGCTTCTAGAGGTAAACCAGGCAAAGCTGCTATAAGAGGAATTGGTAGAAACCATGGGGCAATTCTTTTTTGCTGTTAGTTTGGGTGTTTCGACCAACAATGTAGTTGAGCTTAAAGTTATCTATAAAGGCATGCAAGAGGCGGCAAAGTGTGGTTAGTTGAAAATTCAAGTTAAATCTGATTCCCAATTGGCCATCCAGGTCCTATCTAGTAGCAGACCTACTCCTCCACCAAATTGGCAAATTTCCAAAGAAGTTTGGAAGATCAAGAAACGACAGGAAAATTTTATTGAGGTGCGGTTTGTTCATATTCCCCGAGAGAGAAATAAGATTGCTGATGCTTTGGCTAATTGGGTTCTTGATAATCACGATATCCAGTGCTACGGCTTACCTCCTTTATGGTGGTCTAACAAGCTACAAGATGATATCAGATACTTTTTCACTTGGAAATCTCTCAATGAAGAGCGCAAATGTCTTTTTGATGTATAATGCTAAGGCTTGGACCAATAGTTTTCAGGCTTGGCATACCCATATGTGTAAATTTGGATTTCATCTAATATAATTTTTTTGTTTTAAAAAAAACAAAACTTTTGAGTAGACTTGTTCCATTATATAGGTTTCATTTTCTATTTTGTCAAGGGCCATGGCCATTTGGTAATTAGAGCCTAACCCCCCTCTTTTTTCATTCGGATATTTGATGGTGTTGAAAGCCACCATCAAAATCAAGTTTTGGGTATTCATATTTTTCACCCAGGCTGTCACCATGTCCAATATTTGGATTCTATCGTTTCCAGCTGGAGTGATGTACATATTTAGAATATTTTTCCTGTACTGCCATTCATGCAAATAAAAAACTGCATATTTACCATAAGGAAAGCTGTGGTCAGAGATTAGAGCATACCTTGCCGGGGTTGAATGGAAAAGGTTTATGGCCTTTGGGTTGAAAGCAGTTTGTTTGTTGTATCACATCCCTTTGAATTTTGAAGTGTTACCTTTTTGCAGAGCTGACTTGAGCATACTCTTGGAGGAGAATCATATCAATATTGTCTTTATTATTATATATGTGAAAACAGGAGTTTGTTGGGCACACCTAGGCGCGTTATATTCGATGAGAGAATTTGCATCAGGAATCAATCATGGGGTCAGGTTTATTTCTGCAGTTTCCTTTGTGTCAGCTGCTTTAGGCGTTCAAAGTTGTATCATCCATTCAGCTATTCTTGTTATGTTCTTGCCTTCTTCCATGTCAATCTGCTCACGAGATGTTTTTCTTTTGTTTGGTGTTTGGTGTTTGTTTTTTCAGTTCTCAGATTTGTAAATTTATCAGGATTAAGTCCTCTTGTGCATTATGTTGACTCTTTTTTCTTCTGTTTCGAGTGTCCATACTTGAGAGGTCTTGGAGGAGAATTTTACTTAAGATACTTTGGGGCCGGTGCTAGCTTTTTCTTTTCCTTTCTTCACCAGATCCTTGAGTGAGCTTTGTGTGTTTTGCATTCCTTGTGACTTAGAATTCGCTAGTGCTTCAAAGGGACTGTGGAGAGTAAGAAAAGTTGTCTGACTTGATTGCCCATTTCCTTTTCTTGTATGCAAAGTTTGAAATTTTGTGCTGTTCTGATTTTGTGAGCTATCTGAGTTCTTACTTGGCTGACTTGTTTCTCCATTTTCAAATGGTTTGTCCATAGGTTGTTGCTGGGTGTGTACCTCCTTAGCAATGTGTTATGATGGAACTTGTTTTGGTTGTTTGGGATAGACTGTTGCTAGGTGTCCATGCTCATGACAGAGGCAACATCTGAACGAGATATTTTCATAATCTAGGAGCTGTTCCCATTTGATCCCCTCCATTTCCAGAATGATTTTGCCTTGCATAGGATTACCAAAATCAAGATTGATGCGAATTCTGGTATAGTTGAGGGCTCAAGGGTTTCATGTGAACTACAAAGCTGTACTTTACTCTCTAATAACAGATCTTATCTTCTTGAGGATTGATTCATTCCAATATTCATTGAGTAACAGGGGCAGCCAGATCCATCCAGGGACTGTGCTTGGGAGATCTGTAAAATTTAAGGCAGGTGACTAACGTTTCATTAAGAGGCCTGATTTGTTCAGGAACCAGGGTCCACCTTGAAAAGCTTTGTCTCTTTGTTGTTAGGAATTTAATATTACCATGAAATATCCTTTTGGCATCATGGGGATGTTAACTGAGCCATAAGGTTTCCAGCTATCTTGTAAACACATCCTGAGAAGCTTTGGCTGTGGGTATGCTCTCATGAACCTGCAAATGAGGGCTTTCTTCTTTAAGAGCCAAAGTATGTTTCTATTTCATCAATGGTAAATGGGACTTTTGGGGGAGTCTCCATTTTGAGATTGCAACTATTGGTTTTTTTGTGGGGAAGTTTGGCCTTGACATTGTTCAGTGTGCATGGTATTGCAGAAATTTTTGTAGTTCCTCGTTGCCAAAATTAGGAATTTCATTGGATGCTGCTGTTTCGAAGTTATGGATAGCTGGTAAGGATGAAGAGGGGGATCCAAGGGGCCATAGTCCCCCCTCTATGGTGAAGGCTGGTCCTATTCAGCTCAAAGATGATTTGGAGAAAACAGATCTGCAGCGTGTTGGGCAGAATTTCAGGTTTTGGGAGTGGGTGGTGGGGAGAGCATGAGAAATGTTTTTTTCTCCTTACAAAAGATATCAATTAAATGTATATTGAAGACTTAACATGAAGTAGCTCATTGTCATCTTATATCTGTTAAAAAAACGTGGATTTCTAAGTAGTTCATATTGTTATTGTATATCCTCCAGAAACAAGTGGTATTTGCAGCATTTGCAAGCCTTGGCTCACTGTTCAGATCTGTATAAAGCTCATGGACACATAATGTAGCTTCCAATTGCAAATCAATACTCTACTCTCGAACAAAGAGGGCATTATTCCTATGATACCTTTAAAAGCAAGAAATAGGTGGATAGATAAACTGTTAGCTCCAAAATGAGATGAAATTATTCTATTTTCATTGCAGGATGCTATGGAGTGATCCTGGTTATGTTAGGAACGAGAATATCTCCTCAGAAAGCACAGGGCAGACTATACTTAGAGTAACGGGAAGTGATAAATCAAAATTTGAGGTGAGGAAACTAATTTGTGAAGTGATCTTGAAAATAAAAGGGAAAATAAACACATTTCTTCTGTCATTTTCATGAGAAGTATTTGTTGCTTGATCATACTTCCGTTGCATGGGCCTTGCTTTGTGCTGACACCTATTATGCATGTTCTGAGCCTTGGAGTTGTATTTTGCAGGGCCATTTTATTGGTACAGGCACAAATATTCAACCAATTGATGGTAAATATAAGCATTTAAGATTATGGTATAGTATTGTTTGGTGTAATTGTTTCTCATACTGAAAATGAAAAAGACATATAAATGAGTGGCTAAACAAAATTAGTGTCACCATGGTATGTGGGTATATGTACACCATTTTTCAAAATAAAACAGGGTACGGGTAGGGAGGTTTGTGTATGAAAATAATAATAATAATACATATATATCGTATGTTTTTAAATTTTCAAAAAATCAAAATATAGCATAAATGAAAGCAAACAAAAAATATGCCAAGAAAGTTGAAGCTAGTTAAGATCCAAAATCAGACTGGTCACTGAAGTGCAGCATTGAGAGACAAGAGTATTATGATTGACACTGATATGATAATATATTGGCATTCAAGAATTAAGAATGATGGCAATTGAAAAAATTACAGCAAGTGCATTGTGCCGTTAAAACTTTTGGGTTGATATGATGCAGGACCCCCTCATCAGCAGCATTGTCATCCCCTCCAAGTCCTCCATCAGGTACTCTCCAAATACCAATCACTCTCAAGCTCTAGCTCATATACTGGTTGCATAAATGGAGATAATTATTTATGCCATTTGGTTCACTTTCATCATCATCCATACACCATATTCACATCAATTATGAATTGTTCCAAACTACGTCTTCTTTTCCTTTTCTTTATAATGGAGAACTTTGTCTTTCATGAAGTAGAAGACACTAGATGAACTACCCTATGAGAGTGAACAGCATCACCCTCTATGCACTCCCTATGCTTACCAACCCAACCAGCTAGATCAACATATTCACATCAATTACAGCAAGTGCATTGTGCCGTCAAAACTTTTGGGTAGATATGATGTAGGACCCCCTCATCAGCAGCATTGTCATCCCCTCGAAGTCCTCCATCAGGTACTCTCCAAATACCAATCACTCTCAAGCTCTAGCTCATATACTGGTTGTGTAAATGGAGCTAATTATTAATGCCATTTGGTTCGCTTTCATCATCATCCATACACCATATTCACATCAATTATGAATTGTTCCAAACCACGTCTTCTTTTCCTTTTCTTTTTAATGGAGAACTTTGGCTTTCATGAAGTGGAAGACACTAGATGAACTACCCTATGAGAGTGAACACCATCACCCTCTATGCACTCCATATGCTTACCAACCCAAACAGCTAGATCAACATCCCCATTCTCTTTGAACAAACATCCAAAACCAATATCCCCCTTAGTGGGGAGGTCATGTCCTGTCGCACAACAGCTCCCCATGGTTCCATTAAAGCATCCATGACAAGAGACTAAGAATAGGTATGCAGGGATGAACATACTGAGATTCTTCCTCCAGCATGCACAAAAAACAATTATCAGGCCAAGCTTCCCATCGAGGATGACTATTGGTAGAATGGAAACACCATGAAGATACACTTTTCTCCGGAAAAAATGGAAAGGAGGTTATGTTTATTAAAGAAAGAGCACTAATCTGCAGGTTCGTAAGTGCATATCCTGGATCAAAACTGTTGAGAACATGGACCCAAGCAAATTAAAAACAGCAGGTTCAGTTGATGCTCTAATGGTGTCAAAGGGATACTTCATGGGCATCTTTGCATCCCGAGATGAACAGAACTTAGTATTCCAATAAGGGCTCTAGTTTTCCAACATATTCAGTTTATTCCGTATGTCCTTGTCTTCAATCCCACTGATGAAGTACTGGGCACAATACTAGCGTGGATATGATCATCCCTGCTGCCAATTGAATTTTAGGATGACTATTCACTAAAAATGTTAACGATAACATTGGTGAACCGTAAATGTATTGCTTCATTGCTCATGACAACCAATGGGTCTCCACCATGCATGTATTTGTGTGAATCTTGATCAAGAAAAGCTAATGCTAGACAAAATCTCCTTGAACTTGGTGGAATTGATTGGGAACCCATTGACTATGAAAACATTCCTTCTTTCTACAAGATATGCCGTGCTCATGAATATCTTGCACGAGTTTACCCCACTATTCCAGTGGAGACAAAGAAGATGGATAATGTAAGCACAAGCGCTGAAGCAGTTGAAAAATCAGACCAGCACTCAAACGAATCGGAACTATGAAATGCAAGGAGTGGCTACAAGAACTCCCCAATGCAATACAAAGAAGGAAGGCATCTCAGTTGTAGGAACAATCCTGATTGTATGAGAGACAAAGAAATATATATGTATACACCATATTTTTCACTCTCATTAACTTTTCTCGTTGCAGGTACCATTGGCGCATTAACCTCCTTGAGTGATGTCTCACAAGGCATTACTGGGAGCAAGGTGTGTATTGGAAATGGTTGGGTTGGTTAGTAGTATTTGTGAGAGAGATTTGTTAATGCAGTCTTTGATACCTTAGATATCCTATCCTTTATATCTCCTTGTCATTCTTTCACTACCTACTTTTATGTTTCCTTACTATCCTTTTACTATCACCTACATATCTACTTACAACCCCATACCTCTATCGGATCACCTTCATATCAGTTCCAAAGTCTTTCTTGCACCTCACAATCCTTTCTTTAGGACCCCTTCATTTGTTATGCATAGAGCCAAGGGCATTGACCTCAATCGATACTATTTGGTTGTACTTTTTAATGGCCGATTGCATCAACCACGGTTGATATCGTCATCTATGAGGAGCTGTAATGACTAATCATGAACCCTATTTATAAACTTCTTTTAAGAGCATTTACGAGTCATCATGTCATCATCTATCGGTTTGATTGCACTTTCCAAGCTGCTTTCAAGGTCTTAAAGATTTAGGTTTAGTGTGCTTACATTTGGAAGGTTATCTTTGGAGCATTGGGTCTAAGACACTCAAGAATAAGCATTGCACTAGCAAGGTTCACCAAGTCTTTGGAGTCTCCAATTGTGGTTTACTTAGGTCTTCTTTCCATCCATCTTGTGGTCCTCTATATAAACTCTCTCATAAGGTGCCACTAAACTCGGGGGTTTCAATGTGCCATTGGTGTCTTCCTTGATAGTGTTGCCGGATACACCTTCCCCACTACAAGGGCATATGTATCTACTTGCCGGATATGTATACAATTTGGGTGTATCTTAGATACGGCTTGGATATCCTACCCAGATACGAACCTGTAATTGTGCTGTATCAGATACAACTGGATACCGTAAGTAGGCAAATTATAGCTGTATTTGATTTAAAGTAAAAACAAAAAATAAAAAAACCCTTAACAAGGCTAAAAAGATGCTAAAAACTGCAAATGATCTTCTATAATGCATTTTAGCATCAACAATTGAGGACATGGAGGTGAGAGTGTTGATTTGCTCTTTTACTTCAAGCTTTTACATTGGCTCCGATCAACATGCAATTCTTTTTATCTGTTTCTTTTGGCCTACTTTACTTCTTTTCTTTCATTTCGTCTATTTTCTACTAGCCTACACGTCCTGCAATTTTTTTAATCCATTGTATACCTAAGTAGCCGAAACGTTTTGGATACAGGAGTGGGAGTGGGAGCGGGAGCGGGGTATCCGATACGCGGAAATGGCAAATTTTTTTTTGACCTCGGATACGGCAGTACAAAAACTATATAAAAATTAAAAAATATATAAATTTCAACCTTCTAAATAGGAATTTAATTATTAACCACATATTATGCATATGAAAGACAAGATAAAAGATAAGTTATAAGCTAAATAAGTGAATAACCACAAAAAACAAGCTAGGATACCGATAAAACTTAGAAACTTAAAAGCTTAAAAGTTAAATTAAAATACTTAAATCGAACACAATGTGAATGTCATGAATCTCATGATATATTAAATTCAATCATAGATCAATATTCAAAGTTCAAACTATCTTTCATTGTCAATATTTATTATTCATCATATTCCTCTTCATCAAGAGGATCAAGATCAGCTACATCATCATCATCATTATGTGGTTCATTAGAACCACATGGGCTCGAACCACTCGCACTAGGGCCACTGCTAGTTGCACCCCCTTGTGCATGTAGGTCTCGTGGTGCCACAAAACTCCCCTCATCATCATATGCTCCATGGTGGGAAATGGAAGCATCCAAGTCAACTATCTCTGGATCAATGTCCCAATGTCTTGTTGACCCTTCCTTGTACTCTGGCTGCTTGTGGGATAAAAGGCGCAAGTTGGAATGTATGTATACCAAATCTTCAGCCCTTTTAGCTCCCAACCTGTTGCGTTTCTGTGAGTGGATGAAACTATATGTACTCCAGTTGCGCTCAGAGGAAGATGAACTTGCAACCTATTAAGGCAACCCAAACTTCAAAGTCAATGCAAAGTTCAACTTCAAATTTAAACACTCAAACTTAAATTTTAAAAAACTAAAAGAAAAGAGAATAAAAAAATTAAAAACTTACCTGTGCCAAGACCTTGATTGCAAGAGGTTGTAAGTAAACCGATGAAGTACCATGGAGGTACCACCACATATGAGCATCCATCTTGTATTTGCTCCGAAGAGCGAGAAGGCTATGACCCGTTTCTGCTATGAAATTGCCAAACTCTACCATAACCTGGTCTTGGGCCTCAGGATCAGGGAAGAGCCTAGCCAATGCCGCCATATATCCCTCACTGACTTCCGCATCCCTGTATGGTGCTACCCTCCCTGGCAAGGAAAGGATCTCTGTGCTATAAAATCTAGGAGTCAATGCAAAAGCTAGTAGATGTAATGGGGTGGTCATTTTGTTCCACTGCTCAATGAGGATTGACTTCACTTGTTTGAAAAATATTTCCTCGAGATCTTGTTCTTTTGCATTTATGACGGCTTTTATCTTCTCAATCATTGAGTCGATGCCGTCATATATCTCTCCTAGACATGGTTGATCTGTGTCAGTAAACCGGATCATGCTCATAATGGGCTCCGTAAAACTCAACAAATAATCCACTCTATCCCACCAAGGGTCCTCTAAGATCAGGTTCTTCACTTTTTGAGCCCGTTGAGTGTTTGATTGCCTCCATACAGACCAAAGATTGGATGTTACCATCCTCATGAGTGCCTCTCGCACCTTCACTAGTCGTCTCAAGACGATTGTGTGTGATGCAAACAAAGTCTCAACAACCTAATAAGAACGAGGAACAAAAATTAAAAATAAATTATAAAATTGAAAGCTAAAAGAATACTAAAAAACTTATATTAAATTTTAAATTAAAAAGAAAGAAAGAAAGCTTTTCCTTACCTTCAGTAGCTCCAACTACGAGAATGATCTAAAAATGCCCTGTGACATGTGGTGGTTGGTGACAAACATTTGGATCTCTTCAGCTTCTGCATACACTTGCTGGATCCACTCTATTTTGTTTGCCATTTTCTTTAGCATTAAATTCAATGAATGCACAACACAAGGTGTCCAAAAAATATGCCCATACCGTGCCTCAACTAGCATCCCCGCAGCTTTGCAATTTTTGGCGTTGTCCGTTATGACTTGGACAACATTTTCAGGTCCCACTGCCTCAATGGACTCAAAGAGAAT
The DNA here is from genome assembly GCA_019776745.2 of Taxus chinensis. Taxonomy (NCBI): domain Eukaryota; kingdom Viridiplantae; phylum Streptophyta; class Pinopsida; order Cupressales; family Taxaceae; genus Taxus; species Taxus chinensis. The sequence goes on along the minus strand of CM034147.1, from coordinate 245,691,589 downwards.
GTTGGCTATGAATTGGGCATCCTTCACTTGCCCCTCACAATCAACCGCTTTCAAAAACATTGCCCCCTTAGGGCATACTGCAATCACATTGATTAAAGGGCGGTTTCTTGCATCTTTCCATCCATCAGAAACAATGGACACACCAGTTTTGATCCATGAGTCCCTAATTGGTTGCAAGGAGGTTTCCACACATTTTTTTTGTTTATCCAAAAGGGTGGTGCAAATCTTCTCATATCCTGGTGGTTTATACCCTTTTGGTGCCTCATTGATGGCTTTCAACATCTCATGCCAATAAGGTGATCTCACAACATTAAAAGAAAGCCCATTAGCATATACACACCTTGCAATGTGTTCATTTGCAATCTCCCTACTCTCATTCTGAAAGGCCTTTTCCAATGGCCCTTTTGTCTTACTTTTCTTTCGTGCAAGGGAAACATCCTCATCCGTGGAGATAGGAGCCACAAATGGATGTGGCATGGCCACAATTGGGGATCCACTAGGTGATGGAGCAACTGGAGGCCTCGCTGAACGAGATGAACCTCCTCTTTTGGCCAATGGATGACCCGCTCTCATAGCCACTTTTGCCTCTGCATCTTCCTGCTCTTTGATATATGCCAAAACTTTTGCTTTTGGCACCCCAACATTATTCCTCCCCCTGCATACTCTTATACCATTACCCGTTATGGCACACAAGTGGCTTTTCACCCTACTGTAAGAGCCTTTGAATACTCCATCACACTCATTGCATTTCCATTCAAAACAACCACCACCTGCTTTTTTTTGAACTATTGTTACGTGCCTCCATAACGGTGAATTTGGGTCAAAGTCCTTGGCCAAAGATTGCCCAGAAGAAGCAGAACTTGTTGTTGCCATTGTAGAAATACCTATAAGGTTCAAAAAAAAAATTAAGCAAAGAAAACAATGGTATGCAATTGCATTGTGATTGAACAATGAAAATTAAAAAAATTAAATAGAAAGAGCAAAATAAAAATGAACATAAGCAAAAAAATGTAATGTGTGAAAGATTAAATAATAAAAAAAATAGAGAAACAAGGCTAGAAATTAAAAAAAAACTTAGTAAATCACAAATCCTTCACAAATCCTCCTCCTTTGCAGCTCCTCACACTCCTACAAGCTTAGCAATAGCTCCTCAAACCCTAGACAAGCACAATGCAATTTTGGAGAGCCACAATGTGAGTTTGTTTGCTTTATGTTTTGTTTTTGTGTTGTTCTTTTGTTTTATTGTTTAGAGTTAGCTTTTAGGTTTTAGATTAGAAGAATTTTTAATTTTTTATTGTTGTGGGGCTTTAAAAACATGAAATAAATTAAAAAATACGTTTTTTTATGTGGGAGCGGGCAGGGAGCGGCCAGAGGGCGTGCAGAAATGCCCGGGTACAGCATAGGCCAGAGGGCGTTTCCGCAGCCCCTGGCCGCTCCCACTGCCGCTCCCACTGCCGAGGCCCCCAACCACGTTTCCGGTAACGTAGTTGTATACCGAACTTCCTACCTTCCTGTAGGTTGGTAGTGTGTAATTTGCATGTAATTTTAATCTAATGTATAAGTTTGTTTATAATTTAAAATTGATAATATTATTAGCATATTCTTAATTTATAATCTAGATTATTATAATAATTTAAATGTTATATATTATGTTGTATCCATATTAGGGGTTGTTAAAAACTAGTCATATCCGTATCCGCATCTATATATATATCCATGCAACTCTGCATAAAGGTAATCATCTCTTACCTTCGTTATCCGTTATGTTAAATTTTGACTTGATTGATTATGTTGATGTATAATGTACATAGACAAGGATAGTGTAGCATAATTTTTTCTATTGCATTATTTTATATCGGCCCTTGCCTTACATCGGCCCTGTGGCTTACAACCCTAATTTATGTCATTAGATCACTTTGTTTATCTTGCAACCCTAGTTTAGATCTCTTTGTATACACGTTATCTCTTATTGATCTTACAATCAAGATACTAGTAGGACTCCATCCCCTATCGTAAACTTGGGCTTTAAGACCCTATGCCTTTGATAGAATGTGGATGACTGTCTTCTATATCCACGACTTTTGCACCCCTTTGGTTACTTCTTTTGTGTGTAGGTCTTCAAATGGTCTTCATTCTATATCCTAAGCTATATTATTGAGAAGAGAGAGTATAATCTATACACCTCAGCCCACATACATTTTGGTGAACCCGATGTGAATCCTACTCCACGGTGAGTGAGTTATATTCACATTTATCTCCTAGCATATCTGCTTGATATTATCCATGTATCATTTTAATACCAACTTCTAAATCTACTTCAATATCTCATTTTTTCTAGCTATCTCAGCTTTACTCTTTTCAATAACTAGCATCTATATAGCTCCCAAACCAATGATTGGGACTCTCTACCTAAGATAACACACTTCTAAATGTTCACAATATATCCGGAACTTATAGAATGTCCACTATATCCCATTTGAACCAACCTATATAAGAGGAAGAATTGGACCAGGAGGATGAGCTGATAGATAACATCTATGCCAACTACACACCCACAATGTAACAATTCATCCAAAATTTGCCTCACTTTGTTGGAAAAACTTTGGAATCCATCAAAAAATGCATGGATGATTATTACATTCAAAACAATCCTATCTTACATATCTTCTCAACCAATGGGGCGAGCCAAAGCATGTCTTGCCCCATCTTCTCATCCCATACACATCCTTCCTATTTCTCCGTTGTAAGTGCAACCACTAACATTACCCCTCTTCAAACCAATCAACTCAATTCACCTCATCAATCTACCAACATTAGTCAACCTAACAATACTAATAAAACCAATCCCTTTGTGGATCCAAATTTAACTAATCCTACGAATCATTGATCAAACAAGTCAACAACAAACCATTAACAACAATCAATTCTTTCAAATTCAAGCCAACCTTGCTCAAATGAACAATCGAGCTCAATATATTTAGTGGGGAGTGCCAAATCAATGTAGCCCCCACCTCCATGTGTTGGTCCCAATAGGATCCCTCTTCCTTAACGACCCCTAACTAACAAAGTTCTTCCTACTTGTATTGGTGTTATGGACATTGGAGCCCTTTCTCCATCCATCCCTTATGACGGATCAACTAACCCTACTCTTGACACAAAGGCTTTTGACAATGCCCACAAGGATTGGATTGAGGCTAACTCTTATGCGGCTACCAAAATCCTACCTAAGACCCTTATGGGTGATTTGTTAGATTGGTACCATACCCTTCCTGCTAATTCCATTGTTGAACTTGAGGGTTTAGTCAATGCCTTAGCTGAAGAATTTCACTATCACAACTTACCTGAAAACAACATTAACATCTTTGTCAATTGTAAACAATCTGAGAAAGAAACCCAACTTTTCATCAAACCATGGAAAACCTTATGCAACAGAGCAGGGCATAGCTTATTTGACTATAGTCTCTTTTAACTTTTCCTCTTGGCTTTAGAACCTCGGCTTCAATACAAGTTAGGCTCTTCTCTCCATTCACTTTGGAGGAGGCCATTGCACAAGCTAAGAGAGAAGACTGCCTTATGCGTAAATTTGAAAAATCTCAATCCAAACAATAATCTCAGATAAATCTCAACATCCTCATGAAACCTCAGAATCACAATGGTATGGATGGCGGGTTCACAAACACTCCTAACTCTGGTAGTACTTCCCATGGAACCATTCATAACATTGATCCTGCCCCTCCTCAACCAAAAGGTGGCTCTTTCCTTCCCATCATCCTCCCATAGGAATGCTAATCCTCCCATAGGAATTTTTAGCATCCTCTTAACATGAAAGAGTTGCAAAGACATTTACCTATGCCGTTCTTATAGCCTATGGACCCCTCCCAACCTATCCCTCAATGTTATGGCAAGAATCTATTTTGCTGGTTTCATGCTAATTGGGGCCATTCTCATGAAAACCATAAAGCACTTAGAACTCATGCCTATGCTTTCTTGCTTGGACGTGATTTCGATCATGAAGTCGTGGCTCAAGAAAGGCATAATGAGGTTGTTAATGTGCAAGACAAAGCACAATAATTAAATCATCATGATGTCGTCCATAAGAGTAACGGGCATCTTAACATCTATAAAAATCCTTTGCCCGATCATTTTAAGTCTGAGACAACCTCTTGATCCAACCATGAGAAGAGAAATTCAACCTCATCAACTAACAACATTGAAACCAGCTACAACCCAACTATTGGTCAAATAGAAAATGTGTTTAATATGCAAGGCATGAAATGAGTGATCGCTTGCATCGATTCCACATATCCTCCCTATCAACCTCATACCTACAAACTATTCAGGCCTATCCTATAGGTTAGAATTTACTAACGCAGGCTCATGAAACGTTAAATTCTGAAAAACCAATTAAAATCAACGCCATCAAACATCCTGAAGCTATAGGGTAGATGCTGTCCCTGACTGCATCGGATACTCTTCCAACTGGGCTGATACCGTTGTTTGGGTTGCATTGGCCATCTAGCACAACTGATGCCATACATTCAAAGAAAAAAAAAGCGTAGATCAACCTTTGCTCTTAGTCTCTTTAGACCTCATTATCATCGAGACTCCTTAGGTTAGTCCAACATCCCACAACCTACTTATTAGAATGAAGAAAAGTTCCTTGGTTGGCCCTCGCCAATACTCCTACTTGTTAGAATGAAGAAACTGAAGAAAAGAAACATAACGATGGATGGGATCCCATCTTGAATACGAAAAACTTCTTAGACACCAGAAGCTGGGATGACAAACCAAACAATCCCCCTTTGTCTCCTGACTGCTATGCTAGCTGCTGCTGCTTGATTATGATTTGTTTTATGATCTCGTGCTAGTGGTTTTATCACTTTTTTTGATTAAAAAACACTTTTATTGTAAGTATGATTGTACAACCTTAATTTTGCTGCCTCGATGTGACGAGTAGTATAGGGTGTGATTTATTCCACCCATGTTTATTGTATGATCAGCGTTGTATTAGATTTAAAAAAAAAACCACCACATTTATATTAATATAAGGTACAAATTACAATGCCAAACAATTATACTCATACTCGAGGAAATATCCATAGATTTCCAATAACAAATAAGAGAAGAAAGATAGCATATCTGCAATTTAACCATCATGCAATTTCAAATAAAGGATCTGCTCAATGTGTTGCTGTTTCTTCAGAGACCACATCAAAGGTACATGACCAAGTTGTACTATATTTTTTTATTAATAAAAGCACACTTTTCAATAAAAAAGATAGAAGAATATGTAAATTCAAAAGATGTGTTAGAAATAAGTAGATCTAATAAAATCTGAGAGGGATCAATGAAATTAAAAGATATGGCAAAAATAAAGAGGACACCTGATAAAATCTATGAGAGATCAAAGAAATTAAAAGATGTGGCCAAGATAATAATAACCATCTAATGCAATCTAAGAAAGGTCAAGAAAACAAAAGATGTGATCGAAAGGAAGCACTGGAATGAGTAGGATCACAATCAATGTTTGTGTTGGGCTTTATCGGGAGATAAACCACTACCATCTAATGTCATGATTAGGGTGAATGGAGATGGTATGGATGTGGAGGGTTTATTTGTGAGGAAGGCCTGAAGGTCTTACAATCATACTCACAAATCTTCGAGGGAGCCAATATCAAGGAAGATAAAATATGTAGTAGTAGTATGTAAAAGGAGCAAGAGGCATGGTCATCTATTGACAATATCCATCAAGGGGAATAGAGAGAGTGATCACTAAAGAAGGAAATAAGGTGCTGCGGCGGTGATACAAAATCCTTAGTGGAGAATGAAACTATCTAATCCATAGGGTACAACTAAGGGATTTTTTCATCAAGGTATGAAGGAACCTATGTATGTGGGTTCATCTTAAGCTAGCTAGTGAAGTATAAAGATATATCCCATTTTAGTTATGAGATGCAATGATAACAAAGGTGTTTTGCACCTTCCCACAACGTTTTCTCTATTCCTCAAGACCTCACTTAAGGAGCTATAGGCCTACTATGAGGATTAGGTACTGGCATGAAAAGGCGGGGGCACTAGATGATATATATGTGGCCTCCTACCTTAGTAAGAAAAACCTGCTGCACTCCAAAGGACCTCAAGCTCTGTAATGAGGCCAACTGTGGGGCTTGAGCTTTCAACTAGGATAGTGGGTGTGCCAAATGATATCATGTATTTTTTGTTTTTGATTGACTTTTTTTCTTATAATAATCGACTTTTTCTATTGTCTTCTGCTTGATTTTTCTTTTCATGACATGTCTTGTGACATTTTTTGGATTTTTTGTTCCTCTGATGGATTTAGAATGTTGATCAAATGGGTATGAAAGATGACCAATACTAAAGAGCTTACACTTACACGTTATAGAGCAGATCCTAGAAAATAGGATGCTCAGGTACCTCTAGACCTATCGTAAGGGAAGAGTGCGATCGCATCTTCAACCTTGTGCCTCAAGTGAGAGGAGGATTGGGAAAAGTGAAGCTACAAGGATAAGAGTGTGATATAATGAAGGATAAAGTTAATAGTTGACCATATAGAGATGTTTTCTTCATAGGAAATGAAGAATGTAAAAAATACAAACTACGCAGTCTAGTAATTGTAGATCATTGGTAATGTCATAAGATAAGAGAGTAAAACTTCGATGGGTCCAACACAACCATAAAGAGTGATAATACCTAAGTGGGAAAGATGTCACAAGGAGGTTGTAAAAATAAAGACCACTAAAGAGCTTTGGGAGGAGGGCAATAGCTGTATAAACCCAAGGGGGATAAGATATCACAAGGCTATTACAAAAAGTAAAGCTAGAAACTAAGGTGTTCAGGAAGTAGGTTGTAAAAATAAAGGCAAAAATAGGATGTGAGGTGTTAGTTGTGAAGGGAATCATTCGAACTAACAAACCTATAAATAAAAGAGAAAAAAAATAGGATGTAAGGTGCTAGCTTGGGATTGAATCATCCAAACTAATAGGCATGTAAAAATAAAGGTAAAATGGGATATGAGGTGTTAGTTGGAAATTTAGTTATCTGAACTAATATGCCTGTAAGGAAAACTAAGATGTAAGATATTAGATGGGAGTTAAATCATCCGAACTAACACGTCTATAAGGAAAAATAAGATGTAAGGTGTTAACCGAGAATTAAATCATCTGAACTAACAAGCTTGCAAAAAGAAAGAACAATATACATGATGTAAGGTGTTAGGCGGGAATTTAATCAAGGAAATTAATGGGCTTGTAAAAAAAGAAGGGATGAAATGGGATTTTTGGGTAGTAGATAAAAAGTAAAGCTAGGTAGAATGGGGACAAGTAAATGAAATCATAGAGGTCGTGCAATGAAACTATAAACATCCCCTAAAATGTCATAAACTTGTCACTAAATGTTGTATTGTGTGCGAATCATGGTGTCCTAGATGTTTTTAAGGACCTTTGAGATTTTTTGGTATATCTCATGACGCGCTGCTACCTTGGACTTTTCCACCCTAACAGAGATTCGAGAAAGGGCCTCTTGATGGGTGTCATCCATAGAGGGAGGGAGAAAGGTAGGGATGAGATAAAAGTAGGGGCCTTTGATTGAGAAGGATAGAAGTGAGGAAGTGATAGCTTGATTGGTCTAAAGGTTGTGTGTAGAGGTGGGTAGTCCATGGGATTGGGGACCGATATAGAAGGGAAAGGGGTAACCAAATCCTTGGTTCGGGATGGAATAGAAGGTAATTGCTGTTGATGCTACCACCAAAGTAACTGAGAAATGGCATCTAAATAAGAGCAAAGTCCATGATGCAAGATAAAATATTGAGCAGAGGGAGTACAGGATGGTTGTTGGCTTTGTTCCTCATGCAATTTTGCTTCAAGCTGCTTCATGTGCTTCTTATAAGCCCGACAATCCTTAACAATGTGCTCTAGTGCTTCATGCCATGTGTAGAATAGGGAAGACTTGTCTGAGGAGTCTGTAGTTGACATGATAGGAGGTAAAAGCGAAGGTTTAGGGGAAGGTGAGGGGGATATGATGGTACGAGATCTAATCGGAGGAGCCAACATGGGTTGTAGCTTAGACATTGGGTCACAAGGAGGATTGATAATAGGAGAACTAACAAAAGGAACCAACAAGGGTTTTGGTTCAAACTCTGAGTCACTCGTAGGTTGGAGATTAGGAGATTTTGCCAGAAGATCCATGGTGAGGTTTGGCTCGTGCTTTGTTTCGAAATGAGTAGTAGCTAGCTCCTTGTCATTGATCAATTCATCTTTGGTTCTTGGAAGCTGAAAGAAAGGTGAGATGGACAACATTAATGTTGTGGTTAAAGGAGGACCATAAAAGATTCTAGGGAAGATGCACAAATAAAGGGTTCCCATTCGTTAGAATAGCTAGAGTGCAAAGAAGAGTGTAATGACTGTTGGTATCGTAGGACCTCTGCTTTCTTAGCTCAGATGTAGCCAAATAAGAAGGGGTCATCAAGCGAGTAGTTGTCGTTGGAGTTGAGATTAGAAATGTCAATATGAAGGTATTTGATAATGGTTTTAATAGGAGGTGAAGAAGGAAGCTCCTTAGGCGGAGGTGAGGTAGAAGAGATAGTGATAGGGATTGCATTAATTGCCTTCTTGCGAGAACGAGGTCACAAAGTGGGGGGCAAATGAGAAATGATGGAGTCAAGAAGATTAGGTGATTTGATCTTGAGATTTATTTCATTGGGCTTGACATCATCCAAATTGAGGTTAGGTGGGATGTTCTCGACAAGCTTGGGATGCCCACTATATCCTCAAATGGAATCGATGGGGTAGTTAAAGCATTGATATTCACGAAAAAGAACACATAAAAGTTATTTGAGAGCAAGGATTTTGAAGACACTGTGTTGGTTAGATTGTCAAAGTTCCATGGATTGGTGTCACCTTGAATCTTATACATGGAGCCTAGGTAGGGGTATTTGATACATTGACATGTAGATGAGGCCCCATCCACTTAGATTGCCCCCTCGCATCCTCACCTTGGACTCTGATTTCGTAAAGAGTGGTTGACTTAGAGCTCATAAATCTCAAAATCTCTATATGCAAAGTGACAAATGAAAGGTTTGACTTCCTATTTATAGGTTTCAAACCAAATTTGAAACCTTTGTTTATTTATGCCCATATTTCGTAAAATTGTAATATTTTTGCCGTTGTAGCTACTATCAACATTATGGAAGAAGCATCACGACCGTGGTGTTGTAAGGAATTCAACGGTATATGGTACACATTTTTCATTTTTTTTTTTCAAAAATTGCTTATTTTTTCCAGCTTGTGAAACTAACTTTTCTTGTTCCTCTTCACGCTTCCTATCATCATTTTTTCTATCAATTGGCCTACTAGATTGGTGCATTCCCGTCGACGCACCTTATATCTCCTTTACACTTTCTACTCATAATTGCAATCTACCTTATTATCCCCCACAGGCTATCCAAACCTATTCTAGCCTTCTCATTTGACTCTGTCCAATACCCTCTGAGGAGCTCCCATTTACTTATTTAACTAATTTGTCTTCTTACAACCTACCTTATTATCCCCCATAGGCTATCCAAACCTATCCTAGACTCTTCATCGGGTTGTGGCCAGTACCCTCCCAGGAGCTGCCATTTACTTTAGATTTGTTTACTCATTTAAGTAATTTATCTTCTTGTGTTTCCTTTTAATTTTATACCATTTGGGTTCACTCATCAACTCTATATACATTATGCTGATTTTCACGAGACTCACTATGCGACCACACTCATGGGAAGGTTTGAGGCGAGTATGTTTCATTTGGTTGAGTTCCTATTTTTATCATTTATTATTGCATTACAGTCATTACTTTTGATTTTGATGTTGCATGTTCTTTTCTTGGAGACCATCTCATGTTGCACAATTGTGACACGCGACGATCTTTGGTTGTGGCATATGTATATGCTTTATTTTTTACTCCTATCGATTTTTCTCTTCCCAGGCACCATTGGCGCATTAACCCTTGAGTGTAATGTCTCTCACAAGGCATTATCAAGAGTAGGGTATATCAGAAACAGTTGGGATGTTTAGCGGTATCTGTGAGAGAGATTTGATGTGTAGTCCTTGATACCTTAGAATCCTATCCTTCATATCTCTTTGTCATTTGTTTACTACCTCCTTACTATCACTGGCATATCTACTTACAACACCTTCATACCTTCGTCAGATCACCTTCGTATCAACTCTCGAGTCACCTCTCAGTCCTTTCCTTAGGACCCCATGATTTGTCATTACCTAACACTGATGACATCGACCAAAATTGATACTATTTAACTGTACTTTTAATGGTCTACTGCATAGGCCATGGTTGATGCCGTTAGCTCTGAGGAACTATAATGATTAATTATGACGCTATTTATGGGCATTCTTTAAGAGAATTTTCAAATCATCACATCATCATCTATCGGTATGTTTGTGTTTGCTAAGCTGCTCTTAAGGTCTTAAAGGTTTAGGGCTCATGTGCTTACATTTGGAAGGCTATCTTTGGAGTATTGGGTCTAGGACACTCAAGAATAGGATCTGCACTAACAAGGTTCACCAAGTCTTGTGTGTCCCCAATTGTGGTTTACTTAGGTCTTCTTGCTATTCATCTTGTGGCCCCCCACATCAACTCTCATAAGGTGCTATTAACCCTGGGGGGTTAATGTGTCAATAGTGTCTTGACAAAGGTAAGTATCTCCGACCTTCTTTTTCCTTTATGTTATAATGACTCGATTGATTATGATTGATGTATCGTGTACATAGATTAGGATAGAGTAGCATATACTGTCTATTACATTATTCTTATATCGTCCCTTGCTTTGCATCCGCCCCTTGGCTTACAACCCTAATCTATCTCGTCCCCTTTGTTTATTTTACAACTCTAGTTTAGATCTCTTTTTATGTACATTATCCCTTATTGATCTTCTTACAATCAAGATACTAGTATGGCTCGATCCCCTATCCTAGACTTAGGCTTAAGAACTCCATGCCTTTGATAGAGTGTGGATTACTGTTTTTTAGATCCACAACTCTTGCACCCTTTTGGTTATATCTTGCTTGTGTGTAGGCCCTAGAATGATTTTCTTTCTATATCATAATCTATATTATCGAGAAGAGAAAGAGGATATTCTATGGAACTTCTTACCCGACATACGATATACACAAGGGAGGAAATGACAACCACGCTGGCTTAGCATTGCTAGTGTTGAATCCTTTTGCAATCATGAATAATGTGGAGCAAAACAAGATGAAAGGTCTTGAGATCCAATTAAAGATGACGCCCTACGAGCAAAATGAGACTCAACCGATACATGTCTATCAATAAGATTCTCCTCTCCAATTTTGTGGTGTCTTGTATCATTGCATTCATTGTATATGCCCCACCACACCATCACCCACCGATCAAAATTTTCTCCACCCAAAGCCAAAAGGACCTCCAATAATCTAGGAGATGAATATAAAAGATAGTCCTCCCAATGACTTGTAGAACCAACATTCCCATCTTTTAGGTGTGTTGTCCACAAAGATCCCACTCAGATTGGCATAGATGAACTTGAGTTTCATGCACCATCATGTCCAGAAAACAATTCTGCCCTGCCATGCCAACAAAAAAAATGAATTTCCTAGTTTTCTTGAATTGGAAGCGTCCCTTGTTCAGGCCAGCTAGGGGCAAGCGCAGCCTTTGGGAATCACCCCTCGACTCCGGGTTCAGGTCTGATAGAATGATCACTAGTGGGACTTGGTCTCTGAAGCTCCTCCCTGCGAAAGATACAGAGCAACATAGACCATCTAGTGATCACATCTAGCGATACCGACCCTGCCAATTAAGGTTTGAGTCTCCAGGGAATACTCTTTGTGAAAGTCATTGTTCTCCACTCAGCCATGTGGAGACCTTGCGGCAGGTTCCCCTGTTTCTGAGAACGGGGGCTAAGTGGAGGGGAAACTCTTCCAGCAGCGCGTTGGAGATTCCACCCCAACTGCAATTCTCCATTGATGAGCTGGGACACTGACTGTGGCACCTAAAGGGAAAGGCGCTAATATGCAGATTTTACCACTGAGAACCTGGGTTCAAAAAAACAGGAGACCAATCAGATTAGTTGGCATTCTAATGTTGCCAAAATGCTGTTTTATGGCAGTGCTACACATCCAAACCCGAAAAGGATCAGGTATTCTAAGGAGGACCCTAGTTCATGAAGAAATCGGGATTATTTATGCAGCCGTGGTCATGAACATTCAAGCCAACAAAAGATCTTCCAAGTATAGCGCCAATAAGGGTAAGATTGCCTTCTCTCCCAAGTGAATGTTGGCAAGAATCTTCTTTAAAAAATAGATAATGCCATTGAGAATATATCAAAGCATTCGGATTCACCATCCTATCTGGGTTCCTTAACCAGGTAAGGATCCTTGTGAATATATATCTGTAAAATCTATTACCTAATAGAATATTGCTATAAACGGGAGGAATCAAATATAACACATGAAGTGACCAAAAAAATAAAAAATAGAGCACAATGAAGCAAAAGGCTTACCTTTCATTCCTCTCATTACATACTTATCTCTCTTTACATTTGGTTGGCATTATATAAATTATAGTAGTCTTGTGTGATTATTTTGTTTTTAATATGCATACTATTAGGTTAATTCCTATTTATCAGGCTAGAAATTTATATATTTTTTAATATTTATATATATTTTGTACGGCCGTTTCCTATGCCGTATCCAGGGCCAATTTTTTTTGCCGTATCCACGTATCAGATACTTCGTATCCGTACCCATATCCAAAACGTATCGGCAACTTTGCGATTATTTGGAAGCATCTATATAGAAAAAATTGACGGACATTGTCTTTATAGAGATTAGTATTACAATGCTATGGGGATTTATAAATCGACAATTAGTCTAAAGCTTGCACAGTCGATTCACAGAATTTTGCCCATTATTATTTTTTGATATATCTTGGATTATTTTATCAGGATCTTCATAGAAAGTAACTAAGGGGTTATTTGATCATTTCTTCCAAAGGACTAAACTAGCCTTTTTCTTGTTTAGGCAGGGATTGAGATTTCAAAGCTATTTTTGGAAAGTGGAGAGACGGTATGTACACATTTTCGGTTTTATCTTGTATTGCATATTTTATCTAGTTTTCAATTTCACCATGTGTTTTTTCTTCTCACGTTATAATTTATTCCATTATAACTATTAACTATGAAACCCACATGCTTATCTTTCATATCCACCCGTACTAGTGTATTTGTTTTCGACCATTTCATAGTGTAGAATCAGGCTTGTGCTTGACAAGTAGAGCTACAAGTTCAAGACAATAACTATCATTAACCTGCTAATGAAATTATCTCCTTAGTTTCTTTCTATTGGAAATCAGCTTTGCAAAACTTAAAATCTCAATAACATATTCAATTTTGACATACATACACCTAAGATACATACACACAAGTTATAGTAGACAGTTGTCATCCAATTGGTGTAGGTGATTGTGAGCACGGGCTTGAAAAACATTACCCACCATGGAGATACCAAAATGGGATGAGACTGGGTTTGAGTCCCATGTGAATTTGGCAGGATGAATACCCCTCAGACCTTGGCACTAAGCCAAAGGAGTAGACTATGTGCACACCTGATCCCAACGAGATGCTAAAATAATTCTTCAATAATTTTTATTTTGGGATAGTTTCTTGATATTTATTGGCAAGGTGAGGGGTTACACCTCTCTATGAACGGAAATCTCTTGTAGACTTGCTCAAGAAACACACAACAAAGATACATATATCCAAAAACTCTTGCAGTATTTAGAAGGGGATAAGAGGCTGTATTATGTATTTAGCCTCTAACTGTAAGGACATTTATTATGTTTTACGTGATATTACTATCATATATGTGACTACTAGCATCTCAATTATGTGTGAGCATTGATAAAAAACATGTATTACTAAAATGTGATGACTAAAACCGCAGCTCCTTATTATTTCCTTCCCTTAAGAGGAAATGGTCCATTTTTTTGTTGTTATTAGATTAAGACCCTAGTTTCATTTCCTGGGGGACTCTTAACATTTATCAGGCAATGAGCAATTGTTGTATTTCCTACAGCATATTAATTTTCCTTTTGGATGTTTCTTGTGTTTTCATCAATGAACTAATTTTCATAAAGGAAAATGATTTCTCACAGAAAGATACTAGCAGCTAAGTTTTACCCTAGCCTAATCATATTAAGAAAGGATATAAAAGGTCATTGTGGATGTAAATATATATCATGTTTTCTTATGACATATCTTCCCTCTGTTGCTGTATTATGTACTCTTTTTCTCTTGCTTATTTGTGTTCTGGAAATCATCCCTCTAGAATTTAATTTCTTTGCTATGCAATAATCATTGAAGTATGTTATGGCTACTTTCATCAGCATCATTTTCACTGTTGACTCTATGGTGCAATTGTGATTGGGTTTGTACTCCATCAGAGGATTACCCCTTATAGTTATTATGTTCAGCTGTCCCAAAAGGATGGTCCTTTGTATGTTTATTCCTTTGACTTGAAAAGATAGGACATTTCCATATTCATCTCTTATTTTATTCTGCACTTGGATGTGGTTTCATTTTGGATGTCATAAGGTACTCAGACAACACGTAAAAGTCCAGTTATGGGAAAACAGGGAGAAATCAAAACCGTTGGTTATAGGGTGGTGTACCTCTACCCTTAGTTGGAAAGCCTTGAGCCCTGAGGAACATTGTTTCCTGAATGAGGATGGTGTAATGGAGGCATAAAGGGATCTGTTCCTATTCCAATGAGGTGTAATAAAGGGAAATGCTGGTGATCATTGAATTCCAACGATAATTATTTGTGTCAAAAGATACACTGCCAAAAGAATGCTATTTGCAGAATTATGAACACAACCAGGAACACAACACAAAAGATTATGAGGGAACAACGGTTTTATTGCATCGGGAAAAGTGTACAATAGTAATGCTCTAGTAGGCAGTTTATGAGCCCAATTTCGCTCAGGTCAACACCCTTACCCGACATTAAGATTTGCTATTCATTAGGATCAAGAGAAACAGATGGTTGTTGGTTAAAACTTAACAGATCGACCCAACCGTTCATAACTTATAAGTATTGTATTTCATGCGCTACCCAAAGCTGACAAGAGAATAATGACCAATATAACAAAGTTGGTTGCCATTATGTGCAATGGATTTGATTAGTAATGGTCTACATTTATCCCCCCCATAAAACAAGTTGAAATCTGTTCTGACATT
Source organism: Taxus chinensis (assembly GCA_019776745.2). Taxonomy (NCBI): domain Eukaryota; kingdom Viridiplantae; phylum Streptophyta; class Pinopsida; order Cupressales; family Taxaceae; genus Taxus; species Taxus chinensis. The sequence continues at coordinate 245,676,303 of CM034147.1, read as the reverse complement.
TCAACCTTAAGAACAGAACTTCAAGACTGTAATGTTTGGTGCAAGTGAAAAACGGGAGGAAGACTAGGACCTGATGGCTGGTACAATTGAGTTCTAGCTCAGTGTGATCCAGTGAGACTTGTGTGTGAAGATCTTCTGGAAGCTGCTGCAAGAGTGCAGACTCTAAGTGGACAAGACTGTCCTTAGTCTGTTGTTTCAATTTTCAAACCACGCCTTTGCAATAATTTCACTTTCCCACAAACCCTTGACCATTCTACACAACCTTTATGCAACCTGCCTTTCATATAGATCGTATGTCACTGTGACTCTACAAAATAATTGTTTTTATTTTTGCGAAGACATGCTGATGTTTGTTATTCACACGGGAATTGTAGGATCTTCATCAACACCATTGTGTCCTATTCTTCCACTTGGTCACTTTGACAAAGTGGGGAATAGACATTGTGGGTCCGGCTCAGGCCAACTCTGGAAAAATAAGTATATAGTGGTATGCCACTTTACTACTATGACTAAGTGGATTGAGGCCGAACCTATGAAAACAACTGCTATGGAATGAGGTGTCAAGGTTTTTGTATGAACACATTAAATACTAGGTTTGCGAACAGTCCATAATGGAGATTGTATGAAAGATACTTGCTCAAACCCCTTGAAATTTGCCTGAATGGAGCTTGCTAATACAATAACATATATAATATATATTGCTCTTGGCTCAAATTTTCAACTGATAACATCAAAATGATGCCATAGAAATTACAGCATTCCCTAAAACTGCATAGATAAACTTAAATAAAATTAATACCTTCCGGAATACCGGGTGGATACAGAAAAGGCGCCTAGGGTTTAACCTTGGCAATATTATCTTCAAAAAAATATTCAGCCGTGTATCCCAACCTTCAATGATTTCATAATGCTAAATATTAGTGGCAACACATTTATAATAGGTCTGTAGATAGATAAATAATACAAGATTGTCCAACCTAGGAGATGGCTGGAACACCCTTGTAAATGCCTTCAAACCAAATGCTAGACCTTGCCATATAGGTTGCTGTATATCTGCCCTGAATTACAATGAATTATCTATCATCCAAAATACCTCAGAATACTGCATAAAACAACTGTCACTGAAGAAGTCGCCCCACTCTAGAAGATAGTTTGTAAAGCCCACTGCTGCAATTTATTTCTCTGTCTAACTGCTAGAATAATAACAAACCTAGGGTGAATACTCTGAAGATCCCGGAATGGAAACTTCTCTCACTAGCTCTTGGGGTGGATCTGTCACGCACCGAGGAATTAGGTTCGCAGAGGGATCTTATTCCGTCAAGCTTGGATTTTATCTGCAAACAGCTCAGTTGCTACACTGCCGGGGAAAAATAAGTAATAATGCATGAATGACCATCTTTTCACCCCTCCCAGTCGCTTATATAACTTTGCCTTATAAGCCAAAAAACCCTCCAAAGGAACAAGTCACACTTTTTCCCTAGGGAATCCTCATAATTAATAAAGTAACTTAAAGCTACTTTTCCTTTTTCAAACCAAGTCACATTTTTGGTCTTAAAGGTGAGGCACATTACGCAATAATTTATTACATTAGGATTTAAATGGCACCTTTCCTAACGATCAAAGTCACTTAACATCTTGTCTATTCGAATTAGCACTTTATATGTGCTTTCAATGGATGTTTTACTTTATTTTGAGCACTAGATATTCATACCCAATTAGCTAACACCGTCCGTCACCCTTTGGCCGTATGACCAGGGTTAGGACCTGTACAAGTTCCAAAGGTCTTGACCGAACTATCCCGAGAAAGAGGGACATTACAGTCCTCCCTTCCCGAGATTTGCTTATCCCCAATCAACTGTAGAGTTGGATGCTGTAGAATATAGACTCGCCCTCCCATGTAGCATCCTCCACTAGGCAAACTCTTTCCACCGTCACCAGGAACTCCCGTAATAACTCTATTCTTCTGAGTCTCCCCTCTCGGCTGATCTCAAGAATAGATCCTCTGGCACTAAGTTCAATCTCTCTTTCTCATCCAGGGGTGGTAACTCTGTAGAAGAAATAATGTGCTGCCCCAAGGCTGCCCTCTTGCAAGGCAAGATACATGAAAGACATTGTGTATCTTATTGTGCTCTGGAAGGCAACTCTAGCTCATATGCCACTTGCAACAACTCTCCTCAACTGCCCTGTATGGCCCATAAAAGCGCGCCTTAAGCTTTTCAGCCCCACTTCTTCTTGAGTGATGACTGCTGTTTATAATTGCGGAAGACGTAGAAAAACCATGTCTCCTACCTGCAAATGACCTCTCTAAACTCTGTGCCTATTTGCATAACATCTTCTGCTGATTCTGGGCACCGCTTGAATATTTTCCTTAAGTACCTCGCAGGATATCCTGGCTCTCTTGTAACTAATCTCTGAGCTTTGGGAGCTCTACTGTCTGTTAATACGCCATATCAACAAAAGATCATCGCATCATACCCATACAGTGCTTTGAATGAAGTCATACCAATAGCTCATATGGTAAGTGGTGTTATAGCAATACTCACATAAATATAGCAACCATGTAACCCATGCCTTCTGTTGTCCTGTCAACGTAGTTGCGCAAGATAACCCTCTATCCATTTGTTCACAATCTCTGTCTGCCCATCCGTCTGAGGGTGATAACTAGTGCTAGGAGTCAACTTAGTACCTGAACCAAGTCGGAAAAGCTCCTACCAAAATAGTGCTCATGAAGACCTGCTATCCTTGTCACTAACAATATGTTCTTCGGCAAGTCCATGCAAGCCTGAATATCCCTGTCGGAAGAACAAATCAACCACATGAGGTGCCTTAAAACTGGTTAGGGATAGTGAACAAGAAATGTGCATACTTGTGTCAATCAGATCAACTACTGCATAAATGTGATCATGTGCCCTTGCACCACAGAAAGACCTGTGATGAAATCCATCGAATATACTTTCCCACTTCTGCTCCGGAATTGGCAGATGGCTGGAGCAAACCTGTTGCAGGAGAAGAATGCTCTGACTTGGTTCTGCTGACAAGTCATACACTCACGGACATGTGCGCAAGGACATCATCCTTGAGACCCTTCCAGGAGAATCTCTCTCTAATTTGCCTGTATGTTTTAAAATACCCTGGATGTCCTGCTAAGTGGTGCATCATGGAAAGCATGCATAGGATCTTGTCCTTAAGCTTAGATTTAGGAACTAGGTAAATTCGTGCCCTTATACGAAAATCAAATCAGCTATTACGTTATATCGGCCATCCTTGGTAATTTTTTTCCATCCATAATGTCACATGTCCAAACTGTTTCTTGGAATACTCAACTAAGTATGTTGAGATTTCCAATCTGCTAAAATCTCAGCTCAAAGAACATCAGGGCATGCGTAGTATGGTAAGGTTTCCTGGATAAAAAGCATCAGCCACTACATTCTTCGTCCCTCTTAACATACTCAATGTCAAAATCATATGCTTGCACCTATGCTCACATCCATTTTTGTTGCCGGTCTTATTGAGTTCCTTTTGTTCTAAGCAAGATATTTCAAACTGTTGTGGTCGGTTCGTCACCACAAATTTTCCACCCACCAAGGTACTGTCTGAACTTTGGCCAAAGCATGTATAATGGCCAAGCATCTCCTTATCATAGGTGGAATACAGTCTCTCATTATCTCGGGCTCAACTTCCGGCTCTCATAAGGCAATAGGATGCGTGATCTTGCATAAGAACTGATACCAATCCCCTCATCCCGAAGCATCACACTCTAGAACATGAAGGGCCGTGAGAAATCTGGAAGATGCCAAAACTAGGACATGGTGCTCATAATTACCTTGAGCCTGATCAAATACTACCTGTGCCTGCATCCAACCAATTGAATGCACCCTTATCGTGTCAAGATCTGTCAATGGAGCAGTCACTAGCTGAGAAGTAACCCTTCACAAACCTCCTGTAATAGGTGCACAGTCCCAAGAATCCCCTTAGATGTGTCATGTCCTGGGTGGCGGCCAATCCAAAATTGCCTGTATTTTCTCTCTGTCCACTTTTACTCCCCCTCCACCAATCACATATCCCAGATATAGCAACTCTGTCATGCCAAACTCACATTTAAAAGCTTTTGCATATAGCAAATTAGCTTCTAATATCCCCAATATCTCATCAAGGTGGCGGATATGGCCCTCCCAAGTCTTGCTATAGACCAATATATCATCAAAGAAAACCAATACAAACTTCCGCAAGTGGCGGTTGAACACGTGGTTCATACAAGACTAGAATGTAGCTGGTGCATTAGACAGTCCGAATGGTATTACTAAAAACTCAAAATGTCCATAATGGCATCTAAAAGCGGTCTTATGCACATCCTGCTCTCTAACCTTGATCTGGTGATATCCAGATCGCAAATCTATTTTAGAAAAATAGATTTCCCCCTGTAGCTCATCTAACAGCTCATCAATACGTGGCACTGGATATTTGTTCTTGATTGTCTTGTTGTTCAATGTTCAGTAGTCGATGCGCATCCGCATGGTCCCATCCTTCTTCTTCACCAATACCACCAAAGAAGCAAAAGGATTGGAACTCGGCCTAATGTGTCCCATGTCAATAAGCTCATGGATAGTCCTCTCAATCTCATCCTTAAACCGTTTGGGGTGACGTTAAGGAGTAGTAACTACTGGTCTAGTGTCCTCAAGCTCAATCACATGCTCAAATTCCCTATATGGAGGTACACCTGGAGGTATGTCACTAAAAACTGCACTGTGCCTATTCAATAGCCCCTGTATATCCACATGATACTCTGGCTGTCCATCCTTTGATTTTTTGGTAGAAACCAAGCACTGTACTGTCCAATCAACCCCATTGTGCCTGTGAATCCTCTCGATCCTCTTTGCTGAAACAACCCTGGGTGCATCTGAAGATAAACCCAAGGTTACATTCTTCCCCTCGGACTTGAACTTGAGTTCCATCGTCTGAAAGTTAGTCCGAAACTCTCCAAGAGAATGGAGCCACTGTACACCGAGCACAAGGTTGGTTTCTCCAATACCAACCACATAGAAGTCATCGGTAACTGTATGGTTACCCATGGTGATACTCAATCGCGGAACTTGCTGCATGCATCTCATGGACTCACCATTGGCTACCACTACATTGAAGCCCTCAAAGTCTTCTGCCTGTAATCCCGCTTCTCTATCAAAGATGCATCAATGAAGTTGTGGGTTGCCCCACTATCAATGAGTACTACTACTCTTTGACCCTGCAATACTCCCCTGACTCTAAATGCCTTGTACCTTGGGGTTCTAGATAAAGTGGCAATAGTCTCATGGGGAAAAGTCTCCTCCTGCTCAACCCCTGCACTATCCAATGTCTCTCCATCTCCATCCTCCAACTCCTGAGCATCCCGCTCCTCCTTGCTCTCACTCTCCTTGAAGACCTTTATGAATTGGGCCTTCCCTTTCCCTCTACAATCATGTCCTGAAACCCATGGTGTGCGGAAATCGAAACATAGTTTCTTTCACCTCAACTCATCTCTGTCATCTCTTGATACAAATGGTCTCGTTGCTGCATCCTGCCTGGGTGGGTGCCCCTTCGGCTGTGAACCATCAACTCTCGAAGGAAATACCTTAGGATGAATTCGAGGTGGAAACCTTGATTTTGGAGTGGACAACTCCAAATCACGTGCTCTCCTAATAGCCTCATGTAAGGAAGAAGGCTCAAATGCCTTCACAAATCCTGCTAAAACGTCAGTCAACCCCTGCCATGAAGAGTGAAGTCAACCTCATCTCTGAAACATCAGATACCATAGCTGATAACCTCTGAAAATCCGCAATGTACTGGTCTAGAGAACCTATCTACCTCAAGTGAGTCAACTCTCTGAAGTGCCTATTTGGGTCCCTCCTGTCGAATCTACTCAACCTCTGTGTAAAATATGCATAAGTAGTGATATGCATGTGTCCTTGTGTGATCAACCCATAATGCCACCAGTCATGAGCATCTCCCTCGAGGTGTAGGATAGCAAACTTAATTGCATCCTCTTCATGCATGGGATTCAAGTCGAAGTAAGTCTTCAACTTCTGAATCCAAGACTGCGCAGTACACTTCTTAGAACCATCGAAGTGTGGAATAGAGATTTGTCCCAATCTCCTCTGAAACTCAGGTACCTGTGTCTGGTGATCTCTCCTGAGCCTGCTACCAATCTTCATTTTACAATACTCCTGAAATGGCATGTTATCCCGGAAATCCTCACTCAATGTCTGGTACCTCTTCCAACAAGATTCCTCATCCTCAATGTCTGCGGGCTGTCGTGTCTGTGAAACTTCTGGATCCTTCAAAAAAGAAGGCTCGTGGAGTCCCAAAGGTCTGGTAGAAGCATGAGGGGACCCTTGTCCTGAATGTCCACTCTCACCTCTATTACCATGCTATCCCATATTGCTAGCTTCCCCTTTGTCCATCCTACCCTGGGCTAATCTTTTCGTGAGCTAGCTCAAATAAATGTTAGTGGTTTCCTGCTGTTTTACCATGTTGGTGAACAACTGTTTCATTAGATCCACACCCATATCCTCACTATCTTTGTCTCCCATCTTTCAACCCCAACAGGGTGGAGAAACAACTGCTCTGATACCACTGCAATATCCCTTATAGGATATCACTTTAAAATATGCAAAAAACAAACAAATTGCAGCCAAATAGAAATCTGATTTTTGCAGAAAATTAAATCTAGGGCAGCGAATAGAAAATAATGGACAACTCCGAAAATACTTGCCCAAATCTCTTGAAATTTTAAATGGAGCTTGCTAATACAATAACAAATATTATAGAACTGTTTTTGGAATTTTTCGAATAATAGAATGCTGCCAGAAAATTACAGCGTGCCCTAAACAACTGAAAACTTCTAAAATTAATATCTTTCGGAATATAGATGCAAAAATTATGAAACCTTGGAAATATTATCCATAAATATAGGAGATGATATCCCAACCTTCAAATCAGAATTTGAGGAAGTGGAAACCCTCCAAAACAGGTCTGCAATCTCCAAAACAAGTCGCCCCATCTAGGAGATGGCTGGAAACCCTTGCAAATGCCTTCAAACTGATGTTAGACCTTGCCAAAGAGGTTGCCGTATATCTGCGCTGAAAAACCCTGAAATCTCTCCTCCAAAATACCCAAAATCCTCCAAAACCCTTCACTGAAACCCTCTGGAAATATCTCTAAAGGACAACCCTGATTTCAGCTCCAAAATTGACAAACTAGGGTGGATCTCTCACCACCGAAGAGTGCCCTACTAGCTAGGGGTGGATCTCTCACCACCGAAGCTAGGGTTCGCGTGGGATCTTACTCCACAAGCTGGATATTTGCAAACAATAGTTGCACATGAAAGGAAATATAAGTGTATGCATGAATGACCATCTTTTCACCCCTCCACTCCTTATATAACCTTTTCCCATGCCAAGGAACCCTAAAAAGCCCAAGTCGCATTTTCCCCTAGGGAAGACCAAATTAATAAAGTAACTTAAAGTTATTTTTTCCTTTTCAAGTCGCCATGGTCCAAAAGGTGACCCCCAATGCAAAATTAGAACACTAGGAGTTAAGTGGCCCCTTCCAACGATAAAACATAACATCTAGTCCCTTCGAAAACACTTTATATTCCTGTCAACGGAAAATTATAACAATTGGACTAGATATTCATACCCAATAGCTCACAGCGTCCGTAACCCCTTGGGTATGACCAGGGTTAGGACCCGTACTGGCCCTCAGGCCTGTGGTGAGGGAAAGGGGACATTACAGAAGCCCTCCATTCGATGGATATTCAAAAGAAACCAGCTATGTTTTTAAGGCTTGATATGTCTAAAGCTTATGATAAGGTAAGCTGGCCTTTCCTAATGGATATCCTCCTGCGCTCTGGGTTTTCTCCTCTGTGGGTTTAGTGGATACAAGCATGCATCTCATCAGCCCCTTACTCAATTTTGGTCAATGGAACTTCTACAACTAGAATTTCTGCAACCCGGGGTATAAGGCAGAGAGATCCTTTATCTCCACTCTTGTTCATTGTAGTTGTAGAATCTTTTGGCAGACTCTTCTCTACAACAAGAGTCCAGAGGAAGTTGAGGGGCATTATCTTGGGTACACAGGTGGACCCAGTGTCTCACCTGCAGTTTGTTGATGATTCTTCTATCTTGGGGAAAATGTCTTTGAAAGAAGCTACTCAAATCCATAAAATTTTTGAGCTCTTCTCAAAGGCTACTGGGCAAGATATCAACAAGGACAAGTACAAAATTATTTTCTTCCACTGCTCTCCCAAATTGGAACATGACATTTTGACAAAGCTTGGCTTTCAGAAGGGTACACTACCTCTTAAATACTTGGGTATTCCACTGGATTCTAAAAGATTAACTGATTGGGGCTGACTACCTGCTAAAATTCATCAGAAATTTAGTAACTGGACTAATAGATGGTTATCCTCAGGGGGAAGAATAACTTTGATTAAAGTGGTGTTGCAATGTATTCCTATTTATTTTGCTTCTCTCCTCAACATCCCTGCAACAGTTAGATTCTATTAGTCAAAAATTCTTGTGGTTAGGTACTCAACAATCTCGGAAATGACATCTTGTGAAATGGAAAACCTTGTGTTTGCCAAAGAAAGAGGGAGGATTGGGCTTCAGAGCTAGTGTGCAGAATAATAAAGCCTTGGCAACAAAGTTATATTGGAGATTGCTGCAGAATCGAGATCAGCTGTGGAGTACCAATATTAGAGCAAAATATCCTCACGGCATGAGGTGTCACGAGCTAGTCCGACACTCTTTACCTTCAAGGGGATCACCCATTCTCTAAGTTCTCATACTAGGTGAAGAAATAATAAAAAAACACTTGTTTTGGAAAATTGGGAAAGGAGAATATGCAAATTTCTACCGATTCGTGGGATGCTCACCCACCTTTGATTGAAAAATATCCACATCTTACAAATATTATGAATACTCTACATGGACAAGGAAAGCAAAAGGTGAGTCATTATATACAACCAACATATCAAGGTAGAGAATGGATTTCACCATCCTCGTGACAGCTCAACTTGGATAATGATCAAGTTCACTTTTTTCAAACACTGCTCCAGAACAAGATACTTCCTATCAATTCTGAATTAGATACCCTGACATGGGGATGATGGTTATAGAGCTTTGATAACTCCTCAGCCACATCCTTGGAAGGATATTTTCGTGGATCTTTGGCAACCCGCCCTATGGCCTAAGGTGAGATTCTTTATTTGGCTTTTAATCTATAGAAGGGTACTTACAAGAGATAATTTGATGAAAAGAGGGATGGTTGGACCCTTTTGGTGTCCTTTAAGCAAAGCTGCAGAGGAGACCTTTAATCATCTCTTTTTTCAATGGCTTTTTACTTCTTCTCTATGGTACACATTGGCTGGTTGTCTTTCTGTTACTTAGAACTCCTTTTTGAATCTAATGGATACTATTAGAGGATGGAAACATTCTGTTAGAGATACCTAGGACTTTTCCAAAGCAATCTGACTCGCTCTGTCTTTTATGTTGTGGAATGTTTGGAAGGAAAGAAACAAATGCATCTTCAAATTAGAAAGTAGAGACAGTTGGTATGTTATGGAAATGACCAGAAACAACATTGGAGAAACTATAGTGCACAATTTGAAAATTCCCTCCCCACCACCTGAGGAGTGGAAAGCTCTGCTACAAAAACTCAATCTCAATAATAGGCAACTTCACACAAAGCAGTCTACTAAACAGAGGATGCCTTTTGGCATTAGAACATGGCAATTACCCCCATTTAGACTCGTCAAATTAAACATTGATGGAGCAACTTGAGGAAACCTAGGGCCAACTAGTATGGGAGGGATAGCACATGACTCTTTGGGAACTCCCCTCTTTTTTTTTGCTTATCAATTGGGATATTGCACCAATAATGTGGCTGAAATCCTGGCTATCCAACGCGCTCTTCTAGAAGCAACTAAAGTGGGGTGTCTTAGTATTATAGTGGAATCTGACTCTAAGGTCATTGTTAATCTTCTAGAAGCTCCTGAGCAACATCCTTCCAATAATTGGCTTATTGCCAGAATTCAGGGTCAGATAAAACACATTGCTAGACAGTTTCAAACAATTATCTACTCTCATGTTCCCTGGGAGCAGAACAAGATAGCTGATGGATTGGCCAACTAGGCATTAGACCATTCTAATTTAATACATTTTGGTCCTATACCCTTGGTGTGGCCTCAAGCAAAACGGAAACAATTTGAGTGATCCTATCTCTAAAATCACATGATGAATAAAGCACAAATATGCTATCTTTTCTCTGTGATCTGTACTTGGAAATCAAAACACATCTCGTCATAATTGCTTGGCATTGTAATTTGTACTTAATAAGTTGATCAATATAATTTTGATTGGTTTTTCTTTACAAAAAAAAACAATATACATCTTCCCTGCTGATCATAAAACACAGAAATGAAAACCACCAGCAAGATAGAGTGCAAAAGATAAGTCTGTTTGACACATCAGTATATTGAAATTCCAACACCCTGATTTGCAAGTTAAAACAAGATAAACCAGCCCAATAGACATCAAATCACTCATACGTGGTGCTGTGTCAAAAAATGAAATATAAGAGTTTTACCACTATCAGTGAAATTCATCATGGCAACTGCTGCAATTCTTATTAGGTATATTGTCATAAATTGGTTTCATGGACCTCTAAAGCATACATTTGAAAGATTTTCTTTCAATTTCATTCTACATTGTCAACTCCAGCAGACCTATATTCGGAGGATCCTCTGATAGAACCATCTATGTATGTGTATAGGTTGAAGCACTTTTCGGATATAAAGTACAATTGTACCCATTAAGGCTGTAAAGTATACATTTTCAATTTATTTCAAACTTAAATTTTGTACTGCTACTTTACCACCCTTGCTTGAACACATGTATTTCAAACTTTTTTCACATTACTTTATAAGCATTCTACATTGATACCATGACTATCATCCAGTAAATACTTAAAGCCTAAAGATCTTAACTGATTAAGCACAAAATCCTATAATGTAAACTTCTAAAGTGTTCTTAATCCTAGAAAATCATACCAAGCAGGATGCAAATGAGAATTCCACTCTCTTAGAGGTTGACAAAAACTATTAGGACTGGCAAGTAAAGGTTAATATTATCTGGAGTCCATAACTTAAGAAGATGGAAACTAGAGTGATTTTTTAGAGATATAAGAGGCTAGGAATTTCAGGTATTCTGCAACAAGTCTGGACAGCTATCAATTCTCAAAGAGATGCGCCAAGTCAGGTGAAATATAAGTGAGCATTTTGTATTACACAAAAGTGACCCTGAACTAATGTCGCAAACCTGAATTGACATGGAACATATGTTACAAATCAAGAAAGGTGGATGGTTGAGAACATGAAGCGGTTCAACTTCCAACAAACACAAGAAGTTGGGATTAGATTCCATAAATCATTACTAGATAGAAGAGTGCATAATCATATTAATTCTCTGAATGGAGCTCAACATAGAAGTTGGCACTGCAGGATATATTCTCTGGATGAAATTGAAACTATGAGGAATTGTTAGTGTTTTTTACAGAATTATTCACAGCTCAACCTCTTAATTTAGAGAACCAGCAATAAAGATGTTAGATGTTCTGCCTCGGTTGATTTGCTCAATGAGGAAAATGAACAAATATGGCAACCAATTGACTGAACAGGAGTTGGATACAATTGTCTGGCATGTATGGCAAAAGGTAAAACACTTGGCATAGCCATTGTCGGCGTTGGTGTTGGTGCAAGGTTGAGTTTGGCACAGACTTTTATGGAGATGTCAGTTATGTACACTTAGAGTGTTGTGTAAGAGAAGAATTTGGCAAAAGCTATGATTGGCAGGAAATAAACAAAACAATTCATTTCATCTCATTCCCAAGTCTGCATTGCGAAAATGGAACTTCAGAAAAATTGACAGATCTAATAGCTCTTGTGCAATGTTGATGTACACGTGAACATTATCACAAAAGTGAACATAGAGCGGAAAGATTAAAACCTCTGTATTACATAGAGATGATTATTTCCCTTGAACAAGGAGGGTTTGTTCCAGGACGTCAGATTCATGATGAAAGTTCTATGGCTCAAGAAATCTTTCATTCTATGGACCTCTAGAAGTCTCCTTAGATGTTTATCAGATTGGATTTATCCAAAGCATATGATAGAGTGGACTGGAAGTTTTGACTTAGACAGGTCTTAGCAAAATTTGGTTTTTTTGATGATTGGATTAAATGAATAGAGGCATGTTTAACTTCAGTCTGCTTTCTCTGTGTTAGTTAATGGTACTCCTACAAATTGTTAGAATATGCAGAAGTGAGAAAGAATAGAGAAAAGGTGGATTGCACACATTTGAGACTGTGTGTCCGTCTATTTTTTATAAAAGAAATGGAGTTACAAAACGGTTGATGTAGTTACAACCGGTTACAACCAACTTGTAATGAGACACCTTATAGATATGCCTTATATTCTTATACCCCCTCTTAAGGCTTATTCTACATAAAAAAAGAACAAACATTCTAACAAAAACAGAACTACGCAATCTTCAAACACTTTCACTTTGAAAGCAATGCTTTGACTAAGGTAGGGCTCCATCAAGCTGCTTCGTGACCTTCGTAAAGGTGTAGCTCCCAAGCTGAATTCCCGAGTTCCCGGATTCCACCTCCCCAAACTCCCGAATCACAGATCTCCCGAATTATTGGACAACCATCCATACTGAGCCATCCACAAGCTCCATCAAGTTGTCTCATGACCCTCGTGAAGGTATAATTCCCAAGATCCACAATCTCCCGAACTATCTGAGCAACAATCCATACTGAGCTTCATCTACTCTGTATCCTTTCCTGCCGTCAATGTTTGGAGCATCTTTATATTACGCATTCGTCATTTTCCTCACTACCTTCTGCATCTGGTGGGTCTTCAACCATGGTTATATTGGCTGCACTTGATATACCTTTACCCTTGAGCACATCATTGGCTCGAACATGACAATCCCATGCTGTGTGACCTCTTTTCTTACAATAATGACATTCAATCTCATGGTTATCTTTATCTGATCTTCTACGATAGTTACTAGTTCTGGAATAAAATGCACTTTCTTGCTGAGAAGACCTTCTGCATCCTCTGTGGTTCATTTTTCCTCAGCTAGAAGAGCTGCTAATCATATCATCCAGAGATTGAGATTGAATTTGACTGAGGGTAAAAACTACATTGATATATTTGGAAGACAAACTATTTAATAGGATAGCTTTGGCATCCTCATCCTCAATCGCAACTTTGACTTCTGCTAGTTGTCTGATCAGGGACCTTAGATTATTGATGTGGCTTGACATAGAGACTCCATCCATTTTGAACCTATATAACTGAAGTTTTAGGAAAAAATTGGCATTGACTGCTTTCGCTCCAAATAATTTATTTAGAGTATCCCAAATTTCCTTCGATGATTTGTCTAGGTCTACATGATGAAGTTTAGAGTCAGAGAGAGCAAGGCCAATAATAGCTTTCGCTCTATCATCTTTTCTTTGCCATTCTAACAATTTCGATGCATCGGTAGGTGTTGTCTCTTTCCCGTTTACAATGCCCCACAAATTTTTATTCATAAGTTGCATTTGTATTTTCACTCTCCATGTATGAAAATTTAGACCAAAATATTTTTCTACGAGCATTTCCATTTTAATAAAATAGAATAAATACAACGTATTTTCCGAAATGAGTAAAAAAGAATAAAATACCTGTTGCACAGTTCCGTGCCCTAGCGCATGTGTTGTCTTTAGATTTTGTACTAGACAGGGTTTCAATATGACTGTATGTTATGCCCTTGGTAACTGTATTTTTCTTTTGTGTCTTTCTTGCCGTACGTTTGTGGAAAACAATTGTGCCCTTGCAATTTGTGATTGTAATAATGCACCATATTAGTGCAAATCGTGACTGTAAAGCTGTCCAAAATTCGCGAATTTTCGTGGCTATTAAAATGTGACTATTTGTGGCTGAAAAAAAACCCTTCCGTGACTAGGTGTATTTGCGTGACATTTGTGACTAAATTCGTGGAATATTTAGCCCTGGATTCACATCGTTTTTTGTTTTGCTCTTGATTCGTGTCACAGAGTTGTAGACCAGATTTGCGACTTAGTTTTCTGTCCTCATGAAAATGAATGTGCCCTAGATTTTTGTCGAAAATAAAAAATGAAAAATGTCTTCGTTTTTCTCCTTATATTTGTGACCCTGTCCTTCAAAATACGAATGTGCCTTCAAGATGTCTTCTTTTTTCTCCTTATATTTCAATTCAGACTTTGCGCTTTAGATTCTGTGTCCTAATGGGGCTGATTTTCTACCCTTCTCCTGTGAAGCCAAGAAATGCAGGGGGGCCACGTTTCCCCTTAGAAACGTTTCGGAAACGTTTCAGGGACAAGAAACAGGCGGGCGGAAATGCCAAAAACGTTTCCGGGCGTTTCCAACGGTTTTTTACTTTTAAAAAACGTCATTACTTTTAAAAAAATAAAAAAAACTTGTATTAAATGAACCCTAACCCTAATACAACTACCTAGACTTGCTAAACACACTTCCTAAAAGCTATATAATGACCTCTTGGGTCCATTCTAAATCACTCTCATTTTTGTCTTGTTAAATACAATTTTCATTAAACTAGCATTTAGCATTGTGAAGAGCAAAGAGACATCAAGGAGCAGCTTGAAAGAAGAGTTTAGGATGTGTTGCTAAGAGCTAAAGGCTTCAAGGAGGAATTTCAAATCAGATTTGGAAGGTGGGTTTTGACTTCAAGGAGGAAAAACTAGGTATTTTGCAATTTTTTTTTTGCTAAAGAAAATGTTAATGTGATCAATGATCATGAATGATGTGTGCATTATGCACACATCATTCGTGATCATTGATCATGATGTCAATATGTAGGTTTAATTTAGTAATTTTAAAATTCTATGCTTAAAAAAATAAAAAATGTAACATTTTCTTTGCGTTTTTAAAATAAAAAGCATATATTCTTTTTTTAAATTATAAATATCATCCAAACTCTGTGTATGCTCTCACCTCGCACCTATACGGCGACCTTGGTGATCAAAAGCAGAATAGGATATGTAGGGTTTTTAAATTTAATTTATTTTTGCTTTTTAAAAAAAGTTTATTTTGTTTTTTTAAATTAAAAAATCTGATCTTTGTCTATGCTCTCACCTCGCACTTATACGATGACCTTGGTGATCAAAAGCAAAATAGGATGTGTAGGCTTTTTAAATTTAATTCTTTTTTGCTTTTTAAAAAAAGTTTAGTTTGTTTTTTTAAATTAAAAAATCTGAACTCTGTGTATGCTCTCACCTCGCACCTGTACGATGACCTTGGTGATCAAAAGTAGAATAGGATGTGTAGGGTTTTCAAATTTAATTCTTTTTTGCTTTTTAAAAAAAGTTTATTTTGTTTTTTTAAATTAAAAAATCTGAACTCTGTTGTATGCTCTCACCTTGCACCTGAACGGTGAACTTGGTGATCAAAAGTAGAATAAGATATGTAGGGTGTGGTTCTATTTAATAATTTATTGTTATCTAAGTTTTATGTTTTTATTTTTCAGTGCAGGTTTGATTCAATGGCATCCAGTTTAGCTTCAGTGGGAGGGCATGGGGAAGGGGAAGAAAGCCAAAGTGGGGGTGTGGATCCTAGAGCTCCTCTTTGGAGACATGTGCAAATTGTGGAGAACCTTGTTGGCGGTGGCTCTCGAGTTTGGGTATGCAATCATTGCAAAATACAATTTAAATCCTCTTATACCCAACTCAAAGCTCATTTAATGGGGAAATTAGGAATGGGGATTAAAAAATGTGGCAAGGTTGAACCGAAACATATATTGGCATATCTGAAAGTACAAGAGGAGGCTGATTTGGAAGCTTCAAGATCTAGATTTAAAACTGCTCCTTTGCAAAATAGGGGTTCACAAAAACTACCCAACCCATCAAACCATCCTTTTATCTAAGTTGCAGTTGAAACTCCAACAGAGGGAGAGTGTTTGTCACGAAAGAGAATTTCCAAAGGCCCATTAGAGCAAGCATTTGCAAATGAGAAAAGGGATGTTGCTGATGAGTTGGTTGCTCGATGCATTTATGCATATGGGCTGCCCTTCAATGTGTTGCGCTCACCTTATTGGCAACAAATGGTGAGAGGTATTAATGATGCACCGAAAGGGTATAAAAGCCCTAGTTATGAGAAGGTGAAAACCACATTGTTGGCGAAAGAAGTGGCCCATGTACATACTTCTTTGCAGCCAATTGGGGATTCATGGAAGGACTCAGGGGTATCTATCATTTCAGATGGATGGAAAGATGCCCGAAATAGACCCCTAATCAACATTGTTGCAGTGTGCTCTAAAGTGGAAATGTTCTTAAGGGCTGTTGATTGTGAGGGTGAAGTGAAATATGCTCAATTTATTGCTAA
This sequence comes from Taxus chinensis, assembly GCA_019776745.2. Taxonomy (NCBI): domain Eukaryota; kingdom Viridiplantae; phylum Streptophyta; class Pinopsida; order Cupressales; family Taxaceae; genus Taxus; species Taxus chinensis. The sequence continues at coordinate 245,659,841 of CM034147.1, read as the reverse complement.
TATTTTGATTGAGGCTATTGAGTCAGTGGGCCTTGCAAGTGTTGTCTAAGTCATCGCGGACAATGCCAAAAATTGTAGAGTAGCAGGGATGATTGTTGAGGGGAGATATGAGCACATTTTTTGGACACTTTGTGCAGTACACTCCTTGAATTTGATGCTGCAGAAGATTGGCAAAATACCATGGATTGAAGAAGTTTATACAGAGGCAAATGAGATCCAAATGTTTGTCACAAATCATCATGTCCCAGGCTATCTTTAGGAGGTTCTCGACATTGGAGTTGCTGAAGGTAACCAAACAATTTCCTAGTTTCTAATTTTTATTTGCTAACTTTTTATAAAATATCAAATTATCAATTGAATTCCTTTTAAATTTAATTTTATATTTTATTAACTTGCTTTAATTTACTTTAATAGGTTGCTGAAACAAGATTTGCCTCTCACACACTCGTCTTGAGGTGACTTGTGAAGGTAAAACAAGCCTCAAGGCTTATGGTGATCGATGATGTTTGGTCCGTGTGGAGGCAAGCAAACACAGAAAGAGCCATCAAAGTAAAATCAGTGATACTTGATGATATTTGGTGGGAAAAGGTTGCATACTTGCTTAGTTTTATTGAGCTTATTTTATCTATGATTAGATATGCAGACACAGATAATGCTTGCATAGGGGATATCTATGATGGCATTGACTCTATGCTTGAAAACATTAGAGACATCATACAACAAAAAGAGCAGGATCCTGAAGAAAACTTCTACAGTGAAGTTAAGACCGTGATCATGAGAAGGTGGAATAAAATGACCACCCCATTGCATCTCCTAGCCTATGCCCTGAATCCCAAATTTTATAGCAGTGAAATACTTGCACTACTTGGTAGGCAAAAACCATATGATGACCATGAAGTTGCAAGTGGAGCTAAGGCAGCATTCCAGAGGCTTTTTCCTGATCCAGATGTAACTAGTATGCTCCGCTGTGAAATGACGCTCTTTGTCTCTTCATCTAATAGTAGCATGGGTGAAATAGATGCAATACTTGACAGGTACAAGATGACCCCATGCATGTGGTGGTGTGCACATGGCCATGATGCCAAGTGGCTGCGACCTGTTACCATTAAAATCCTTTCACAGGTATCAAATATTAAAATTAAATCAAAAGTTTGTTTGTTAATTAAAAATATATGTTCTTACTTCTTAGTAAATTAATATTATTAGTATTACTAATTGAAAATTTCTAACTTCTTTTTTGTAACAGGTGGCTAGCAATTCTTCAGCAGAGTGGAATTTGAGTACATATTCCTTAATCCACTCAGCCAAATGGAACAAGTTAGCATCCAAGAAGGTTGAGGATTTAGTATATGTGCATTCCAATTTGCGCATTCTATCACACAAGAGTGAAGCCTATGTTAGAGGTCCCAACAAACTTTGGGATATTGATGCTGAGACTAGTGACTTTGATGCTTTTGCTGCAACTCTTAGCCAACTTTCATTGCTTGGAATTGATGAAGAAGAATCTAGATGTTTTGCAAAAGGGAGGGAGAGTGGAGTTGATGGGAGTGAAGATGTCGATGCTAGTGCTGTTCATGGAGATGATTATGAGGAAATCTAGATGATATATTCTAGAATCTACATTATTATTATGTATATGTGAATCATTGAAATTGTAACCATGTTGAATTATGACTCTTTAGAAGTTCAAATTTCAATGAATTCAAAATATTTTGAGTGCTTTATCAATTATCTCTTATGGTCTACAATTATAAAATGAGTACTATGCATATATATATATATATATATTGCATTCTTTAATAATATATTGTACGGACGTTTCCGTCGACGTTTCGTATCCAAGGTTTTTTTGAAAATTGTCATTTCTGCGTTTCGTACCTGTTTCCGTTTCCATTTCCATTTCCTGGCAACATAGCCCTTCTCTCTTTCCTCGCTTGGTCTCGCTTTGATACCACTGTTAGAATAAGTTCACAAGGAAGAAATAAAAAGAAGGCGGGTTGCACACATTCGAGATTGTGTGTTCATCTATTTATTATGAACAATGTAGTTACAAAACGGTTGAAGTGGTTACAATCGGTTTCAACAAACTTGTAATGAGACATTGTATAAATATGCCTTATATTCTCATATAGGAAAAATGGATTTTGGAGAGAGACCACTTAGTTTTACCAAGGTCGACCACAAGCTATTGAAGTTCACAGAAACGAGCAAGGAGATCAAGTTGTTGCTATAAGGCCTTGACCGAGCATGACAAAAAAGGATAGTTATAAGCACCTCATGTAAAATACATCCGTCATTCAAATGTGTATGTTGTTGAAGAAAATCCTCTAACTCATCAATGTAAATGTTAAATATGGTTGGTGAGAGAGGACATCCTTACTTGACCCCAATGTTACTCTTCACAAAGTTAGAGAAACCATGAGAAGTACGTAACTACCCAGTAATTGTCTCATAAATCCTCCAAGCAATGGTAATAAGAGAATCTGGGATGTCGATATCTCTCACCTTTTGGAAAAGCACGTGTCTTGGATCTGAGTCAAAGGCCTTTCAGAAGTTATTAAAACAACAAAATACTTTAGAAGCTTATGATGAGTCTCCTCACTAATAGCTCAGAGAATAAAAATGTGGTTAATAGTTTGTTAGTCCTTCCTAAAGCCATCCTATCCCTAAGCTTTGATATTATTCCTTTCCAAGTACTTTGACAACTGCATGTCAAACATTATGGCATAGAGTTTGACAAATGTATGTCTAGTCATTCTGCTCATTGTAGTTGCTAGGGATAAAGAGATCCCTAAACTTATGAATAGGGTAAATGATGTGCTTGGACCACGATGGAGGAAAACTTGAACATACCTTCTCATTAAAGAGCATGGAAAAGATAAGGCAAGGGAATCCACACTTATGTGATGAATTCAACTTGGAGACCTTCACAATCGTGTGTTTTGGTGGTGCACAACTTCAAGATAGCTCTCTTGACGGAAGAAGTGGAGAAGCCAAAGTAGGATGGTGGAGGAGTAGGGATAACAACAACAAGATGGTCTAGGACATCATAGATGGATTTGATGGTGATGTCAAAAATTGTGGTTTTTCTCAGGAGAAAAATATGCCAAAAGTTCTTTAGGTGAGTGGTGAGATCAGCGAGAATTGCGATTGCCCAGATGCAAGAAACTCCTATTTCTTACATCAAAAAAGACAATGGTACTCCCTATGGAGGGTGGGTATGGTGGGTGGGTCATGGTCTGAGGAAAACCAAAGTCTTTGATGAAAGGATTTACACTCATCATCATACTAGTCCTATGCAACTAAGTGAAATAGATAACACCAAACTTGGATATTTAGTACCCTAAATTTGCTTTGAGATACTTGGCAATGTCAGTTTTGGCATCCTTTATGACAGTTGGACTAGTGACACATATTTGGATCTTCTGACACATACTCCCCCCTTCCGATCACCTCTACATCGCCTTGGTCACCTCTATTTTCCAGATGTACACATTCAAGATCATTTTCAATTCGCTTAGTCATCCTCACACCATCTGCAATCATTTCTCCTTTTCATTGCTCCTTGAGGTTGGCCTCTAGGACAGGAATGATACCCTTGGACAAGAAAGGTACCAGTCCTGTCCTCCATTGTTGTTCCTATCCTCTTGACCTGCAATGGTCACATTTTAAATTTGGGCACTTTCTTTAGGTCAACCTAGACTTGATCTTCAAGTTGTATTGAAAGGAAAAAAATGAAGAGTTTCATATATATACAAATGACCCCTAAGGTCATTATCACCTACTAACATCTTGGAACACCTCCTCACATCATAGGCACCTTGGAAATCACTAAACAAAAGGCTTATACACATGCTAAATCTCTCAAGAGTAGTTCAACAGCACCATTCGAAATTTGAAGCACTCTAAAAACTGAAGTTGCATGTTGCCAAGCAAAGTTGTATGTTCGCAAGTGTATTGTGCCGATTGAAGGGTCCAAGCATGCATTCATATAGTGGGATTTAATTATTCTAGGATAAAGAGTGGAGCATATTACACTTCACTCGCATTCGGAGAACAAGTCAACCTTGCTTCCCCTAGGTTTTAGATGCATAATGCAATGCTCACATGCAATGGGCGCAGGTCAAGGACAATTTGGGTGTAGTCTAGGGCTACTAACTATCGTATGCAAGTGATCTTGTTAGAGTTTGATCTAAGTTGCATGAAATGTTGAAACGTGTGCTAGTTTATGAAACAAGAATGCCTAGAACGTGACCCCCCCAATTGGGCGCGTTGGGGCAAACACGATATGTACAAAATACAATAACATATTATCTTGCAAGAAAATAAGAATGATACAAATAAATGACATTTTAGAAGGAAACCCATGTCTATATTAACTCCCATAGATGAGTGCATGATGGAAAATATAGAATTAGCCCTTATAGATGAGGCTATACATCCAAAATCAGCCTTTATATCTGAGGCGCTATATATGCTGAAATAAAACATGAGCTAACGACAAATACAATTACATATCCTTCTCATCTTCTTCATTATCAACAGAAATAGAACAAGATGCTTGTTCAGTAGAACCAAAGTGTGAATTGGAAGAAACGGCAACTCCATTTCCACTTGCATCACCACCAATCAAGAATGGCAAGAGAGAGTTCCAAGTCTGGGCATTTTGGGTTTACATCCTAGTCTTTATGAGGCTCACTTGTATATTCTTCACCCCTACGAGACGTAAGGTGTAGGTTTGAATGCACATAGACAAGATCCTCAACCTTTTGTGATCCCAACTTTTTGCACTTCACGGAATGAATGAAACCATAGGTGTTCCAATTCCTTTCCACTGATGAAGAGCTTACCACTTGTGAGAGAATACGAGTGGTAAGGTTTTTCAAATATATACCATTTGCCCTATGACAAGTCCACCTTTTAACCGGGTCTATGGTCGTCACATCCAAAGATGATATATCTGATTTTTTTTATAATCCGGCAGCAAAAAAACAAAATTTCCCCCCACTTCAGTTTGGATAGAAGCTGGAAACAACCTCCGGAAGGCTTTTGTCACTCCATTGACCAGCTCCTTGACCTTATATGGGGCCTTCCTCTTCCCATTGCTTTCAGCGATGAGTTAATCCTAAAATTTTAGATTCAAAGCATGTGCCAATGTGTGCAATGGAGTGTTAAAACCATTCCACCTTGCAACAGTGGTGTACCTCACACGCTCTGCAAAACAAACATTAACTCAATATTGATGGTGGACCTCAATACTGTTTCTCTTCTCTTTTACTACTGGCAGCCAAGCGAGTATTGCTACCAATATCGCTTCGTTTCTCTTTAGACTTTTGAGCACCATTATGGTTTTTGTCAAATTTGTCCCTCACCTCCAGATTTCTGGTATGTAAGCAAAAATCAACACCCTTTACCCCTTCATGCAAAATATGACCCTTGACTCTTGTTTAAAAGCCCTTGTAGATCTTGCCATTATTGCATAAATTACGCCTCCATTCACATGAACCCCCACCACCCATTTGTTTGAACTTGGTAACATACTTCCAAAGAGGATAGTATTCTTGTTACTTGCTTAGGTGAGCTGATCTAGTGACATGAGAAATGGAAATTTGAGAAGCCATGAGTGCTGCAAAAAAAGTAAATAAATTTGCTCACCAAAGATTAGGCTGCCCACAACTGTCCTCTTGCTGCCCACAACCATCCTTTTGCTGCCCACAAATGTGCTATTACTGGAAATGCACCAAAGCTTTCTCCCAATTCTCCAAAACACAAGTAAAATGCTTGCTGCTGCTGTAGGGAGCTCTTCTTGCTGAAGAAAGTGTAAGAAATGAGTGAAATGAAGTGCTTTCTTATAGGAAAAAAGAGGCTATTAGGGTTTCTAGAGACTTATTTTTATTTTCCAAATGAATCTAAAAATTAATTAAGTAGGTTTAGAAACTAATTATATGTTTTCATTAACCATTGATTAGGTGTTTTCAGGCTGCCTATGGGTCCCATGCCCCTTGTGAACACTTGGGTGGGCCTGCAGACTTCTAAAAAAGCACCCAAAATGCAGCTGGAAATCTCTGAAGTGCCTTGGAAATGCCGCTGGCCATATCTTACTGTGTTTCTGAATTGTGAAACATTGTATGGTATGGCCAGTGGCGTTTCGTACCTGTTTTAGCATTTATAGGCATTTCTGATACTATAACGCTGCCTGGGAAGGCGTTTTCTGCAACAGATGGTGTGGTAAAGGAGTCAATTCTGTATTTTTGCACATCATCACAGAATTTCAGAGCTAGATTCCAGCAGAGCAGAGATGTGTGAACACGTCCCAGAAGTTTCAGGTGGAACAGAGTCATTCAGGACAGGATCGGTAGCTCCAGACAGTAACAGTATTGGTTTTGTCCCAACGAACATTTCAGTCAAATTTGCTAGGTCAGTTGAGGATGCTTTTTTGAGTCGATATCTAGTCTCTGTGTCTTATGTGCAGGCATCCGTCAGGCAGAATGAGGTTGGCTTATTCCTTTACTCATTCTCTAGTTTCTCTATCTTCATTTCTCTCTCTAGACTGCTCAACTTGTCATAAGTCATAATCAGATTACTGTGATTAACTGTTTATTTGTATGATTTGATTATACACACATTCTTCCTATAATTTTATGTCCTTAGATGTAAAATAATTAAAATAGTATACAACCCATTTTTTCAAAGACCTAGACTTAAAAAAATATAAAGGGTTTTGATTTTCTTTTGCATACCCAGTGATGCAAATCTTTTGACAAAAAAAAACAAAAACCTACAAACACATCTACCTCTTCTGTGATAAAAATCCAGAATTTTTCTTTTGTATTGGCTCTTCTAAAACAAAAACGAAAAACAACAAACATGCCTTCCTCTTCTGGGCTGCAAATTCAGTTATTTTTTTCTTGTATTGGCTGCTACAACAAAAAGATAAAACAACAAACACACCTTCCTCTTCGAGTCTGCAAATTTAGATTTTTTTCTTGTATTGGCCCTTACTCATCCAGTCTCGCTCTCCAATTTTCTTGTAAGTGCTTCAATGGTGGTTCTGATACCACATGTTGATTTCAAGCTCAGAAACATAAACACATAAATACAATATCATATAAATTATGTGGAAAAGCCAAACTCTCCTCTTGCTTTCTTGCTTGTTTATTTCATTGTGTACAAACTTACAAAGGTATATAATACCATGAGTAGTTTTACGAGTCCCTTCAATCCATGAGAGAAACCAAAGGTCAAGGGACATCTCACATTCCTGTTGTTTTGTCATTTTTGCAACATATTTTCAATATTATTTTATTAAACATTGGCACCTGTCTACAAATAGATTTGGTGTTGGCCATCCGACCCACTAATCCTTATGTTTTTGTGGATGCAGATTTTGGGAAAAGTAGGTGATCTATAACAATATGCATGTATTTCCCGGTGTAGAGAAGATGGCATGTAACATTGTGGATTATAAGATGGATTGCATGTATGACTATTGACTGATTAAGGAGTTGTAGCTATAATGGAAAATAAAGAATTGAGTGGATTAAAAAGAAGCGAGTCTTTCTCATGACAAAGAACAATGATGAGTGTCAAGTGGCATTGGTAATATAGGTTGTATCTTGATGTGAGCTTTGGTGATGGTCATACACCTTCCCATTCAGGCATCGTTTTAATTAACACTTATTTATTTCATTTAGTTGTGTTTCATCTTATGTTTACCTTAGCCTTTTTGTTTTTGCATCTGTTTGCAAGTACACGATAGAGTTTGTAACATTATACATTTCCCTCCATATTGAAACCATGATGTTTATAGTGGATCCTTGTGGTTTTATTTGTTTCCTGAAATTGCACCTATGTTATTTTAGATAGTCCCCAAATGTGCAAGTACAACACAATTATCTGAACCTATGTTTCATTCCTCCACAGACCATGGGTAGAGAATGCAAATACGATGATGGTGAGTTAATGGAGTGCTTAGGATATGTATTGCCTCTCCAAAAATTGTTAAGTGCTATGCTTCTTATTTTTTTTCCAACTTCATTGCTCAATGTCCCTATTTAGTTGTTGATAAAGCCTCCATTTAGGTAAATGCCTTTAATTGGTAGATACCGAGTTCTTAATCCAATTGAGTGAAATTTCACCAGTTTCTCCTTTAGATTTCTTTTTTCATTCCCATAGATGGCAACATTCACTTGTGATATTTTTCCAAAAGGACAAAAGGAGTACAAATGGATAGTCTACCAAAAATAATTGCATTAAAATGAGAAATCATAACTGAGGTGTAAATTACTAAATGATGTTGGAATGTGAACATGGCTGTGAAAGAGAATTAAGTCTATAGTAAGATTGGCGCAGTTAACACATTGCATGGTGGGAATGTTGAAAATTGTTGATTAATTAAAGATGATGTGAGCAATATGAGTTCGATGTTGAGCGACTAGAATCACTTGAGGGGTAATACTGATGGATCACTATGAAGCAAATGATAATTGGATCTTTATGCATTTCACCCAGGAAAGTCAAATTTCAGGGTATACTGTACTTTTCGTCATATCATTTGATGCCTTTGATAGATAGACTTGCATGACATAACATGGTCAGCATTCCTGCTTGTTACATATAATTATATAAAAGTAATTTACAAAAGGAGGGAGAGCTATCGACTTATGTTATATCTTCCAAGTTCCCACATCGTGCATGCCAAAAAATTAGTACTGTTCAAGCATTTCTGTAGATTAAAGTAATACTTAATGTTATAGCACTTTCAATGTAGACCATGACACATCAATGTTATTTTACAGGTCAGCAAAATCATTGTCTATTTATCTTGTTGCTTGTAGCATTTGTCAGTGCTGAGATGTGCTACTTCCTTTGTGTCATTTCATGTAAGTATTCATACTTAAGGTTGTAGAGAAACACCAGATTTCTAAATATTTAAATTGTTTTGACATTTTTGATATTGAAAGCTCAAAAAGACAATTACATTTGTTCGTCATCCAGTAATATTTTTCAAAATAGTCAAAGGTCCAAAAGATATTGTTAGATTTGCAAGTAAACACTAGAAAAAGATGTATAATATCTAACTTAAGAGGGATCAAACAATATCCAAATCCATCCTTCATTGTGAACCCCAACAGCTGTATCATCTATTGCATATGACCAGAAGTAAACACTTGAACATATGTAGCCAGTTCAACAGGGGAAACCAGCTGGTTCTCACCCTAATTTTCATTTTTTAGAACTTGTAATATGTTTTGGTAACCATGACTATCGGCCCACTAAATTCTCAGTTTAGAATATTATTTCTCTGAGATAGGCCAAGTTCAACAGGCCTTGTGAGTGACTAATCTCCATCCCTTAGGGGCACCCCAAGTAACTATAACTTCTCTGTTGACAGAATTATGTCATGGAGGTCTTCTCTGTTAACTATAACTTACCAATGTTACAGTTTGCATGTAGTTTGATACTCAAACTCTGGGTGTAATCTTTGACATGATACAATATATGAAAAAATGATATAATATGTATTTTGAAATATAATTCAGTATTCAAGTGAAGTATCCCTTGTGGGATATCACTTGAAATTCACAAAATATATAAAAATAACAGCGAACTGAAATTCTGATTTTTAGGACAGCAATATGCAAAAACAAAGAAAAATTTGTATTTTCTAGAATAATAATTTCTAACACTACCCAGAAGCTTCGAATCATAGTTCACATACTCGTATTCAGCAAATATTCGGCGAACCCACTTCTAGAGCATATCATCTAGATGATCGTCAAAATCATCTTCATGGATGCGACTTGCAGCTCCACTCCCACTAGCTCCACTTTCGAACACTTGTGAAGGGCTCCCTAGAAGTTCCTCAACAATGCCAAGAAGTGAAACATTGGCTAAATTCAAATTCAGTTTTTAAGTGTTTTCTAGTTATGCATTGTTAGGGTATTTTATTGGAAAATATCAGAAAATTATCTCCCATTAAAGGGGATCTTTAATTCAATATCATAAAAGAGTGAGTGTATGAATGAATGCTTTCCTCTCCCCCAAGTGCTTCCTTTTATTATTTCTGATTGCAACAAAGGGCCCCAAAAGAACCTTATTCGACCCCTCGGGAAAAATCCACATGTTAAAAAAAATAACTTAAGTGACTTTATCACCCATATGCCAAAAAGTGCACTTAAGTCACCCCAACGAAAAATTAGAACATAAAGTACCATAGGGGTGCATCTCACAACCTTATTTCACTTAAGTCACCTTAAAGTACGTGTCCAACTCTAAGTACAAACCACACCCAATAACAAACAACGTCACTAGCCTCTTGGGTATAACCAAGGCTAAGACGGATGAAAAGCCTCCTAGGCTATTTGCTCGGAAATGGGGACATTACAGTGCTCCCTTCCTGAAAAATGCTTGACCCCAAGCATTATCCTGTCATGTTGCAGAAGCTGAATCCCACAAAACAAGTTTCTCCACTTCATCCTATAGTCAATCAAAATAATAGCTGCAAACTGAATACCACAAGGCAAGTCTCTCCTCCTCACCCTGCAGTCACTTAATGATCGGTGGGATTCGAAGTAACCAAGGCGCCCTATGTAATCATCATGCTCTCCATGCCGAGTAGAGAACGATGTTGCCTCTGAAGTAGTATGATACCCACACCAACTCTCCATTGGTACCCACACTGAAACTGCCAATCTGTCCAGTCCTTGCCTTTGTAAAGCTGTCCTGATGTGATCACTCATTGCCTGTTTAGTCAACCCATGGGTACAAAAATCCACTCTAAATCCTATAGCATCCCATAGATCAACCTGTGAAACAACTTGTATAAGCACTAAGCATGCCATCTCTCCCACATGATCCACACCTGTGTGAGAGAAAGGCTCCTCATAATGTGTCTCAATGTGTTCCGTGGGGGAAGAATCCCAAGTCTCCAGTAAACGGTCAACGAAAAATATTAACTCTACATAGTTCACCCCCTGTGATGAATGTGAATCTACTGAATAACCAGGTAACTGAGTCAACTTCGTCCCTCCACTAACTAGCACATGGGTGAAGTGCTCACTGTGCATAGAAGCAATAAAATACATAGGAGCGCTATCCCATGTCGACTCAAGAAATGATGAACTTGTATACTTCGATTTGTCATGACGACAACCACACATCCCTGTATAAAGTTGAGGATATCCTCTCTCAACCCATGCCATCTAAATCTCTCCCATCTGAACCTATAGGTCTCAACAAAGCTCAAGTGTCCAATCATGGAAGAACAATGCACATGTTGCAATATCTACATCCTCAATTATGAATCTGGCAAAAGGTACAATTTGTCATTATAGAAGATCATCTCATCCTCCAATCTGTAGTTGTCATCCTATGTGTGACCATCCAGAATCTCACAAGTGTGTCGGTTCTTGGAGTACTCAACAAGTAAATGAGATCTTCAGTTTACTGAAACCTCAAATAAGCAACATAATGGTAAACTCGGTTGATCTGAACTTGTAACCCCAATCTTTGTAATTGTCTCATGTGCAACACTGCTGGTCACACCCATATCCATCGAACTCCACATCGGCCTGCAATAGTAAAACACCTCGTCGTGCCGAAAAATCCTCTTCATCCCCTTGGCTGTAACCACTCTATGTGCTCCTGTAGATAAGCCTATCAAAATTACATTCCTGCCCTCAGATTTAAACTTCAGCTCTATCATCTAAAAGTTAGTCCGCAACTCACCAAGAGAGTGAAGCCATACCAACAATGTGGAAATCATTGGTAACTATGTAGTTACCCATAGTGATGCTCAACTGTAGAGCTCTTCGTGTACATCTAATATACTCTCCATTGATTACAACAATGTTGAAGCCCTCAAAGTCTTCTGTCTGTAGACTTTGCCTCTCAACCAAGGATGCATCAATGAAGTTGTGGGTAGACCCACTATCAATGAGTACCACAACACGCTGGCCCTGTATAACTCCTCTAACCCTGAATGCCGTGTACATCGGAGTACTAGACATTGTAGATATAATCTCTTGAGGAAAAGTCTCATCCTCCTGCTCCACATCAACACTATCTAATGCAACTCCATCTCCAACATCCATCTCGTGGGTCTCTAACTCCTCATCTCTGTCACCCTCACTCTCTTTAAAGACCTCAATGAATTGGGCCTTTCCTTTCCCTGTGCAATCGTGCCCTAGAGCCCAAGGTGTACAACAATCGAAACATAGTTTCTTTCGTCTCAGCTCATCTCTAAGCTCTCGGGAAGTGAATGGCTTCTTAGCCATATCTTGCCTAGGTGTAGGCTCCTTCTGTGGAAGCTCATCGGGTTTAGATGGAGGTTCCTTTTGCTGAACTCGAGGTGGAAACCTCGACTTTGGAGTGGTTAAGTCCAAATCTCGGGCTCTCCTAATAACATCATGCAATGAAGAAGGCTCAAATGCCTTCACAAACTTTGTTAGTGTATCTACCAAACCCACCATGAAGAGAGAAGTCAATCTCATCTTTGAAAAATCAGGAACCATAACCGAAAGCCTCTGAAAATCTGCAATGTAACCGTGCAAAGAACCTGTCTGTCTCAAGTGAGTCAATTCTTTGAAAAAACCTGTTAGTTACCCTCCTATCAAACCTACTCATCAATCTTTGTGTAAACTCTGCATATGTATCAATATGCATGTGCCCCTGTGTAATAAGACCATGATGCCACCAGTCATGCGCATCTCCCTCAAGATGTAGGATTGCAAACTTAATTGCATCCTCTTCATGCATGAGGTTCAAGTCAAAGTATGTCTTCAATTTCTGAATCCATGATTGCGTTGTACACTTCTTAGAACCATCGATGTGTGGAATGAAAATCTGCCCCAATCTCCTCTGTAACTCAGGCACCTGCGTTTGATGGTCTCTCTTGGGTCTGCTACTAATCTTCATCTTGCAATACTCTGGGAATGACATGTTATCCCGGAAACCCTCACTCAAAGACTGGTACTTCTCCCAACAAGATTCCTCATCAAATACTTCTGCTAGCTTCCCCACCTGTGAAGCTTCCAAATCCTTCAAGAAAGAGGGCTCTTGAAGTCGTAAAGGCTTGGTAAAAGAGTGGGGAGATTATTGCTTTGAATTTCCACGTTCACCTCTTTGAGCTTGTTGCCCCATATTACTATTTTCTCCTCTATCCGCTTGAGGCCCAGATTGCCCTGTGATAATCTCTCTGTGAGTTGGCTCAAATAGAGATTTGTAGTCTCTTGCTGCTTCACCATATTGGTGAATAATTTCTTCATTAAATCCACATTGAGATCTTCACAATCACCCATTTTTAACCCAAACAGGTTGGAGGAGCAACTCTGATACCACTGAAGTATCCCTTTTGGGATATCACTTGAAATTCACAAAATATATAAAAATAACAACAAACTGAAATTCTGATTTTTAGGACAACAATTTGCAGAAACAAAAGAAAAATGTATTTTCCAGAATAATAATTTCTAACACTACCCAGAAGCTTCAAATAACTTAGAAAATAGTAAACAAGAGAGAAATAATTTTTTTCTCTCAGATCTAATTTATTTATTTATTTTAACTGTTGAAACTGCCCAAAAATTCCAAAAATTCACAAGGAGCAGAAATGATCTTTATAAATTCTGAAATTCGGACAACAATATATTTAAATTATAATGAATCAAATCCAACCTGGAAAACTGAAAAATTCCAACCGGACACTGTTGCAAAACCCTAAGTAGATCTGAAAACAAATAAAGCCCAAACTGAATGAAAGTCCTCATGGGAATTTTCCAAGCTTGCTTCAAATGCTGGAAATAATCTAATCTGTAGATGGCTGAAGTATGGACCAAATAATCTCTCTCCAACACTGAGCAAACCCTTGAAATTCTCTGATAACTCTGATCTGAAAATCTAATTTGAATGAGCTCCAAATTAGCAAACTAGGGATGATCTCTCGCCATCGAAGAGTGCTCTGCTAGCTAGGAGTGGATCTCTCACCACCAAAGCTAAGGTTCCCGTGGGATCTTACTCCACAAGTAAAAAGTATGCAACCAACAATGACTTCAATATCATAAAAGAGTGAGTGTATGAATGAATGCCTTCCTCTCCCCCAAGCGTTTCCTTTTATAATTTCTCATTGCAATAAAGGGCCCCAAAAGAACCCTAATCGACCCTTCGGAAAAAATCCACATGTTAAAAGAAGTAACTTAAGTGACTTTATCACCCAATGCGAAAAAGTGCACTTAAGTCACCCTAACGAAAAATTAGAACATAAAGTACGATAGGGGAACATCTCACAACCTTGTTTCACTTAAGTCACCTCAAAGTATGTTTCCAGCTCCGGAACATAAGATATAAGTGAAATGAAGGTACAAACCACACCCAATAACCATTAACATCACTAGCCCCTTGGGTATAACCAAGGCTAAGACGGATGAAGAGCCTCCTAGGCCATCTGCTTGGAAATGGGGGCATTACGTCAAGGTCCATTGGTATTTTACTAATTTTCACATTAACAATTTTTTCGGAATGATTAACCATGGGCAAATGCTTTATTGATTAATAATTTACCATGGTTACCACCACATTCACATTCACCCTGCAGATTTTGGGTGTCCTCTGCCATAGGTTGCCTTATCATGAGTGGGTTTGAAATTGTGTTGCACATATACTAATCTATTGCTTCAATCATTACATTACAACATGGAGAACATATTTTCTTTAACATTGATACAATGATTTTCTAAAGTTTCCGGGGTTGTTTATTTTATTTTGTGCAAGTCATGGTTTTATGTGTGTGTAGTATTTACATATATTTGTGTGATGTGAGTTGTGCCCCTTATATCCATGTACCCAGATATAGTGGTGCGCACCATGTGCCCATACCTTTTATACTCCCATAACCCTGAACCCATGCCACCTTGCTCTTAACATAAAACTTGCAAAGCACATGCTTATACACATTTTGTAGACATCACAAATGAATGAATCCGTTTGTAAAATCACATTATAACGTCACAAAACATCCCAAGAAACATAACTATTTTAGCATGCTTTTAGTACTTTTGCTCTGTTCAAATGATGGAAAACCTCAATTACATGCTACACATTTGATAAAACTCTTGCAATCTAATTTCTGTGCAAATCAGGCAAAAAATAGCGAAAGTCCTCTTAGAGATAAAAATCTTGCAATCTGATTTCTATGCAAATCAGGCAAAAAATAGTGAAAGTCCTCTTAGAGACTTGGTTGATTTCCAATCGCATAGTATGTTGAGTTGCAATGTACATGTCAGAATCACATAGTGTTTCTGTAAATATATAGATTAACTCGCAGCATGAAACTTAGCTTATTGCATGTTGGGGTTCAAATTTCAGCTGATTTATTTATGGGACCATACACAATTAAAAACTTCACATCTAAATGTGTAGTACACAAGAGACTGAAAAGAAAAACTTATGATGCTGAATAAGGAATTGCGTGGTATATATAGCCTTAATTACTTCCTTGTTTGACATATGCCTTGTATTATATGTTCTGCTTGTTATCCATGTCTCTCCATGATGCCTGCTTGTAGCTCAAAATTGTGGTCACACGTATAGCTTGCCATTCTCAGAGGACTTATGTAGCCAATTAAATGGAAGTTGAGTTATTTCTGTAGGACATTGGATTCTCATAAATATTATTTATCTGGTGTGTAAGACTATGGATGGTGTGGCCAATTGTAATATCCCTTTCTTGGTGGAAGACCTTTAGCCCAATTCTGTTTCCCGACGGCTAAAGGGTGTTTGAAAAGGAAACTTATCATAATAAATTAACTATAAAAATGCAATATAAAATAACATTTTATGCATTTTATATTAATTCATTAATGATAAAATCAAAATAAAAATAGAAAAGAAAATTATAAAGTGATAAAGTAAAATAAGAAAAAAAGGAAATATCACTTTATGTTATTATTCTCCCCTAGGAGAAAATGCGACCCCTTTGGAGGTGGGAAAGGTGGAAAAAAACATTTAATGTAAAGGGTGAAATCTGATTGGAAGTTGGGGAGGCTATTTGGTCCATTACATCTATAAAAACAAGTTTATTTGCTTGTTGAAGGCATGCTTTTCTATTTTATACAAATCTGAATTTTGTCTGAGCTTTATAGCTTTACAAACATATTTATAAGGACGAAAACCTTTAGAAATAATCTCTTGAGGACGAAAACCCACTAAGAAATCTAGAAGAGGAACAAAAATCTCATCTTCTAGTTGAGAGGATTCTCCACATAGGGGTTTCCATTGCATATCAAGGAGTTAGCTGATTTTTTAGTAGTTTTCCAACGGTATTGAGGGCTGAAATTGTAGATCTATACAAGAGTTCTGAAGAAGAAGAATTGTTGTTGAGCCTTCCCTTCATTTCCAACCATTTATATATGGAGTGACCTACCTAAGGAGCTGGTTTATGGGTTTCTGAAGTTGTTTATGATTAGATTTTTACTGTTGTTAGTATGTTTGATTTTTAGAGATCATATAATCTATTTTACATAATTTTTAGAGTGAAAGAAGTGGATACTTCAGCTGTGTCTGAGGGTAGTTGTCTGCAGATTTAATAAAATAAATTCATCCTGTTTAAAGATCAAACCTAATATTTCTCTCATGCTTCCATATGAACAAAAATTGTTGATTGGTTTTCATTAAATATTAAGCGATTTTACATCTCATTTGGGGGGTTTTCCTCTCTTATACAAGTCACCATTTCTAGATAAAATTCAGATTTGCATTGAAATAATTTATAAATTATCTAAAAAAAATTCTTAGGATTGAGTTTTTGCCTAAAATCCATTTGGGGGTAAAAAGTTTCCATTTGGGGACGTTCCAATGGGTTTCGTCCTCTAAAGCCAACTCCTTGATCCAATTTTTATTAAAATTCATTTGATTTAGATCTAAAATTAGGTTTTGACCCAAGAGTAGACAAAACCCAAATCTAAAACTGAAGTGGACCCAAGTTCCATTTTGAACTTCCACTGGCACTAAAAATGCCCAAATATCTACTAGAGCGTGGTTACAAGGAATTTGAGACATTACTTTGTTATTCCTCAAATCCTCTCTGTGTTCCAGGATGATGCCCTCATGGCTCATTTCTAGATGGCGATTTGGATGGTTAGTAGCAATTTCAAGTGAAATGAGATTTTTCTAACCCTTGACTGATTTTAT
Source organism: Taxus chinensis (assembly GCA_019776745.2). NCBI lineage: Eukaryota > Viridiplantae > Streptophyta > Pinopsida > Cupressales > Taxaceae > Taxus > Taxus chinensis. The sequence goes on along the minus strand of CM034147.1, from coordinate 245,642,654 downwards.
AGACCCAAACTAGGGTTCAATCCATATGCTTCACTTGCAGATTTCTCAAAAATGTTTATGAATGATTGTGATGTACCATGAATGGAAAGTTGGTAATCAAGGAAATGATAGCTTCATGGAGGATGCCCAAACAACTCCATAAAGTTGCAGATCCAACAATCAGAAGTATACCCCCAAAAGGAAGAAGCTCACAATTCCCAAACCTGGGTTGCCTGGGGAGTAGAAATTACACATAAGGAGATTTCAGACTGGATACTTGTGTGAAATTGCATCCTGTTTGGCTAATTTTTATAAACATGTAGCCTTTGGTAACTCAGATTTCATTTATGCCCAGTTAATTCATGTAGTGCAATGATCCCTAAATATGCCCACGTCCATTTTATAGACACTTCTAGTAGTTACTGTTAACAAAAGGGAAGCAGTCTCAAGTTGATAAACCCCTGGTGATGAGGATACAAGTGATAAGGAAACTAAGGAGTTTTACTGATCCTCATTCTCTGGAGACACTTTTGGGAAAGAATATGTTCTCTTACAACAAGGTTATGCAATAAGCAATTTGATCTTCTCTTTTATTATCAACAGTTAATATCGTAAGTGATTTAGTCCTGAGAAGAGTTATATGGTGGCAAGATCTATCGCACTTAATCGGTACAAGATCTCGGATTTTGGAACATAGCTATAACATGTATATTGTCTTATGTTGCAACCCATATGGCATCATTGAATCACATGGAAGTTACAATTGCTTGAGGAAGCATAGATGGAAAACTCGCCAAAAACTCGCCGGTTTTCAAAAAACTCGCCAAAAAACCCTGAAACCGGTTAAACCGCCCAAAAACTCGCCAAAACAGAGCTTTGGCGAACTCGCCAGAACTCGGCGAGCCCGTACAATATCCTCGCTTCTTGAACGTGGAAACGCGGTTAAAGGAAAAAAACACGGATTTTTACACGGTTTTGGCTCTTTTTAAGGCCCAATTCTCATTGTCACTCCACACAACCATTTGAGCTTGCATTGCCGAATTCGAGGAGAGAATTTGGAGATTTGCATGGAGGTAGGTTTTTTTTTTTTTTTTTAATTCTTTGAAGTTTTTCCAAATTTTGAATATATTATTTAGGTGTTCCTATTGTGAAGCAATGTAAAATCGAATGCTTGTACTTTTTTTATACTCATCATATGTGCAAATTAATTATAAAAGTAGTTAAATTTTATGTATGTGTATTGTAATCGCATTCGTTGTGTAATTCTATAATGTAATGTCTTGTAAATTTTTAATACTCATTTTGCAGCTTACGTATTTTTTTTTTTAATTAACGCACTTGTAAATTAGTTAAATTTTATGTGTATTGTAATCGATTCGTTGTGTAATTCTAGTCTAATTTAATGTAAAATAGAAAAGCTTGTAATGTATTTTTTTTTACTTACGCAAATTTGTTATTCAGGCATTGTTTTTTAAAATTAAATTAAGTTTACATTTTCTAATTTTTTAAATGTGCAACAGATAAGAGTTTAACAATGGCAAGGCTCGGCAAATCTGGATCACTAGCAGGGACCGTTCCTCCGAATTTGTGGAAGTATGCTGTACGTGGAACTTCGGGCGAAATTTTTTGCCTTTCTGTAACAAGAAAATGAATGGAGGCATCAATCGTTTGAAATATCCTTTCAACTATGTTGCCGAGATGTTACAGTTTGCCCCAATGTCAGAAGAGGCAACGCGAGAGATTAAAGCAGAGCTGGCAGAGTTAGAGGAGAAAAAACTAGAGAACGCATGAAGGGGTATTAGACCTGGGGCTCAATGGTTTAGACGATGATGCAGCAACAATTGGGGAGGCTCTATCGTGGTCCACGCATTGAGTTCCAATAGGCATACCGAGTTATTTTGTGGCAAAACACACACCTGGAGCAGCAACCTTACTTGCTTGGTGCATAGAAGGCACGAGGAAGTGGATAAAGCTTGTGCAAATTTTTGGTACTTGCCATTCAATGTGGCAAAGAGCCCATATGGGATTTGGTGACAGCGTTGACAGTTGTAGGGAAAGGGTACAAGGCACCCTTGATTTGAGCGGGAAATTACTTGAGGGTGCGATTGCAGATGCCACTTTAGAAGAGCACAAGAAACAATGGAAAAAATTCAGATGCATTTATGGGTGGACTAAGGAACCGCACCCTTGTTAATTTTTTAGCTTCAAACGGTGAGATGGTGTTTTTAAAATCTATTGATGCCTCTGGAGCATGAGGTTATGTTAGAGACAGTTGTATTAGAGGTTGGTGTACAGAATGTTGTGCAAGTTGTTACAGACATGCAAGCATATGTGGCAGCTGGGAGGACTATTGCAAAACATCCAATCACTCTTTTGGACTCTCCTCATTGCATTGACCTTCTTTTGGAACATAGGCTGATTGGGTGAGGCAGAAGATGCAAGATCTATAACAAGTACATAGTCACCCTTGGTTTCCATGAGAGTACACATAAAGGAAAGAACTTGTTCGAGCCCGGTTTCCAAGGTTTGCAACTAACTTCACGTTGTTTTTCTAGTTTGTTGACATTCAAATGATATGGCTAGAGTCACAATATTCCTGATGGAGAGAGGGTTGCACTTTGCAAAGAGAGCTATAGAGATCATCAAGGTAGATTTATATTTCATTCCTTTATTTTAATTTGTTAAATTATAAATATTAAATACATTGTTCTACTTTTCACTTTTTTATTTCATTTCTAATATGTATTGTAACTTGTAAGTTTGCAATCTTACATTTGTAATTTGTCAGAGCCGTTGGTGAGAGTTTTGCGTTTGGTTGATGGGGAGCAAAACCCCATGGATATGAGGCCATGGATAGGACCAAAGAGTGTTTCAAAACTGATTACAGGGGGGATATCGTCAATATGGTCCCTTTTGGGAGATTTTGATCGGAGGTGGAACAATCAACTCCACCAACCTATTCATGCAGCGGGGTACTACCTCAACCCCAAGTATTTGTACTCTGACAGCTTCACAGATGTGAATGAGAGGTTATGGAGGGCCTTTCGACATGTATTGAGAGGATGATACCGGATGTTGAGATGAGGGACCTCGTTATTTTAGAGCTGCAGAGTTTTAGGTGGAGACTCTGTTCATCGGTGCTAATTCGAGGGAGAACCACACAGTCACCAGGTTGGTTAGTGGACCAAGTTACTTATTAGAATATTTGATTTTATTAATTAATTATAAATTTTTGATTATCAAATGTTGTGTAGGTTCTTGAGGATTGGGGAGGGAATACCCCAAAAAAAGTTAGCCCTTAGAATTCTATCTGCAACCTTGTATTTAATGTGAAAACTGGAGTTTGTTTGAGGCCATTCACACGAAGAAGTGCAACAAGTTTGACTCAACGACTTGATAACAATCTCCGGCTTCGCAAAAAAAAGTTGAGGCGACATGAGGAGCTCATTGATTTGGATGAGATATCTCATACAGTGATTTGAGCTTCAAACAAGCTACAATTTATTTTGATTAAAATTTGCAAATAGTTTTGCCCTCTAAACACAATTGAAAATACCATTTCTTCCACTCCAAAAATTATGTAAAATAGCTGATATGATCTCTAATAAATCAGATATACGAGCTATGTGTTGCTTAAATTATTTATGTTTTTTTAAAATTAATCTGAGAACTTGTTAAGTTAGTCGATATTCCCGAGTATTAGCCTAAATTGGCGATTTTTTTTTTGGGGGTCCTGATCATAAACAACTCCAATTTGGGGACCCCTCGAACTAGGCTCTCCAAGTGGTTCGCTCCTCCTAGAAAAGCATTGTTGAAATAAAGAGAAAACACATCCACTATTCTTCCCCACAGAGCAGTCTTCACAACCCCTGGTGGGGTATATGATTTGCTCAATTTTGCAACCTTCAATAAAATAATTGGAAAACATTTGGTTGCACTAGAAAATGAGCTAGGGCATCTCTTTGATTATGCAATGGAAACCCTTGTTAGGAGAGGATCCTTTCCAACTAGGAGAAGGGTTTTCGTCCTTCTTATCTAGATCCCTTGGAGGGATTTTCAAAACTGATCATCGTGGATTATTTCTAAAGGTTTTCTTGCTTGTAGGAGGCATGCTTTGATCTATTTTAGCACAAATCTGATTCATTTTCGTTTGAGCTTAGAGAAAACTTTTACAAAATATTTCTAGAGGACGAAAACCTTGTAGAAATAATCTCTTGAGAGACGAAAACCCTTCTCCTAGTTGTGAGGATTTTCCATTTTAGGGTTTCCATTATGGATCAAGAAGTTAACTGATTTTCCAGTAGTTTTCCAACGATATTGAGGGTTGAAATTGCAGATCTATACAAGGTTTCGAAGGAGAAGAATTGTCCAAGTCTTCCCTTAATTTCTAGCCATTTCTGTATGGGTTTATGATAATTTTCAGATTTGTGGTGTAAACTTGCATGCTTTCCATAAAAACTCCAAATGTCGAAAATCCTCTAAGAGATCTGGTAGAAGGATTTTGAGGGTTTCGTCCTCTAAAGCCAACTCCTTAAAAAGTGTCCATTTTATATTCATAGCTTGGAGTTAGACTTGTCTTCAGGTTTTAGCTGGTTTTGGGTTATGAATTGTTGTGTAATATCCCCTTCTCGGTTGAAGATCTATAGTCCATTCTGTTTCCTGACGGCTAAAGGGTGTCAGAAAGGGAAACTTATCATAATAAATTAATTATAAAATTGCAATATAAAATAACATTATAAGCACTTTATATTAATTTATTAATGATAAAGTCGAAATAAAAAAGAAAAGAAAATTATAAAGTGATAAAGTAAAATAAGAAATAAAAAGGAAATATCACTTTATGTTATTATTCTCCCCTAGGAGAAAATGCGACCCCTTTAGAGGATGGAAAAGGTGGAAAAAAACATTAAATGCAAGGGGTGAAATCTGATTGGAAGTTGGGGAGGCTATTTAGCCCATTACATTTATAAAAGCGAATTTACTTGCTTGTCGAAGACATGCTTTTCTATTTTATACAAATCTGAATTTTGTCTTGAGCTTTATAGCTTTACAAAAATATTTCTATGGACGAAAACCTTTAGAAATAATCTCTCGAGGACGAAAACTCTTTAAGAGATCTAGAAGAGGAACACAAACTCATTTTCTAGTTGAGAGGATTCTCCACACAAGGCTTTCCATTACATATGAAGGAGTTAGCTGATTTTCCAGTTGTTTTCCAATAGTTTGAAGGCTGTAAGTTTGCTGATTTGTCTAAGGGTTTGAAGGCAAAAGTTGTGGCTGTGTTTCTCTTTTGTTTCCAGCCCTTTTCTAGGTGGAGTGACCTATTTGGAGAACTGTTTTGCAGTGTTTGAGAGCTGTTTCTGATCTGATTTGGATTGCTGATCATAACTCTGATTTTTAGAGGTCAAATCAGCCCACTTGCATAATTTTTGGCTCAAGGGTTAGGCCCTTTTCAGCTGTGTTTCAGGGCAACTGTTTGCAGATTTATTATAAATAAATTCAGCCTGTTTTGAAGCTCCAATACGGTGTTTTTCTCATGATTCCATCTTTGCAAAAATTGCTAATTTGTTTCCATTAAAATATCAGTGGTTTTAATTCAGATTTTGTGGATTTTCATCTCCATACCAAGTCGCCATTTATTGATAAAAATCAGATCTGCATATTAAATAATTGGTATATCTTTTATATCATGTTTTTTTGTGTGGGATTTGTCTCAAATCCATCTTGGGTTGAAAAGTGTCTAATTGGGAACATTACACCAATGTCAAATGTGATGGCCATCTTTCTAATCACATCTCATCTTGTGAGAATTAATCTTGCATCTCTAATATATGTTTTGTTAGTTTATGTCTTGTGAATGTACAATTTTTTTATATAGGATGAAGTAATAGTTTCAGCACACTTTTATTCAACCTAAGAACTAGTGTTATGTGGGGACGTGTCCCCGATATTTTGGTGATGTCCCAAATGTTTCGGGGACTTGGGGACTTGGAGGGGATGTCCCCTATTTTATTTATTTTTTAATTTTTTTCTGATGTTTTTACTTTTAAAAAGCTATTATATTTTTACCAAAAATATTGAATTCTAATCTCGGAAGTACCTAAAACACATTAAATACAGTTTAAATTTCCAAATTTCATTAAATAAAAGTTAAAATATTTAAAAATTAATTTTTATATAATATTTTAATAGCCATACCCCTACTGTCCCTAAAATTCGGGAAATTCTTTGCTGTCTCGGAAACCCTGTCCTTCCATCCCCATGTCCCCCTGTCTCTGAGACTTCGGCAACTATGCTAAGAACCAAAAATTTCATGGGCATTCATAGTGCTTTAAAGACTATCGGTTTATTGTATACCTAAAGAAAATATGGTTTTTTTTCTTTTTGCTTCTATTTGATCATACTTTCTATGCTTTCTCTCTTAGTTGCAGTTCTAATTGTTCAGGAAAGATATTTATATGGAATTTCATCTGAAGCCTTGCATTAGTCTTGCATTCTTTACTTCTTGTGCTTGATTTAATTAATTTAGATTTTATTTGGTTCATATGGATTCAGGGATTTCAAGTATCAAGAACTTTTGGGAAAGACAATCACAGGTACACAACAACCACAAAATGAATTGACAAACATTATCTTGAGAAATCTGGCAACAAGTGATTGCAAGTTAGATCCTCTTGAATTTTATGTATGGGATTACTAGAGAATGTGTGCACTCCATATTTTTACTTGACGATGAAAATAAATTGGGAAATTCGCTTTGCTTCTTGAAACTAACTTAGCGTCCGTAGTTGTTGAACCATCCTAAGTATTTGATAACCCTGCAGTCCCTATTATATTTCCACCATTCCTTAATAAGCTTGTCAATTTCTAGATGCTGAACTAATTATTCTCAAACTTGAAAGGACAACGTGGTGGATTAGCATCCAAATTTGTATGCATGGTCACTAACAATGACATATCATTTCCTTGCTGATTATATCCTCCAAGGCTTTAGCCAAAATATCCTACCACTGCATTGTTCCGTCCATTAACTTTGGAATGAGTTTTGGGGTGAAAGCAGAACAATCCATGACGTGTGTGTTGAGAAACTCTCAAATATTCATGTGTCCTTAGAGTCTTGCTACTTATGGAAGGTATCTAAAAGCATCAACTAGCTAGTCATACGAGAAAAGCTTTAAAGGACTTGGATAATGAATCACTGCAAGGGAATCAGCTCCAAAAGGATACCATTGATACAGAATCTAGCTGAAGCCTGAGAGAAACGAGCAGCTAGATCATGTTTAGCATGAAGTCCCACTCTATCCTATCACAATCTTTCTCAAAATCTATCTTCAAAAGAAATACCCTTTAAAGTGGCTTTAAATTTCATTCTTGCATCCACTGGTTGATCCATGCATGGTTGACAGATGAGCCTTACCTTTATAAATATTTGTGCCAGCCTTATTACAAACCAGATTTAGTTGTAAATAGCACCAAAAACCTCCACTTCAATTGATACCAATTCAAATGCCAATTCTAATGCTAGTTAACACAAGTTTAGCTGCGAAAACCATCTCAGCACTAGCCCTGATTCAGCGTCAATGTTAGTTGCACCATTCCTTGTGCTAATGGCAAAGATGCCAATGCTAATTTTTCCAGACAATTGAGTGCCAACCCTTGCAACATCAAACACAACTGGATTGGCGCATCTTCGGTGTCTCTTGAGATGGCATCAACCTTATGCTAGTTCAATGCCAGATCCCGGTTTATTAAGCTGGCATCAAACATGGTGTCCATTTAAAGTTTCAGAAAGACAGTTGAATCATTCTGTAACAGCTCTCTTGACATGTTGGCTTTGCAGATCTGAAAAGGGTAGTTGGCTTTTTGGATTCCAAAGTGTCAAACAATTACCCTATTCTCACATAGATATAAATATAACAATTGAACTACCAATTTAAATGAATGTAAATAGGATGAAAACATAATCAATGCGGCTTCTTTTTGTTTTCCTTAAACTTATGTAGTGCCCATCTCGATTTATTATCTAGAGTGACTTCATTGCCAAAGGGAAATCCTAAATATTGAATAATCTAGTCCAACGTGATAGTCTAATAATCATGATCTAGTGTAGTACTGTCAGCCACGAATATTGAATGTGTTGTTTTTTCTTCACTAATTACATCCCATGAGGCTTTATCCAAAATATTGAAGCGGTCATTGTACCTTCCATTAATTATGGAGTGAGTTATGGGGTAAGATCATGACCATCTGCAAAGTTCATGTTGAGAAGTTGTCAATTATTCATTTGTCCTAGATCCTTGCTACTTATGTAAGGTATCTACGAGCATCAACTACCAAGACATACAAGCAAAGTGCTAAAGAACATCCTTCCGAAATGCATAATTCCTAACAAATTGGCTCAGAAAGGTTACCCTTTTTACACATTCTAGCTGAAACCTGAGAGGAAAATGTAGCAAGTGCTTTGATTAAGAGCCGGCCAAACCCCAACTAGTTGAGTATGTCTAGCATGATGTCCCACTCTATCAAATCATAATTTTTCTGAATAGCTATTTTAAAAAACACATACCTTCTTTCTTCACTGTCTATCTCATTCTTACCTTCCCAAGGTTGGATGAGTCTTAGTTGCATATGTCTTCGTGGACAACAAAATGATCAAGTCCTAAGACCGATTGAATAAATGAAAATAGTGGAGTCAGAATGGGCCAAGTACTAGAGGTGGATACATTTTGAACATTAAAGTTAAATAGAGAGAGACAAGAGGAAGCAAATGGTTATGTAAAGTTCGACAAGAAAGCCTGAAACGGCATTGAAATGAAGTCAGATTTGAGTAAAGTGTACATTCAAGTTCACATCTGAAGTTTGCCAAGATTTGCAGTATTGATCAAGTTGATTGGAGATGTGCTAAGAAGCCTCCAAGGTGGGGCGTGGCATATTCAAGAGCGTAGTAGAATCAAAATGGGCAGTGTGCTTAAAAGCTCTAAGTCTGACATCCAATCTCCACTAAGATTTGGACCATTGTTCAGAGATGGATTAAGAGAATGCCAAGTAACAATTCTAGGAAACACTATACAATTGGAGCATACAGTGAGAAAATGTCGTAGGAGGAATTCCAAAGTCTTTTATAGCATTCCTAAGTATCCATTGAAATGAATAGGATGGGCGATACCTGTCAATTGTATATCACAACAAAGTTGAGGATGGTAGAAAAAATGCAAGGCCAAAAATCTTCAATTCTGAACTCTGCCGGTTCCCAAGGGATGTAAGTTGAAGCTGGAAAGGAAACTAAGTCCCAATCTCGCTTGTCAATGTTAAGTAACAATTCTAGGCAACACTATACAATTGGAGCATACAGTGAGAAAATGTCATAGGAGGAATTCCAAAGTCTTTTATAGCATTCCTAAGTATCCATTGAAATGAATAGGATGGGCGATATTTGTCAATTGTATATCACAACGAAGTTGAGGATGGTGGAAAAAATGCAAGGCCAAAGATCTTCAAATCTGAACTCTGCCGGTTCCCAAGGGATGTAAGTTGAAGATGGAAAGGAAACTAAGTCCCAATCTTGCTTGTCAATGTCTTCAGGAATTCAAGAGTTTGGGGGTTCAAGATGTTTAGGGTTCAACTAGACAAATTCCGATAGTTTTGAACTTTTGAAGGACTTTGGGACATAGCCGATTTTGCAAAAGGTAATAAAAATATGTGCAAACGAAATGAATTACTCAATTTAGGGAGGTAGTTCCCAAAGGATGTAAGTTGAAAATGGAAAGGAAACTAAGTCCCAATCTCTCTTGTCAATGTCTTTAGCAATTCAAGAGTTTGGGGGTTCAAGAGGTTTAGGGTTCAACTAGACAAATTCCAATAGTCTTGAACTTTTGAAGGGCTTTGGGACATAGCCGATTTTGCAAAAGGTAATAAAAATATGTGCAAACGAAATCAATTACTCAATTTATGGAGGCTATGTTAAGAATACATTGCAATAAACAAACACTTAGAAGAAAAAATGTGATCGTAAATGCTAGCAGCAAGTATAACTTCATCAACATAGATTTGACTCAACAACTACAGGTTCAAGCAATGAATATCAAGGAAGCTTAGGTGGATGGTGGGAAGATTCAAGTTTTTGAGGATTTGAAGTTCACTATGGACAAATATGTTTTCGATTCAAATTTTTATCTATAGATGGGTTAGATATTGTTCTTGGATTTTCTTGGCTAAAGACATTGCGAACAATCAATAGTAACGTGTAGAAGAAGTTTGTGAAGATTTGATACAAGAAAAAGAAGGCGAGTTTGCAAGATATCACACTTAGAAAGTAACAAAGTAAGGTCAAGGTAGAGTAGGTGGATGATTATGGAGATGATGTATAATAGCATAAGGAAGACTTACAAGAAGAATATGAAGAAAAAGAAGAAAAGAAATTTTCATCTACTCAGGAGAGAAAGGCACTAGCAATTGAAAAGGTGGAAGAGGCAATGAAAGCAAAAGAAAAAGTCAAGGCTACTAAGGTTGTTGCATATAAATTCCCACATCATCACGAGAGAGAACAATTATAGATGCATGTTAGGGCATGCCAGAGCAACAACCAATATGGATATACATGGAATCAAAGGAACAATCAATATGGCTATACATGGAGTCAAAGGAGGCACAATTTTGGAACATGGCATCATAGGAGTAATTGCTATGGCTATGCATGAAAGCAAATAAGGAACAACTATGGTCAAGGATGGAACTAGAATAACGCAACGAATTATGGAACCAGGTTTAGAAAGGTACCATCCACCAAGATCACATGGGTGGTTGGATGATCGAGCATGGTGACAAGTGTGCAATGATTTGAAGCACAGTCATTACTTGGTTTCTTCTCATGTTCTAGGGAAGAAATTTGTCGAGAATGGATGGCATGTTATGTACCTAGGGATATAATATAATAATATATATGTGTTGATGGAGATGTTTTCATGTGACACACCCCCCCCTTAGTTAGCTATATAGTTATGGTATATTGGGTCGAATAAGTAACTTGTGGAATTAGTTATATTGGGTAATGATTCGATGAAATGTCCCACTTCCTAAGATAATCCATTCAAAGACCCTTAGCCCCAATTTTGTATCCCGACGGCTAAGGGGTGTTAAAAAAGGGAAATTATAGTCTTAATAAATTATTATTAAGTGCATAAAATGAACTTTATAAAAAACACTTATATTTATTTAATGACTTAATAAAAATGTAAAAGAAAAGACAGTGAAATTAGAAAAGAAAAAGGAGAGAAGTCACTTTATATTTTTACTTTCCCTAGGGGAAAAATGCGACCCATGTCGGGGATGAGATAAATGCCAAAAAAGAATTAAATGTGGGAAAATGCATTTGATTGGTGCTTATGGGTGGCTACTAAGCCAAGATTGCTTATAAAAGCAAAGTCCATTTGGCTTTGTAAAACATCTCTTTTTATTTTATACAAATTCTGATTTTTGTCTGAGCTTGAGAGCTTTGCAAAATACTTGAAAGGACGAAAACCCATTGAAGTCATCTCTAGAGGAGGAAAACTCTCTTGAGATCTAGAAGGAGAACGAAAACTTTTCTTTTACATTGTGAGGATTCTCCATTCAGGGGTTTCTATTGAGGATCAAGATTCAAGGAGTTATCTTTGTTTTCCTGTAGTTTTCCAACAATGTGGAGGGTTAAAAATTGCAGATGTGTACAAGCGTTTGAAGGAGAATATTGTCACTGTGATTCTTCTTTATTTCCAGTAGTGTTCTTGGTGGAGCGACCCATAGAAGGAGCAGATTTGTGATGTTTGGATCTGTTTTGGAGCTGGTTTATATTGCTGTTCCATCTGCTGATTTTTAGACGTCAAATCAGCCACTTGATGTGAATTTTGGCTCAAGGACATTGTACTTTTCAGCTGTGTCTGAGGATAGTTATTTGCAGATTTATAATAAATAATTCCAGCCTGTTATTGATGCACAATCTGGTATTTTTCTCATGATTTTATCCTCATAAAATTTACTTATTTGTTTGATTGAAAGAATAAGTGGTTTTACTTCATATTTGGTGAATTTTTTTTGGAATTAGGGTAATTTTTGAGGGTGTTGAAAGGACCCACATCTTTGTACAATTGAGGATTTTTTTAGAGGATCCACAACCTAGGTTACAATGAAGGGGACCACCATTAGGAACCCAATTGAAGCAACCGTGAAACCATAGTGAAGATGTAGCGAGCAGCGACAATGACCGCATCGAGTGGAGCAACAACTAGTGATGACAGTTAGAGGAGCAACAACCAGTGACGACAGCGAGAGGAGCAGCCACCAGCGACGACAACGAGAGGAGCTGCCACCAGCGACAGCAGCGAGAGGAGCAGCTACCAACGACGACAGTGAGAGGAACAACCACCAGCGACAACGAGAGGAGCAACAACCAACGACGAGAGTGAGAAGAGCAACCACCAGTGATAACAGCGACCAGCGATAGCACAACGAGAGAAGCAGCGACCAACAACGACACACAATGAGAAGAGATGCCACATCTAGCGACGAAACCACCTCCGAGGAGGATCGTGCCTCGGGGGGATTTGAACACGGGTGGGCAAGCACACAACCATGTGACTTGACCGCACCACTCCCATCCCATCAGCCATATTTGGTGAAATTTCATTCCCATACCAAGTCGCTTTTTCTAGGCCAATATTCAGTTCTGCATATAATAATTTTTGTATATCTCTTAAACATGATTATTTTGTTTGGCATTTGCGGGAAATCCATCTGGGGTTGAAATATGTCCATTTGGGGACATTATAGTGGTATCAGAGCAGTGTATTCTCCCATCTTGTGAAGGAAATGAAAGAATGCAAAAAGGGACAATGGATGATCTAAATCAAAGAGCTCCTCCTACAGATAAACTAAGCTACACGCGTGAGGTGATTACAAGGAGCCACAGAGAGTTGCAAGAGTCTATGAGAGAAAGTCAACGAGATATGCATCATGTTTTGAGAGTCTCAAAGTGAAATGCGTGAAGCATTGATCGGTTCCATCAGAGACTTGGCAAAGATCCTACAAGAAAATAATGTCTACCAATCAAGGAGCAACCCACAATGGTGAAGGAAGCTCTACGGGACCAGCTAGGACCTCATCCAAGTCTTCACAGATTTCCAAGTTTCTCCAAAAGGAGGAATAACCAGTTGAGGACGATGACATGGAGACATGGGGTAAAGAGTATGCAACACTCAGTTTCAAGGTAAGAGCTATGTTGACCTTTGAAGAATTTTGTGAGATGAAAGATAGTAAAGGTACTAGAAAAAATGGAAAATCTCAACAGGTGAAAACCCTTATGCAAAAATTTGAGAAGAAGCAGCCCTTAGGGTATTCCACTATGCAAATGGTAGAAGAAGAAGTTTTAAGGGAAAAAGGTATGACTTCTAATAAGCAAGTGGTAGAGGAGAAAATCAAGGAACTTGAGCACAAGAAAGAATAGAACTCCAATCTGCAAGTTAATGATGAGAGATTGGTGGTGAAGACCCAAATTTCAAATAATGAGGACTGCTTTCAGCTGGCTTTCTTATCCAAAACAGCAGTACATGAAGAGATACACGAGAAGCAAGATGGTGAAAAGGAAGGAGATAACAAGAAGCTTGCTGATCCTAACATAACTGCAGCTATTGGTGAGTCATTTTGTGTTTTTAACAAGTGTTTTATGTTTCATACAATGATACTTCTAGATGGGAAACATCCTAAGGGATACTCTATCAACAATAAAGAGTCCAAGGATGATGGATATGCAAGAATAAGAGAGAAATCAGCTGCCTTCAGAATTCAGAGGTACAATGTCCAAAGGGGAATCTCTCTTCCATTCATGAATTGGGTGCATTCTTTGACCAACGTGTGGCAATATAGCAGTGGAAATAAACAAATATGGAAGACCTCTCATGATACAATAGTTCATGGGCACTATAAGGGATGGGATCCAAGTAATATGTTGCATTTGTCCAAAGTTACCTATTGTGATTTTAAAATTTTTGTGACTAATTTCATGAGGGAAAGAAGGAATTTAGAATTGTCTTTTGGGATTACAAGTGTGGGCAAGCATGGTTCTTCGTTGGAAACTCCGGTGCAAGAAGGGAGAGTACCTTGAGAGGTACTAACACTGATTTTCTGATTGCTGGACTGTGCATAACGACAATCATTTAATCATCTTCAGGTTGTTGGACTATGCATGACAACAGTCATTTAAAAAAAAACCACCACATTTATATTGATATAAGGTACAAATTACAATGCCAAGTAATTATACTCATACTTGAGGAAATATCCTTAGATTTCCAATAACAAATAAGAGAAGAAAGATAACGTATATGCAATTTAACCATCATGCTATTTCAAACAAAGGATTTGCTCAATCTGTTGTTTCTCCGGAGACCAGGTCAAAGGTACAAGACCCAAGTTAATCAAATTAGAATGATCTAACGCCCAATTGGCCAAAGTGTGTGCCATCTTGTTCTGACCCCTAGGCACATGATGATATCTGATAGTTTGGAACTGTCTGGCTATGACATTAATATTATCCTGAATTCTGGCAATAAGCCAATTCTTGGATGGATGTTGCTCAGGAGCTTGTAGAATGTTAACAATAACCTTGGAATCTGATTCCACTATAATACTAGGACACCTCAGTTTAGTTGCCTCTAGAAGAGTGTGCTGGATAACCATGATTTCAGCAACATTATTAGTGCAGTGTCCCAGTTGATATGCAAAGAAAAAGAGAGGAGTTCCCAAAGAGTCACGTGAGCTATCCCTTCCATACTGGCTGGACCCGGATTACCTCTAGCTGCTCCATCAATGTTTAATTTAACAAATCCGAATGGAGGAGGTTTCCATGCTTTGAGAGTAGAAGGCACCCTCTGTTTAGTAGATTGCTTTATCTGCAATTGCCTATTACCCATGATTTAGTTTTTGTAACAGAGCTTTCCACTTCGCAGGTGGTGGGGAGGGAATTTAAAGATTGTGCACTATAGTTTCTCCAATATTACCTCTAGTCAGTAACACAACATACCAACTATCTCTACTTTCTAATTCGAAGATGCACTTGTTTCTTTCCTTCCAAACATTCCACAACAAAAGAGAAACAGCAAGCCAGATTCCTTTGGTAAAGTCTTGGGTATCCCTAACTAAATGTTTCCAGCCTCTAATAGTATCCACTAGATTCATAGTAGAGTTCCAAGTAATAGAAAGACAATCAACTAGTGTACACTGTAGGGACGAAGTGAAGGGGCATTGAAAAAAGAGATGACTTAGGGTCTCTTCTACATCTTCTACATAAAGGACACCAAAAGGGTCCAACCATCCCTCTTTTCATCAAATTATCTCCTAGTAAGAACCCTATGATAGATTAAAAGCCAAATAAAGAATCTCACCTTAGGCCATAGGGCAGGTTGCCAAAGGTCCACAAAGATATCTTTCCATGGATGTGGCTGAGGGGCTACCAAATCTCTATAGCCCTCAGCTACTGAATATTTTCCACTCTTTTCCCCATGCCAGAGTATTTGGTTCACAAGTCATCTTGTTCTGCAGGAGTATTTGGAAAAAATGAGCTTGATCATTAGTCAAGTTGATCTGCCACAAGGATGGAGAAATCCATTCACTCCCTTGATATGTTGGCTTAATGTAATGTCTCACCTTTTGCATTCCTTGTCCCTAAAGAGTCTCCATGATACTTCTAAGATCCAGATACTGTTCAATCAAAGGTGGGTGACCATCCCATGAATCAGTCCAGAAATTTGCTTGATCTCCTTTTCCAATTTTCCAAAACAAGTGTTGCTTGATGATCCCTTCTCCTATTCTGAGAACTAAGAGAATGGGAGATCCTCGAGAAGGTAAAGAGTATCAAACTAGTTCATGGGGGTCTCATTCAATGTGTATATTTTTCTCTAATATTAATACTCCATAACTGGTCTAGATTTTGTAGTAGTCTCCAATATAGCTTGGCTGTTAGGACTTTGTTATTTATAACACTAGCTCTAAATCCCAATCCTCCCTTTTTCTTTGGCAGACACAAGGTTTTCCACTTCGCGAGATGCCATTTCCGAGCCTGTTGGGTGCCTGACCATAAGAATTTTTGACTAATAGAATCTAAATGATGCAGAACTGTTGGAATATTCAGGAGAGAAGTAAAATATATAGGAATAGCTTGCAACACAGCTTTAATCAAGGTTATTCTTCCCCCTGATGATAACCATCTGTTAGTCCAAGTACTAAATTTTTGTTGGATCTTAGCAAGAAGCCAGCCCCAATCAGAGATTCTTTTAGAGCCCAATGGAATACCCAAATATTTTAGAGGTAATGTGGTCCTTTTGAAATCCAAGTTTCGTCAGTATGTCCTGTTCCAACCTTGGAGAGACAATGAAAGAAAACAATTTTTGACTTATGCCTGTTAATATCCTGACCAGTAGACCTTTGAAAAAAATTCTAAATTTTTATGGATCTGAGTAGCTTCTTTCAAAGACGCTTCCCCCATGATAGACAGAATCATCAACAAATTGTACAGTGAAATAGTGGATCCACCTGTGTGGCCAATTTAATACCCTTGCAGCTTTCGTTGGACTCTTGTCATGAAGCAAAGAGTCTACCAAAGGATTCTGCAACTATGATAAACAAGAACAGAGATAAAGGATCTCCCTGCCTTATACCTCTCGATGCAGAAAGTCTAGCGTTGTAGGAATGCCATTAACTAAAATTGAATAAGAAACCGAAGAAATACAGGCTTGTATCCATTGCACCCAGATAGGAGGAAAACCCAAAACGGAAGAGGATGTCAGAAAGGAAGGCCCGGCTAACCCTGTCATCAGCTTTAGATAAATCAAGCCTTATAAACATAGTTGGTCTTCTTCTGAATGTCCATGGAGTGAAGAGCTTCCTGAGCCAGTACAATGTCATCATAGATTTGTCTATGGGGAACAAACCCACCTTGTTCTGAGAGATATTACTTTATCAATGATGGATTTCAGCCGTTTCATCTATGACTTTAGTGATTATTTTGTACAACACATTACATAGAGTTATGGGACAATATTATGTAAGGGTTGAAGCCTCCTGTTTCTTAGGGATCAAAGCAATATAGGTGTAGTTGATGGCCCTAAGAACTGTTTTTGCCTGTCTGCATTCTTCCACGACTTCTAGCAGATCTTTTTTAATAATGTCCTAGAACTCCTGATAAAATTCAATCGGAAATCCATCAAGTCTTGGAGTTTTCCCCTTTTCATGGCCCAAACAACAATTTGAAGTTCCTTTTCAGAAACCGGTTGCAAAAGTAACATATTGTTTGCCTCACTAACCTGAGAAGGAATAATGTTAAGCAATTGTTGTTGGGCATTCCTATCCAGATTGGTTGCCTTTAACAGCTCAGAAAAGTATTGTATGGCAACGTGTTGGATTTCTTAATGTGTATTTGCCTGAATACCATTAGCTCTTTATCCAGATAAACAATGTGATTGTTCGAGCGGTGAGCTAGAAGAGATTTATGAAAAAAAGAGGTATTTTAATCGTGAAAGAGATTTCAATGTTGTACTTGCAAGCTAAATTTTCAATTTTTCACTGAAATGTATAATGCTGAAGTGCTTGATTCCAAACAATTCCAGAAAAGGGTGGCTCAATGATGATTTCCTGCAGTTTGCAGGTGTGTGATTACTGACCTTGATCAATTCCAGAAAGAGGTGGTTGATGATGCACATGTTGTAATGACTGACTAATGACTCTCCCAAAGTTTACTTCCCATGGACATTTCCAAAGCAAGAAGCATTCCACTTCTTGAGTTGGTTAGTGAGATGTTGCCAAACTTCTAGCAAAGAAAAACATTTTGATTTTCCATGCTGAAATTATAATGCTGGTTGGCCAAACTCCTTCCAAAATTGATGCTCAATTAAGTGGTTGATTCTTTGGAAAAGAGTTTTTTGAAAGGACCCTCATCCTTTTATAAAGGCCCTTGAGGCAAGATATAGCAATGAAGCAATACAGAAGGAAAGCCATTAGGCAGCAGATTCCAAGGAAGCATCGGCCAAGGCATTAATCCAAGCGGATCTAGAAAACCAATTATGATAATCCATAATGTTGAATCAAAGTCGAAGCTTCCGCAGAAGTGAAAACAAACTATGACAACCCTTCGATAGATGACTGAGGGCGACTCTTACCATTGAGATCATGTCATTAGTCTCATTTTGGGTTTGAAAAGTCATTTCCAAATTCATCTTTTTTGTTTACTATTGTCCAACATATCAACTCCTAAAAGGATCCAAATTAGAGTTCCCCCCTTGTTTGTCATGGAGAGAAGGCCAAATTGCAGAGAACTCATTTTTTTCAACATTTGACTCCTCATGTGCACGACAACCGTTTTCAGCCATAATCTTCCATTGGGCTTTTTTTCCTGCACTGTCCACCTGTAGCGGGGCATACTGTCTGACCATGAGTCTCAACAACCTTCCCAGTACATCCTCCGCCGAAATTTCCGATGAGGAATCATGGATCTAACCCCAACAACCAACAGACTGGGTTGGGAGTCCTTCCACCAAGAAACTTTTTCATTTACCTGTTAAGTTTCACTTATGCATGACAAGCCTCCAGAAGCAAGGAGACCCAAGGAAAAACATTTCCTGCAGTCTGAAGTGCAAGCCTTCATAGTCAAGAGGCTGGGCCCATGAATCCTATCCAAAAGCTTTGAGTTTCAATGGAAGCGGCTAGATCATATGAGAGGTATCCAGATGCAGCTGCAAAATACGCTTAAGCATAGGCAATATGTGTGTAGAAGGGTTTCAGTATTAGAATCAGTGGACAAAAATCATTCCCAAGTGATCAGCTTACCATTGTAGGGTTTGTTCAAACTCTGAAGCCAAATCCCCCCCAACTTTACTGCAGTGAAAGATAAGGTAAATGCACCCAAACAGGCTACGACGTTGATTAGTTTTGGTGAGAGGATCTGAAAGAGTAGAATCCATGTAGTTTTTTCAACTATTTTTTGTTGAATTCGTGAGGGGGTATTCTCCAGAAGGTTGTTCTTGGAGAGGATAGCATCTCTATCTTCAACAAGGCAATGAAAACCACAATAAAAAATCCCCTGGCACAAGGGTAAATGTCAATGTTCTTCCTTCCATGAGAGGACTTCTGCCACTTCGAAGAAATCCATTGAGTGAACTTTTCAGAAGATCAGGCCAAAGGCCATTAAAGCGATAGATCAACACTAGGCTGGAGATAATAATGTTCTGCTTAGCAACACCGATTCCCGAACATAACAGAAGGAGGGAGTTTTGCAGCATTAAGCGGTTCTAGGACGCCAAAGCAACTGAGGTCGCAACCACAACCTTCTTGTCCACAGAGCTAGAGAACCCCACAGCAGAGCCTCTAGATCCACATCCATTCACCCCAGAATCAGCACAGGGGCAGCCCGGACCAATGACATCACTGCCGCAGCAAACATTGCCCGAAGCCACTCCAACGACCTACGCAAGCCACAAAGGGCAATGGCCGCCGACACTAGGGTTAGGGATATGGGGAGGCGACGAGGAAAGACGCAGAGAGGGCGGAGCCATCAGGAGTATTTCATCAATGATGTCTATGTATTAAAAGGGTTTTGGTAAACCATGTTGAGAGTCGAATCGGAGACGTAACACCAAGATCATAAGCCTAACACTACGCCTCACAACACGCCTTCATCACCGACGCAGCTAATCCCCCACCCTTGCGTTGAGTGGTTGATTACTGACCTGACTAATTCTAGAAATAGGTGGTTGATGATGCCCATGTTTAATGGATGACTAATTAGTGACCCAGTCCTAAAAAGGTTCGTCATTGATGCCAAAGCTCAATGGATGATTGATGAGCCAACCTTGTCCAAGTGGCGAACATGCACACACAACAAACAACACAATATAAATGTAAGTATTCCCTTTTATTACACACTATCTATGCATGGATCATGCACATGATGGTCTAAGAGGACTTTACGCACACAAAGAATGACCAATTGTTCCTTATGTACTAAGGAATGTATAGATGGAAAGGACTATTGTGGGGAAGAGGTGGCAAATGGTTGGTAAACAAATAACAACCATCCATGTTACTTTCCTCACCAAACATCTCACTAATACAAAAAAAATATAGTGTTCCCCTATTTAATCTCTAAGACTCCAAAATCAAATAAGAAAAAGTAAAAACGATAAGGTAAAACGTCAGTATAGGTCAATCGTTCACATATCGAGGAAATTTTCTCTATAGCACATGCCAAAAAATAACAAAGAAGACTACAAATTACAAATACCATTACATGTTTTTTTAAAAACATTAAAAGAGATAGGGCACGGATGGGGACAGGCAGAATAAAAAATCAATCATTTAGGACCTTCAAAAGTAAATTCACTACGATTTTGGGGGAATTTGGAATGCCATTATTACAGTTTTGAATCACATCACATTATCATGCAGAAGTGTACTAAAGTTCCACTTAAAGTCCTTGTTTTAATAATCAAGAGAGGAATACAATGCAGTACTTCAAATCACTTATTAAAATATTATAAAAGCAAACCTCAAACATAGCTAATGAAATGAGTGGAACAAACCACTCAACCATGCCTAGTAGGAATGTCCTCTAACCTCACTGTCACCAGAACTACCAAGATTGCATATGTGCTCTTCCAGAATATAGACCAACCCATTAGTTTGTAAGAAGTGCCAGTGGCGTATGTGGGTTGTGACATAATTAAGCAACTCAATGTCCAGTCACGGGACAGCTTCCTCCATGGAATTTCATAAGTATCTTTTTTCTTAAAGCTTCTCCCACACTCAGGTGGAAACACGCCATTTTATCAACTACCGCAGTTTAGAATTATTGACCACTATTACCAGCTTGCTCAAGTAGAGTGCTAACAGTCATCAAGCATTAAATCTTGTTTTTTCTCTTTAATGGTCATTAATGGTTAAAAGAAGAAGACTATAACCTTCAGTTGAATTTTAAGTAAGTTGACCCCTTGTTGGTGACCAAAGTCAGACTCAAGGTATAATTTTCTTGCCTTAGTTGAGATAATTGTTTTTGGGATGTATACTTGTAGAGTTAGCCAAAATTAATTTCAAACAGGTAAGATTAATGGAAGATGAAATTTTTCAATTGGCCAAGATCAATTCATTATGAAGTTTGTTTTGGAAGAGGTTTATTGAATATTTAACTGAGTTTGACGCTGTTTTGTCAATATATACATAATGATGATTTTAGTTATCTAACACCATCAAGGTAGTCTAGAGCTTGTCTGATGCTCTAACATAAGAAAATCCAGGTTTAAACAAGTGGAACTTTGGATGATTATAACAGAATTTGGTAGGCAGACAAGGTAGCCCACAGGACCTTTTTGATTTCTCTTAACGGACAGATTTTATTCATGTCAAGTGTCTATGTGAAATATAACGTGGTTGAAATGAAATGTTTAGGCCATATTCTCCTAGTTAAAGTGATATACAAGTGGTTGCCAATCCAAACTTAAGTCACTCATTTAAAAGTGAAATGTTCCACTTCCTAAAATAATCAGTCGAAGACCCTTAGCCCAATTTTGTTTCCAGACGGCTAAGGGGTGATAAAAAGGGAAACTATAGTTTTAATAAATTATTATAAAATGCATAAAAAGAAACTTTATTAAACGCACTTATATTAATTTATTAATAACTTAATAAAAATAAAAGAGAAAAGATAAAGTGAAATTAGAAAGAAAAACAAAGTCACTTTATATTTTTATTTCCCCTAAGGGAAAAATGTGACCCATGTTGGGAGGTGATAAATGCCAAAAAAGAATTAAATGTGGGCAAAGGTTTTTGATTCGTGATTGTGGGTAGCTACTAAGCAAAAATTGCTTATAAAAGCAAGTGTACTTGGCTTTGTAAAGCATCTCTTTTATTTTATACAAATTCTGATTTTTGTCTGAGCTTGAGAAGTTTGCAAAAATAATTTCTAAGGACGAAAACCCTTAGAGATTATCTCTTGAGCACGAAAACCCTCTTGAGATCTAGAAGGAGAACAAAAACTCTTCTATGTTGTGATAATTCTCCATTCAGAGGCTTCCATTGAGGATCAAGATTCAAGGAGTCATCTGAGATTTTCAGTAATTTTCCAGCAGTGTTGAGGGCTGAAAGTTGTAAATTTGTACAAGGGTTTTGGAGGAGAATATTGTCACTGTGATTCCCTTCATGTCCAACAGTATTCTTGGGTGGAACAACTCATAGAAAGAGCCAGTTTGGAGTGTTTTGAAGCTAATAAAATTCAGATCTGGGTTGTTGTTTTTGCTTCTGGTTTTTAGCCTTCCGAACACCCCTTGGTGTGATATTTGGCTCAAGGTTATTGTACTTTTCAGCTGTGTCTGAGGACAACTATCTGCAGATTTACATAAAGTAATTATAGCATGTTATTGATGCACAATCTGGTATTTTCCTCGTGATTTTATCATTATAAAATTTGTTGATTTGTTTGATTAAAAGATTCAATGATTTTACTTCATATTTGGTGAATTTTCTTTCTAATACCAAGTTGCATTTTCTAGGACAATATTCAGATCTGCATATAATAATTTTTGTATATCTCCTAGACATGGTTATTTTGTTTGGGATTTGCAGGAAATCCATCCGGGGTTGAAATATGTCCATTTGGGGACATTACATTCGACCTACATTGGGATTAGATGTTACCCACCAATAAGAGTAATGTATGTCTATATAAAAGAGATGAATATCATTAAAATGTATGTCAAGTGAAGAGTCTTATTTTTGGTAGAAGCATATTTGGAGGTGTCCCCCTTGAAGTGGAATTCCCATATTGGGAGATCTTTTGGAGTTATTCCTTCCTTATTGAGTATGGTGTTGCCTTACTTTAAGAGTACTTACTCTATTTATGAATATATTGCATATTTGGGCATCTCGTCCCACTAATATCTCTTGTGTTTTTGGTATCTTCATTATATCATGCATATTAATTTGATTATTCATTTATTATATGCATTGTGCTTTAGGATGCATCGACTGCATTTTTTGGTCCGTACATTGTAGAAAACGTCTCGAGATATGGGGACGAGTAGGAAATTTCCCCTAGCCATCCCCAAACTTATGATTTTGTGAGAAAAATCCCTAGGACAGAGAAATGAACACCAAATGGTAGGGGACAGCTAGCAGTCCCCTGCGACCCAAAAAAAAAAGAAATTTTAACAGAAACTCAAACTTGAAAAAAAGAGATGGGGGTCCCCACAAGGACCCCCACTCCCCTTTACACGAACCCTAAACCTAGAACAACCACACTAACAACCAAAAACAAGAGGAATTCGTCCACATACAATTTCAAGAGGAATAGACTTACCTCTCAATTAGTGGAGAAGTTGGGGGCCCTGCATAGTGCCCGATGGCATCAAGATCGAGAGACTCTTGAGAATTGTCAGACTCTAGCTACATGTTGGGATGTTTATTGTGAAGATGCTATATAGGTTGATGAGGAGGCACAAGAGGAATTGGTTGGGGTTTCATTGGATGAGGCAATGCCTCATAGTGGCAGTGACTCAGACTTTGATTTTGATGCAATGTTAGTAGATGTTGATTAGGGGAAACAATAATTTTTCTTTGTTTTTTTCATTTTGTAGTTGAAACTTGCAGCTTTTGGGTATTTTGTGGTAGTTTTTGTATAATATAATTATATATATGCACATTGGCAATGAATTTATGAAAGCAATGAAATTTTTAATTTTGATAGTTTGTGTGTCAACTCTCATTAGAAATCTCAATTCAGCTCTATTGTTATGTTTTAAGGTTCTATAACGTATATGATGAATGCGTTATCAATGTTATCATATGAATATTTGAGATTTCCTATATTTTTAAATTTTCCGTTATTTTTTAATAGCCGTCCCCTCCATCTCCAAAAAAATGGCCTCCCAAAAAATCTGTCCCAAAAATGTGTTCTCCTGTCCGCTACCATCTCTGCCCCAGAAACTTGGTGTAACATAAATTATATGCGAAGATCTTGCCACATATATGATGTTTATTAAGAAAACTCATTTACACAAAAATAAATAATTACATGAGTCGATGACATAAGTATATAGAAAAAGATAAATGCATAGCAATTTTTGCAATAGAGTGTCAAACTTCATACATATAACTTTATACGATATTAGCAAAATAGTTTTTGGGTTTATTATATAACCTATGGATGAAACAAAGTGTTCGTAGAACCTTAATGATAAGTTCTAAGATATAAAACTAACAATAGCTTCTAATGTTGCAAAATATGCTGGAAGGGATGTTTTAGACTTATTTTCTAAGTATAGTAAACTAATTAATATACTCGTCAAGAAACAAAATAGAGGAAAAGAAATATACATATAAAAAAGAGCATACAATAAGATTTAAAAAATAAATAAATTAATGATAAATATAAATAAATATGAAAACAAAATAAACTAATTAATTGAGCCTAAATGTAATCAGATGGAAAAGAGGAAGGCCTTTCTTATTGAGATAGTATCGATCTTTGTCCCTAAAATATTAAACTAAGATATAAATACAAATAATAAATTATTAAACTATGGTATAAATACAAATAATTTTAAAAACTAACTACGGCATATCATGATTCATATAAAATATTAAACTTTTGGCTAGACCATAATATTACAAACCAGATTTGGCAATACATATTACAAACTAAATTGGTTTTAAATGAAGGCTTCAATGCAAATATGAAGACATGATGGTCCTAGCCCTAGCTGAAGCTCTAGCATGATATGCAAAGATGGATACTACTAA
Organism: Taxus chinensis; assembly: GCA_019776745.2. Lineage (NCBI taxonomy): Eukaryota > Viridiplantae > Streptophyta > Pinopsida > Cupressales > Taxaceae > Taxus > Taxus chinensis. The sequence goes on along the minus strand of CM034147.1, from coordinate 245,617,868 downwards.
ACACAGATGAAAGACGGGCTTCAGATCTGAGTTTTGACGAAAAATGCTGGTTAAATACCTTAAAATAGCCCACAAAATTGTCCGGAAAGTTAAAATGCAGCTCGAATACTAGAAAACTGACTGGAAATCCCAAATCCAAAAACACGAATTAACCATGAATAGTGAAAAATGAAAACTGCAGCTTAAATAATTATAGACTACCCAATAATAAAGAAATTACAACTCTAAATTTTGAATACGTAGTCAACATGCACGTCTCAGGCTAAGAATAAAAAGAGGGTTCTCTCTTCCTTTTGGCATGTTTGTGGCTAAGAATATAAAATAGGGTTCATTTCTTTCGGGACATTGGCTTTTTTTATTTTTTAAAATCGAAATCCGAACTTGATCAAACAAGTTTGACTAGACCTAAAAGTACAATTTGCACCGAACGTCCATCTAATTCATGCAAACTAGTAACTATGGTTCCCCGGTTCCATTTCCTCTACAAGGGGAACCTTTGGAGATTACATCAGCCTACATTTTCTCGGGGGTTCATTTTTTTGGACCCTCCTTATAGTATGAGGCTCACTTCTCGATCACGCCTTTGCAAGGCATATGCCTTGCTTTTGGCCTTGGAGCATCAATGTTTTTAGATCCACTGCTAGGATATCACTTTGAAGATGTGCCTCTTCAATATGGTCATCAAACCTGTGGTATTGTATGGATCCAAGGTTTGGGGACCTATTCTAGGGTTCGTTAATTGGGATCGTATTGAGAGAGTTCAGATTCTCATGATTCAATATATGATTCTTTGTAAATGGACTATTCCTTAGTGCATAATCCAAGCTAATTTTTTTTGTTTAGGCTTTGTGCCTTGAGAACTATCTTGAGGCTTACTTTCTACATTCACAAACTCATAACGATGGGGTTCAACTTCTAGCCATGAGAGGTATCAATCCTTAGCCATATGTTTTTTAGAGAGGATTGCATCATTGGGCCCTAATAGACATTGACATTACTGGTATTTTGAGACTAGTTTGCTCCTCCAGTCTATCAACATCTTTATTGGTAGGCTATTTCCTTTCATGTATTCCTTGGATGCCCCTCATTAGCTTCTTCTCATTAAGGAGGTCACCATTAGAGGAGTTAGAGAGGATATCTACAGACAATACAACTAGATCACTTGGACCTCTTCTCCCCAACTTCTCAACTCCAAGCTTGCCTTTTACGCTGACCATTTCTTGTGAGTGGTGGATGGTGTCATTTGTTGTCTTGACTATCTTCGTCGTAATTGGTGTTACGATTTGAAGTTTCCTCTTGGCGAGTTGAGGGTATGCTCGCATTGATTGCAGGTTTAGATTGATTATCATATTCCATTCTGGGGGCCAAATATGTCGTCTTTGTTCCCTCCAGGAGATGGAGATTGAGAAACACTTCATTTTTAGATGCCCTATTTATTATGAGATTTGGGGAGATACCATTGTCTTTATAGAAACTTGGGAAAGTCTCTATCCACTTTCTTTGAGTATCCACACCAACGATGCCCAACCCTTTTTCTTCAAGAGGTTGTCAATCTTTGACGTAGTTCCCTGCATGGATCCCCAAGATCTCCTAGGATGATCACCTCTGCCTTTCAACTTATTGTAGAAGTTAGCAGCATTAAGCGCCCTTTGGATACGATTGCTTCACACACTAAGGTGGATATATTAGTGAGGCGACGCTCATCTTTGCATAACACTACTACAAACATTCCTCAACACAATATCTCTTAGTGACATAGACATGCTCCTCAGCGTTGTGGATCTATTCCTTCTTGACCGTTTCCTAGGCTGTAAGGACAAGCACACATTACGAGTTTCCTCGTTACCATGGGAGTTTTTCTGGTCTTGGATGTTGTGAGGGATTCTAGGGTGAGTGTCCTACTTTCTCCTATAGTTACCCAATCTAGCTGCCTTAGCCCTAGATACTTCCCAATGAGCATTATCATAGCATGCATTCGTCCTTTTGCAATGATATACGATGACATAAATGATTCCTCTATCCTAGGCATGGTTAGAAGTGCTTGATGGGACTACTGTCCAGTTTTTTCAACTTTCATTAGCTCATGCTCTATGAGGGTTCTTGCTCCCGCCACATGGCTATTTGTATTGGTACCTTAACCATATGGATTGGGGCTTTACTACTTTTGGTATATGCCTCGCTTTATTCAATACTTGTATTCCTTTTATTTCGTTAGCCTTTGATCCTAGGGTCCTATTACTATTTTATCCTAGCACTTTTTATCAGCATTGAATGTATTCTTAAGTCCCATTGACCTACATTTGGTCATACGTGGACATTAATATGATTTTTTTCTTTCTTTTCTCCCTTGGTAGTTCTTGAACCTTTTTTGCAAATGAATGGGATATTTCATACTCATATGTATTGCATAGTAATGCATTCTCGTTATTGTAACACCCAATGTTATTAATCGTCCAAATTAAGTGATATTTAAAAAAAAAAAAACCCCTTATTCACTATTAATGCCTTCAATGATTTCCATCTTGCAGCAAATAAAATCCAGCATAATAAATTGTTTACAATCCATCTGATAACAAATGATAACCATGTGCAGCTGTAAGGGTCAATTAGATCTACCCGATCCCCCATATCTTCACTCTAACCGAGTGAGTATAACTTGTATACTTTTGGTTAAACCTTTATAACAAGTCTACAACTCCTAAGTGTCAACCTGGAAATCAAACAAGCTGCAATCCATCCGGTATCCGACACAAGTTAGGGGTATGGTGAATAGACAGTGTAATCAATTAGCTACACTACTTGGTCAAGTTATCAAGCGAGCAATGCAAGCTTAGTTTCGTGACAACACACAAGTCATCGAAACTTGTCTTTGTCACCGCACAACCATCTCTACACAGTTATTTGGATCTCATTTCGTTGTTTAAGAAATTTAGTTTCTGTTTCAAAGTAGGAACTAGGGCTCAACATTCCATCTTAGGATCCCTATGGGAAAGATAATGACCACCTAATGAATTTCTTCATTAAGTACTCAGTACCCTTCGTGTAGCCATCCTAAGCTGGTACGGGTAGGGTTCTATTGAATGGAACGACGGGTCATAACACCCACACTTCATTTACTTTATTAGCAATCAATTTGAGTTATTACTAGGTATGTCCTTACGATAGGATATTAGGTATCATAACACATTGTCCTTTCACAATAGAGGTTTATAATAACTTAGTTACTATCATTTATTGGTACCTCTTATAGATTTATCGCAACTTAATGTTGTCGCTCAAAATAGTTTAAATTAACTATATCTCATATTTAAATGATCCAATCATTCCCAATTAGTATAAGTCTTACTATCATAAGTTTATTATTCTTTTTGAAAGGTTCACTTAATCTCATTTGACCGTCTTTTGAATGAATTGAATGACTTATGTTGCAAGGTACATTATTAATATAATGTAGTTTACGTTGTACTATTTTTCCATAATGTACGATGATCATTAATGACACCTTTGTTTCATCCGTAATGAAACTATAAATTCTGTTATGAATATTTAACAATAACGATAACTTATATTTATACGCTGCTGTTAATAACGGCTCTTAAACGCTTTTCGTTTTAATAAAGAACAAAAAGTTCATAAATGTTGTTTCTGTTGTAAAGATATCCATATCATACTATTGTTGTAAATCGTCATATTCTTTCATCCGTAATGAATCAATGAACCCGATATAGTTTCGTAAAATCATATCATTAAATTTAATTTATTTAATTCATACAATGCTGTAAAAAAAACAGCATTTAAAACACCTTTATAATTCAGAAAAACTAATACGAAATAGTAAAAAATTCTATTTAAACTTCATAAGGATAAATCCTTATTTTTCAAAAATGATAACATACAATTTTTTAGAATAGTAGCAGCCGAGGCCAAGTGGAAGTAACTGGTGATATGCCTGTGTCCAGCAGGTGAAACCGTGGAGGAGTCCTCTGTACTCTCTTGGATGACTGTGGTACGTGGGGGGGCATTAACTGAGCGCGAACATGAAATCCCTTGGATTGGGAGGTAGCACCCCGGGTGTTGACTGATCTAGTTTGAGAGTTCATACTGATGTGAAGGGGCCTCTTGGTGCCCCTTTCAGGTGAGAGCACCGTAAAGAAAGATATGATCTGTCAAGTAACAACCTGCCTGGGAGGGGGCTAAAGGGACTCATTCCGAAGTTTGAGGGCCTCCTGTAGACAGAGGGCAAGACATCGTTGATTGCGATACTTAAAGAATGCTGCAAAAGACGAATGCTCTTAGAAAAGGTAATGAAATCTCCCTTTGATCTTGTAGTAGATGGGGCACCTGAAAATGAATTGTTCCTCTGTCTTGACCTCCTGGAGAGAACAAAGCTGGCAAATCCTTTCAGAGCGGTCCAACCGGTGGTCCTCAACCTGAAGTCTATGAGAACCCACTCTAAACTGGCCAAGGGCTATGCAGAGTGTCTGTAGCCAGTGTCGGGGTATATACATGGGCCAGCTAATAAGTCCATCATTGACCTCAAGGAAATGTGCAGCATAGAAGGCCATCTTGGGGCGTAATCCCCCCGAAGGACTGATCCAAGTGTGCTGAATGAACTGCTTGTAGATGTTGTCTTTGATAATTCTGTGTAGAACTTATTTACTCGGTAGGAGATGGGCAGGAGCATCCATGGAATATTTGTATGGCGGGAGGCGGTCGAACTGAATCCCGAATGGACCAAGAAGACGAGAGACTCCAGCAAACCAGCAGCGAGAGTGGCCATTGTGGTCAGATAGCTTCAGAGGAATGGTAGGTAAGGTAGAGATACCTATCCTTGCCTATAGAGGAAGCTAAAAGTTTCCGAACGCGATGCAAAAGTGAGACAAGGCTAAAGATAGTCTCCAGTCTAAAAGGGCGAGCCCTGAACTCGGCCAGGAGGATATTGTGCGGAACTGTCTCTTTGCACCTGATGATGCGTCTGAGCATGAGAATCTGGACACGCCCAACAGTGGCCCAATCATAGTCAAGCAGGGATGGCCCCCAAACTTCAGAGCCATAGAGAACGGTGGGTCTCACAAGAGAATCTGAGAGACACATCTTTGATAATATGTCTTGGAAGTGGTGGCGGAAACACCATCTCTCCAAGATAGCCAAAGAACCATACCCCTTATTGACATGGGGCTGAAGGGCAGGACGAAGACTGAAACAGGGCCCGATGAATAGAACTCCTAGGTAAGTGTAGGAGCTGGTGATGTCAATCTCTTCCCCTTTATAGAAAAAGTGAAAGTCAGAAGTCTTCAGACCATTGAAGATGACTTTGGTTTTACCAAGGTTAACTGTCAATTGTCTATGATCATATAAGAGGGCTAAGGCGTCCAGCTGTCTCGGGAGTCCCTCCGCGGAAGAGGCAAGGAGGACAACATCATCCGCAAAAAGGAGAATGTAGATCAACACCCGGTAAAGAAGGCAACCATCCCCCTCCTAAATATGATCCCTGAGAAATTCCTTCAATTCATCAATGTAAATACCAAAAAAAGTAGGAGAGGGGGGATCCTTGTTTAACCCCAATGGTGGTCCTGATAAAATCCGAGAAACCGACAACAGTGTGAAGGCGGCCCAAAACCTCCTTCGTACAGATGCATAATGGCGACAAGAAGAGTTTTGGAAATACCGATGTCTCCAAGCCTATGGAAAAGAGCTTCCTGTGGCACCGAATCAAAGGCTTTCCGAAAATCCACGAAGCAGCAGAAAACCTTGGAGGAGCAGTGGCGTGCCTCCTCAATAATGGTACGAAGGGTGAGGATGTGATCGATGGTCTGGTAAGCAGGTCGAAACCCCGCTTTCCCCCTGGCTCTGTAATGGTACTGCTCCAGAAACTGAGAAAGCTGTATGTGGAGAACCGTGGCATTAAGCTTAGAGAACGTGTGGCCTACCATGATTGTCCTATAGTTCAAGTCTGAGGTAGGACACGACTTGTGGATAGGGTGAATGATATGGTGTGACCACGACTTTGGAAACCCCGTACACACCACCTGATTAAAGAGGTCCACAAGATAGCTGATTAGAGTGTCCAAACTGTGCTTGAAGAATTATGCTTGTAGGCCCTCCTATCTGCAGCTCTGCTGCTATTCATGGCAGAAATGGCTTTCTTCACATTCGTGTAGGTGAAAATATGACAGGTAGAGGGAGGAGATGCAACCTGGATCTAGGGCTGGCTAGGGATGTCATAAAGGGTGGAGGTATGAGTAAACATGGAGTTGGGATGTAAGTCCTGGGTTAAGGAGGGATGACGGGGAAGAATGGTACGCAAAAAACGTTTAGGCGAGTGAATAAGGGATGCACAGAGCTCCAAGTGACGACGAGAGATTAAGGTACGTTTTTTGTAATGAAGAAGACAACGGTAATTGGATTTGATAGAGGTGAAGGAGGGAAGAGCATGTGTGAAAGTGAAACGAAGCTGGTGGTGAAGGGCTTTGCAGTCCTCGTCATACCAATGGTTTATGGGACATGTCCGCCTATGAGGGAGGGTGGGAGTGATGTGGGGGAAGGAACACAAAGTAGCGTCGCGAATGACGGAGCAAAGAGTGTCAAACATCAAGTCGGAGGGGAGTGATGCAAAATGGGGAAAAGGGAGGAGAAGCTGGCGAAGGTGAAGAGAGAAACCAATGGGATCACGTTTATCGAACTGCCAGATGGTATGGGAAGGGGTGTGGGATGGGGTCAGGGATTAAGGTGGGGTAACTTGCAAGGAGAAGGAAAGGGTCGTATGGTCAGCCACGGGGATGGGGGATACACACAAGTGGTGAATATAGGGGATAAAATTGGGAGTAGTCATGATGTAGTCCACCACGCTAGCTCCCCCACCATGAAGTCTGCATGTGAAGAAGCAGGAGTCAGGAAAACACAGAATGCCATTCAGGATCAACAAATCATGAGATTCCCCCAGCTGTAGAAGGTGTCTGCCATATGATGTCAAAGGTCCAGCCATATCCTCTGAGTCCCGCTGAAAGCCAACTAAAATAGGGTCCACCTCAGAAGTACAAAGCACGTCATCGGTCCTGTCGTGTAGGGGAACTTGGAGGTTTCTGGTATGGGCATTAAAGTCTGTCAAAACGATGACCTCCCCACACGCCAAATACAGAGATATGCCTGTATAGAGGTCGAAAAAAGGGTCACCCTCTGGGCCATTATGAATGGAAAAAGAAGAGGAAGCTGGGGAAATAACAAACTGCAATGAAGATATCTTTGAGGTGAGACAAAGTCTGCTTGATCTTGATCCAGAGAAAGTAGGCAAACATGCCCTCGACGGCCATAGAAATCCTGCTCTGAAGTGTATCCGAGACCAGGCAAGCAAGCCCGTGAGAACCTCTGACTCCACCAGAGCTCCGAGTCTCCTGTCTGCAAACTGAGAGCCAATAGTACCCTTTGATGTCTGGGAGAGGACGAACAAGGCTCGCATGAGTCTCGGTGACAAAGAGGTCAGAAGAACCTAGAGCATCATAAAGGTTACCCGGAGAAGACCAATAGGACCCGTTTCCGTTCCAACATGTAATAAAGATGCCCTTATTCCGATGCCTCTCCCAACGGAACCTTCATTTGGGATTGGACCTGGGTGCCCAGCTCGGGGGAGGAGAGTCTCGAATGACAGGCCTGAGATTACTAATTACTGCCCATTTCCCTGCTTTCCTGGCTGCCATAACAATATCCCGGGATTTCTTGAGTTCGGATCTACCTGTTCTTTGGTGAGGTCTTCATCGAGGAAAACCTTATTGGGGAGGGAGAATAGCTTGCGCTTGGCTCTGAGTGCCTTGAGCTTGTCATTTGCTGATTTGAAGCAGAGAGAGAGGGTGGAATCTAAACTGAGCCAAGCTCTATCAAGCTGCACATCAGGCAGCCCCAAACTTCCTGTGATAAAAGCTGATGCAATGGCCAAAGGATCCGAAGGAGGGGGTGCGGGCAGCCCTCGCACCTTGAGGTTAAGCTCTCGGGACAGTCGAGTTCACTCCTGCACCAGTTTAGCTTGCACAACCTCTTCGATTGCTGCCATGGGGGTGTTCTTGTCTTTCCCTTTCACGATTTGGGCCCATGTGTCGACTTGTTTTTGGATATTTTCATGCTGATTTGAGATTTCCTCTTGTTTGTGTTTAAGGTCTGAAATTTCAGCCTACAATTGATCATTGGCTGTAGTCCATTTGGTGTACGCGCAGGTGTTAGCAAGTTGTCTCCGTAAAGAGATATTGTCAGCCTCAACCTTCTCCATCCGTGACGTAAGCTCGAAGACTTCAGTCCGGAGAGCTCTGTTAGAAGATTCCAAAGTTTCCAACCTGTTAATTAATTCTGCAATAACGTTGGGTAAGCCATCTTCCTGCTGTCCTTGTTCCTTTTTGTTGATAATGGGAGTAATTTGCACTGCAGAGGTGGAGGGAGGAGACATTGATGAGGAAAGTGGGAACACAGTTTACAAGGGCGTCAAGGAGAGAGGACCATTGGGAGATCCCCCCAAAATCCCCAGACGAGTCGTATGGACAGAAGAATGCTGATGCATAAAGCTACTGTAAGGGCAAGGGAGTTGAGGGGGGGCAATAATGATCAAAGATTGTTCATTTGTGTGCTAGCAGTCAAGAAAATGATATGGGAAAAAAGGAAGGTTGCAGACACGTTTAAACTATCCACAAACATGCATAGAGAGCCATGATCCCTATAATGCGAGCACAAAATGATTTAGAGTTTGAGCCACAAATGAGGGCCTTTTTTGTGACAGGTAAAGCAGGTAGATTTTCGTGCATGTGCCCTTCGAGACTGTGCCCTTTGTGTCACTGGAATCCACCAAGAAAACCACGACATGCAAAGTATTTGTGATTCACGAAACCAAAACCATGAACAGGGAATGATTCACTGCAAGGAAATCACAAGCCACTAATCAGTCATGATTCTGAGAGATTTTGAGCCACGATTTAGGGTTAAGGGATTTCGAGGAAATGGAGCCACGAAAACGTGCCCTCATGAACCCTACATGAGTTGCGGATAAGGGCCAAACGTGCACTTACGAGCAGATTCATGAGCCACGATTCACGAAAACTAGAGAACGTGCCCTCATGAATTGTCAATCACAATTCACGAAAACCAGATGGCGTGCCCTCACCAGAGTCTACACAACGATCTACACCTACACTCAATCCCTGGTTAGTTCTATGAACTAGTATGAGTTATCTTAGCTCATAATCTTGTTGTGTTTAATAAAAATAAATGAGTATGTTATAACTTACAAACTTCTTAATTCTTTAATTTCGTTTATATATCATTGTTTACACATAATGATAATTCAAGTGAAGCTATCCCTCAACATATTGGTTATCAACAAATATATGCATTTTTAAGTTGTTTGAACAACAGTAATAAAATTCATTAACACTATGATCAAACAATAATCTATTTCCTCATGTTATATCAAAGAATAAAATCAATAAAGTAACCTTCTTTAATGTTCAACAATCAATAACATGTAAATCAAACTAACACTTTCATTGCTAAGGAGATGAAGCAAAATCATACTATGCCCATAATCCTAAATTTCCAACAGTTGCCCACTATCTCAGTCCAACAAAAGGTCAAAACAATCATGAATGTAAGAACGAAATCATTGCTTCAAATCGAGACGTCATACGGTCATGATAAGTGAATGTCGACCATCTAATTGATTATCCATTTCTCAATAGATCAAACCAATAATCAACTTATAAACAACCAAGGTTACAAGGATTAAATGACAACAGTCAATTTCATCCAAAAACTACTAGCACATCGTGCTTACAAAACCAAGGAGGACGTAGAATCAACAAGTTAAAATAACCCAGCTCCAGGTGAGCTCTAAAATAAAGAAAAACACGTTTTTAAATCAACAAAGGCGAGCTCGAACGAGCTGTTAACAACTTGTACAGTTAAGCCCGTATTGGGTTACATTATATCGTTCCTAAAACCCATATTTCAGACCAAATAGAATGTGGTTGAGGTCGACAATAATATTAATTAGAATATCATCAATAATGTTCATTGTCAGACGAGGGTATTTGACCAAATCGACTATTATCATCTTTTACAATTATATGAATCCTTATTTTTTTATAAAAACACAAACCTAGAATCCAAAAATGAAAAGAATCTATAGATTTGTTATTTCCCAACAAACCCACAATGTCTTCATTTCTTTTACCTATTTTTCACAAAATCTCCATACTGAAATAGATGAGAAACTTCAAATTTTAACCCGTTCCAACACAGGGAAAAATCCCATAAACTAGTCTACTTCCAACAAGCTTTATTTGAATTGATAAACAAAATCTAAAGCATATTTATAAAGTAAAATTTGTAGACCCGAATTACTTTAAATCACAAGTTGAATATAACCTAAAATGCTTTTTTTAGAAGGAAAGTATCTAAATTAAACACAAGCAAAATAACCATTTCTCAGTCAACTTTAGCAGATAAAATCGAACTAGCAAATGAAACAATTTCCTTTAAAATTCCATTCCAAACCAGCAGACTCAAAATGTTAAAATAACCAAAAATTCAGATTTCTCTTCATACACAAAGACCCATTTCTTCTTTGCAATTTCCTACCATTCTATTTCCAAATTTTTCGTAATAAGATAAGAGAACAATCCAAATTTTAAACAACTAAGAAAACCCAAAACATATTCACCAATTCCATACTAAAAACAATAAGAGTGTAAGTAAAATAACCCATGCCTGGAAATGATTTTGCCTTGATTTCTTTTCCCTCTTTTCTCTTATCTTGCAACTCACATTTCCAACAAAGCTTCCCAGATTTCCAAAACCAAAAACAACAATAACAAACACAACTTGCCTTCAAATAGAGCTCCATCATGCATGCAGTCGCCTCCCACAATTTCTCCATTGTTTTCTCATGCCATAATCCTTATGCATTCTCCTAGCAAACAAAATAACCACGCAAAACCAAAAAATGCGTATGGGGAGGGAGAAGGCATGCAATAGCTTGCTTTGCAAGTTTCCATTTCCCCCCAAAAAATTAATTTTATTAATGCATTCAATGCATGACAATCCACTTGCCATTCCCTCACAAAATCTCCAATTCCTTCACGCAAATGCGTATGGTTTGTGACCATGGTTCTAATATTTTAATCATTCAAACTTTTTAAACTTTATCCATTCCTTTGCAAAGTCATATGGTCAATGACTATTGTCAACCTTACCAATAATCACTTTATTCAACTCACGGTCCATGACCAATACATTTCAACAATACCAACTATAACTTTACCAAATTTTTAAACAATCACAAACACAATATGGTCTAAGACCTTTTTAATAAATTTAAACATTTATAATTACTTGCATATGGTCCATGACCATTTTTCTTAATGCCTAGGAGAGTCAACCACAATTAAGACATTTATGCAATAACTGTTAAGTGATTGCCTTGTAGAGTGGTCTAAGACGCATTCACCAAATATTCGATTTTTAAACCATTTCGAGCAATGCGGTAGCTTTAGCAATGAAAAGCGGTCTAAGACTGAGTTAGGATAACATTACATTACCTTTTCCAAATATTGACAGTACTTGCAACCAGTTGCAACCAGTAACGAAGGTAACACTATTCATTATCTTGTAACGATATTAACCAGAAGTGATAGTCTAACAAATCCAACAATCAACGTTGCTCAAATAATGCAATCCTGAAGATGTCTTATTAAAACAAAACAATCATACAACGTAATAGTTGCACATATATACATATATGCTTATATATGCATTTATATGCATTTATATATGTATATGTATATGTTTTAGCATATATATATGTATATATTTGCATGTATAATAACATACGCATAGTTATTAAATGCTCTTTTACAATTAATTGAGTCATCAACCATCAATCTTAATGAGAGAAAATCATTTAATTTGCAGGGTGTGACAATTTTTTTCAGATAGTTAAACGCTTGTGACCGGAGCTATGAACCGGAGGGTTGATGGGGCACCACCTTGTGAATGCTTTTGACCGGAGCAATGAGTTGGGGGGTTCTTGGGTCCCCTCCTTTAATAATGCAAGTGTCCTCAGACAAGATATTACAATTTTCCACCACAAACCATGACCACTAATGCGCTGTAAACGAAGACCACGCCACCGCCGACGATGCAATTTCTGCCACCGCCGTAAATAACCACCAACTGCCGCCAACGATGCAAAGTCCGCCACTGCCGATAAGAGCCACCAACCGCTATCACCGGTGATGCAACAACCGCCACCACCAATAAATCACCCCGTAGGGGATCTCGTCCAGCGGGATTCGAATCAGGGTGGATCCGGACACAACCGTCCGTCTTAACCGATCCACCCTAACCCCATTGGCAAGCGGGGTGTGACAGTTATCTAACATAATATTGATTGATTTTCATATCTACTTTGATTTCACTGTTCATCACTTTCAGGTATAAACGGAGTGGTGGCAATACTCATCTTGAAAGGTGATTCTTGTTGGATGGACACCAGTAGATCAATAGAGTACATATACTTAGAGCTTATGGCAGTTTTTCGTCCATGCTAATTCTTTAGCTCTTTATTTTCCATTTTTCTTTATGTTTGAAGTGAGGCAAAAGTGGTCACTAACTCTTTAGACAGGTTGTGAGTTGTAGAGCATTAGATACACTAGTCGTTTAGATGTATATGATCTCCTTGGTCTTAGGCAGGTGTTACAACATGCTTTGGATAGGTAAAATATGGGTGGCAAATTAAATTTAGAGCTTCGTTCTTATGATCTTAAGAAAATCTGCGTTGTTTTTCACGTTTATAAACCTTCTAATTGATTTTAGCTTACATATATATATATCTTATGTTGTTTGTGAAGTTTTGGCTTTTGACATGCTAATTTATGTATAGAGAGAAATCACCAAAGGATAGAGTTGGATATATGGGAGGTCATCTAACTATTTCCTGTTTTTTCAGTCAGGCTATGGTCTAGTGGTAAGGTCCGGCCCTTATCATGATGACTGCTCAGCCTCAAAGTCTCACAGACATGCCCTATTTTGAATCTCTATCTTGAATGTGACACCTTGTGTCTTAATTTCTCCCATGTGAAGAAAATAACTACAACTTTGTTTAATCACCCTAGTTAAACTTAAATGTAAATGAAGATTATGAGTACTTTTATTTCTCAAACTAGCTGTTTCTGAGTGTTACTGTGTCCCAATGCTTTTCGCATAGATAATAACCTACTTCTTTGCATATTCTTTTTGTACTTCCCTTTCAAATTTTCAACATGTTGCATTGTTCATATTTTATAATATCGTGTTCTTCTAAATTTACATGATTTATATACGTATCTATTTATGTTGATTTGCAGGTTTCTCACTTGGTTGCATGGATAGTTAGCTCATCGCTGTTTGCTATTATCCAAGTGTTCTGGCAGGTAATTCTGAGTCAATACAATGCCACTTAGGATTTGTAGTAATTACTACAATATAGAGAAATATTGTTTCCCTTTGCAAAATTTTAGAATCAAAAGTTCAAATTGCAGCCTTCAATACCAGTAACTAGAAAAAAAAACTTTCTTCCAATGCCCTTATTGTTGGAGCTTTGCCTATTAAAAGTGCTTCTCCTAATCTATTGAAGCTTTGCTTTTTAAATTATAGGAGTATTAAATGAGCTAAGAATGCCATATTTGTTTCCTACAAAGGCATTCATTCATTTTTTTGATTAGGTAAATAGATTGGTTTTAAAGGGGACCAAAAACCCACAGTACATTGCCAAATAAAAAGGAGGAAGGGAAGCAAAGCAGCCCACAAAGGAACCAGAGCAAGACCCAGTCAATAAAGCTTGGCCAAGACTGAAGCCCAAAGAAAAACCAGGCACAAGATGCCTTCAAAGGCATTCATTCTCATTGGAGATCAACATTCTAATATCACCAGAAGATTTCACCATGACTATGGTGTGATGCAATGTTAACATTAGAAGGTTTAGCCAGAATATCTCAATAATAATAAGATTTTGTTGGAGATTTTTTTTTCCTTTTCTGATTAGCCAACACATTATTTGTGTTTGTGTGGTCAAACATACCAATTAATGAATCATGGAGTTATGAAGTACAAATTTCTGTTTTTTCCTCAATATCTCTTGATTGCATCTTATTGGCGACATGATATGTTAATGCAATATTCAGATGGCACACATGGTACCCATGGTGGTATCAGAGCCCATGGTGGCCCTGAAAAATCAAAGTTTGCTTGTAGATATTATTTATGAATCTTGAGGAAGACGAGCATGCCTTTCTTATATCTGCAAAAAGTTTCAAACTGATTGTTGACTAAATTAGTTATGGTGTTGAAAGTCTACATATTCATATGGTGAAGAAGTATATGGGTTCTAATAAGTGAAACCAGCTTGTTGAAAGCGATTCAGAACATCAACAACGTAGAAAAAGATATCAAATATCGAAAAAAGGCAAGGTCTGGCAGGGAAATGCAAATTTGTACTATTTGATCCAAGAGATATATAGTGGCAGAAGTGTCTCTTTGTAGGGTCTTGAAAGGTGACCATACCATAATCAATAGTGCATGCATTTTCTGTGTGCCAACATGTGTGTTGGGTGGGACTCCATTGTGAGAGAGATGTGTAACTTTACTCTCTCATGAGCTTCAAATTTTTGAATTTTAGGGATATATGATTATGACATTGGCATCCTATGCAGACGTGCACCCAGCGAGCCAGGGAATGTAACGCAATTGTGATTGATGTGTTCAATCAGCTCTTGGAGGAATCCCTTCTCTTTTCACAACTCACAGGCTGCAACTAATTTAGGTTCATTATAATTCTGCATATTGATCTGATGGAAGAGAGTTTCATCTCAGGCCCTCTATGGTGTGTAAGAAGTGTTGACAGTTTAGATGGAGCATTGTCACTATCAAGTTTAAGCGACTATAGTAGTTAATATAATTTAAGCGATTACAAATTTTGTTTCAGCTCCAAATAGGGCAGATAGTCTCACAGGGATATCACCATATTGTGTGACAATCTTTGATGAACATACCTGAAAGTATTAGAGTAATTCACTGTCTACAATATTGTTATATAGTAGCAAGCGTGCATGAAAATATGGTAAAACATACTAAGAGGATTTGAAATGGCCTCAAAATACCTTTCATGGTATATGAGTTGGGGATCTGCAAGGGAGGCCATTTGGAGTCAGCATTTTCCATGGATAGATAAGCATTGTTCAAACACCATTACAAAGCTGAAGGGCATCTTCCAGCTCACAGATGCAGACTCACATGTCAACTAGCGGCTGTATGTGGTGACCTATAGTTTATTAATTTTAGTGGTATCTTAGGAAGTGATAGGTGTAAGTTGTGCTCACATTTGTAGAATATATCTCTATTGGCCACTCCTAGTTCATGCTCGAGTGGCTGCATTGGGAGGGTTGGTATAGTCTAAAGTGCTTGTTTTATGCTTCAATCAAGATTCATGCCTTTTATGCAGTGGTCAGGTTGTTAGCATGGTGACAGGTGTCATTATTTTGATCCAGCACCCCTTAATGTTGTATATAAAATTCAAGTCTTTTTGTTGAAGGTCATTCCACAGTCATATGTCCAACCAAGAGCTAATGAAAAAGGGGCTTAAGTGAGAGCAACAGTGCTTAAGTAAGAAGTAATTTCATGTTCTTTTGTTAAGGTTCAATTAATGGTCATATGAGAAACCAAGAACTAAGGAAAAGGCATTGAAGTGAGTTTGAGGGGGCTTAAATGGCATAATTGGCAATTAGTTTCATTGTGTTGAGAGCCTGCCTAGAGTCATACAGGTGATGTAGAGTTGGGGAAAAAAGGGGCTTAAGTGAGTCCAAGGGGCCTTAAGTGGAACTCTAGTCCAAATTGACATATTTTACCAAAAAAAAGATATAAAATTTCATGAAGATTTAAAATTTGCTTCTAGTTTTTAGATATTTTGTTATTTGAAGAAGCTTCTCTTTTTTATATTTTTGGTAACATGGAAAATAAGGCAAAACTTTCAAGGAATCATAGGAAGAATGATGTGTAGTAGAGGAATAAAATAAGAGACTTTTCCTAGAAAAGCTATCTTGAGGAAGGAAAATTGTTGCCCCAAAATTACAAGAGCCACAACAAAGATTATATATCTATGTAATATCAAAAGTAGGGGTTTATCAAATTAAGATGTTGCATGAATGTGTAATAAGATAATTTAGAAACATAAATATCAAAATATAGTAAATTTTTTTTTTAGATTATGAAAGAATGATATATTTGATCAAACTCTCTTCTAGAAGGTAGACGATAGCAATTAGGATTAGGGTTTGGAACATAGACACCCAAGATGGGCTTAGGGTGTGTCCCAGTGGTTTTAAACTAGATGAGAATGTTGTGCAGGGTGTCATACATCTTCCTGTAAAATCTAGAAGCCTAAAACTGAGTGGAAGACAGGTTTGTCTGTTTGGGACATGTTCGCTTGATGAAGGTGTCGTAGGGCTCTTGATTGTGTCCTTTGTTACTATGATTTGCAATCTACCTCTTGGACCTATTTCGAATGTGTATGGATCTTCACAATAACTCTTTTTTACCTGCAAATATCTTCTCTATCTTCTAGACCTATTGATCTGAAAAAATGTTATTCATCGTTTGCTGGACTGACTTCAGTGTGCCCCCCACTAACATGAGGAGAGCTGCACTACATACCAAAACACTGAAGCATGATCAAGCCATATGTCATTCTCTATCTCCTAGGGTGGAATGGAGATTAGCAAAGTGCAAATAAAGCTGGAGCCCTAACACTTCGAAATAACGCTTGGCTCGACTCTTAGTGCATGATGTGATCTAGGGCAGCAAAAGATGGATCTATTCAGATTTGCATAGCTTGCTATAATGTGCTCCAAGGGAGAGATGCTTTGATGTAGGGCTCAAAGACCTTAGAGTGTGCTTGTATATGATAGCCCTAGATGCCTCTAATATGTTAGGGTGTGCATGTTTATATAGATGACTTGTGTGAATGATTTCTTTCTCAACCGACCCTAATCCGAAGAAGGTAATTTTAACATTTGAAAATAAGTCCGTTACAAGTATAACAATCATGTTTGTTGGCCTTGGGATAGATTCGTTGGCCAAACCTGTCCTGGGCCCACGAACTTGTCTAGGCTTAGGATGAAATATAATCTTGAGATGATATGGATTGCTGAGAATTTGAAGATGTGTTATCTATAAAGTGCATTGATTCTTGACATGCTAAGTTGAAGAACAAGACATGACCTGGTGGACTCAGAGTGTAAGATTGAGTTAGATGCCTTTAAGTTTAGTCAATAAATGTATAAATGGGATAATGCTGGGATATATGTCAAAGGATTATTGCCAAGTGCCGCAAGACCAAACTTCGGGTACTACAATCGCGCCCTTTCTATCTAGTAATAAAATTGCTTGATTAAAAGTAAAAGGGATAAGAAAATACAAACCTCTCACTCCTTAACATTAGGAGTAATTTCGGGTACAACAATCACGCCCTTTCTATCTAGTAATAAAATTGCTTGATTAAAAGTAAAAGCAATAAGAAAATACAAACCTCTCACTCCTTAACATTAGGAGTGTGATGTGTGTAAGCTGAGTGTGCCTCCATGCCATAAATATGAAATCTGCAAATCACATTTCAAAGACGTGTATTAATGCTCAAAAGAGATGTATAAAATCAGTATATAAAAACTAAAATGTGTAAATACCATAAAAACATGAAACAACTACACTTGATTGTGCCTAGTGTGCTTGTATGGGGAATGTGTGAACATATTGTGTAAAATTTAGCATTGGGCTGCTATGTCACCTTCAAGCTTTAGGTAGTTGTGTCACCATCTAGCATTAGGTACTTTATGTCACCATCAAGCGTTAGGTAGCTATGTCACCGTCTAGCCGTAGATAGCTTTTGACACCATCAAGCATTAGTAGCAATTGTCACCATCAAGCTACCTAATGTTAGGAGTGTGATGTGTGTAAGCTGAGTGTGCCCCCATCCCATAAATATGAAATCTGCACATCACATTTCAAAGACATGTATTAATCTTCAAAAGAGATGTATAAAATCAGTATATAAAAACTGAAATGTGTAAATACCAAAAAAACATGAAACAACTACACCTAATTGCCCCTGGTATGCTTGTATAGGGAATGTGTGAACACATCGGTTAAAAATTAGCATTGGGCTGCTATGTCACCTTCAAGCGTTAGGTAGTTGTGTTACCATCTAGGATTAGGTAGCTTATGTCACCATCAAGCGTTAGGTAGCTATGTCACCAGCTAGTCATAGATAACTTATGTCACAATCAAGCATTAGGTAGCTATGCCACCATCTAGCATTAGATAGCTTATGTCACCATCAAGCATTAGGTAGCTATGTCACCATTATATCAATCATGAAGATCACCCATGTTGATATAACCGAGTAAATGTCATAAGTATAACTGAATTTGCAAGATGAATTTGTGCCAAATCCATATAGATGTCATATGCTTTGAGTAAGTGCCATAAATGTATCTGTATATGTGAGAAGAAATTGCCACCAAGTCCATGTAAATTTGATAAATGTATTGTACGAACCTGTAATTTGTAGTGATGACCATCACAAGTCCATGCAAATCTGATATAAAACCTATAATGTGTAATGGTGGACCATTCGAAGCCCATGTAAATTTGATGTGAAACGTTAGTACCTGTGTAATGATGGTACTCATCCCTTCTTGCCCATGCGGAGTCTCCATATGAAGAAGCCATGCTATGCCCACACTGATGTACCATCCTAAAAAACAATTTTGAATTCCTTCTTTCCCTTATGAAATCAGTCATCAAAGTTTTCAAAATGCAGAATTGGTAACTTTGTGACAAATGCAACATGTTGTCTACCTAGATGGCACTATGGCGATGACCTTGTAATGCCCTACTGGAAGAGTTTTCATCACTCTTTGTCCCCCTCATGATGACTTGACTTTGATGTTACCAAATCCTTAGCATTCTTAGCTCACAACAGAAGCTGAATACCATCATGATAAAATTGTGTAATGATATAGAATGAAGGATGATCAAATAAATCCTTACTACTCCTAATCATCCTTATTATAAGCAATGTATCATCAAAAGGTTTACCTTCTATTGCTGATTTAGAGAACCTCAAGTAGTCAGATGTCATCTCATCTTGTATTGCGACTCATGATTTCAGACTCAACACACGAATCTAGTACATTCTTCACAATTTCAATAGCCCCTCAGAGCGTAATAATGACTTGGTAAAGTAGCATCCCAGTACGACATATGACTGAACATTGTTATGAATCCATTCGGAACTGAAGACACTTTTTTCAATTTTGCATCCAATACATGACAGTGTTTGCTCCTTCCACTAATACATAGATATTTTGCTCATTAGGAGTCATCACCTTTTTTCTTGACCAGCCTCTTAGTAGTAGTTCACTTGTGCATGGTGGAAGCACTCTATGCGCGGTGTGATTTCTCTCCATATGGAATCCTTGTAGCCTTTGCTATCTTTCAACTCACAAAAATCTTCAATATGCTCACGAGCATAGTGTCTTAAGCTTGGAACTGAGTGTATGCATACTCTCTTCCCCATATGCTCCAGTGTCATCTATCCTCAATTGGTATGTATCAATCAATAGTTTTGTGGAGCAAGACTATGGCTTTGCAAAACTGATGTGGAGGCTATGAGCGGATATTCTAGCTGATATAGATAGAGCTATCCTATCACCCATTGTTGTCTATGATTTCAAGTTTGTAGAGCTTGTTATGGCAGTACTCAATTGCCATATATGAGCATCTGTGGCTCAAATAAACAAATGCTCCTGAATCAACTGAGTCTCATAGATCTCTCTGAGCATCTAGGTCAAGCTATGTATCAATCAATGTGTCTATAAAGCATGCGTTCTTCATCATTGTGTGTCATAAGTGACGTGTGTCATAAGAGATCTATGTCATAAGTGATGTGTGTGGTACACAATGTGTGGTTTAAACAAAGCGGCTCAAACAATATGTCATAAGAGATGTGTTCCAATTTAATGTCCCCAAATGGACATATTCTAACCCCAAATGGATTTAAGACAAATCCCAAATAAAATGCAAGTTGGAAATTATTGTTTTTATGACATCAATGCAAACAACCCAAAATTCCTTGCCAAAACCCTAGGAGATTTGCCTATGGGTGTAAAATAGCCTCAAAACACCTTAAAAAATTATGAAATTAAATCTGTAGCTAGCCCGATGATCAGCTTATATGTGTGAAGCTTCTGCTGTATGATTTCGATATCATAGCATCTCTGTAATTCCCTTTTAAAATTCAGATTAGGAAATGTCTCATCAAACTGAAAATGAATTCCCTTTTTGACATCATTCACATGGAAATAATAAGAGTGGATCATAAGAATAATGAATAAAGAATGGAGGCAGATCTGAAGCGACTGAAATTGAAGGATTAAACCCTCAAAAAGTGCTCAATTGTATTCTGCAAGAATAGCTGCCTCAACAACTGCCATCCACCTTACCAAATTCATATTTCCAGCAGGCCATAAAGCAAGAATGAGGCTGGAAAAAGGATAATCAGTTGATAAACAATTAAAATCAGAACCTTCTCTACATTCTGTTGTGATTTCTCCTTCCCAATCAGCTAATAAACTGCAGAAATGCACTCCCCTTTGCATACTATGAAACCTGATTTCTTTGTTTTCCCCCAAAAATTTCAGTTTATCAACATGGTGAATGAAAACAATTTTCCCCAAAAGATGGCAGCCAATATGGTCCAATTGAATGTTTCCAGCTTCAAATAACCCAATTGTACAAAAACATTTCAAGTGATTCGCACCTCTTAATGAAAACAAAGAAATTGAGTTACCTCCTTTGTGTAAGGCATGTCTTTCCATAGACATGAGGTCACCAATTCCTTCTATGTTGGAAATATATATGGTTGTCCTCTCATCATATTTTATTCTCTTTTCCCCCATTTTCTCCAAGTCTTCCATAGAGTCATGCATTATTAACAATTGAAAGAGAAAATGAAATGATACTATAGCATCCATGTGAGGTTTGTAATGCTTTTCATACAATGAAAAAACTTGTGCATGATTCCCCATTATTTCCACTCCACCATGAACGTAAGAGAAGGGGAAATCAAAATTAGAACTCATGCATCCATAGACTTTATCTTACTGAAACCAAGGAACCTCATACCTTTTGTTGTGACCAATTGACTTCTGTCATGAGAGAAGCCAACACCTTTGACATATCATAACTGGGGCTGCTCAACATACTTTTGCAACTCGGAATTTCTGATATAGGATCAGCACCTTCCATATTTTCTTCAACCTGAGCATCTTCTTCCACCTTAAAATCATGCAACCATTGTGTCCCAAGAACAACCTCATTTCTAGCAAACTCAATCACACAAAATATATCACATACTTCATGTTTTCTCAATGGACTGGGATGCTATACTATTTTCTTCATGCAAGGCATGATGATGCCATTGACAAGAGTCACCCTTGAAATCAACTTCTCTTCATAATCAGCAGATTGCACCTTGTTCCTTTGAAGACTTTGAGAACCAAGTGTCCCCACTAACCCTTCCAAAGGTTCCCTTACGTCTGCTGATATAAAAATCAGTCATGGGTTCTATTAACAAAGTTTTTTCTCCTCTCTTTATGATTGCTGTTATGAACAGTCCAGCAAGCTTAAGATGATTAAAAAATACTCTCTTACCCTTTTTAGCAATCAGAAAATCAACGTTAGTACCTTGAGAGGTACTCTCCCTTCTTACACTGGCATCTCCAACGAAGAAACCATGCTTGCCCACACTTGTAATCCCGAAAGACAATTTTGAATTCCTTCTTTCCCTTATGAGACAAGTCACAAAGTTTTGAAAATCTGAATTGGTAACTTTGGACAAATGCAACATGTTACCTAGATCCCATACCTTATAATGCCCATGAAGGTCTTCATCACTCTTTGTCTTCATGATGACTTGACTTTGATGTACCAAATCCTTAGCATTCTTATCCACAACAGGCTGAATACCATCATGATAAAACGGTTGTAGTGATATAGGACGAAGATGATCAAATAAATCCTTACTACTCCTAATCTCCTTATAAAGAAGATCATCAAAAGGTTTACCTTCTATTGCTGATTTAGGAACCTCAAAAACAACACCATCCCTATTGCGACTCATGATTTTAGACTCAACACACGAATCAACATTATTCACAATTTCATGCCCCTCAATAATATGACTTGGTAAATCCATCCCATACGACAATGACTCATTGTTATGAACCTTTGGAACTGAAACACTTTTTTCAATTTTGCATCCAATAATCAGTGTTTGCTCCTCACTAATACAATTATTTTGCTCATTAGGAGTCATACCTTTTTTCTTGAAGCCTCTTCTTCTTCACTTTGCATGGTGGAACACTCTATGGGTTGATTTCTCTTCAATTTTTCTTTGTGCCTTTGCTATCTTTCAACTCACAAAAATCTTCAAAGCTCAACATAGGTCTTACCTTGGAACTGAGTGTTGCATACTCTCTTCCCCATATCTCCATGTCATTATCCTCAACTGGTTGTTCCTCCTTTTGGAGAAACTTGGCTCTGCAAAACTGATGTGGAGGCTTGGTGGATATTCTAGCTGATATAGTAGAGCTTCCTTCACCCTTGTTGTCTTGATTTCCTTGAGAGCTTGTTATGGCAGTACTCATCCCATATATAGATCTGCTCAAATAAACAAATGCTCCTATAACTGAGTCTCATAAATATCTTTGAGCATCTACCCAACAAGTTTGCAACTCTCTGTGGCCTTTGGTGATCACTTCATTCAAATAGCTTATCTTATCAGTAGTAGGAGCTCTTTGATAATAATCTTCCATGGTCTTCTTCTTTGTCTTCAGATCTATTTTTTTTCTCTTCATAGGCTGGGAGAATCACCGCTCTGATACCACTATAATGTCCCCAAATGGACATATTCTAACCCCAGATGGATTTAAGGCAAATCCCAAATAAAACCCAAGTTAGAAATTATTGTTTTTATGACAACAATGCAAACAACCCAAAATTCCTTGCCAAAACCCTAGGAGATTTTCCTATGGGTGTAAAATAGCCTCAAAACACCTTCAAAAAGTATGAAATTAAATCTGTAGCTAGCCCTTGAACTATCAAATCTGAAAATACTTATATTTTTGTAAAATATTGAAAATATGATTTTTAATTGCAGAAAAATAGCTGAAATTTTAGAAATTCATAACTCAGAAAACACCCAACAAATTTTGACAAATTATATCTCAAATTGAAGATAAAATCACAAGCTTTCCAATGATACCAAAATCAGAATTTTCTGCTGGATGGAAGGCACCCAAAATAGGCTCAGAAATATGAAATGCGGAGATGAAACCCTAGCTATACCCGTAATCAACAACCATTTGCCCCTCTTGGAAAGCCCTCAAACAAGACTCAAAATTGATTACAACACCTCAGATTTGATTCTCCTTTAGTTTGAGCTAGTTTGAGCTTCAAGAAAGACCTCTCATACGGAAAAACATTCAAACAACCAATATTCTCCTTCAAACCCTTGCTCAGATCTGCACAATTAGTCTTCAGACGCTTCTGGAAAACACAATAAAATCTTGAAATGCAATGGAAACCTCTTAATCAAGCTCCCTCTCAAAAGAAAGAAGAGTTTTCGTTCTTCTCTCTAAGCTTAAAGATGGTTTTTGTCCTCTAAAGCCAACTTCAAAGGGTTTTCGTCCTTTGGAGTTTTTATGGAAAGCATGCAAGCTTACACCACAAATCTGAAAATTATCATAAACAAATTAGATATCTCTCCAAGCCAAGTCGAATTGCTTTTATAGGAAAACTTGTCTTAGTAGCTACCCACATGCACCAATCACATGTTTTTCCCTGCATTTAATTCTTTTTTGTCCTTGTCACATCCCCAACATGAGTCACATTTTTTCCTAGGGGAAATAAAAATATAAAGTGACTTCTTTCCCTTTTCTTTTCTTTTCTAATTTCACTTTATCTTTTATTTTATTTTCTTTTTATTTTTATTATGTCATTAATAAATTAATATAAGTGTTTTTTATAAAGTTTCTTTTATATGCACTTTAGAATAATTTATTAAGACTATAGTTCCTGTTTTTTATCAACCCTTAGCCGTCGGAAAACAAAATCGGGCTAAGGGTCTTCGACTGGATTATCTTAGGGTGTTCTTAATCAATGTGTGTCATAAGTGACGTGTGTCGTAAAAGCTTTATGTCATAAGTGAAGGTGTGTGATACACAATGTGTGGTTTAAACAAAGTGGCTCAAGCAAGATGTGTCTTAAGCAATATGTCGTAAGAGATGTGTTCCAATCTATGGATGTATTAATTAGTGTGTCCAATAGACAATATGGGTGATAGGCACCATGTGTAATGAGCATAAAGAAGACAAGGAGTGAGCAAACAATGCATAGAACAAACAATGCCATAAGAGCAAACAGAGCATAGAGCATACAATGACATAGAGAAAACATCCCATAGAACATACAATGACATAGAAAAAACAGAGCATTGAGCATGCAATGGCATCTAGTAAACAACTACATAGAGCATACAAATACATAGAACGTACAATGGCATAGATAAAACAAGAGCGTAGAGCATACAATGGCATACGGGTGATGAGGTACATATGGCTTATCACACAATACCTACTCCATTGACTTACACAGCGAACCCCCATCCTATTGATGGCATTATTGGTTTGACTACAGAGATACTTGAGTTCCAACCACCAATTGCATTTGTTGATTCAGAGATTCCTCCCCATAATGAAGCATCTAGATCTTCGTTCATTTGAGCACATATCAATTTGCATCCAATCCAGAGCGTGATGGTAGACAATCGATCAAGCCAAAACCTTTGCATTATGTAAGTTCTTGCATCTTTAGGCTATACAACACGAGACCTCATCAGCACAATATATACAATTCAAAACTTCAATAGCCAGTGACAAAACCCACTTGGGTGAATAGTATTACCTTAACATGTTGTAAATAAGAGGATGGCCACATGGTTCCTTGTTGTCCATCCTAACAACACAGTCAACATGCTACTTGGATGCCCATGGATTTGCAAAATGTGTTATTCCTTCCACCTTGCATATTTACTTAGAGTATGTACAAAACAACATGGTGGTTACCATTCCTAGTGTTCCTTATGAATACCCTATTCGGCCTATCATAGTGCCTCCTACTACTCCATTGTATGGCCTATCATTATGTGTACATTATGTGGCTTTCACTACAAGACCCTGCACTATAGGATTTTAAACGTGTAGTGCAAGGTCTTGTAGTGAAAGCCACATAATGTGTAGGAATAAGCTTAATAGCTTGGGAGATCACGTGCGATGCTCCCATAGTTAAAACACTAGATGTAGGCAAAGCTTGGGTAGATACATGGGTAGTAGCTCCCATAGGGGGAAGAGAGCCTCTAGAAGGTGGACTTGTATCGATTGAGGGTTTAGCTCGAGTTTCCTCATCTTAGCTTTATCAAGGAGCGTCGTTTGCTTCTTAGCAACATAAAGTAATTCAAGGATTGAGTAAGATTTGCTAATATACATTGTGCTAACACCTTTATTATTTCTTTGTTAGAATGAGAGGTATGATTAGAAGGGTTTATGGAAAAAGATGCATTAATATTAGGCATTGCGGTAATGTGAAACTCACACAAGTAGATTAGGGTCTTGAGAAAGGCCTAAGGAATAACTATGGTGCTGAAAATCAACTTTAAAAATTTGGAACCCTATGGGTGAGGATCGAAGCTATAGGTTGGAGTGTATTGATAAAAAATGGGTTCACCAAAACGTAATATCAAAACTAGGGTTAATGTAATTAATATATTGCATAAATGTGCGATAAGATAATCTTGAATTGTAAACACAAGTGTGTAGTAAATACAACGGTCATAGATTATGAAAGAATGATATATTTCATCAAACACACTTCTAGAAAGTAGATGATAGCAATTAGGGTGAGGGTTCGGAACATAATTCACTGGAGGCCATAGTTACCTAAGAATCCGGGATGGCAGGATGTATGGACGAGGTTTCCAGGATGATAATTTTTTTTGAAAATTTGTGGACAGCGGGGGGAAGGCAAGGGGACGACTAATAAAACAAAATATAATTTATTAAATTAAAAAATATAACATGAATAATTCTGTTGGCTAGATTTTCTGCATAGCACAAAACCTAGGCAGTCATGAGATAAATCTCCCTCATTTAACCAGTGAGGCTCCCGTGTCAGATTTGTCAATTTAAGTATGCTGATATCTAAATGGGGTTTTACTTTAACTACTCAGTTCATGAACCATAACTGAACAGTTTTGCAGCAAGTAAGCAGTTGTTTAAAGAAAGGAAAAGTTATAGAAGAAGGTAATTACATAAACACATAGAAGAAATGGGGAAGATGTGCATCCCAATCAGTAGATGGCAGAGCTGATTGCATGCACATAGAAGAATCCAATAGATATAAACACAGAATTCTAAAACAAAGGCAGCTCTAGATCCAGATCTAAAATAACACAGTTTATTAAGAGATCTAAGATTAAAAGCAAGAAACACAGTACACCGTGACACAAAGTTCTCCGGAAACCTGCTCCTTTGTATTCCTTTGCTCCAAGTGGCTCTCAGGGGTTCAGCACAAAGTCTAGAACACAAGATTGCTGCTTACAAATTCTGATCATTAACCCGGAGGTTCTTCTCCTACTTATAGAATGTAGGAGGGAAAGTACAAATGGAAAATCTAACTGAACTGAAACATAAACAACAAGTAAAGATGACATTTGGCAATCATCTTCCACTAACTTCTCCTTAAGTGACACATGTATCACTTAACTAATAGAATTGTTCCACAGGACTTTAAGCAATGGTTTCAAAACCAATAACTTTAAAGTTTTACAATTTCATCCGGGAACATAGAAAATAGAAGAAGAAAGAATAGAAGAAGTCATGCCAGCTGTAACATTTATGTCTTCTTCTTGTTCTGATATCGGATATACTTGTCGAACATGTGATTCAGCATCTTTCCATCTGTTTTAGCCACTGCTTCCTTCTCTGTCCTGAACTGCAGCAACCCTTCATTCAACACTTTGATGCACGCTTCCACATCTTCCAAGCTCGGCCCAAACCTCGCAATATCCGCCTGCAGCGCCACCAGTCTACTAATAGAATTCATCGTGAAAGGCTTAGTAGCTTTATCAATTCTCTTTTGTACCATCAGAAGAGACCCTTCCAGGGAATTAGGCACCTTACTAGGAACGATCCGCACGTATGAAGTAACATCTCCGACCACGTCCTCCTCAGTGAAAGAAATGATACTGTCTGGTAAGGATGATGTCCTACTCTCAAGTGCCTGCATCCTCTTCAGCAAAACTCTGCAGATCTCCAAACGGAAAGATACTGCAAACTCCAACTGCTTCCCCTTCTCAACTGATCCATCCGGTACAATCTGCTCCGCAACCAATACATCTCCCGGCAGCTTGTTGATCTCGGCCAAAATACTCAGGTTACTCTCAGCAACTGTGTTCATGTCCACTATGTTCGTCACCAGTTGCTGCAACTGATTTGCTGCATCATTCATAACCTTTAGGCGGGCTGGCACTTCTCCAAGTTGTACAGAAGCTTGACGAATAATCAAATCCTTCCATTCGTCAATAGCTTTTACTTGATTGCTTGCATCCTCCATTTCCTGCATAAGATGATCACTCACCTGCTCTGAAATGGGCTGAATGGAGGGTTTAAGCAACCTTGGCTATGATCTCGCACAAATTGAGATACTTGCTTCTGCAGCTCATCTTTCTCCGCCTTTTCTCTGTCAAGCCTAAGGAATAGAGCATCTATCAATGTCTGCGTATCCTGCTTCAATCCTTCAGTGGTGGCTTGACCGAGGGGTACTTTGGTTACTGTCACATCTTCTGCCGTGAGCTCATCCTCCTTCTTTCCTTCTGCCGGAATTGACATCTCAGCAAACTTCTCTCCCGAATCCTCGATGATCAACCTTGAAGTTACCTTAGCAACTTTAGGCCTTCTGTCTCTTCCGCCCAGATTCTGGAGTAGCTGCAAGTCGTGCTCCTCTAAGTTCATCTCCATTCTCGCTTCTGGAACCAACTGCGAAGCCAACCATTCCGAGAAGTTACTTCTCGGAGAATGAGAAGTCGCTGAGTGCACTACCATCTCCCGCTCTGCATCCTCTCCATCAGAAAGTGCCACAGTGTTATGGCTGCCATCCTTCTGAATCATCCAAGGACAAAAGCCCTTTCGAACTCCGCCATCTGCAGCTTCAACGTCTCCTCTGGAACAGGTGCTGAACGAAGTGGCTGAGGAGAGAAGATGAATGTCGCCGGATTCAGTAGAGGCATGGAAGCATCCTGCTGCGGTGCAATAGTTGGTGAAGTATTGGGTGCTGGAGAAGCCGGAGCTAAAGCCATGGTCGTAGAAGTGATCTTCTCCTTTGATTGAGATCTTCTATGTACTTTCAACTTCTCGGACCTTCTGTTGCTTTCTCCTTAGTGCTTCCGCTTGAGGGAATCTCCTGCGCCGAAGTTGCCCGTGACTTGATTCATCAATGCTTCATCAAGGCAATATCCCTTCGTCAGCAACCAGTTTGAAGTATTCACCAAAACAGCTCCAGATCTTTCTTCAATTGTATGGCAGCCTCCTACGTTATCCTGCAGTACGGCTTTATCTCCCTCCCATTTGATGGTAAGTGTCAAGTACCACATTCCCATCATCTTTAAGATCCGCAGGTATCCGCGCTAGTCCAAAGTCGAACACTTGCTTTGCTGATAGCTTGCTGAAATCTCTCTTTCTAACCTCGTACTCACTTTTGCACTTCATCCAGAAATCTTCTAATGAAGGCACATGTGCGTACTCCTGGGAGATCGTCTTCCTGGCTACTCCAAATGGATCGAAGTTCAGCTGTGCGGGGAAGAACTCTTGCTCATACTCGGATAACATCTGCGTCTCCATTCCTCGAGCTCTATGAATGCTCTGGCAGCTGTAATGTCCCACAGTGATTGGGAAGAAGCCCGTAGACTTGTGCCGTTTTGACTGAAGGTCGTGTATCTCCACAAGTTGCCTGCTCAACTCCATGGCGATCAATCTATCATTCGGATACCTGGGCATCTTTATTGGTTCTCCAGAAAAGCCCGTAACCCTGAGGTATGTGAAATCTGCAAATTGAATGAATAGACTGCCAATCTTGGACACAGCTTCCCACGCTTCCTTGCTTACCCTGTTGGCCTTCAAGTCTTTGTCTAGCCTGCAAATGAAATCGTAGAAGAATTCATCATTGACCACTTTGAAATCTTTCTCGCACGCAGGTACAGTAAGCTGTGGGTAGCACTCGAAAATGGGGTCCTTAGAAAGAACACCACATCTATCCAGCTTGGAAAAGACGCCTTGTGAAGCTGCAACATACACCAAGTAGGAAGTCATTTTGAAGTTGAAAGTACGCTTCACGTTCTGGAGTTGCTCACCAATGTTGTAGCTAATAATTTCCGACCAATTGATTATGGAATCAACCTTGTTGACTTCAATGGTCCTGATGAAAGCATACATCCATGTACGGAAAGTGTGAGCGCATTCGCCTTCGCCATTAATCCTGCATAACAATTTGACAATATCATCGACCTCCTGCACCAAATTGGACCGCGGAAGAGTTCTTGGGAACTTTGAAGGAGATCTAGGCTTCTTCATGTATCTGCTATTCATTATGCTCACGCAATCAGCTCTATGCTTCTCCCATCTGCTGCCGGCATCCTGAAGACTAATGGAAGTCACCACCTTTCGCACTGGAATCTTCAAACAATAATTGATGAACTCGGCGTCCAAACGAATTATTGTCTTTCCCGTAGCATCACGCACTGACCTGGATGAAGGATGGTAAGATCTAGCGCACTCCATAACAAACTCTGACAACTGGGCTGTGCATGGAAAGGCTGCAGCTCGGATAATTCCACTGCTTTTAACCACACGCATGAGTGAAGTCTTTCCCGCTCTGGATCTATCAATCAATTCGGAAAGAGGTTCCAGACCTAGATCTGTGTCTCCTATGTCCGCAAGTTTGGAAGTGATGCATGACTCCATCGTGCTTTCTTTTTCATCTCTGTTCGCCATGGCTTTGTCTATCTTTGTCTGAATAATTCTTTTTCTTCTTACTTGGCCGGATTTCTTCAAAACTGGTGTAGATCTGGATATTTCTTCAGATTCGGAGGATATATGCAATGTATTGGACATTGATTAAAGCTTCTTTTCTTTTGTAAAGCACCTGTAATGAATTCCTGCAATTAATCCAGACAAAGATGGCCACCGGAGCATGAATAGTGAATTTTAATTGTAAAAATCTGCACTTTTCAAGCCTGCTGCCCCAAAAATTGATGTTTAATTTGCACATAAAGAGAGCATGAACTTTTCCAACTTCACCTTAGCACATGTAACACTTATGCAAACAATAATGCAAACACAAATCATCCTCCTTCAAAGCATGCGCCAAATTTGGAAGCTTTTAGCCTTGTTTTCACCTTTGTTTTAGCAAAATCCTTCTTCAAATGGGGCGCACTTTTCCTTTTGACTGCAATTCTTTACCTGTGAATTAAATAATTCACCCTTATGGCAGCCCATGCTTATATAACCCTCACAATTCTATAATTAATAATTGTCCTTCCTATTCCTGACAATTAATTAATTAAAAATCATGCTTCTCTCTTTAAAAATAGCATGTTTAAGGATAGCCATCCAATAAATTAAATTAATTCATTTAATTCATCCACTCTTCACTTCACTTAAGCTTCACAGTGTGCTTTGACCATAGCCACTGAAAATAGAATTTAATTTAATGATTTAATGCTTCAAAAATCATTAAATCTATCCTAAATGGGGTGCACTTTTTGACATGAAGGGGGCAGCCTTTAAATAAATTAAATTTAATCAATTTAATCAATTTAAATATTTCTTTTATTCCCTTTGGCTTTGTAGACTTTCTTCCATACTTGGGCGCCCTTTTTAGAAGAAAAATTAATTAATTTAATTCACTTTAAGGCTGTCATCTTCTCACCAAAGGGGGCGCACTTTTTTGCATAATAGAATTCTATTTTTAAATATTTTTCACAATGGGATTCTTTACCTTGCAAGGCAGCCCCAGAATTTCCATGATCCACTTAAGTGATTTGACTTTGACAATGGGATTTTTTACCCTGCAATGCAGGCAATAAAATTCCATGATTTCACTTAAGTCACTTTTCTTTTATTTCACCATGGGAATTTTTACCCTGCAAGGCAGGCAATAAATTCCCGCCTGCTTGCGGCCTCTAGCTTTCCCACTGCAGCTTAAGTGAATTTTATATCATGGAAAAAAAGTACCTTGCTAGGCAGGTACAAAATTCCCACCTTGCCTGCTGCTTCTATTTTTCCCATTGCAGTTTAAATGATTTTTTTTTTAAAAATGCGCCCATCCTCGCAGGGGCTTTTCTATGCACGACTTTGCTTTTCCCCAGTGATCCAGACCTTCGATGGTGACTTCCTCCAGGAATAACATGCGTATATGTTCTCCAGCTACTCCAGACCAAGAATTGGGCTTACCCCGGAAAAGGAATTGTTCTAGAGAAATTTCACAGAAAACGAAACGGGACAACACAAAAACACGAAAAATTGCCAAAAGTCATAAATAAAGCCCAGAACTTATTCTTTGTTAAAACCCTTATGGTACATAGGAATAATGACATGTTCGATCATAACAAAGTTAAAATAGAGCGCAAATAGCCTCAAATGGGGCTCAAAATAATTAAATACAAATTTCCCGCAGACAAATCCCGACGACAGAATATAACAATTTTGGGCATCTGGGTATTTGGCGAAAAAGGCTAAAATGGCTCTTTAGGAATATCCTGACACAATACAAGAACTTTCAGGCAATAAAAACACAAAACGACCCATTATTTTAAAAGTACGAAATTTTTTCGGATAGGGTAGTCGCAAATTTCAGGATGAAATCTGGGGGACACCAAATTCAATAAACTAAGACTTAAAATTGAAAGTTTGAAGATTGAAACCATTAATAATTAATCCAATTATTTATCACATAAGCCAAGGCCTAAAACACTATATATATATACTATATTCAATGTTCAAAACTTCAACATGACAATGAAAGACTAAAGCTGAAAATTAACAAGTCTTACTCTTCAATAATCAACATGAGAAGAGTACACCTACAATTAAAAGCTGAAAATTAAACGTCCCGTCCCCGTCCCCAAGTCCACAATAATCAACTTGTAATAAATTTCTGTTGGCATTGCTCTCCTCTGACTAGACTTTGCTTCCGAGTCTCTTTGGTGTGCTTTTGCCATTTCCTCTCTTTCTTTCTTGCTCGGAGAATAGCCTTTCCATCAAAAATTGATTAATGAAATTTCTCTTTTTTCTTAGAAAATAACCTTCCATCAATTTTTATTAATGAAATTTCTCTTTTTTCTTGCTTAGAGAATAACCTTCCATCAATTTTGTTGTATCCTTTCAGACAAGGTATAAGACCCTACAAGTGAACTCTCACACACTTGCAATCATTTCATGGTTATGGGTAACTCTTGGAAACCAAGACTCACAAGCTTAACTCTCATGTGAT
Organism: Taxus chinensis; assembly: GCA_019776745.2. Taxonomy (NCBI): domain Eukaryota; kingdom Viridiplantae; phylum Streptophyta; class Pinopsida; order Cupressales; family Taxaceae; genus Taxus; species Taxus chinensis. The sequence goes on along the minus strand of CM034147.1, from coordinate 245,585,141 downwards.
AATACTGCTTGCACATTTTTTGGCATGCATTCAGAGTTTATACTGTTGTATGGGATAGAGATTTACTAGAAAGTTTCATTTGTCTCCTGTGAATTTATTTATTATATATGTTTTTTGTTTGCGGGGTTTGTGGTGCATTTGTCAAACTTTTATATACTAAATTGCTAAGGAAGGTCTATCGCAAACATGGCCATCTTGAGAAATTTTCCCTTCTATACTGTTAGTCTATTAACAACACGTTTCTAAATAGAATCACATTTTAAATGAATTCAGCCATGTTGAAATTTTGTTAGACTTATAGGCAATAATTACTTTCCTTTATAAGCTTGTGTTCCATAATTTGCTCATTTTATAAAATATTTTCTTGGGTGATAATGCTTTACTGTTGATTGATATCATAGGCATATTTGGAAACATGTTTATTATTTATTTCTTATCTGTTAGGCTCGTAGAACTGAGCTGTATATGAGAATTAGTTGAGGAGTAAGCTGAATCATTGTGAGTGCTTTACTGTCAAGTCCAAGATGAAATCTCTGCCACAACTCTTCATTGCAGTCTTCCACACGAAATTAACTATACCTAAATACCTTGCAGCTAGATATTACACAGGCAACACTAAATGTGGGGTTGTAACAGAGTGTATCGGGCCAAAAAACGTGTAATTTCTGATTTAAGTTAAAAGTGAAATCTCCTTTGGGAACAAGTGCTTCTGTGTTATAAATGTTCATTCAAAGCCAGTGTAGGGGACGTCATGATGTCCCCAACGACTCCTTGCACTCGGGACATCCCGGGTGCATTCCATGTTTTTAGGGGATGTCCCTATTTTTCTTTGGAAAAGTGGGACGCCGGGAAAACGTCCTGTCCCCGTCCCCAAATCCTCGGGACGTCCCGGACGCCCGGGACATAAGGACAAGGGGGGGACGCATCCCCGCGTAACACTGTCCAAGACGGGCTTAGGCAATGTGATAGTGATATGAAACCAGATGAGGATGTTGGGTATGGCATCATAACTCTATTTATAAAATCTAGGAGCCTAGAACTGAGTGGAGGAGAGGTTCCTCTTCTTGGGACAAGGTTGCCTGATGAAGGTGTCCTAGGGCTGCCGAATGTGTTCTCTACTATTGTGATATGTAATTTTACTTTGGCCCCTGCTTCAACAGTCTCTAGATTTGGGATCTGTGTCTAGATCTTCAAGATAACTCGTTTGTACGAACAAATATCTTATCTTTCTCTTGTAAACCTATTGCCCTGAAAAAGTGTTATTTATCATATGTGTTGGACTGTCCTCAATGTGTCCCCACTGACACAAGGAATGTTGCAATGTATCAATATGCCAAAGCGGGATCAAGCCACACTTATTTATCCAAGTCCTAGGGTGGAGTGGAGGTTAGAAAAGTGCAAATAAAATTGGAGCCCTAATTCAGCCCTCAACACTAGGCAACGATGCTTGGCTTGACTCTTAGTGCATGACGTGACCTAGAGCAGGAAACGAGATATGCTAGCAAAGGAGAGATGCTTTAATGTTGGGCCCAAAGACCTTACAGTGTGCTTGGATATGGGATAACTAGATGCCCCTAATAGGTTAGGGTGTGCATGTTTATATAGATGACTCGTGGAAATGATTTCCCACTCAAACGACTCTATGACTGTTGCTAGTACAATGGACATGTTCCTTATCCTTGGGATAAATTCTTCGGCTGAACCTATCCTGGACCCACAAACTTGTCTAGACTCAAGATGATATGAATTGCTGAGAGTTTGAAGATGTGTTTTGTATAAGGTGCATTGATGCCTAGGGTGTCAAGTTTAAGAACAAGTCATGATCTAGTGGACTCAAAGTGTAAGATTGGGTCAAATCCCTTTAGTCAAATAAATGTGTAAATGGAATGATGTTGGGATATATGTCAAATGATTATTGCCAAGTCCCACATGACCAAAATTTGGGTACTACAATATAGAGATGTCTAGACATATGGAAATGATTGATGTCCTTGAACATGTTCAATACAAATTGGCAACAAAGGACAATTTGATTACAACATTATAGGTAAAACTTGAGCAACTACCCAAGAATGACATTGGGAAACCCAAAATTTTCAATGTAGCAGTAATAACCACAATTATGGAGCTTGAAACATGATGTAGAAGTTATGACAGATTCTATTGGTATAAATATTGAGGATCTTAATTGTATTCAATGTATTGAAAATGTTGGATTTAATTTGGAGCAAAAAATGGGATATTCAATTGGTGGATTAGGCAAGAACATGGTACTAATAATCCAATATCACGGTGTACAAAAGGGTAGTTGTGATGAAAAACACAAGTTATCGGCAGAAAAATTATAGGCAAGACTGTTAGCACAATGAAGGTAATTGTTCTTATGGCTACCCTTGGGGGTTGGCGAGATTGCTACAAAATATGTCCATATCGATATCTGTATAGAGAGGCATATATACGTTGTGGGAGGTACAATCATCAACTATGGTATTGTTGGTACAAGGATAATAGGATATATTGTAGAAAACAAAGAAAAGTAGCTTTGAGTTTCAATGGAAGCTGTCAAAACGGTTTGAGATGCCTTCTATAAGAGGCAAATTAGAGAATAATGGTCATCCCTAAGATGGAGGATCACGAGGTAGGCTATGTTGGATTGGGATGCCATATTGTGGTGTTGAGGAGATCATGATTTCGTTTGGAAAGAAGCATGAACGAGACATGACATCATAACATTTGGACATGACCCATGCTAGCAAGAGTGGTATACCATTGATTAAGCGATTGAAGACCATGGAAAATTGAGTTAGTAGATACTAGAAGGATATTGAAAGTGGACAAGTCTATCATGTTTTGATCATCCCCCAAATAATGGGGGAGTGCATAATTATTAATAATGTTTATTTCTGAGTCATTATGAGTCTTAAGTTACTGCACCCAACTAATATATTTAACGATAGCCAACATATCATATATTTTGTGTGGTTGGACGCCAAATAATTAATTGATCACCATGGCATTATGCATAAAAATACACATGGCATGTAGTGATTTGAGCATATTGGTGAATCACGGAGTTATAAAATACAATGTTCTAATCATTTCTTAATTTCTCATCCCTTATCTGTGATGTGACACATTCATGCAATACTACAATTGCACCAATTGGTTCTCTGACTGGTTTCTTTTGTTTGAATCTATTGCTGATGTGATATGTTTATACAATATTAAAATTTCACTAATAGAGTCTTTGATGGGTAAAACTTGTGAATTTTTATCGTCCTCAGCATTGTTTTATGCACCATTTGCAAATTTCATAAAAAACAGTGTTGGCATTAGGGTGAGAAATAATATACCATAGTAGATTGAATGTGACAGCTTTCTGAAATGAAACCATGGATGACTTAGCTGTATCAGTCTGCTTGTATTTGAATTTTTTTCTCTATGGATATCTATGTTTGATTACCTAATGTATACAATGTGCCTATGAAGGGGAACCCACGATAATGCCAGGAATTGAAGAATAGGCTTATCGTCCTAATCAAATGATTAGCCATTCTTTAGCACAGAACTTAAGAGTAGTTTAATGATTAAGATAAGAGTAGTTCTCAAAGAAGTGAATAGGATGACGTTATTAAAGTAAAGCATGCCCACACTATTAGACACCGAACAGCCAGGGATTCTAAGCTCGAAAATAATGGAGGACAAATAGATCACCCCCACCTGAAAGAAATTAATACTGAAATGAAAATGCATAGATAAAGAAATCACTTAGAATAATCTATGTACAAAAAGTGTGGTCGTGATCAATTGATGAGGCATTTTTTAAAACAACTTAAGAGTAGTTTAATGGTTAAGATAGACTGGTTTCCAAAGAAGTAAATAGGATGACATTATTTAAGTAAATCATGCTGACGCTACTAGTCACCCAACATCCATAGATTCTAAGCTTAAAAATGTTGGAGGACAAATAGATCACCCTACCCGAAAGAATCTTATATTGAAATGGAAATGCATAAATAAAGAAATCACTTAGATTAAGCTGTTTAAGAAAAAGTGTGGCCTTGGAAACTGATTCAATCATTTTTACTCACAAACCAAGAGATACAGGTTGGCGATACTGAACTACAGTACAAAAACTTTTCATTCTCTTTTAATCATGTATTGAAAATCATAAATATTTTATCAAAGGATCCGAGGAAAACACATTCAGATACCAACCTTAATGTTGGGCTCAAATAAATGTTATTACATATATTTGATACTATACATCGATATTGAACACAGCAGAGTGTTGTACATTATGATTCTCAGCTCTTTTTCATCGGAACAAAGGATCCGAGGAGAACACATTCAGATACCAACCTTAACGTTGGGCTCAAATAAATGTTATTACATATATTTGATACTATACATCGATATTGAACACAGCAGAGTGTTGTACATTATGATTCTCAGCTCTTTTTCATCGGAATCAAGGTATATTTAATCAGGTTTGAGGTATATCATATCAGTTGGAGGTCTATCCAATATGCTAAGCTCCTAATTTTCAATGACAGTTCAAATCTGCATATCCGATAAATTAATGGCACAATAAAGCAAAATTTCGTCCACGGTAAAAGAAAAGTTAAGAAAGTAGTTTAAGAAAAGGACAAAATGAAATAAGTCTAGTCAAGTTTCTCCGTCATAGTCCTATTTGTGTTTTTTTAAGAAAATACAGTGCAAAACCAAAAGGGGCAGTCTTAGGTTATCTTACAATCAGAAGTGGCCTAAGTCTCCATGTATTCCACTAATGCAGAATCAAGCTTGTCAAGGGTAAGAGTAAAGAAATTATAATCTATAATATCTGAGATTGGTTTTGTTTATACTGTCTTAGCTTTTTAGTTTCAAACTTAATTGGCAACAAAACTCTCAACGAGTAATTGACAATTATTTCAAAACCGAAGAGGAAGGCTCCTCTCCATGCTGTTGTGGCTCAGGTGTTGCCTCTGAATGAATCCTTGATTGATGGAGGTATAAGGAGATGGCTGGATTCAAAGCTAAAGTGGAAACCGTGCTATAATGAAAACTATAAAAGTGGAAACAATGGCTGTTTTCTCAACTAAAGCGGAAAGCTGTCTGACAAGACTCTAAAAGTGTAGTGAGAGTGACCCATCCCCAGATGTATAACAAGCCAATCTACCTATCAAAAATGTCACTGAAAATCAGCTACGGGCGAAACTCTAGTGATGAAATCTGGGTGTTGAGCAAGTTGACAAGCCGCAATCTTTTTTAAAGATATTGTGTGCACGAATTTCTAATAAATGCCTACATTTATAACTAAAATTGAAATTTTGTTTTTATTTGCAGGTTCCCTTCTTGTTTTGGCATTTGTATTGTATATCTCTCAATATTACAACAGATGAGTGGGTAATTGCACACTTCTTTCCTTCTCTCTCATCATTGGTTGTTTTCAACGAGACTTCCATTCTAATGTGTATATTGGATATTGTTTTTAAAAGGTGAATTGGGAGAAGTATCCAGAGTTTCAAGTGGAAAGATCTCTTGAGCCAGGTGCTTCAAAAAACACAATCATCTGTTTGCATTCTGATTTTGATTTGTCTAGAGTTAAGCTCTGGCTATAAATTATGTTTTTCATTTTGGGTTTTCTTTCAGGTCAACCTTTTCCTGGAAGGAAGTTCAAGAATCCCTACAACAAAGGCATTCTACAGAATTTAGTGGCATTTCTCAAATCAAAAGCATAGGGGATGCACTTGAGTTGAAATACCTGAGTAAATTGTATTTCTTTTTTTAGTTTAGAAGTTGTTAATCTATATATTCTCTCCTCTGAAGCTTCTCATTGTGTTATGTAGCTTTATATTTGTTCCCTTCCATGTGAATATATTCTCTCCTCTGAAGCTTCTCATGGTGTTATGTACCTTTATATTTGTTCCCTTCCATGTGAATATATTCTCTCCTCATTTTGGGTGTCTCTCGTATGTCCAAGTGTAACATTCACAATAATTTTGGAGCCTAGCATTGAGCTGGAATCCTGCATCATTAACCTGTCATACTTTTTGGAAGACCCTGCTTTTAACACAGCATGGAATGGGCGACACAGAACAGTTTTTCTCTTCCTTTGGCTTAGCGCCAAGGCCTGAGGTGGTGCTACTTCGCTAAAGTTGCTTGGAGCTTGAACCTGGCCTCATCCCTTATTTCCGTGCCTCCAAGGATTCGAACCTTGGTGGGATGTCTATGAGCCAATCATCTCACTGAGACATTTCCCCTATTGGCAAACTGTCATATTTCAATTCTGTTTGTTTGACTTTTTATTCCAGTGCCATTTGCTGCATTGACTATCTTTCGGTTATTCAAAAAGATAAAGAGAATGTCCTAGTATGGTTTGCTTATCATCAATTAGAACCTCGATTCTAAAAATTGTATCTAGAGAAAAATCGAACAAAAACACCACTATCCAAAGAAACATGAAACGTACCATTGTGACAAACATTTCATTCAGTAGCCTTTTTTTTAGTCTTCTTAAACGCCACAACTTTAGGTAAGAGGTATAGCAGTTATTTTCCCCAAATAGCCTTCTTCAACTTAATCAGCAAGTACAAGTCATACAACAAAAAAAACTGGTTGAAGGGTATCATATCATGTGTTTACTAGCTCAAGGCTCGAGTAAAATTTCAAATAAATACCAAGATCCCAATGGCATGCAACAAAATCATTACTAACATCTGCTCATTGCATTGACAGCAAAAATACCAGTGTAAAAGTAGAGCTATTAAAGCATAATGTGTTAAGCACGTGCGGCGATTGTAATTGTACTTAAACTTGGTGGAGGACCAGGTCATCATCCCATAAACCCCAACCTAAGATAGTCACATGAGCTAGTGCATTTCACTCGATGATGATAAATAGTCACAGTTTGTTTGTTTTATAAAATTACGAGATATTATTATAGGGCTTTCTTTTATTTTCTTATATATTGCACACATCTCTATGTACATCTGTCTTCCCTTAGAATCTTCCTTTCTCTAGAATCTTCGTTGTATATCTTTTGTCCTCTCTATATATCATACAAAGGAGCATACAACATGCATAATTGCAACAATATCTGAGTTTCTTTCATTGTTGTAATTGCATTCTTAGCAATTGGTATCATAACAACTTCTATATCTAGTCATATTTTGGGTTTCCATCTTTTTACTCTTACATAATTTAAAACTTGTTTTCTAGCGATCAAGGCCGTAGATCTAGACTTTTAAGGGTTGCTACCTTTAACTTTCCTCTAGAGCTGCTCTCATCGCAATCTTCAGATTTGGTGGGATACTTCAAAGGTTCTTCACCAAATTAGCACCACAACCTATCATATATTAGCTCCTTAATGCACTATGGCTTCTGCTACTCCTTCATTGTGGCATCTCTCGGTGACCTTCAATCAATATCATATCCTATAAAAAATGGCTCCCAAAACTACACAAGAGGTTGAATGTTCGTCATCATCTACAAATAGCAATATCTTGAACATATCCTTGCCAATTTGCTGAAAACTAGACTGATACGATATAAGAAATGACAACAGCATTTGAGACAATGCTCTTGTAAAATCAACAGTGGGAAAACCTAGTTCCTTGGATTATTTTTTAATAAGAATCAAAAGCCAAGGCCTTAATGGTAACTTCATTTGCAAGAAGCTCGAATCCTATTTATACAGTCTTAAGGCATACGATAAGACACGCCCATAGATCACTAATGTTGAAAAGATACTTAAGTTTGGAATCCATGTCAGAAATTGCTCAAAATTAGTGTCATGATCATGTGAGAATGCTTGCTATTGAAGACAATGAATGCAAGCATATTCCCCAATGGGATGGATTTGAAAATACCATAAAGAAGAGATTCTATTATACTTGTTATAAGAACTATATATTAGTAGGATGGCTTATGTTCAAGTCGATCAATGCAAGAATATATTGAATTATTCAACAAGATCTAAGTCAAGCTGAAATTCTAGACCTAGAATGACTTAAGATGGAGTTTCTTTCTAGTTTTCTACCTAGTCTTAAAAACGAAGTAGTTATAATTGGCATGGAATCTTGAAACAAGCATTTAAAAAAGCAATATCTGCTAGAAATAAATTTGTATTCAAGTTTCATTTTTAGTATGTGTATTGCTTCTTCCTCAAACTCTTTTCCCTCCAAGGCTTTGTCCAATGCTAATGGGTAGCTGAAGGTTTAGGTTAGTCACCTTCATCTACTGGTAAATAAGTACTTCAATCATCATCTGAAGTGTGTCCATTCCACTAAATAATGCGGAGTTCTAGAAGTAATGAAAGATTCTAAGGCTCTCCTCACATAGCAATATCTTAGTTAGAAGATGCCAAGATTGTAGTTGACAATCCAAAGTCTAAAGGAAGAATTTTTCACACAAAGCTACCGGGTAAAGGTGATTGATTACTCATATAATTGATAATGGCAACTAGAAAAACCTAATATTTCAGAAGCTAATTTTAAATTTACAGCTTCCTACTACAATCCATACTAGCCCTTATCATGAGGGTTGAGTCAAATATGCTAAATATGTGTTCGTAAAAAAACAATTTATAGTATTCATTGTTGTTGGGCGCTATAAGGATACAACCTAATGTGACATGATTCCTTTCGATTGTTTTGAGTTAATCTTTGGGTGTCTTTATTAATACACGTTAGGACCCTTGTTTCACCAACTTTTTTCTTTGTATTAGATGATGTTAATGAAAGTTTCGACACATATTCTTTGTAAGTCATCCTATTGCTAAACTATAACTATCCCACATGTATAGGAAAGTAGTAGCTATCTCAAATAGAATAGTATATATAGAGAGCATGTGTAAGAGGAAAAACTATCCATTAAACATTTACTCAAAAGAGGTTGCCCCCACAAAGAGATCTGTGATACTTTGCAATACAATCTTGCTTTATTTATTTTAATTGCAGTGCATTTTACTATACTTTTGCTAGAGTAATTTGTTTACATGAATGTTCATATCATTTGATATCAGAGCTCTTTCTAGAGTTGTGCTTCGTAACTTGTTTAGGTCTTTCTAGGACTGTCCATGTTATGCTCCCATCTCACCCTTTGTGGATCTCACTGATTAGAAAATGGTGCAAAAGAGGCGACATTAAGTTTTTGTTTCAAATCTTCCTTTTTTCCACCCCAAGTTATTTTTTTAGGCTAGAAACATTGTGTCAGGGGAGTAAAATATCTCAAAAAGCTATCATTTTTGGTTAAGCACATGGGATCCACGTGTGAAGTGAGATGGGATTCAATCCATCATCTCGGGGTCCTTGATAACATCTCTACATTAATTTGAGTTTTCACGTACCTCCAGGTATATCAAATGACTCCATTGTTGTTTACGAAACCTAGCCATATGAAGCTTTCAGTTGTTTGCAATTTGTGATGTATTAATAAGCAGTTAGACCTAAGAAGTTACTCATATTAGGAATAGTTATCCTTTGTAGTTAGTGATTTGAAACATTAGGTTGACACTTTATGAATAAGATTGGTATATTTGCAAGCCCACAAACCAGACACACTTGGTAGGAAAGAAATCCTCATGGATATAACCATTGTAATATACTTGGGCACCATTGGAAGAATAGGAATCCACCATCAATCGAAGTTTCATAACGAGAGTTGCATAGAACGTACTTTGAGGTTGTTTCAATGGTGGTATAGAAAATAGAGAGTTCAATTTTTTTTGGTTTTGAGAAAATTTGAGTAATCAGTTAGCTTCCAGAAAAAATAATAGAATGTATTGTTTTTCCACTTATTTTTCACTGATTCCAAATTGATTTCCTTTGTCCTAATTGGTTTGATGTCAAGACTAAAGTTTTGGATCCATATATAATGGCTGTAACCTGGTCCAAAGTAATAGAGCAACTTATGGCAGAGATGCAAACAATGATGACCAATATGTAAGCCCAAATTAATGGCCTTACCATACAACAAACACAAATCATGGAGACTATCTCAACCTTGAGTAACCACAAGTTAGGGCTTGGTTAGGGCCGTAAATATGAAAACAACACCAATTATGTTAGTTATTTGAAGAGAGACCTTAGATTGTTTGTGGCTAGATATTGCGACTTCATAATCCATTTCACTTATTAATTTTAATTTCCAAAACACAAATTAATGTAACAAAATGAAAGGGATAGTCTATATTATGACAAATAAATTAAACAAAGATACAATTTTGTATTCTGATTGTCTTGGAAATTAATGCAAGATTTTTCAATGTCTGAATTTGTTTAGTAAAGAAATGCCAAAATGATCTATAAGAAAATATTTTGCAAGATAAAATATGAGTAAAATTATGTCACTTTGCAAGTGACTAAACTATGCAAAATATATCACTTTATTGGAACATGCCCTAATAATTGTATGCAGAGAAAAAAACTACAGTAATGAAAGATACACAAATAATAATGCAAACCTCCCTGTAATCCTTCAGTGCAAACCTCAGTAAGGTTGTGGAGACTTCGTCTGTGGAACCTTGTAAATGGATGTGAGTGTTCTTGAATATTCTCCAAATGCGAGTGCAAATGTTACAAACATAGATACTTAAGAAAGCTTCATATTGCAAATTGACAGAGTTTATTTGCAAACAATTCAGGAGGATTTGTAAGAGAGTAAGCTTGCAATTTATAGAAGCAAAAGTGGTTGGAAGTTGGTTAACACGGTTGAATGCACATGCTAAAAATGGTATTGGAGGAAGTTACAGTAGTGCCAGGGTATTTAGGGGCAGTAATGATTTTAATTTCAAAAGTTGCATCCGGGAAGTTGGAGGAAGTTACAGTAGTGCCGGGGCATTTAGGGGCAGTAATGACTTTAATTGCAGAAGTTGCATCCAGGAAGGTGGTTGTACATGCAATTCAATTGTCCCCACCTTTCTAGGATTCTAGAAGTGTAGTTAACTAAGATGAGGATGTGGAGTACAAGTGGAGTCCAAGTAGTTGTTGAGTGAAATAGGTGGAATTAAATAACTAAATTTAATTAATATTTAATTGTGAGGAGATAATTAACCATTTAAATAAATAAATGTTTAATTATATTAGCTAGAAGGTGTTAGGAATTAATTTAATTAATTCCAAGAGAATGGTATAATTAAATTAATTTAATTGTGAGGAGATAATTAACCATTTAAATAATTAAATGATTAATTATATTAGCTAAAAGGGTGTATGAATTAATTTAATTAATTCCAAAGGCATGTTAAAATTAAATTATTTAATTCCAACGGGTAGGAATATAACTTAGGTAATAGAATTAATTTTAATTAATTCTAAAAGAGAATATTTGAATGATGAAATTAATATAATTAATTCCAAAGGGGTGTATTGCGGCGAGATAGAATTAATTTAATTAATTCTAATTAGATAGAAACAAGATAAAGTATGTGTGTATTTTTAGGGTGTCTACATTTTGCCCCTCTTTAAAGTGCTATTACGAAGTTTTAGTGCTTTTAAAGATAGTAGATGTGTGCAGATCGACAAGTGGAAAATTGTGAAGCATCAAGATGCCCCAACAAACAAAACAATAGAGGAAAGCCCCCTCAAGTGGGTGGATGAAGCAACAAGGTGGCAGACAACCGCTTGATAGGAAGAAAACAATGGATTAAAACAAGGGTGGGAAATGACTGTGTTCGTAGCATGAGCATTATTTGGAGAGTAATTTTTAGAGCAATGTGATTTTTGTTGTTGCACAATAGAGTTAATAAAGAAGCAAATATATATAGATGTCAAGTTGTGCCCAAGAGAAAGTCAAAGCCAAGTGATGTCCCTATGCAAAGTTACATTGCAAATAATGGCTTGATTGATTGGAAAAGATGATTGAGAACAATCAGATGAAGAAAATGATGAAAGAAATTACAGTCACGAGATTTTTTTTGGAAAGCGTTTTCAAAACTTTTTGTATGTTTTGTTTCTATTTTCTGAACAATTTTATATTGTTTTTGGGATTTGAACAATTTTATATTGTTTTTATAGTTTTTTTGTGAGATGTTTTTGGTTTTTTTTTGGAATTTTGAACCACACGCCAAAGAAGAGGGAAAGGAAATTCCCAAATCAAAACCAACATACTACGTATGAAAGCATAATGGAATGTGAACAATGGTGGTAAACAATGGGCATGACAACCAAACAAGGAAAACATGCGACACACAGTAAGGTGAAAAGTTACAAGCAAGAAACAAAGTGAAATGACGAAACAGGTGGATGCACTGATATGCCCCTAGTACAAGGGTTACTCTTCGGAGACTCGAGAGTAGAACTTTTTCAGATGACTGACATTAATAGGCTTCTTCAACTCTTTGCCATCCTCATTAGACAATTTGTATGCACCAGATCCAGATTTAGCAGTTATAACATAAGGACCCAACCAATTAGGCTCAAATTTGCCATGTATTTCTTGTGGGTTAGTTGTGTTCTTTTGATTTTCCTTTAGGACCAAATCACCGATTCCAAATTGTCGAGGTTTGATCTTGCGATTATAATTACGACGCAGTCTATTCTGGTATACCTGCATATGGTTTAAGGTGTGGAGCCGTCTCTCGTCCAGTAATTCCAACTCTGCAAGGCGTGCAACATGGTAATCCTCTTCATGAATGAGGTGTTAGAGGGAGACACAAAGTGAAGGAAATTAAAATTCGATAGGTAATATGGATTCAGAGCCATATATTAGGGAAAAAGGAGTAGCTCCTGTAGGTGTACAAAAGGAAGTGTGGTAGGCCCAGATAGTAGGATATAACTACATATGCCAATTACGTTTGTGTTTATTGACTGTCTTTTCTAGAATGGACTTGATAATCTTGTTTGATGTTTCAGATTGGCCATTGCATTGTGGATAATAAGGTGTAGCCCATTTTAAGCGGATATTATATTTCTTAGCTAGGGCTTTGAGATCCTTATTTTTGAAAGAACCACCATTGTCAGTGACAATAGTAGTGGGGATGCCAAAACGACAGATAATATGGTTGAAGATGAATATAAAAATATTGCACCTAGTAACGTCAGTAAGACACATAACCTCAACCCACTTGGTGAAATACTTAGTGGTAGTTATAATAAATGTGTGGCCATCGAAGATGTGGGCTTTATTTTTCCAATTAAATCAAGTCCCCATTTTGAAAAGGGCCAAGGTGAAGTAATAGGCTTCAAGGCTTGGGATCATGCATGAATGAGATTACCGTGTTTTCGGCAACCCTGACATTTCTTCACAAAGTTGCATGCATCTTCCTCCATTGTGGGCCAATAGTATCCAATGTGTAAAATCTTCTTTGTAATGACTATTATGTTGGTATGGGCACCGCAAATACCCGAATGTACTTCAGCTAGCGTCTGATTAGCTTCATCCTGATTGAGACATCTTAAAAGAGTCCCATCATAGCCTCTTCGATACAAGGTGTCAGCAAGAAGGGTGTAGCGTGAAGCACGTTGTGCTAAGGATATTTTATTAGCTAAATTAAAATTATGAGGATATGATTTAGTTTGAATGGAGGTGTATACATTGTGGTACCAAGGATTATTAGGACCAACAATCTCACAAACCATGGTGGTCTCTGAGCAATTCATATGGGGGCACCAAAAGATTTTCAACGAAAGCAACTCATTATGAGTTTCATTAGTGTTGAATGAAAGAAACGGAGGGTGATATTTTCCATGGAATCCACTACTTTTTTTTGTATGTGAGGAACTTGTTCAAAATTGATAATCCAGAAATACCCTCTAAGGATATCAACCATTATTTTATAAGGTAAGAGATTTTCATATTTTACCTAATATTCTCTGTTAACTTGATTAATAACTAGAAGAGAATCATCAAGAACTTTCAATTCTTGTAGGCATCATGAGATAGGAAACCCTAATGCTTCTATCAGTGCTTCATACTCTACTATGTTATTTGCACAAGGGAAGTTGATATGATAATATTCAGGTATAAGGTCTCCATCTAGTGTATGCAAGACAATTCTTGCTCTAGAACCATGGATATTACAAGATCCATCAAAGAATAATGTCCATAAGGGTGTTGCTTCTATGTACAACAAGTCTTCATCTGGAAATTCAAAATTTAGCAGTTGTGAACCTAGTAGTGGTGATGTGGCTAGTTGTTCTACCAGTGCTTGACCTTTGATATCCTTTTGATTGATAATTTCAATGTCAAATTTACTAAGTAGCGCAATCTAGCTAGACATTCGTCCTGTTATGACTGGTCTCGAAAGTAGGTACTTAAGAGGATCAAACCTTGAAATTATCTTGGTGGTATGATTTAGGAGATAGTGTCACATCTTTCTAAAAGTATAAGAAACTGCTAAACAAGAATTTTCAATCTATGATTACTTGGTCTCATGCTCAAGAAGAGTTTCTTCTCAAGTAATACACATCTTATTCCTGACCCTTATCATTATGTTGTGCCAATAATGCCCCAATGGCATGTTCTGTTGTAGATGTATACAACAACATAGGCTTATCCTATATAGGCGGCATGAGTACTGATGGAGATGTTAGGTATTATTTCAATTTTGCAAAAGCATCTTGATAGTCTTGTGTCCATTTGAACTAGACATCCTTTTTAAGCAGCTGGTTGAAATGATGGCACTTATCTACCAATTGAGAGATGAAGCAATGAATAGACTATATTTTTCCTTGTAGGCCCCTTAGTTGTCGAAAATTCTAAGGAGGTGGCATATTTATTATAGCTTTGACCTTGGTAGGGTCCACTTCAATTCCTCTTCGTGAGACAATGAATCCCAGAAGTTTCCCTGAAGTGACACCAAAGACACATTTTTTTGGATTAAGGTGAACCTTGTACTCCCTTAACCACTCAAATATACACCTAATAACTACTGGATGATCCACCCTAGTCTTTTATTTAGCAATAATATCATCGACATAATCTTCCATTATGTCATGAAGAATGTCGAGGAAAATAACAGTCATGACACGTTGATAAGTCACACCATAATTTTTAAGGCCAAAAGGCATGACCTTATAACAAAACATTCCCCATGGGGTTGTAAATGTTGTTTTATGCTGGTATTATTCAGAAATTTGAATTTGGTTATACCCAGAAAATCCATCCATAAGGGATAACATCTCATGGCCCACAGTAGAATTGACAATCATGTCAATATTAGGCAAAGGGAAATCATCCTTAGGACATGCCTTGTTAATGTCACGGAAATCTATACAAATACGGATTCTGGGGGTCTTCTTCACAACTGGTACCATATTAGATATCCACTCTAAGTATTCAATGCACTGTATGAAGCCTGCATCCAATACATTTTGTAGTTCAACCTTAACAAGCAATGCAACCTTGGGATGCATTTTACGTAGTTTTTTCTTTAGCATCTGGGTGCACCACAAGGTGATGAACCACAAGAGAAGGATCAAGACTAGGCATATCTTTATAAGACCAAGCGAATACATCCTAAAACTTGGTTAGAAGTGTTGTGAAGGATTTGATTTTGGTTTCTGATAAACTGGCACCTAGTTGTAACAATTTTGGTTGGTCTTCAGTTCTAATGTTAATGGTTGTCATCTCTTCTACCAACAACTTAGAAGTGTCATTATCTTGAAATGATGCTAGAGGCTTGTGTAGATTGTTAGATATTTTTGGATCCAAATCTCCTCTCTCTAGTGCCTCTAAAATGTTTTCACTAGGAGATGCATCCTTTTCTTTCTTTTTCTTTTTCATTTTTTGCTTCTCGTATAATGCCTCAGAAAGGTTTTCACTATGCGAGATATAATTTGTCTTTTTTTGTGTTTAATTTCTTTTTCTTTAGGACTGGATATTGTAATTTCTTTTCTAAAGTAAGTGGTAGCATCAAGGTTTATATCAAAACCCTTCTTGTGATCCGACAAGGGAAAAGGGTCCCAAGCCCCGAGGAACTCCTGGATGGCCTCATCGTTTTGAAAGAGATCCATGGAAATATGACATTGTTGGTCCTAATCAATGAGGGAAGGATAAACAACATCAAGGGTTTGAATGGATAAGTAGTCTAGGAAAATTGTAGTTTTGGCTAGGTCTTCGAAGAGGCTATGTGTGGAACTGGTCTCAATTTCATAATTTGAGTCCTCATCGCTAGATAACACATCAAAGACTATAGGCCTCTTCTCATATGTCTCATATCCTAGACCATATGTGTAAAGGTTAGACTTGATATTCATAGGTTTAAGAACACCATGCCCTTGTGGGCCAAGGCCTCTTCCTTTCCAATTCATGTTTTTCATCATTTTATGGCCCTTGGTGTAATCAGTGGATTCGTAGCATTCTGCCATCCTGTCATCATATAGCCAAGAGTTGTCTGAGATTGGAATATGTTCATCTTCTAGATATCCATATCATCTCCAAAGAGTGTTTTCGAGATAGTAAGATGGAGGTTCTTGTAAATGAGGAGCGTTAGGATGCCCATAGCTACGAGGCGATAATGGGAGTTTGCCAACAAGAAATGCATTGTCAAGTGTGTACTCGCCTAAGCCTTTATGAGAGAATGTAACTTCAGGTGACACCTTAGATGTAGATGCTCTAGAGGAAGATGCGGAGGCATGAGGAATAT
This sequence comes from Taxus chinensis, assembly GCA_019776745.2. Classification (NCBI taxonomy): domain Eukaryota; kingdom Viridiplantae; phylum Streptophyta; class Pinopsida; order Cupressales; family Taxaceae; genus Taxus; species Taxus chinensis. The sequence continues at coordinate 245,568,553 of CM034147.1, read as the reverse complement.
CCTCAGGTGACACTTTAGACGTAGATTCGTCAGAAGAAGACGTGGAAGCATGAGGGCGCAATATTACATCAGGATCAATACAGTTGGTAACAATAGAAGTTGTGCTAGATCTAGTTGTGCTATCAGCAGATGGATAATAGTTTATCTTTTTGTACCTTGCTTCAAAAAACTTACAGTAGTCAAAGGGGTCAGTATCACCATGTAAGGTGAAATTTTCCGTTATGTGGAAACTTTATGCATTGATGGAAGGTGGAAGGTACTACGTGCATCTCATGTATCCAAGGTCTACCCTAAAGAAGGTTATATGACGTGTATGCATAAACTGCATGACACATAGTATCAAGGAGTTGTAGGCCTACTTGTATGGGAAGAGTGATGGTACCACAAGACTGGCACTTAGTATTATCATAACCATGAATGGTAATGATATTAGCATCTAAGTCATCTATTGTATGACCAAGGCAACCGAGCATTTTTATAGAACAAATGTTAAGAGTCACTCCATTGTCGATAAGAACTCTCTTGACTTTATGATCGGTAACATAGGCTTCGATGTACAAGGAGTTGTTGTTAATTAGATTTGGGTTCAACATATCTTGAGGGCCAAAAGATAGGATAGGAGTTTCAGGCATAAGGTTCGCGATCATAGCCTGAAACTATTGAACATTGAGAGTATGAGGAACACGTGATTCATTTAGAGCACGAGTGAGAATATCCTGAAAGCTAGGTGACTCTTTCAGTAGTTCCATGAGAGAGATATGTGTTGGCATGGTTGCTAATTGTTTGATGAAGTCATACTGACCTGGAGTGGAAGATTTGGCATTAGAATTTGACTTTTGATTTGAAGGAGCTATTGGTTTGGATGTTTGAGGTTCTGCAGAAGACGTAGAAGGTTGGTTTTCCGTAGGAACCCATATCTTCCATTGGCGTGTGGTCACAACATTACTCGAAGGTGTGAATTTAATGGTCGCCATTGTAGATGGTACTTCCTCAATAAATGAGATAATTGAACTAAAATCAATGTTATTGGCAGAGGGACCTTTGTCAACATTTTTATTGTCACCGCCATGTTTGGGAAATGGGTTTGAGAACACCTTAATATTGTCGTTACGTGTTCTATTTGGTGAGGCTTCTTCAATAGTGATATCTCCACTATCAATGAAGTCTTGGAAAAAGTGATGTAAGCGAAATCATTGATCAGTCGGGTGACCGTCAATGCGACGAAAATCACAATAAGTATCAGCCTTGTACCAAGTAGGCTTGGGTTCTCCCTCAACCCAAGGTCTAGTGATGGGATAAGTAACCATGTTTGCATTAATAAGTTGTTGAAGGACATTTGATAGAGGTTCTCCCAAAGGAGTGAAATGATGTCGTTTAGAATCAGGAGAGGAGGAAACCTCTTTGCTAGGAACAACAAGAGGTTGTTTACCTTTGTTTGGTCTAGTCTGAGTGTTTTGGACATTGTGGACATTGCGGTTGTCTATAATACCATCATTGACCATATTACGATTGTGGTTAACATGTTTAGATTTGTCTTGGTGAGAGCTATTAGGATGGTTACTATGTTTCCCATTGTCTTTTGAATGAGGTTTAATCAAACCTTTTGTGATAAGGGATTTTTCAATCTGTGATCCTTTCTCAATAACTTCTTCGAAAGTATTAAGGAAATGCATTTGCATGTGAAAGGATAGCTCACTATTGAGATTGGGTACAAAGATGCTCACGAGCTGCTTCTCAAGCATGGAGCATCAGAAACAACTAACAATCCCACGCCATCTTTGTAGGAATCGTGCGAAGGTTTCGTTTGTTCATTGTTTAGCATTACACAAGTCCATCATTGTAATTTCAGACTCTAGGTATAATGACAAATGTTTGATGAACTTCTCTGAGAGGTCTGTAAAAGTTTGTATAGAGCCCTTGGGGAGGAGTAGGAACTGGTCCAAGGCTTGTCTTCTTAGACTTAGTGGAAAGAGACACATTAAGAAGACATCACTATAGGCCACCTCTTGGCAAGCCATATAAAACTCCCTGATATGCTCTCTAAGATCACTATTGCCCTTGTATTTATCAAAGTTGGGTGTCTCAAAATATTTTGGATAAGGAACACGCAAAATGTCCTTATCGAAGGGGTAAGGACACAATTCTTCAAAGCTGAATTGTTTTTGTTGATGCTGCATACTAGAGATGGTGTCCTTCATCATTTTCCATTCTTGGGTAAATGGTGAGTTGTTCTGTAAGAACGATAGGGAACTTTCACTTGTAGAGTTGTTATCTTTGGTGTGTGTGGTATTAATCTTAAATGAAGCATCACTAGATTTCTTTGGTGCCTCATTGTCATGGGATTCATTGGTGACTTTGGAATTAAAGATAAAAAGTTGTTTAGCCATGTCATTAATTTGATTCATGAGGGCTTGAGTAGGATCAATGGTCAGATCAGTTGATTTGCTTTTGTTCCTTTCGTCAGATTTTTCTTTGTTTGATTCATTGCTTTTGGTGTTGTTCGAGGTGGACTTGTTTCGATCATCATTATTCATGTGACTAGGTCCTGTCTCATTGTTTGTCGAAATGAAAGGTTCACCCTTGTTAGGTGGTAGTTTGCCAAGTCATGTTTGTAAACTAGCTTCGTCGAAATCAGAGGGTAATTTTGCTCCCATCTCAAGGAGACGAATCAAAAATTGGTCTTTATTCATATGTCAAATATTTTCAACGTGGGATTGTTCTTTGAGTGAGATGTCATTATGATCATCCTCAGAGTTTTGGTCATTATCACTATCAAAATTTCCAAAAGGATTTCGTTTGCCCCTTCCAAAAGGACTATAATCTCTGTGTTGTGTTCCCACCATTTTTAAAAGAGGGAGGGAGCAAAAGAGAAATGCAAAGGAGAACTAGACAAATTTAAATGCCCCCAAGTGATAGCTTAGCATGCGAGAGGATTGGATTAGGGTGAATAGAGGAGTAATACTTAGATACTTCGAAAGATACTCTTGTCGTATCCTATTGAACTTTGATTTGTATTGGATTAAAATGTAAAATCCAAATGTGCCCCAAGCAAAGTTATATTGAGAAAGGGTAAATGATTTCCTCAGGAATAGATATACACCACGGGCAATAAAAATGAGTATGTTTTGGAACAATCATGAGGAGCACCATCAAATGGTGAAGGTGTTGGATTGTGTTATGCAAATGCTGAAATTTTTTCAAACATGATCTGAATGTTTTGATTATGACAGTTTGAAACTATTTTTTGAGTTTTGGAGAATTTTATATTGTTTTTGAACAATTTTATATTATTTAAAAAAAAAATTGTGAGACATTTTATTCGTATAGTACAACTCGATAAAAAAGTACACTGCTTGAAAGTAGGTGCAAATAATTAAAAGCATTCCATTCCATTGACAGAAATGTAGATGATAAAATGATAGGGTGTTTCACTCCACTCGTGGCTCCATGCAAGTAAAGATGTGAGGGTTCATCACCTTGAGCCAAAAAGGACGTGAAAACGAGGTGAGTATTGATATGGAAATGATGATAATGGATGCGAAGACACAAGGTGTAATAATGATCCGTATGAGAAAAATGTAACTCATCTCCAGTCAAGATTATTTGACTGATTACAAGATGATTCCACTTTATGGGTTTTGACTTGACTTAGATCCATTAATGGCCTACTGATTAGAAAAATCTAATTGAAGGAATTGGTGTCTCTCTTAACATGAACAACTAAATCACTTCTAGCAATATTTTTTATTAAGCACTTTGATTTAGATTTCATAAAGGCTTTATTGAATGATTATTTATTGATTTTTGTGAAGGACACCCTACTTGTTGCCCCATTCCATCAATAAAAGGCAAGGACTCAACACTAAAGATAAAATTTAGGCGAGTAAGGGCTTTCTTCATTCCCATTCTCATACTGCCAGTAAGAAGTATGGGCTTATCACCGAAGAAGTGAAGGAAGAAAGGTGTATGATGTTATAATTTTTTTTGTATTTTTTGATTGATTTAATTTGCCTTGTATGTTGATAGTGTGCTTGCTGAGAAAGAACATTCTGCCCTCAAGTCTCAGCCTCATGTGACTAGTAGGATGCACGGGTTCAACACCGTAGATTGAGATGGGCGGTCAAAAAGGACCAGGTAAAGAAGTTTAGTGCTTTCTATTAAAAAGAGAGATTATTTGAAAGGAGGCGTTTGGAATCACTAAGCTTCGAGACAAAACCGTAGGCAAAAAGATCTGAAATGGTAGATACCATAACAAAGATGAGATACACAATGTCCGAGAGGAACAAGTTTAACATGTGTCGGAATAGGTGAAGAAGGCGAGTATATGATAATGGTATGTTTAAGGTATCTGCTAATAGATTGAATGCCTAACATTATTTGTACACACTTTACTGTTTCCGATTGGAAAACAATGCTCTAGGGGAAAGGAGCCAATGACCGTGAATGGCCCAATGACTGTTAGTAGTTATGTGAAACAAAGTGCCAATGACCATTTGAATTAAAGTTAAAAATGAAATAAAAACTAGCCAATAAAGTAAGTCACATCAAGTCACATCAATAAATGAACCAATGAAATGATCCTAACATTGTTTTTGTGATTTACCGTTTCCGACTTTGGAAAACAATGCTAATGGGTTGCCTTAAATTCCTTTGTATTCAAAAGTACTTATTTTAAATCCCTTAAAAATATATTTTCCACATACTCAAATTTTTTGAAAGAAAATCTGTATATTAAAAAAATCATGCTCTCCAAAAGGGTATTTTTTAAAAAAAAAATTATGATTGTTAAGTGGCTCTAACAACCTCCCACATTATGATTCACGATGATTGGCTCCTCTCCCCTAATACAGAGTTTTATTCTCTTTTTGTGATTTTTGAGTTTTTTGAACATTGGCGGATGAGGAGTTGAAATCGACTTATCAAGAAAGATGTCCATGTTTATTGAAGTTGAATGGTCCTGAGATACAAGACTTGTGTAGACAAAATGCAAGTCAAGAGGGAAAATCAAAAGATTCGATAAGTCCTGAAATATGAGACTTGGATGGACATGAGCCAAGTCAAAGGAGAAAAACTGAAGTTTCAATAAGTCTTGTAGTATGAGATTTGGGCGGATAAGAGCCAAGTCAAAAGTTTTAACCAAACGATTTGAATGGTCTTGAAGTACTAGACTTGGGTGGACATGATCCAAGTAAAAGGATGCGTGATTAGATAAGTCTTCGATGAGATCGAAAGACATATGTGATGTTAGAAGAAGATTGTCAATGCGGGAAAGATGTTGAGATACATATTAACCTATGAGCGAAAGAGTGCAAGGAAAGAAGGATAAATCTCTAGATGTAGACTCAAGGTTCCTTGTAAGTTGTAGAGAGGAAATAGTCAATGTTTCTCCTTCTAGGTTGCAAATTAGTTTATTTGATAGTGGATTTGCAATTAAATCTTGAAATAGTTGAATAAGGATATTCCTAGGTATACGTACCTCAAAGAATGTGTGCATGTAGATATATTGACAAGTAGGAATCATCATTGATGAGATTCCTGCATGATGGATCATGTGAGGTATAATGGACATGAAAGGTTGCGTTGAAGCAAGTGTCCAAACTTTTTGTGGTTGTATTTCAACAACAAGACTAGAGATGTTAGGTATAGGAATTAGAATGGAAAGAATATAATGAAGCTCAATTGTGCTTGATGAAGGACCCTCTTTTGGTATGTTAAGGCTTGGAATAGAGTTTTGAAGAAAATTCAAGTTCTCTTTAGGTGTTAGAAGATCGTTGACCAAAACAAGTTCAATGTTTGTTTGGATTATAGGAAGAAAATATGTAGAAGAAATAGATTGGAATGTCAGTTTGAATAGAAGTGGGAATAACAGTCAACTCTTCATTTGAAGGCGTGGAAGTTGACATGTCATCAGTTACGAGATCTTTTTCATCAAGATCTACAAAGATCTCTCTGTTGTCGATTAAGTCTTAGACATAGTTCTTAAAACGTGTACATTTATTGGTTGAGTAACCATCAATGCGATGAAAATCAAAATATTCATGAGGTTTTTACTAGTATGGCTTAGGTTCTCCTTCAATCCAAGGTCTTGTAAGGGGATATTTTATCATCCTAGCCACTTTGAGTTGATGAAAGACACTAGAGAAACTTTCACCGAGGGGTGTAAACTTACGTTTAACTTTGCGCGTTGTAGTTTTTTGGTTAGGTTGTATGATTGAATTTTTGATTGATTGGTCATGTATGTTGGCCATATTGTGATTATCTGTGACACCAGGAGTGATGACATTGCGGTTGAGATTGATGCACCAAGATTCATCATGAGAAGTTCTAGTATGGTGATTATTGCGAGTGAGGTTTTGGGAAAAATGTTTTACGAACTTCTCTGAGAAGTCCACAAAGGTGGTAATAGATCCCTTTGGAAGGTGTAAGAACCAATACAAAGCTTGTCCTCCTAGACTTCTAGGAAAGAGGAAGAAGAGAAATCTATTGTTATATGCCACTTCGTGGCATGTTATGGAAAATTCTTTGATATGTTGTCTCGGATTAGTTTTACCTGTGTATTTTTCGAATTTGGGTGTCTCGAAAGACTGTGGGAAGGGTATGTGTAAGATGTCCATATTAAAAGGGTATGGACACAATTCATCAAATTTGAATTGTTTGTGTTTTTTTTGTAAACCCGCAACGATGTCTTTCATCATTTGCCATTCTTGGGCAAAGGATGAATTGTATAAATCCACCATTGTAATGAGAAATGAGGTAGAATGAAGAAAGGTATGATGAATAACGCAACCCTTAACAAAATGAATGCTAAGATGGAAGTGATGAAAATGTTTGAAATTATTGACCCTTAGCAAAGTGAATGCAATGATGGAAGAGAGGTTTTCAAATACATTTGGTAGTAACTTGTCCCTTATCAAAGTGAATGCTAAGATGGGCAAGATGTGTGGAAGATATGAGTGACACAACCCTTAACAAAGTGAATGTCAAGATGGAAGCGTGCGGAAGTGTTTGATAAACTCAACCCTTGACAAAGTGAATGCCAAGATGGAAGAGAAGCATATGATTACGCTTGGTAATAACTTGTTCCTTAACAAAGTGAATGCTAAGATGAGAAAGAGTTTTGGAAGATATGAGTGACGCAACCCTTAACAAAGTGAATGTAAAGATGGAAGTGTGTGAAAGTGTTTGATAAACTTGACCGTTGACAAAGTGAATGCCAAGATGGAAGAGTGGTGTGATGTCATGAAGGTTCTCCTCCTCTAACAAAATGAATGCTAGAATGGAGGAGGGTTATAATGACAAAAGTCTGAATGTGTTCAACCTCTAACAATGTGAATGCTAGAGTGAAAAAGTGAGGATAGATTGATTGCAAATGCACTCTACCACCTAGCAAAAGTGAATGCTATATGGGAAGAGGGTATGAAAAAAGGAGTCAAATCGTATGCGATGTGCTCAACCCTTAACAAGAATTAGTTAAGAAGGAAGATGCTAATGAAGAGATAAAACACAAATAATGATAGTGTAAACGTTGGAAAGAAGATATGATGAAGTGTCTAGAATGCAACAAATATGTTGTCAAGTTAGAGACATGAAGAAAGAAAAAATATATAGTTTAACAATGATGTTGTCAAACTAAAGGATGCCAAAGGGGAATGAAGAAAAAATGTGATGAAATTGAGTTGTGACAAAGTGGAACACAACACCATTGAGATGTGAGTCGTAAGATGAAAGTGCTTGAGCGAGGACGTGGATATCCGCAACTCAAGACTTGCTGTCGAAAAGAAGATGAAAACTTAAACTTTGGGAAGGTTATCCAAATGTTTAAGTGTCGAATGGAATAGGAGATAAAACCAAAATGAAGTTAATACGAAAGATAGAAGAATATGATAATCGCAAAAGGGGAAGAATCAAATAAGTGAATAAAAACTCCAAATGAATGAAAGAAGATCAAATGGAGAAGACAATGAGGATGAAAAGAAAAGATTGAAATAATGAAAAGAGATGAAAGTTCTAAAAAAGGGAAAATTGAGAGTAAAATGAGGGTTAGTGAATGATTGATGACAAGAAGAAAAGACAATGAGAACAAATGAAATGAGGATGAAAGCAAAATCCAAACAAGGATAGTTTGGAAAAATGAAAAAAAAGATAAGAAAAGTTAAAGATGGATCCTAAACAAGGAGTATTTGGGAAAAAGCGAGTGCAGAACACTACTACAAAAATAAAGAAAAACAAAAGAAGAAAATCAAAAAAGAAGTTTTTGTTTGAATGTTTGTTTGTGGCCTCTACCTTAGATTGGCTTGGAAAATGTTTGGCTTCGTGGGTGGCTCTCTCAACTAGGTGTTAACAAAATATCCGAGCGAATACGATGTTATTGCTAGCTGACGACTTTAATTTACCCCCTTTAAAACCCCGAGGAAAGATCTTGCTCAAAATGAATCACAAGGGTTCACCACTAAGGATATCCGTGACTCTAACTCACAAAGGCTTTACTATTCAGGTAGGAGAAAAGGTTTCCATTTCTTCTACTAGTTCCCTCAAGGTGTGAACTACTTTGGGGTTCCTAGAACCACCCCTTTTGTTGTAACTTAAGGCTTCTGCCAAAGGGGTTATGTTCTAATTAAGCGGTCGAGCCGTAACTCTTAACTGAACCTGAAAATATAGTGTTTTGAATGTGGTGTTTTTTAATCTTTTGATTTTAATGTGATTTGGTTGAACTCCTTTAACAACCTGCAGTTATTAGTTTTTGAATTTTTTATCCACCTTGTGAGAGCGGGTCCTGCAAACAATGATTAGAAAGTTTTCCTGAGGTAGGTTGAGGATAAACCAATAGAAGCAAGTTCACACTTTTGATTTCCAAGATTGCTTAAAAAGCACGAGGAAAGAGCATACACGTAAAACAAGTTTTGATTAAAAAAATGTTAATTCCCAAAACAAATAGAAACCATCACATTTTTTATTTCCGAGATCACTTTTAAAGTGCGAGGAAAGAGCATACACGCGAGGTTGTTACATTAAAAAAAATAAAAAAATAAAAAATTTAAAACTAAAAAAAAACTACAATTTTTTTATTTTTTTGAAAAGAAGATAAGTGTTAGGAGAAATGAAACGATAAATTTTTTGTAAGTCCAAATCAGAAAATTATTTTTCTATTTCATATATCTTTTCAAAACCTTTCCATAAAAAAAAATGAATTCATTCTGAATTCGGGAGCAAAATTCACGGCTTCTGGAAGATGGATTATGGTAGCACTCTTAGTGAAAAATTTGAACGTGAGAAAAACACCCCGAAAAATGTTTTTTTTGGTTTTCTGACTTTTGTACTTCACCCGAGAAGTTAAAATTTTGACAACATGGTTAAAAAAGAACAATAAACATAAAGAAAGAGTTAGATCACAAAATAATTAACTAAAATGAAAGAAAGAAACGTGGGGAGTCCCACCAGGCATGCCAAAATGTATGCAGAGAAAAAAACTACAGTAATGAAAGATACACAAATAATAATGCAAACCTTCCTGTAATCCTTTAGTAGAAACTTCAGTAAGGTTGTCGAGACTTTGTTTCTGGAACCTTGAAAATGGATGTGGGTGCTCTTGAATATTCTCCAAATGTGAGTGCAAACGCAACAAACACAAATACTTTGGAAAGCTTTAGATTGCAAATTGATAGAGATTATTTGCAAACAATTCAGGAGGATTTGTAAGAGAGTAAGCTTGCAATTTATAGAAGCAAAATTGGTTGTAAGTTGGTTGAACACAGTTGAATGCACATGCTAAAAATAACATTGGAGGAAGTTACAATAGTGTCGGGGAATTTATGGGTAGTACTAGATTTAATTGCAGAAGTTGCATTCGGGAATGTGGTTGTACGTGTAATTCAATTGCCCCCACCTTTCTAGGATTCTAGAAGTATAGTTAACTAGAATGAGGATGTGAAGTACAAGTGGAGTCCAAGTCGCTGTTGACTAAAATAGGTGGAATTAAATAACTAAATTTAATTAGTATTTAATTATGAGGAGATAATTAACCATTTAAATAAATAAATGTTTAATTATATTAGCGAGAAGGTGTTAGGAATTAATTTAATTAATTTCAAGAGAATGGTATAATTAAATTAATTTAATTGTGAGGAGATAATTAACCATTTAAATAATTAAATGTTTAATTATATTAGCTAAGAGGGAGTAGGAATTAATTTAATTAATTCCAAAGGCATGTTAGAATTAAATTATTTAATTCCAATGGGTAGGAATATAACCTAGGTAATAGAATTAATTTTAATTAATTATAAAGGGGAATATTTGAATGATGAAATTAACATAATTAATTCCAAAGGGGTGTATTGCGGTGAGATAAAATTAATTTAATTAATTCTAATTAGATAGAAACATGATAGAGTATGCATGTATTTTTAGGGTGTCTACAATAATAGACTAAAAAAATATTTTTTAGGAAAAGGGATGACATTTTGTCATTGTGTTTATAGAACTACTTCTATTGTGCCAGTAAACACATTTTTATGGGACTGAAATTTGTGGGCATGCCCTTAAAATGTCCCCGATTTTATCTTTTGTACTAAAAATGGCCTCACAACCTCTTAACTCATGATTTACAATCTGAATATCAATAATGACTAGATGTATGTGATTTTCTTCTTCAAATGGGATTGAAACTTCTCTTCACAGGGCAGTGTGAATGTTAAATTTTTTTTACCTTGCATCGACCTTAAATTAATTATGAGAGATTAAATCTAATTAATTTAAATAAGATTGAATAATATGTTACGAGGAAAATAATAATATTGTCATTTGCAATTATATAATGGGAACTAAGTTATTTACAAGCATGTCAAAATTAGAAAGTAATTAGTAGTATTAGGGTTAGGAAGGTGACTTAGCTGACTTAAATTGATTTCTATGCCATTGGAAGCTCTGGAAATTATGAAGAATTTTAAATGTGCCTAGATCAAATGTTTCTTGTTCAAACTATGTAAGGGTAAGACCATACAAAAGGTCGGGATCAAATTTGAAAAACCAACCCTATTATACTATATTTGACCTACAAATGGTAGAATTTTGATTTTTCTTGTGTCATTTGGTGATCTCATGTGTCATACTTTTTTATATTTAGATTCTCATGTAACCTTAATTTTCACACCTATACTTGCAAAACAAACCTAGCTTCCTACAAAAATATCAAGCATTCATTAGATCAAAAACATAAAAGATGCAAATGTTTGAGTCAAAGTATCCTTGATGATCATCTCATTTTTGAGTCACCAAGTGTTGCACTACATTTAAAACTCAATGTAGTTCTCCTCGTGCTTTGTGCGAGTGTGTATGCAATTTAAAACCCTTGATCTAGCTTTGCCCTTGTGCTTCCACACGGACAATGTGCTATACTATTTTGTTCTCATAACAACCCTTGTATATAGATGTGAAAAATATATTTATGCCCTCCTGTTTTGTGATATGTAGCATGAATATAATACGATTGTCATCTGAGCTCAATAGTTGGTATTTAGATAGGTGATTGTGAAATAATAAATGCTTAAGGTGAATTTGTATATATAAACACTATCACTTTGACATTTGAATTTTAGTGTCGTGCAAAATCCAACCAAAAATATAAGATGTGAAATAAAAAATAGTAATGAAGAGACCCAATGGGAAGAAAGGACCCAAAAATCAAAAGGGTCAATATCGTACATCTTGGACGGTTCTGACCAATTTGTACAATATTGGGCCAAAGTCGCCAAAAGTAAAACAAATAATTACAAAGGTAAGAGATTTATGTGACAACATAAAAATATAAAGAAGTAACAAGTTACAAATCAAAAGATAAATCAAGAGATGTAAAAGTAAAACAAGGACTTACACCACTTAGACTTAGTTTCATTGTTCAAGGTCCACATATATAAAGTTTGCCAAAAGCATAGTGTAATAATGATTTTCTACAAATTTAGTGTCTACATTTGCCCCCCTTATACTAGTGAATAAAAATCACTAATTGTAAAAGAGAAGAAGAGTTTACATGATAATGTTGAAGCATAAAATACTATTGGGTGTGTTGATAAAGTAATCAAAGCATGGCAAACAATGTGGGCCATCAGTGTGACCCACATGAAGATAGGGAGTTGCGTGCTATAAGCGTTGAAGAGTGTGATAGACGAAATGTTAAATTTTGGTTAGATTACACGATATAAACACAATAATTTTCTCTTTTAATCAACCATATGAGATATTACACTTTTATAGGAGAGAGATCCCTATAGTTGGGATATAAAATATTTTAGTTAACTAAGTCTAATTGAGGTGAGTTGTTGGTACGACCACCTCCATATCTTAAACAAACAAATAAATGAGTTGTTAATACAAGTCTTTGACCCTAATACAAACTATATAGTGTATTATTAAAAACCACATAGTGAACACTAACATGAATTATTCCTAACATTCTCCCCCTTTGTGTGAACATGGACAAACAACATGCCGCAATAACTAGAAACATAATTGTATGTCAATGCATACTTTTAGGTATGCATATTTCTTGTTAGGATCTTGTTGCACATGATCACCTACATACGTGAACTTATCCTGCTTTCACTTCCAGTGAACTTATCATCAACCAATCATCTTCCAATGAAGTATGATAGATAGAAAATTTTTGTAGTCAGAGGGTCTTTATAGTCAGCTACCCTCATATACAACTATTTATAGTTTTGCTCCGTCCATGCCATATCACACCACTTTCAAGAGATTATATTTTAGAATTTCATGCTCACACATGTGGACTGAGATACACATCCGTTCTTATTTACTACCACACCAGAAAACTAAAAAAAGATGCTACCACAACAAAATGCAACCCCTTTGTTGGTGACTATTGAGAGGCACTGATCACCCTCCAACTTCTAACCTCCAAATTGTTACTACTTACTTAGAAAATGATTTCCTCATTGTGTATACATTTATATCTCCCTCTATAATGGTAAAAAAATTATTTCGTAGGACGTTGAATTCCATCGAAAAATGTGTTTGTAAGACAAATTTTTTGGGTGCTTTTTACAAATTTTTTATAGTGAATCTAAAAAGGGAAATACACAAAAAGAATACATTATTTTGGCGATACAAATTACAACTACAAGAACACAGATAAATAGTTTTTATTGACACAACAAAACAATATACAAACATTTCTTATCGACAAAACAATAATTTTCTCTTTTAATCAACCAATCCCACTGCGGCTCTTGGGGGGATCCACTTTCGTACACTATAGGTGCTATTGTTTCGTAACACACTAATTTATCAATTATACATGATTTTGACATACACTTTATCTTTTTAACATGATAAAGAGCGCTTCATGTGTAACACTTGTTTTACAATATTACTTGTTACTATGGCTATCTATTTGTTTGTACTTGCTTGTATCTGTTTGTCAGTGTATGCGGGCCTTGCCCTTTATTTTGTGTGCACACTTTCTTGTTTTTATGCGGTCACTATGGGCTTGAGTGTCTTACGACATCCTGAGTGATGTCCCATGTTTGAAACCCACTTTTTGCAGCCTATATTGTATTCTTGGGTGTTTACATTATCATCTTACATCTTAGCTTCTACATTATCTGCGTAGGTTACATTTCATATTATACATGCATGATTGTATTTGTTTATACTAACATTTGTTTCCTAGCCACTTGTTTGCATGTGCCTTGGTTTCTACCAAGGACATTCCCCTCCCCTTATAGGGAATAATTTCAGTTTCAACGGTTAGTCCTCTCTTTGAGGCCAAATACTCCTACAACGACGTCACGTGCACCCTCAAAGAGCCTCAAAGAGGGGGGGGGGGGAACATTTGGGTTTACACACACTACACAACATAGTATTGGTACAATTCAGTTTTCAATTTTTGTCCGTGACACAGTGGGTTACTCAACGAGTGGGTTTAGACTAGTCTACAGAACTCCATACAAAACATATTTTACAGGGGGCGGATTTTCCTTAGCATTCTTGGGAGAAGTTATAGGTTAGATGATAAACTAGACCTTCCTCTCTACACTACTTCAGCTAGTGGCGTCGGATCACCCCAAAAAATAGCAGTCTTGCACCTTTATCGACACTTTGGAGGATGTTTACACAACATTTTTACAGACCAAGGTGCCCAGATTGCAGACTATGGTGCCTTAGGCGCCCCAATATATTTTTCAGGCATCCCAGTCCACCCAGATAGCTCAGATCTGCATTTTCTTAGGCTCCTGTGCGACGGTTTGCTCCTCTTGTTCATTCGGTCTCCACTGCGACACAATCTCACAACACTAAGGCCTTTCTAACCCTCCTTGCACATTAGGGTTTACATTTTATTTCTTAGATTGCTTGGGTGTATTCGATATATTTTATTGTCATTTATTTACTACTCCTATAACATCATATTAGGCTAATATATTATATTTTAGTTTAATCAATAAAGGTGCAGATTTTGGTCAAGGGTTTGGAAGATAAAATTGTTATGATATTTCCCATTCTCTCCCAGATGAAGTGTCCTCTTTAGGGGTTTCTATATGATATTTTGTGGCTTATTTTAGGATTGTTCTAGCTGCTGATATTACTTCTAATTTTTATAAATCAGATTATCTAATTTTCATCATTTTTGGTGTGGAGGAAGGACCACTTTTAGTTGTGTTTGAGGAAAGTTTTTTGCATAAGTTTTATAAATTATTTTCATCCTCTTTTGGGTTCCAAATTTGGTTTATTTATATATTTTGGCTTCATAAATTTAATGGATCAACTTATTGTTCAAATTGCTTGATCCACCTTCTGAATTCTATAAGTTCCATAATCATCCCTAGTTGCATTTTCTAGGAATAAATAAGATATGCATTAATAAATTTTTGAATATTCTTTATAAATTGCATTTGGTGAGTTGGATTTTCCTAAAATCTCTTTGGAGTTGCAAAGTGTCCATTTGGGGACATTACAATAGTATCAAAGTAGTTAATCCTCCCGTCCTGCGAGAAAAAGAAACAAAAATCGGATTTGAATGAAAGAAGGAAAAATTCCTTTTTTCTACTAAAGGACCACTCCAAAGAAGTTAACAATGGAAGAGCATGATCAAATAGATCCTCGCTATGACATGCTTAGCTACATGCATGAAGTCATCACTAGAAGTTAGAGAGAGTTGTGACAAAATGTGAGGGAGAATGAAAGATAAATATGTGAAGCCAAAAAGAGTAAAATTGAGTAGCCAACAATATGTCAAATTGATAAGAAAGGGGTAGCAGTTAGTGGGTAGCAAGGGAAGGCAAAAGAATATGAAAGAAACCGGTCCAAAATTGAATCAAGGAATGAGTTAAGGAGTAAGAAATTATGCTTTGATTGTAAGGACCCATGGACACCCAACCATCATTGTAAAGGTAAGGGACCTATCCACTAGATTGAGCTAATTTAAGATAATGATGAGGATGCATATAATCCTGACCCAATAGACCGAACAAAGGAAAGTGAGGTTGTTGTCACAGGTGTTATACTAACTACATTGATGGTGTTGCCTAGTTTCTATGATTTCCATGTTAAAGGTGATCTTCATGGGAAAAATATCACCATATTGATTGATAGTGGAGCAACACACAAATTCATTGATGAAGAATTGGTTGCCAAATTGGGATTGCAAGAAGAAGAATTCAAAGGATTCAATGTAATTGTGGCTGATAGACATTCAATCACATGCACCAAGAGGATTCCACAACTCCAATTCACCATGGGAGGTCATGAGGTAAGTGATGAATTTTATGTTGTTGGTATTTATGGATTGGATTTAGTGATTCATGTACAATGGATTTAATCGTTGGTTGAGTTCATCCAAAATTATCAAACCATGGAGTTGTAGTTCAAAGTGTAAGATTAGGAAATTGTTTTGCAATGTATGAGGAAGAGAGTTACTCAAAAAGTGACAACTAAGATCACGGAAGGATCATTCCAAGTAGGGTAGAATACACAACATGAGGAGGGAAGAGAAAAGAGAATATTGCAGTTGTTGTCTCATGAAATAATTCAGCCCATTGTTGATCATGAAGACATCACAAGGTATGTGAAAAAGGAGATAATGTCATATATATTGCATATTCATATTTGTTTTGAGAAAAACACTGAATTAGAAGATGAAATTTGCGTTTGAATTATGTGATACCTTGGATGCAACCTTATATATATATATTGTTAGTGATAGATGGTGGAAAGTTTTAGCCCACTTGAGAGTTGCAGGGGCCAAGATTTTGGATCACTTCAACATGTTTGAGGGAAAGTAATTTTCGGGAGGGAGGATTGAAATGTCCCACTTCCTAAGATAATCATCTAGAAGCCCCTTATCCCATTTTTTCTCCCCGACGGCTAAGGAATAATCTCAAGGGAGATTTAAATTATAATAATTTATTATGAAGTGCAAATATTTTAAAAAAATATTATAAAACACTTATAATAAAGTATTATGAACTTAATAATAAAATAAAAATGGAAAAAGGAAAAAGTCATATGGTATTTATCTAAGGGAAAACAAGACCTCCTTAGGAGATAAAAGAAAGTAGGAAAAACATTTAATAAGGCGAAAAATCTAATTGGTTATTGGATGTGGCCATTAGGCCCAATTCTACTATTTAAGCAAGTTGACTATGCTTGGAGAGGCATCACTTGTTTATCTTCTAAATTCAGATTTGTATGTTGAGCATTTAGATTGAATCTTCAATCTTGTAAGGACAAAAACCCTTAGGGATTTACTCTTGAGGATGTGTTATCAGCCAATTTTGACTTCGCAAAATTAAAAAAAAAATGAAAATTTTGAAATTTTTGAAAAGTGTTACTTTGCATGGTTTATCACTCTCATCACGACCGTCTCATTTTTGTGATCGTTCCGGTCTTCGTTTCGTCCATTTCGGGTGAGAACTCCTCCCGCGAGGTCTTACACTACGTTAATATTAATTAATTATTAATTAATTAATTAATTACTCTTTGTTTGATAAAATTAATTTTTAATAACTTTGGAGTATTTAATTAAATAAATATTAATTAAAATTCATTTGACAAGTTTTATTTTAATTGCTAGGGGAAAAATAAGCTTCCGCTTCCCATTGCCGGGGATGCCAAATCGGCTTCCCAGGCCCGGATTTCCCCTTTCCTAGCAAAATTGTTTTAAATCCCCGCTTGTGGGATTTCTTCCCTCGATTGCCAAATTAATGAATTGACAAATGCGAAAAAAATCTCCCAATTTCCCACATGGGGAAATAAAATGGGGATTGTCAGCCCCCCTTGCCATTTCCGCTGGTAATTGGCCGTTGCTTTCCCCATTTCCCCCTGGCAATTAATTCCACTACTCGGAAAGAAGGGAAGTTGGATTAATCGTCGTAAATTCCTCCATCAAACTCGTTGGAAAGAGTCGTGTGAAGCTTTCTAAATTGCTTCTTATTTCTTCTAAAGGAACATAATAATATTTGTATCACATCCCTCAAACAATACTAGTTTAATGTGAACGCCATTTTGAAGGAGAAATACAAGGAGGACAGTCCAAGTAAAGGCCACACATTCACCAACAGAGGGAAATACAGTCCAAAGCAAGGAAGATCCTTCACGCAGAGGGGAAACAACAAATGAAGTAAAAAGAAATAGTTTGCAGATCCCACACATTGGCCAAGGAGGGAGATACAACCAAATAACAAAAAGAACACAACAGAGAGACAACTGTACCTTCCACGGACAGCCTGAAGGAAAGAATAATAGTCCAAAATTCATATCCACATGCCTAGGAATAGCAAGTAAGGGCACTTAAAATAGTTTTCAATCTCCCACGCTGGGTAAAACAACTATAAATAAAAGACCACTCATTGGCAAAGAGAACAATCTAGTATGGTCTAGACATATCCCACGTAGGAGTAGGAGGGAGAAAACATCAAGGAAATTAGAGCCAACAGCCCACGCATTGGGCAGAGGAGATCTTCCACGTAGCAAAAGAAATAAAAATCATTTTCAACGCCAATGACAAGGAGGAGGAAAATATTTAAATGCAGATTAAAATAGTCCAAAATGCAGTCAAAGCAACAACAATTTCCAACGCCTAGGAAGAACATAGCCCGTGCATTTTTGCAGCAAGGTTCAATGCATTTTCTAGAGGAAGCAACTCATGTTTTCATTGGTCAAAAGCTCAGCCAAGAGTCCACATGGGGGAAAAAAGAAACACTCCATTAAAATTTGTTTTTTGTTTGTTTTCTTTTGCAAAAGAAGACAATCAAGAAAACAGTTAAGAAAAAAGAATATCCATGCATAAAATAACAACCCAATGTTTTTCAAAGATATACAACCAACACCGAAGAAAAATAAAGGCCACGTTGAAAAAGAAGACAATTTAGGAAAGTAAAAATCCAAAAATATTTCAAAAGTCTTCGGAGACAACTTTTCACATGAACAACAAAGGAGTTTTCCAACGCATGAGCAACCAAAAGAAATTCCCACGCTGAGCATCAAGTAGAGCATTAGTTTCAACGCATTTTTCACAAAAAGGTTGAGTTTCCACGCAGATTTTAGAGAAGTGAGAACAATTTCAATAAGCAAGTATTCACGTAGCCACTGGGGAAGACCAAATCCTTGCCAAAAATAATAATAGCAGAGGCCACGTGGAAGGAGAGAGAAATCAACATGTAAGAATAGTCTGGTTTCAACACATTCATTTAATTCAGGCAAACTCCCACGCGAAAGAGAAATTACGGTTCACACATGCAAGGAAAAATTTGTTCAGGTGAGCAGTAAAAACAATAATTAAATTGATCCGCAAAGTCATTAAAATCGGGTGAATTTAATTTAAAATATAAATCATTTTCATCATGCATTGGTGAGAAATATTCAAACAAAAATATCATGCATTCAAATGCATTACCGATGTATATCGGCACAAAAAAATGAATTTGATAAAGAAAACGATAGATGCGGAAAGAACGTGTCGCAGGTTGTGTCTGTTGAAGTAATCAACTTTGGAGCTTGACATCTCAAATTCGGATGATCTTTGGGAAGAAAAGTTTGGTTCGTTGAATTCTACCCATCTTCCTTTACTCATTTTCCAAATTATAAATGTACAACACTTCGTTTGATATTTTTCACGGAGTCAAGAAAAACTTAGTTTGCTCAATTTTGTTGCGCGCACAATTTTAGCTTGGCGGAAGGCCTACTTTGAGAATCCATATCTTGAGCCCAGACGATCGTCAAGAGAAACGGTTTGGTTATTGAATTCTTCCCACATTCATGTACTTCTTTAGAAAAATTAAAATGTACAGCTCTCCGTTTGATATTTTTCATGGAGTCAAATAAAATGTAATTTGCATGATTTCACTGCGCGCACAGTTTTCAGCCTGTCAAGGTGACTCATTTTGAGAGTTGATATTTTGAAATCAGGTCATCTTCAAGAGAAAAATTGTTTGTTTCAATTCTCCCCACCTTCATATGCTTCCTTGCCAAGTTTTAGATGCCCATGGTGATGTTTGATATTTTTCCTAGGCTAAAACTAAATGAGATTTTCGTAGTTTTAAACCTGCATTTTCCTAGCAATTTCATAAAAGTCAACTTTGACCTTTAAATATTTGACTGAAGAATTTGATTGGGAAAAAATAATCTGACATGAAAACTTGTGGTACCTTAATATACTTCCTCATCTAGTGAAAGTTTCTCATAACAAGATTTGCTATTTTTCCTAGGGCAGTTTTACAGGGGTTTTGTACAGTTTTATAAGATGGAAGTAATCACCTGAAATCACATTTCTATTACAATCATGTCATCTCCAAACAAAATTATGTTGTGGTATAAGTTCCAAGGCCTTCTAATCACCCCGAAGCTCTATTCAGAGTATAAGAACATCGTCGATGCCATCTTGGGACACGTCGATGTAAGTCAGTTCTGCGATCGCATATCGATCAAAGGCGAGTCATAATTTTCCTGACGCTTGTTCTGAATTGGTCATCACTTGTATAGATGCACCATAAAATCTGCATGGTGTGGTGATTCAACTCCAATGGCTCCAAAGCGGAAACATTGGTGATGTTTGGTATTTTTCCCAGGCTAAAACTAAATGAGATTTTCGAAGTTTTACACCTGCATTTTCCTAGCAATTTCATAAGAGTCAACTTTGACCTTTAAATATTTGAATGAAGAATTTGATTGGGAAAAAACCCTTTGACACACAAACTTGTGGTACCTTAATATATTTCCTCATGCAGTGATAGTTTCTCAGAACAAGATTTGCTATTTTTCCTAGGGCATTTTTACAGGCATTTTTTGTAGTTTTGTAAGATGGAAGTAATCACTTGAAATCACGTTTCTATCACAATCATGTCATCTCCAAGCAAAATTATGTTGCGGTATAAGTTCTAGGGCATTCTAATCACCCCGACGCTCCATTCAAAGTATGAGAACATCGTCGATGCCAACTTGGGACACGTCGATGTAAGTCGGTTATGCGATCGCATATCGACCGAAGGCGAGTCACAATTTTCCTGACGCTTGTTCTGAATTGGTCATCACTTGCATGGATGCACCATGAAATCTGCATAGTGTGGCAATTCAACTCCAACGGCTCCAAAGCGGAAACAACCTCTAACTTCCTCATTATGCGGTATAAGTCGTAGCTATTAGCATTGGTCTCTTCAGAGTCAAAAGCTATGATTATCGGCAAAGATCGATAATAGGAGAATCTTGTCTACATCAATTTTTCACTTGATCATTGTGGCGGATCTATTCATTGACAAACCAAGACCAACAACATGTGTAATTGTGCGGATCATTAAGAAAGGCCACATCATTCAAGCGTGTCCTTGTCAGCTCTCTGTTAGCAACAGGCACAATACTTCATCGGCTAGTCTTAAAGTTGGAGCGTTCTCAAATTGGACGATCATGAGTGGATCGGAATGCCAACACTTTGGGATGGTGACAAAGACAAAGGACATAACTCCATGCAGTGAATTGCAATTTTGGCTCTTGGAAGATCTTCTAAAGGAAAAAAGATTAAGAGTTAGATTCTGACAAGCCAAGGTGGTGTAACGACTTCGATCTTGTGAAAAATGAAGAATTCACCATGGAAAGGTATTCAGAGCATGTGGAGAATTGTTAATCTTAAATGTGAATACAAATGAAGACAAAATTGATCACACCAGGATGTTGCTCAAACGAAGAGGTGGATGAATTGATCAAGTTTTAAGCTCAACTCTCTTGTCATTTGGAGGATTGCGAAGCATGGTCAATGAGTTCATTCCCGTACGAATAGGATAGGTGGACTCTTGGCCCAATGGATAAGAAACTGACCATAGGTTTTTTGATCTAGGTGACGCATTTTTGACTAGGATGTCTATGTGTTCGTCCAAGTCATTTAAGTGGGGTCCACGTGTGTCCATTTCTTTTATGACTTTTTAACTTAAGTGGTTTCTATTTTTAGTCATTTTTTAAAAATTTGGTTGAAAAAGTCAAAGTTACTTAAGTGCCCTATTTAAAGTTCATGTAAAACCCTAACTACTTTGTAACCAACTTTTGGGTTATAAAAGGAAGTCAAGGGCTCATTTGTAAAGGGTGACATTGAGAGAGGAGAAGAAAATAATTTTGTGTGCAAGCTTTGTTTCAGGAAGAAACTTTGTGTTCTTTTGTGAAAACATTTTGGAGTTAATGAAATATGAACTTTGTGTCACATTCATTGTCTTTTATAGCATTCGATTTTCTTATGTTCATTAGATATTAGTGTTTGAATCTTGCATGCAAGTATTGTCTTTGATCTTATTGTCAACATTATTAATCTGTTGTTCTAGTTCACAATGATCAAGCTCTGATTATCTACTTGCTCACGTGTGTTCCCTTTTACACATTCCTATTTAGCTAACTCAAACTCCGTTTTATTTGTGTTAGTTATTCATCTTTCCTCTTCGTGCAATATTAGGCTCTACTTTTACCTAACTAGGCTCTACTTTTACCTAACTCTTGCATGTTCTTTCAATTCATTCCATTCCACTCCTTTCCTTCATTTCATTCCATCTTTCTCATTCAATTTTCTTTCCATTTATGTTCCAAAACAAACCTACATACAATTTTGAATGTACAGATGTAAATACAGTTTTGGTTTTCAATAAAGGCAACCTCACCTTCATTGAGGAGGGACTTCATTCCCACACTATTGCATGTCATTTGCATGCGTGCAAATCCACATGCTAACAGGATGAAAATCCTTAAAGAGACCTAGTTTATGGACGAAAATTTTCCTTTTAGTTGAGAGGATTCTCCACCCTAGAATTTCCATTGCGGATCATTGGCTTCAATATAATTTCAATATTTTCCATTAGTTAGAGGGAAATAAAAGTACATATTTTGGTCAAGGGTTTGGAAGAGAAAATTTCTATGATATTTCCTATTCTCTCCCAAATGGAGTGACCACTTTAGGGGTTTCTATATGATAATTTTTTGATTCTTTTAGGACTGTTCCTACTGCTAATATTACCTATGATTTTTATTAATCAGATTATGTAATTTTTAGCATTTTTGGTGTGGAAGAAGGACCACTTTCAGTTGTGTCCGAGGCAAGTTTTTTGTATTTTTTTTATAAATTATTTTCAGCCTCTTTTGGATTCCAAATCTGGTTTATCTATGTATTTGGGCTTCATAAATTTAATGGATCAACTTATTTTTCAAATGTCTTGATTTACCTTTTGATTTCTATAAGTTCCATAATTAGCCTTAGTCACATTTTATAGGAATAAATCAGATATGCCTAAATAAAATTTTGAATATTCTTTATAAATTGCATTTGGTGAGTGGGACTTTCCTAAAATCCCTTTGGGGTTGCAAAGTTTCCATTTGGGGACATTACACTAGATTATGTAGATGATTATAATTTACTAGTTAAGCTATTCCCTAGGAGTCTTCAAAATTACACCATGCATTGGTTTTATGATCTACATGTTCACTCAGTAACTTATTTCACGCATTTAGTAGATGCTTTACTCGCTCACTTTTCAATCAATATTGGCACCAAGATCTCTTATGCACAAATCACTCACATCAAACAACAATCTAATGAACATCTAGGTGACTATGTTTTACGTTACAAGAACAATCTAGCTAAGATGACTAATGTGCTTGTTGATTCAGAATTACAAGATCTATTTGTTCAAAGCCTCTTATCACCACTACATGAGAGTGTTATCTTTGAGACCTATCCTTAATTTGATCAATTACGCCATACACTTAAAATGTACAAATTCAAACTTCTATCTATGGGAAAACTCAAGTATCATGATTTTCCTTCATCCTATTGTAATCGGTTTCAAGATAAATCAACTTTCAAGCCATCTCCTTATCCCACTGAAGCAAATGAAACCATCAATGCCATTTTTCCTCCTAAAAAGATTCAATGAAAACCTCAAAAGTGTACTTTCACCAAATTGTCATATGCACCTCGATTTCTATTGCCTCAACTTCTCGAAAGTCATGTAATCACTCTTCCACTACTACTCAATCTTGATCCATCTCGCCCCCATGGACA
Source organism: Taxus chinensis (assembly GCA_019776745.2). NCBI lineage: Eukaryota > Viridiplantae > Streptophyta > Pinopsida > Cupressales > Taxaceae > Taxus > Taxus chinensis. The sequence goes on along the minus strand of CM034147.1, from coordinate 245,545,014 downwards.
CAATTATGATGAAATTGATAAATGACTATCATCAATGCATTGGGAATTCCACTGACTGCTGTTTCAAACTCAGGAATCTCATTTAAGATCTTATTGACAATAATTCACTTGAGTTCCCTGAGCCATCTGCTTCTAAGATGGTCAATGATAGTAAAAATCTCAAAATATTCAATTACCCTTTGCCTACACACGACACACAAGTTCTTGATTCTTCTTCTAATCACACATATCTAGCTCTTCCACCTCCTTCATCAGGGCCCCATTGACTTTCTTAATGCTTCTGTTGATGCATCACCGCATCCATTACATTTTCATATCACAATTATCATGCTACATTCAATTCTGATTCATTACACATCAATGATTCTATTGTTTTATATAGTGTTAATAAAACTACAATCTATCCAACAAATCCTATCATTATATGCTCTATTGCACTTCTTATGGATATAAATGTCCAATATTTGCTATTACCTATCAAGTTCCTAATTCTTTATGCTACATCAGGATGCCCATTATAGTTAGGCCTCTTACTATGCTTGTGTCCTTTGTTGTGGCATCTTCAATTGAAGGTTGTGACATGTTCTTAGGTCTTATTTGGCTTTGCACCACTAAAGATATTCCCTCAATGAATCATTTGTGTCTTAAGTTCATACACAATAAACAAGTTATAACTATTAAAGGTGTTCCACCATGCACACCATTGCCTCTACCTCCTCCTGATGACATTCTTACACCCACTTCAGAATCTAAGTCTCCTAAACATCTCAAACCTAAGACATATTCTACACCTAGCTCTCCTACTCATGCATGTCCTACTTCATGACCTTGTTGTCCTCATCGATCCACTAGTCCAACTCATCGATCTAAGTCCCCTACTCGGGCATCCCCTTCACATACGTGTTCACCACCTCCTTCACCTCATAAGTATTATTCACACGGGTGCTCATCACCTCCTCGACCTCATAGGTATACTTCACATAGGTGTTCACTACCTCTTTCAACACATAGGCTTCCTTCACATGTACATCATCCTTCCCACACACCACCGATCTTAGAGCATTGTCACACACCTTTATCTCCACAGACATCGGGTGGAGGATCCTTTCCCTTCATTCTCATTGGATAGCTTACTTTTCATCACAAACTTGGTATATACACTAAATCATGCACTTTAGGTACATTACTAGGTCCTAATCACATACTAATATTCATATGCTTTTTATGAGAGATAATTACTAATTGACCATTATACTTGGCCTCTTAGTTTCCTTTCTAGCTTCCCTCTTGGCCTTACAGACCTCACTACCCAACATGACCTTTTATACTTCAATTTTTTTGGCTCTAGACACCATCGGCTAGCTAGGATGCCAATGCATAGATGCCCTCATCCCCTCTAGGTATCATAGACCTATTTTTACTTTTCTGACTCCTTTTTGTGTCCTTTCTAGCCGTTGGACATGCCTATCGCTTAGGGGTCAGCCTTTTATTGATCAATAACAAAATTTGAACAAGAAAAGCATATAAATAAAAATTTATGTCAAATTAAAGGACCAAGATCTAAGCATCTATACTATCACCTAATATTTTATCTCACAATTACTCAAGAGCATCTTTGCATTCATCTATTACCATTATAAGGGAAAGGGGCTGATTTTATTCATCACACATAAGAGGGAAGTTCATTTTACTCCATGCACAAATCTATTACATCTTTTTACATCTAGCTACTTTGATCTCTATCAAGTGCGACATGCACAAGGGCCACCTAGGGCATGAATCCACACACACACACACATAAAATTACATTGGGTTTGAGATGTAGTGCAATGCTCAGTTGTGGATTCTATATTGTGAGTTATGAGAAAAATTTGAGAGATTTTTGTGACACACTAGTGAAAGGAAGTGAAGATCAGTGAAAACCTTGTGACCTCCAAAATTCAGATCCTGAGCTCCTTCGTAGACTCTGGCACCTAGGAGGGGATCCTAACACCCAAGTACTAGAGTACCTGCCTAGGAACCCTAGTCCAAGCACATCTGACACTACTACAAATATTTGTGCATCATTGCAACAATTTCCTAGTTCTTCTCATCAACTTTACTACATCAAACACTTTGGGATTTTAGCGATTATCAACTAAGTCACTCTCCCTTTCTATTACACTTAGGTTTTTGATTTTATTATATCATATACTTGTATTATAACATTTATTAATCATTTGTGCTAGTACATATTTAAATTTTAAATAATAAAGGACTAAATAGATTTTTTAAAATCGTTTGGTGAACTTGATCATAGTCGAACTCATTGCCCTAGGATCCTCATGGCTTAATCTTCTCCTCCTCGGAAAATTATGTCTCATGAAAGTCTAAACCCTATCCTTGATAATGAGGCTATTGTGGTTGGTATTATTGATCTTTATCAATGTGCTCAAGCTACTAACGAAAATTACCACAATATTTCTACTAGCAAAGACAACCTCCCCACTACTACTCCTAATGAATATGGTATTCGTGTCCTTTCAGATAAATATGCACAAACGTTTATGCGCTGCAAGCCTTGTTATCCCAAATGATCTCCTACTACTATTGAGTTTTCTTCCACTATTGGTATGCATACTGATGTTATAGATGTTATTTTTGGTGATACGTATTCTCCTCTAGATGCAAGTAACTCTATTTAGGAAAATGTAAATGCACATGTACATGATGTAGTTTCTACACATTTTCGAGATGAATCTAATGCTTTATTTCATATTGTTCTTATTGTTTTCAATGATGTATATCATACTAGTTCTTCTACTTCTTTTTTATGCTAATGAAAGTTTAGAAGAATTATTTTTTTGTGAAAATTTGGCTGATAGTGACATAGATTCCATTTCTGATCATGCACATATTATTCAAGATGATCCTTATTTACATACTGCTGAGTGTGAATTTTATACTCCACTTTCTTCTACCTCCGAGATTACTTCCAATGTCATGCATGATGATTCTCCTCCTCTCGTTACTACTCCTGAATCCACATCTAGCATTGATATAAAGCATGCATGTTTTTCACCTCCTATTTCTACTCCTATCAATACCCCTCTCATTGTCTCATAGGAGGTTCCATCTAGAACTCGTATTGAGTTTCCATCTTCTATGCCTCCTTCCACATCCACTATTCCTCCAAAAATTACAATGATAACTCACAATGGAAAGGTTCAACCACTTAATGTGACTCTTCTTTCATATACCATCCCATCACATGATATCTTATCACTCATGCATTTTGTTGGTCAATTATAATCTTAGGTCTAATATCTCACATTAGAAAGAAAAGCCTATTATGCATCTATTGATAAAAATTCTATTCATGACAACCCTGTTCCTAAGAAAATTCATAATTATGCTTTCCTAAAGGATTTTTTCATGCCTAATTTCACTTGCTTTGATGGAACTGGAAATCCCTATTTACATCTTAAGCATCATCGTCTTGCTATGGCCTCTTATTCCAATGATTGATTATTACTCAAGGCCTTTCACTATATTCTTATTGATGATGCTCTCCAATGGTATACACATGTACCTTTTGGGTCTATCAGCACATATTACGACATGGACGATGCTTTTCTTAGGAGATTCATGATTAACAATGGTCCTAGAATCAATCATGATCACTTGCCTACATTGCATGAAGGAAAATCTTAGCCTATTTTAGACTATATCTTATGATTCAATTCTTACATGCATCAATTCTTATTTCGGAAAATTATATTAGAAAATCAATTCATAATTTATCATGGCTTAATCCCTGCACACAAAGAACAATTATAATATGACACATGTGAATAATTTACAATTTTATGGTATAAATTCATCGATCTAGAAAAATACTTGATTGTTGCACATGTTATAAATTCTCCTCCTCTTGCTTCCACTTCTATTTCTAAGGTCTCTTCTCCTCTTCCAAAAGTTGAGTGTCCTCCTAGTCTCCCTCTCCTCCACCATGCAAGCGTGTTTCATCTCCTCCACCATGTCAACATCCTCCTTCTACTCCAAATAGGTATCCACAAAAGAATCCTTCTGCTACTACTCAAGAACCATTACAATTTCAACATGCTACCAAACCTAATGATGTGTTGCTTGCTTTATTAGATAAACATTTAATTTTCTTTCCATCTAACCAATACCATCCTCCTCATCACTTGTAGCATCAATGTGATCATCCCTATTATAACTTCCATCACATCATTGTCCATCGAGATAATGAGTATTGTGCTCTATATGATAAATTACAAAAAATCAAAGATTCAGGTATCATTGTCTTTGGCCCTCGCTCTCATGAGCGGTCTTTATATCATGAATATTCTTTAACTCCTATCCCGCATAGGTGTGATTCTACCTCAATTCACCTGTCTCCATCACTTAAGAATGGTACTCATCCACCACCTAAGGATATTCTTCACTCACGTCCTCCACCTAGTACTTCCACCATTGCACCATCATATTCATCACATGATGCTATATATTTTCATTGGATTCCTAAGTCATCGACATCTCCATTGTTTGCTACCACATCTCCATTTTATCACTGTTACTTTACTAGACATTCAATTTGGTTCATATGCTCACGTAGCTACCATATCACATGCTTCCATTGCGCCTCGTCGGTCTCTCCATCTCTGGTAGGTGATTTGTTTGAATTTATCTCATCACCCAATAATGCACTCTAGTATTAAGGTTCATACTCGACTGTTGAGGGTCTAAATCATAATTGAACCTCACCATTTCTATATCCTGCACTACATCTTCATAATCACTCTTCCTCGCATCTTATTCACACATTCTATGATCTACACTGTATATCATCAATCATTCTAGAATATTACTCATATCTTCCTACATATTCCACATCACATGGCATTATCCTATAATCTACACTTTGTGCTTTCTTGCTTGACTCTTTTATATACAAAACACCATTCAAACCATTTCTCGATGACACACTCTTGATATACAATGCATCCTTGACTAATGAGGGGTATTTTATAAATGAACCACAATTCACTCACACATACATCCATACTTGGGGGGCATGCTTCCCTTATCACATTTATACTACATTCCATTCCGTCTCATCCACAATATGCTGCATATCTTGGTTACACATAGTTCTTATTTACTTAGGCTTACATGTGAAATTTATTACACATGTTAGATATATAAATTTTATTTCATTATCTTTATCATACACACATGCGTGTTCACTTTCTTTCTAGTTATGATCATAGACTTAACATAAATCATTGCACACAACACAAAATCTTGGCGCAGTACCTCATACTAGTCCTGCAATGGTTTCTGGGGGCATCCACATTCATACACATTTTAGGTGCTATTGTTTCATTATTATACATAACACATTACTATATCGGATTATACATGCATTGACATACTTTATATCTTTCTAACATGGTAATGGGTGCTTTATGTATAACATTTTCCTTGCAGGACCTATTTTCCAACATGGTTATCTGATGTTTGCTTACTATTTTTTTCCATTGTTTTCAGGATTTAACATATTCTTTTTGTTGAGTGCGCATTGTACGCTTTTGTTCATTTTGGCCTCGATTGTCTTGCGACATCATGAGGAATGTACCATGTTTGCAAACTACTTTTCATAGTCTACATTGTCTTCTTGCTTGGTATCTTACATTGTTTTCTATATACATGGTTGTCTGCACTAACACTTGTCTTCTAGCCACTATTTGCATGTGCCTTGCTTTGTACTAAGTATATTCCCTCCTAAATACCAGTATTACATCATCATGGGGTTCTCTTTTGAGCTGCATCCTCCAAATGATGTTGCATACACCCCAAATGAGGGGGGAATCTATTGGGTCAATCAGTCAACCCATTCAACGATTACAATCATAGTTTGAAAGTCTACAGAAATAGTTCAACATGGTACAACACCGAGTCAACATAGTCCACAAACTCAGACAAGGCTTTGAATCAGACTTGGGTCCTTACTTAAGCACATACAGTAGTGCCCAAAATCAGACTTGGGCACCTAGGCACTTCTATCCCTTCCTGGGAATTTGAAACTAGGGGGTAGATATACAAAATTTTTGAGTTCAGCACAGTTTTCAGCATTGTCACATATGCTTTTCACAGGGTAGGCATTCCTTCAGCACTTGGAAATCACATTTGATCACACTTATTCACATTGGATCGGACTTGTACACACCATCTACAGTGGTGTTTTTACTTCTAGAAGTAGTGAAAGGTTGGGGAATGAAATTAGACCTTTCTCCCTACACTACTTCTGCCATGGCGTGAAATCACCCAAAAAACTCACTCTTCATCAACATATTTAGGATCCTTTCTATCTCTTTACTTGTCATGGATCAGGTGCACATGTTCTTTTTTCTACTTTTCATCATTTTACACACTTTTTACATACATTTTATACGTCTATACACATATTTGACTACTTGTTCATTATTCTCTTTTGCAGGTCCGTACTTATGGGAAGTGGTAATAAACATCAACACACAACCATCATGCTCTAAGAACATCATCAAAAATAGCTACAACATCACATCTACACATGCATTTTCACCCTAGGGTCATGATTCATCACTTTTCTTTTTTACTTCCTCTTCTTTAGCATCCATGCTTCACACTTTTTATCACTCCATGCTTTTCTTGTCTTGGCACACTCTTCTACATCGATCTACATGGTTATCAGGTAGGCATCTCTATCTACTTTATGTTACTGAGATTTCACTCACCAACATAAATTGGGGGTAATTGTAGACACCAAATCACACACTTTGGGTACATTACTAGGTCTTGATCACATACTACTATTCATATGCTTCTTACGAGAGAAAACTACTAATTGATCATTATACTTGGCCTCTTAGTTTCCTTTCCAGCCTCCCTCTTAGCCTTATAGACCTCACTTCCCAGTTTGACCCTTCATACTTCACCTTTTCTGGCTCTAGACGACAACACCTAGTCAAGACGCTAGTGCCTAAGTGTCGTCCCCTCTAAACGCCCTAGACCTCTTTGTAATTTTTTTTCTCCTTTTTGGGTCCTTTCTAGCCATTGGGCATCCCTATCTCTTAGTGGTAAGTATTTTAGTGATCAATTACGAAATTTGAATAAGACAAACATACAAATATAAAGTTATGTGACCAAATTAAAGGACCAAGCTCTAAGCATCTATACTATCACCTAACGTCACATCTCACAAGCACTTGAGAGAATATTTGCATTCATCTATTACCATTACAAGGGACAAGGGCTGGTTTTTTTCATCACACACATAGGCGGGAAGTTCATTTTATTCCATGCACACATCTATTACATATTTTTTGCAATCTAACTACTTTTCTCACTATCAAGTGTGACATGCACAAGATCCATCTAGGGAGCGATTCCACACACACACACACACACATAAAAATACATTGGGTATGAGATGTAGTACAATGCTCAGTTGTGGATTCTATATTGAGAGTTACCAATGACATTTTTGGGAGTTGTGTGACACACTAGCGATAGGAAGTGAAGATCAACAAAAACCTCATGACCCTCTAGAATTCATATCCTGAGATCTTGTGCAGACCTTGGCACCCAAGAAGGGATCCTAACACCTAGGAACCATAGTACCTGCCAAGGTGGCCTAGTCCAGGAACATCCGACATTACTGCAAATATCAGTGCATCATTGCAATAGTTTCCTAGTTCTGCTCATCAATTTTCTAGCATTAGACACTTTGGGATTTTAGCGATTATCAGCTAAGTCATTCTCCCTTTCTATTGCATTAAGGTTTTGATTTTATTAGATCATATAATTGTGTTATAGCATTCATTAATCATCTTTACTAGTACATATTTAAATTTAACAAAGGAAATGAATAACTAGATTTTGTTAAATCACTTGAGGGGCATCACACTTACTTCCCCCATCCTAATATCATCATTCGATTATCATTTCTACTAATACACTTCGTGCTTCATAATCCATATTTCTAAGTACTCTTACACAACTTGATACACACATTGTATCATTATTACCATATGATGCACTCTAGTTCCATGGTTCATACACGACTGTCGAGGGTCTAAATCTGAAATAAACCTCATCACATTCACTCTTCATGCTCTATGATTCATGTTTTATTCTATATAATGAAAATTTTCAAACCATTTCATGATGAAACACTCTTGTTCTATAGTTCATTCTTGACTACTGAGGGGGCATTTATAAATGAACCTCATTTCATACACATTCGCTGGGGGGCATACTGCTCCTTTCACTTTTACACTTTGCATTCTATTCCATCACACTCATTCACTGTATTTGTATATCTTGGTTGCACTTATTTTTGCTTGCTTATACTATTACATGATGAAATTTGCTTACTATGCTAGTCATATACTAAGTATGTCATTATCTTTATCATATACACATGCACGTTCACTTGGTATCTAGTTGTGAATGTAGATATCTTACAGGTCCTTACATACTATAATGATGCTAGGAACCGTACCCTTTTCTAGTCCCACTAAGGCTCCTGGACGCATCTACCATCACTACATATACACATTACAGGTGTTATTATTTCAATATTTACTACTTCTACTCTCTAGCACATTAATTTCTATTGATACATACATGCGTTGACATACTATTTATCTTTCTAATATCATAATGGGTGCTTCATGTGCAAAATTTTCCTTGTAGGACTATTTGCCACCATGGTTGTCTAATACACTTTGTTTTTCCATTGATTGCTATTGTATGTCATTATTTATGGGGTATGCCCCATGTCTTGTTTCATCACTGTTTGTATGCTTTTGGCCACTTCGGCTCTGATTGTCTTGTTACATTGTGAGAGATGTCCCATGTTTGAATACCACTTTTTGCGGTCTATCTTATATGCACACTTGCTTGTTACATCATTTTCCTATGACATGATTGCTCCTTTTTATACTAACACATGTAATTAACCACTTTGTTTGCATGTGCCTTGGTATTCACCATACACATCCTGTACCCCTATAGGTATCAGTTTCAGCACAACATTAGGTCCTCTCTTTTGGACCACACTCTCCTACAAACTTTACATGCACCCCAAACGAGGGGGGCCTACATTGGGTGAAAAAATCACCCCTATAGAAGCTTAGAGATACATCACAACATAATACAATACAATACACAATTGGCACATGCTACAGTCACATCACTAGCTCATAATCAGACTTGGATTAGAATGAAAACATAGACACCAACACCCAGGCTCAGATAGGAGTGCCCAGGTTCTTGTGTCCTCCCCTGAGTGATAATGTCAAGGGGGCACACATAGTCAGCTTATCAAATCCGTATATTCTACAAAATCATGTAGATTGGTTTTACAATATCAGGAACAATCCTCCAATAACAAAATATATTTTTATCCTATATTTAATTCAATTAGTACAACTTGGAACTAATACAGAACAATCTGGATAGCAATAAAAAATAGGGATACACCATCTGCAGTGGTGTTTATTGGGTAGAGTCATGGAAGGAGAGTAACACTAGACCTCTCTCCCCAACACTTGCTCTTTGGTGTGAGATCCTCCAAAAAAAATCACACTTGGTATGAGATCGCCCAAATTTTTTCATATTGGTGTGAGATTGCCAAAAAAATTGCTCTTCATAGAAGCCCAGGAGATTTTTCTATCCTTTTACACTCTTCTACATCATGTGCACACTTTCCTTTTACACACTTTTATATACTTATGCACATTTTTTTTTTCTGATTTATCATATACAAGACTTTAAATACTCTTTTTCTCTTCTTTTGCAAGTCTGTCCTTAATACACAACAAAAAGCAACCTAAAATAACAAATGCAAACACAATAACAGGTACAATGCAATACATATTCTTCACCCCTAGGGTCACTTTCCTTTCCTAGTCTCCATGCTTCATTTTACATCATTCCAAACTTCACTTTTCCACTCAACACGCATTTCCCGACATGCTCTACATGATCATGAGGTACACATCTCTTATATAATTTATTTTATCGAGTATTCACTCAACACCATAGAGTGGGGGAAATTGTAGACACAAACTCATGCACTTGGGTACATTTCTAGGTCCTAAAAAAATACTAGCATTCATATGATTCCTAAGAAAGAAAAATGGTAATTAACGACTGCCTTTGACCCTTTGTATTTGTTTCTTGCTTTCTATTTTGTCTTACACACCCTACAATCTAGTAAAGACTTTATTGATTTATCTTTTATAGCTTCAGACTCCAGTGCCTAACCAGGATAGCAACGCTTAGGCACTCTTGTCATCTCTGGGTTCCCCGGACCCTTTTTCACCTTACTTGCTCCTTTTGTGTATATTTTATATTTTGCGCATATTTTTCACTTATGGGTTGACCTTCCAATTATCAATTAAGAAATTCAAACAATGGAATCATATAAAAACATAGTTATGTGTTCAAAATCAAGGACCAGGAAATAAACATTACTACCATCACCTAATATTTCATCTCAAAGGAACCTAAAACACTCTAAAGCATCCATCTAATATCTATTCAAGGGATAAGAGATGCATTAACTCTACATACACTACATAGGAAGGGGAAGTTCATTTTTACATCCACACATTCTACTACATTGCTACATTTAGCTATAGCCCATTATCAAGTGAAACTTATAGAAGGGAATCCTAGGTCTTCATTCACACACACACTCACAAGAATTACATGGAGTATGTAATGTAGTGGAATGCTTGGTCATAAGTTCACTCTCAGCGTAACCGCCTAGGTCAATCCAAATCCCCATTCTACATCTTTCTTTTTTGGATTTGATGTGGTTTATGGAATTTTGTAGGTGATATTTATTTTGTAGGTTATAGTTACCCTCGGCGATCAAAGAGTGACACACAGGAAATCAACAGGGAATATTTATGAGATTTGTATGACATAGTAAATATCATCTTTTGACCATTTTCACAATCAGAGGTTCCTAGAAAGGGCCTCCAACACCCAAGCGCCCATGTCTTTCCATGGGCATATGTTCTCGGCCTTATTCTTGTAGTCCATAATTTGTAGACAGTATTTTTGATACTCTACCCATTCAGTTCATCACCTTTCCTAGTTCAAATCATTCTCAAATAGCATGGAAATCAACCAAGTCATTCTTTCTATATCTCTTGCTTAGGGTTTCATACTTACTTTCTTATTTTCTTGTGTCATATTGTACTTAGCAGTTGTATATCATAGTTTACATCAGTTACTCTGCAATAGGGTTTAATAAATCTATTTTTATTAAATCAGTAACTAACCATACACGAAACATAATACTTTGACCATATCCTTACAAGAGTTACATGGGAAACTAATGGACCTTTCCCATACACATTTATATCTTATGGTTACCACTAGTTCTTAAGTCCCATTGTCTACATACAAAAGAGATTAAAATGTTGATGTTTTATGATACTATATTACACACATATCTTATTGTTCGTTGATATCTATAACATCTTGAGACCCACTCCTTTGTATAACACAAAACTGAGATCCCTTGATATTAGAAATCTATACAATCATTCCCTATATGAGAGAATAATATATCCTCGTATGAATCCTTACCAGGGAAACTTTTAGTGGCATATTTTTGTAAACTTGTGAATATTAGGGATTTTGGAAATTGGATATGGAAAATTTTCAGTAGTCGGTTTCCGCCCAGTTCGCCAAAAAATTCAGCCGACAAATCATTTGTATGGGTTAGTTCACCTACTATTTATATGTAAAAATTAACTTATACATGTATTTGTCAAGGTATAATACATAGTCTCGGGGGTACCTGTTTAAGAATGACATCCAACAAAGAGATACTATTTGTCCAACTTAGGTTGGATAGAAAACCTCTTTCATTCAACCTAGGTTGGATGACATATGACAGTTGGCTATCCAACCTGAGTTGGATAGTCATCCATTTTTTGTCATCCAACCTAGCCGTCCAACCTGGGTTGGACGTCAGATAATATACAACCAGCCAGCCCAGGTTGGATGGCTGGGTTGGACAATAGATAATGTATGCTCATCCAACCTAGGTTAGATGACTAGGTTGGACGACTGGGTTGGGTGGTAGATAATGTATGAACATCCAACCCAGGTTAAACAGTTGGGTTGGACGACAGATAATGTATGGTCATCCAACCCAGGTTGGATAACTGGGTTGGATGATAGATGATGGATAATCATGTAACCTAGGTTGGACAATAGATAATGTATGACTGTTCAACCCAGGTTGGACGACTAGGTTGGATGACATATAATGTATGGTCTTCCAACCCAGGTTGGATGATTGGGTTGGACAGAAGATAATGTACAATCGTCTAATCCAAGTTGGATAATAGATAATGGATAGCCATCTAACCTAGGTTGGATAGCTGGGCTAGACGACATATAATGTATGGTCATCCAATCCAGGTTGGATGGCTGGGTTAGATGGCAGACAATAGATAGTCATCCAAACCAAGTTGTATGACTAGGTTAGACGACAGATAATTTATGACCGTCCAACCTAGGTTGGATGACTGGGTTGGATGACAGATAATGTACGGTTGTCCTACCCAGATTTGACGGCTGATATGGATGACAGATGATGGACAGTCGTCCAACCTAAGTTGGATGGAAGACAATTGACGGCCTTACAACCCAGATCAGACGTTTGTCCATCATCTGCAATACAACCTAGGTTGGATGCCATCCAACCTGAGTTATACGACAGACAATGGCCGTCCATCCAACCTGGGTTGGATGGTCTTCCATTGTCTGTCGTCTAACCCAGGTTAGATAGTTGGGTTGGAAGGATGGTCATCCAACCCAACCGTCTAACTTGGGTTGGATGATAGACAATGGAAGATTATCCAACCCAGGTTGGATGACCATCCATCGTTAGTCGTATAACCTGGGTTGGATGGCGTCCAACCTAGGTTGTATGGCAGATGATGGATGACCATCCCACTCAGTTGGCTTTACCATGAAATGATTTTTCAGAAATTTACTATTGATGCGAAAGTCAATTTTGGAGATTCACCACCAATTCTAAACTAATTTTTCGGAGGGGGGGTCTTAAAATGAACCTTGATCCTTACTTAAAATCCTATAATAAGAACTTATACATAATATCTTACACTCAAATATTATGTTACCACTAATAATACTATGATTACAAATCATCAAACATATAATCCATTAGTCCATTAATAATGCACAACCTTAAGATGTATCACATTTAAGGGGTTCTATGTGATTTGTAAGTGAACATCTTTAACATAAGACCCCACATTATATCTTATACTATTATATCCTAAACATTAGGGGAACTAGTAGAAATTTTAGTTCCCAAATTTTCATTTCCTTATGCATAAGTCATAAATAATATAATATGCAAAAAATACAAAACCAAGATCTTCATGTGACTTACTTATTCATTGAATTAACTTATACATTGTGATGTTTCACATTTGGCACTCTAAATGTATCACATCCTTAAAAAATTTATGCTCATAGTACAAATAAGATTGTTACAAATTACTTAATCCATGGGCATCATTCACACACATTAATGGCTTCATAGTTATTCTACCATGTGGGAATGCATCACATTGGGGGCATGCATAGATTGGAGGAATATTACATACTAATTCTAATTAGATAATATCATTCAAATAATATAACTTCTTAACATCCATATACAATGGGACATACCTACCACTTAGAGAACATACCTACACAAGGGTCATCCTAATTAATCACCTTTATATATCACATATTTATTTATAAGTCCATTAGTAATAAAACATTGTTCTTGTCTATATTTCACCTCCTTATATATTATGAAATGGTTTATATTTTTCTTCATTTGATAACTATTTTTTTTGAATTTATTTACTGATTTGACAACCATGCCTACTTGTTACTTATATTTTTTTACGATTCAATTATTGCATGGTGTTGTAAATGTTTAACTATGACTTACTTGGGGGATCCTTTTTTATTGTTGTTACACAATTAGTTCATAGATCATTCATCCTTTATCTACACATTATCTTATCCATGCATTCTTAAATTATTATGTTATTTTGTATACTCCTATATGATGCATTCTCTCTTTTTTGTTTATTTTCCTTGTGTATGCTTTACGCTCATGTTTCCATCTATGATCATGATTTGTCAATGATTTTGTTTACTTCTAGTATTGTGTATGATGTATACTCATGTTTAATTCTATAATATTTTATGCTTCATGCTCATGTTTTATTTTATTCTACTGTAGTCTCTTTGTTCGTGAATATTTTCTTATATTCTCTAGTATTCTTCATGCTCAAGTTTTCATGTATTTTATTTTATGTTTTGTGCTCATGTTTTCTTATGTGATCCTTGGTGCTATATGATCATGTTTTCTCCAATTAATTTTTTTTACACATATTGTAACATGTATAATGATCATGAAAAATTTCTTGTTACATATACTTCTCCTCACACAATATTTAATATACATTTCGATATATATTGAGTTCAGAAAATATTAATTTTTAGAAATAATGATAATATCACATTGGTACATACATTGTTTCCATACATAAGGAATAAATACTAATATTTTTCAAATTTGGAATGATTTTTTATTTAACTTAATTTTATGGTGATCATATAATATTATGTATTCCATTTCATTTTATGTGTCTCAATTAATCTATTATAGAATAAGTCATGTGTTAATAACATACTACTTTATTGATCACTATTACACTCTAAGATGTTGATTTATTTGGACTATTGGATATTCTATATATACGCCTAACCATGAGATGAACATTGCTTGCTAGTTTTTTAAAAATGATAATCACTTATGCACATTTCTTATATCAACATGTCTATTCTACATGATATACATTATTTTGACCCTTAATGTTATGGTTATATATCCTTTACAACTAACCCATTCTCTTTTGAGCTAATTTATCCTTTGCAACATCCTTTATATCAAGGACATATTGTGGGATGTTCTAATAGTTTTATTAGATGAAAACCACATGGTGTAAAGGTACATGGTGTGATGGTATTCTCATATTTATGTAGAACATATTTTAGATCCTATAAATTCACATCATTTCACATATATCAAAATCATATAATTTTTTTATTCTAACACACTCAAGTGGTATGTATTGCTTCTAATATTATTTAATACTATAGATGGTTACAAGAAAGACAAAATGTTATAGTTTCATATATATCTGTCATGCACACAATATATAATCACACATATTGAAATTAGGTGTAGATGTTTCATTATATTAAATTAAATAGTTTTAATCGATCTAATTTTCTATGAATCTATATCAAACATTAATCCATGATTTTTATGTGTTTTATAGATGTCACATTTCATGTTGGGGGGCACATATTTTTAGTCTTGCATGCATAATACCCATGAAGTGTTATTCATTTCTAAATCCCTATTAAATTTTAAATCCATCAATTTAATTTATATAATAAATTAATAGAAAATTTAGTACTCAAAATTTAGTCATAAGGATCTTGGAAATAGTCATTAGGAATTTATTCAAGCATCATCCCACTTATGCATTTATTGGGTTGATGCAAATGCATCATTCTCAATCCCCACACATTGAATCCACTAGGTGATGAATTTATCTTCATCTTAACACCTATTAAAAAATTTTACCTTATACATTACACATATTTTGACTATATTCTATTTACCTCATGTCTATAATAATGTTCACTCCTAATCCTAGATGTTTTCTTTGTTCAATGTTAGGTTTTGTGGATGAATATCTTTGAGATTGAAAAACCTCTATGTTTTACTTACAATGATCACATCATTATATTCCCAAGGAAGCTTCCTTGAATTAGGGTTTGTTTAACGACAAATAAATTTCATAATTATATTACATAAACACATGTAACCTAACCTACCTATTAGGGGAATATGAGCATCTCTTATAAACACACATGCAACGTAACCTAGTTATTAGGGACATATAAGGATATATTTCAAAAACACATTCATAAGAAGTTATTTTGGGAACGAATAATTTATTTAGAACATTATATAACAATATGTTCATGTTTGAATTTACATCATCAATTATTCCCTTGATCACTCTCATGAACGAATATTGAATACAAAGTTCATTTCCAAGTGTTAAAGGTATTATTAGGGAATTTTAATTACATTTTTAAGTACACTATCACACATCTACTATTATGATAAATACATGTCCTTGAGTCCTTTTTGAGGTAGGGCTATGTGGGAAACAATTAGCTAACATAGGTATTTACAAGGTTAGATCAACTCATTAGACTAACCTGTTAGAAGCACAAGGGATTGAGAAGGGGGGATAAATCCAGCCTTTAAATTTTTTATGTCATTTATCATTCATCATATGTTACCATTCATACAACCATTCATTAAACCATGTACCATATGTGTGTTTACATAAGCATATAAACAACCATAAGAAAGATCAAGAGCAAGAGAGTACATAGGACACCAAA
The DNA here is from genome assembly GCA_019776745.2 of Taxus chinensis. Lineage (NCBI taxonomy): Eukaryota > Viridiplantae > Streptophyta > Pinopsida > Cupressales > Taxaceae > Taxus > Taxus chinensis. The sequence goes on along the minus strand of CM034147.1, from coordinate 245,528,409 downwards.
ATTAAGTGGGAAACCCTCATGAGGAAGAAAACCCACTAAAAATATGATTATATTACACAAATAAAAGTAATTTATTTAATCATCAACTTCACAAGGAGCACTAACCCCTAGTTTAGTAGAGCACCAACCCTACAAAGAGCATGAACCCCTAATTTAGTGAAGAACCCACTCCACAAGAAGGATACAACCCCATAAAGATGACCAAGAACCAACTTACCCACCTGAAGATATCTTCTCTTTGATATTTATATTGCCACAAATAATGGAGATCACTTATTCAACTCAAAAACCCTAGCTCATACACTTGGTCTTCAAACTCTCATATTCTTGCTCTTTCTTCACTTTTCTTTGCTCTATCCTCTTGCTATCATGCATTAAATTAATATTCAACCTATCATGATCTTCCTATTTCTTAAAATCATGTTCTCATACCTGCAAAATATATTCCTCTAGGTCACACTTCTTCCCTCTAAGAGCACTAGCTTAAAGATGAACCAAACAAACACTTAAATATGCTTTTATTCCTTATAAACCAAAAGAGGTCAGTCCATATTGATAATTTCAACCCATATATCTCTATAAAATTCATAAATTTGAATTAAAACAGTTACATATGACCCAAATAGGTCGGCCTAGATAAAAACATCATTTCATGTGCCAAAAATGGCTCAAAACCCCATGGGCACAATCTTAAAATTGCCCTAACTTTAGCAATATACTTTTTCATGACCAAAAAACCTTACATATGAATAAAATATAATTAAATATTCATACATGGTCATAATTAATATCAACCAATCAAACTATTTCATTTATTTGGCCCAGTTCCCTTTACAAAATCTCAAACAAGGTGTTTCCTGCACCCTAGAAACTTCATTTGATCAAAAAATAAATTATAATAAAAAAACATACCATGTGACCACTAATAAGAAATGGAAAATCCGTTCGATCACTTATAAGAAATTTATAAGTCATGAAACATCTTTATTTCAAACCACAACAACATTTGCCTTTACCAGATCAACCTGCCAAAAATGCCGTTTCCAAAGGTTAACTCATAAAATTATTTATATTGAATCCCTTTAAATGGACTGATTTTATTAAAAATTCATCCCTCGTCACATTCCAATTAATAGGAAGCATCACCCAATCCATCTCATGCTTCAAACAACATTAAACATGCACAAAAAAGATGTTGTCTTGAACTGCCAAAATTATTATTGCTCAAAGAATGAACTAAAAAACCTATAAAGTGACCTCATCATGAAAAAAACATATTAAAATGGAAATAGATCTGAATCTAATTTCCAACACAACTTTAATCATCTCAAAACTCTACCTATATCTAATGTTATGCTCATTTTACTGGACCCTGTTATTTGAGATCCCAAAGCTGCCCTTTAACAACTCAACTTGTTTGGACCTCAAAACACCATGTACCTACATGAAATTACAATAAAAAATCCTTGGAAATCAATAAAAATTCCCAATAATCAATCACCATCAATTTTTCATGCTAATCCTTTGGACCATCTTGTCTTAAAACCTTCTTCTCTAGAAACTACTATTTTTAGGTGGGGCCCACTCATCACCATGACCTTAACCATACAGTTATAGAAATATTGAGCATTTCTCTACAACATACAATCATAAATTTTGATGAAACAATCAAAGCTGGGTCACAATACTTCACTTTTTGCCAACTTCTTCTAGCTAGGGTTTAACTAGGGTTTTAGACCACTTTACCTTCTTAACATTCATTCATAAAAACCTGACAATCAAATGAAATCATTATTTTTATGAAACCTTATAAATTAACCATAAAATATTCCATGAAAGGAAAAATGTCCCATGTAAATCACACTATTCACAACGAGCATGTGAAGTTGAACTTTGAGTTGGAATTTGACCTGATTTTCACCATGACTTACAAAAAACCATCATATCTTACAAAATTCACATCATGGGAACCTAAAATTTTTCTAAGAGCATAATGAATCATCCCTATAACATCTCCAATCATAATAATATAAATTACATTGCATAATATCTCCAGTCAGTAAGACTTACCTATGCTTGCATGCTAGATTCTTAATGTAGAAGCTAGGGTCAACTTAAATAATGCCAAAACTGAACATAAATCCTATAAAAATGACCCAAACATACCTGATATGCCATGATATACCTATTATGTCAAAAACGTAGCACCCTAGGATTTACAATTACAAAATCCTACTTTTGGCTAACATGGGATTGTCTCAAGGTGTGGGACCCTTGCAATTTGAGACAAACCTCCAGAGAAGGATGGTTCCTCTACCTATTCTAATGCTAAAAATAATCCTAGAAAGGGAAAATGAAACTATTCTCACACTAACCTAGAATTTCAAGGGACCAGGGAAGAGAGATATGCATAAATGGAAAGTCTTAAACTAAGGGAGGTGATAACACTGAGAATAAGGGAGTGGGGAGATCCTAAGTGAGTGAAAATGGGGAGAAAATAGAGTGGGAGAGGATAGAAAAAATTTCCATAGTTTGAAAATACATTGAAATTTATATCCTCGTGGGGCACAATGAATTTTAATCTTGCAAAAGAACATACTATGCACAATATACCTATAAATGTAATGAAAGGAAAAAAAGGCAATACAAATCGAGCTAGGGTAAGAAAAAACACAAAAAACACAAATTTTATTGCCTAAATAATACACAATCCATTACAATATAGGCACAAGGCAAGAATCCTTCACAAAATGCCCAAATTCAAGGCCTGCAACTCACAAAAGTGCTGGAACAATTTTTAAAGAGTTCCTTTACATTCTAGAATGTCTCCCTTCAAAATGAGGTGAATTTTACAATATATATATATACATATATATATATATATGAAGAACCTCGAAATTTCCTCACCAACCGACATATTTCATTAAACAGGTATGTGAATCCCTATAAATCCACTTCTATAGGCTACTTCTATGATAAAAGAAGACATGGGTGCCATAGTTCATTAAAACTAGTTGTTGAACTATCTTTTCACCCACCTACCTCACCTAATCCAAGGCATGACACCGATATTCATGTAGCTGGCTGGTAACACATTTTTGTTGTTGTTGTCAACCGGTAACATTTTCTTCATTATGTCAGTCAGGAACAAGTAAGTCTCGAAAGTGTTGTTGGCTAGTGACGTGTTCTATGTTGTCATCGAGTTGGTTGATATTACTGACCAATAATACCATTATTGTTACCATTTAATAGCCAAACATGTTTCCGACTGGTGACGTTAGGCTTCTTCGTTGTTGTTGGCTGGGTCGATACTTGGTTAGTGGTCATTAATACCGTTGTGTTACTGGCCGGTAACATCCATACACCATCGGCCGGTAACACCATCCATGTTATTGGTCGGTAATGTCCATAAACTATCAGCCAGTAACGTTTTCTTGTTTTCTATAACCAATGGCTCAGACCTTCTCTGTATGCAAACCATTTTCTATTAATTGCCAATGCCCAAACCTGTAGGTCAGTCCATTTTGCAAAGGTGTAAAAAACAGATAAAAATTGGTGACTTATGGGGTGATTTACCTACTAGATCTAAAATACTAGTGACCTTGTGGTGTCCATTGGGCATGGAGTCGGTTTATTTGTTGAAACTGATCTGACATTTGAGACCTCAACTTTCAATCTTCTGAAACACTACTAGGGCCTGTCATTTCTTAAAACTATTAGTTGGAGATTGATTTTTTCGCCACAAGACCATTCCTGAAATTGGAAAGTACAAGAGCAACAAAAACAAAACTATGTACAAATAGAAAATTCATACACATCCCAAATGGAACATGCAGAGACTGCACGAACACTTATTACAAAAACAACCCTATACTACTAACACAACAATGTGCTATAATTACTTTAAGGAATTATAAATCTAATATAATATATACAAGTAAGATACTTTAATTTTAGTAATACTGCTTGAGATAGATTCCATTGATTGGAATATGGAATTCTTCTCCGTCCAAATTTGACAATTGGAAAGCATTTTTTTCTTTGCATCCGGAAATCATATAAGGGCCACTCCATATTGCATAAAACTTGGAGTGTCTTCCTGGTTTGAATCTATCTACATCCCATTTTAGGACCAAATCACCCTCTTGGAAAGTTCTAGCCTTTTCCTTTGATGTCAAAGCTCATCCTAATTTGATATTGGTCGTCCATTATTTTCGTGGTCTAGTTTCTCAGCTCCTCTAACTCCATGAGCTTTACATACCTGACTTCCATGGTTGTAAACTCAAAAAATTCCAGCTGCTTGATAAGCTTCAATACTGGTAACTCTAGGGATATTGGTAGCCTTGCTTCCCTACCATATACCAACTTGAAAGGGGAAAAACTAGTTAACTTCTTAGGAGTGATTCTGTCAGCCCACAAGGCTGATTTCAGCTTGGTATGCGAAGTCCTCTGGTTCTCATCTAAGGACCTCTTTATAATTTTAAAGAGATTTTTGTTGGTGGAATCAACCTGCCCATTACCCTAAGGGTAATAATTTGAGGAAGTTCTCAAATAGATGTCATTTTTTACTTCCCAATCAGATATATTTGTCCCAAGAAAAGATAAGGCATTATCTGATATTATAGTGGAAGGAACACCAAATCTTGTCACAATACCTTCATACAAATATATAATGTTAGTTTCGTTTTCTTCCTTGAGTGAAAATTCCTCTATCCACTTCATGAAGTAGTCTGTAGCTGTCAAGATCCATTTGTGACCTAGGCTATAATTTGGGTTGATCATCCCAATAAAATCCAAATTCCATTGCATGAATGGTTCATTTACAGAGATGGGGTGTAATAGGAGAGATGATAACTTCTCTTTTCCTATGAGGAAGACACACTTCTTGCATTTATTGATCCATAAGTGACAATCATTACAAATATTAGGCCAGATTTAACCATCCCACATAATTCTAAGAGCTTTTACTTTTAGGGAAAAATGGCCACATGTTTCTCCATCATGAAACTTATGCAATATCCTCTCCACATGATCTATTTTAATGCATTTTATGAGGACACCATTCATATCCATTTTGAATAAAATATTATTTACAAACACATAGGGTATAACTTGCAGCTTGAAATACATTCTCTTGGCCTTACTCAAACCTTGAGGGTTGTGACCTTTTTGGAGGAAAAGGACCATATCCTGAGTCTAGTAGTGAAAGGGTGAGGCATCGACTGATTTATCTCCATCAAATTGAACCACAAGGGTGGCCTCATCATCTGTTAAACAATGCACAATTATATAAAAACACTGAATATAATTATATTGAATTTAGAAATCATATGGGATATATTTACATAGATGGAGAATACATTTTATAGTGTTTGATCTCCTACAATGGTGGAATCAAACTTCATCTTCAATTCCTCACATCTCTCTCCATAAATCTCTCAGATTTATCCCTAGGATATCTCTCTCATCCCTTTATTGTCACACACACCAAAAATAGCTACATGAGTTTTTCTCACAACTCACCCAAATACTAATACTAACTATTACAACTATATTATTAATACGAGTTCTATAAACTCATTATTAATAATATTACAATTTATTAATAATGTCACAATATATTTTTAATATTCACTCCCCTATTGTTAACATTATTAATTCCCCATCTACAGTCCCATAATGTTGACATTATAGAAACAACAATCACACTTCCTTCTACAGTTTGTCGCCCATGCATGCTCATGATCTGGATGGTTTTGTAGGTCAACCAATAACTTGAAACAAAGGATGGTTTATAGGAAAACCAACAACCTAAAAAAAGGATGGTTTAATAGGACAACTAACAACCTAAAACAAAGAATGGTTTTACAGGACAACACCCAACCCAAATATCATGTTACTGCTTTTCCTTTATGCTTTCGCATGTCCACTATTTCTTCCTTCAGGGAATCATGTAGGAACCAATGCTTACTGAATACAAACTAAATAGAGGGAAAATTGAACATTGAGACCATGTTCCAGTTCCCCCCTCAATGTGAACATTTCACTTATTCAAATAGGAACTCTTAAATCATACTACAAATATGAAATAAAAGAAAACACACACACACACACACACACACACACACACACACACACACACACACAGCCAACACAACTTTGTACGGCCCCATCGCTGGTGACTGATGAGAGGTCACTGATTGACATCTATCCTCAATTTCCTCTGTCCTCTAGAAGCATGTTGTTAACTTAGCCAAATATGATCGTGATGCTCAATAATTACATACCTTACCCGAATGTTGGATTCTACTAAAAATACATTCGCAAGGAAATGTTTTTTCAGAATTTTGACTCTAATAAGACACTCGAATCAAAAAATGACTTATAACGAGACTATTGATATTAAGGACATGATAAAATACACTAACATGAATCAAGATTTCTTATAGACATATACAAAACTTAACACAATAAAGACCACAAATAAATAAAACTTAACTAATATCTAATGAATAGACCTCAGAACACTAAATAAATAAAAAATGACTTGAATTTTTTTAATGAAAATCTTGACTATCTTGACTCTATATGATAAACAATTTGACACTTTTGGAACTTTTAACCCAAATCAACTTTTGATAGAAGATGACAATATGATAGGAAATGTGATAGTTAAAAAGTAATATTTAATTAATTTTTATATAAAATTTTAGATTATAGACATGTATGCATTTTAACATTAAAAAATTCACAACATCAACTATTGACTCAATAATCTAAAAAAACATGAACAAAACCTAAAGCACATGCGAATATTGAAAATCCATGCATGGGAAAGTTCATTGACAGGAGATCTGAATGGAAAAAAATGTGGAGATTCAAATGCAATATCAGGTCGCTAGATTTGTGTATGTCAATGCGTGGCCTGAGAGAAAGACAAAGCTCATATGGGGTGCATGCAATACATGAATTGTTTGCATGGGGTGAATATTAAATTTATTGTTTGTCTTCACTTATACATCAGATGTAATACTTACGGCTTTGCAATGAAGATGATAGAACTGAATGATCCAATCCAAGTGCAATGTAGTTGCAATTCCATTGAATACAGCCGCAAGGGGAATAAATCAAGGAGGACGGAGTCTGATGTATGTAGATCTTTAAATGTGGCTGATTATGAATCAATGTGAATGTCATAGGGGTCGGGACATGTAGGAGTCCGAGACCTTTAATATCTGAAACTTTGAACCGCTTATGTAGCAGAATTGAGGTTAATCAATGTTGTATTACATCATGTGCATGGGTATCAGTCAGAGTTATCAGAACATGATCTGAGAGATTAAACAATCTTGCATTAAGGAGAAAGCATGCACATATATGTGAAAATAGATATGGCAAAATCAAGGAAGTCAACTAAACAAATAACTAAAATACTGCTATAGACTTTGTGCATTAATAGAAGGATGAACCACATGCACTTGTCAAAGACACAACTTTGGGAATGCCAAATTGATCTTGAAAAAACTTTCAACCTATATCTTCCTCCATTATATGCCTTTCCTACAAATCCACTTAGAATTAAAAAAACACCCTTAGCTAAGGACAAGATTTCACTCTGATACCACTGTTAAACACTACACAATTATATAAAAACAAAGAATATAATTATATTGAATTTAGAAATCATATGAGATATATTTACATAGATGGAGAAAACATTTTATAGTGTTTGATCTCCTACAATGGTGGAGTCAAACTTCATCTTCAATTCCTCATATCTCTCTCCATGAATCTCTCAGATTTATCCCTAGGATATCTCTCTCATCCCTTTATCATCACACATACCAAAAAAAGCTACGTGAATCATTCTCAGAACTCACCCGAATACTAATACTAACTATTACAACTATATTATTAATATGAGTTCTATAAACTCAGTATTAATAATATTACAATTTATTAGTAATGTCAAAATATTTTTGTAACATAATCTGCATGCAGACTTGAAACTATCTATTCACACAAGCCTTTTCCTCTTACCATCTTGGTCACATTGATATCAATGTCGTACTCCATGACCTTGGTTATCCAACCAAACATTTTCTCATTGAGGTCCTTGTTCAAAATAAAATCTTTCACACTCGCATGTGAAACTAGTAAATGAATTCTATTATTCGACACTAGATTTGTGAATTTATTTAAAGATCTTATCACAACAAGGAAATGTTTTTCAATAGAGCAATACCTCACCTCATAATATTGAAGGACTTGGCTAAAGAATCTAATAGGATGCTCTAGTCCTTCTTGATTTAGTTTTACTAGTACATAAGATATTACATCTATGTCACCAGAAGCATAGAGAGTGAAGTACTTTGAAAAATATAGATTTATGAGGGTTGGAGCCTATGTAACTTCCTGCTTTATAGATTCAAAGCTTCAATATTCCACTTGAAATCCATTCTCTTTTTCAACATCAATGTTAGGGGCTTGATAAGATTAAAAAAGTTAGGAACAAACCTTTTAACAAAATTCATTTTTGCCAAGAAGCTTTGGAGAGCCTTCTTATGACTAGGCAATGACAATGATCAAATGGCTTCTACCCTCTCTAAACCAATTGGCAACCCTTATTTAAAAAAAATGTGGCCTAAGAGCTTTCCTTCATGAGCTAGGAATTTACACTTCTTCAAATTTAGAGACACTTCAAATCTCTTGCATCTTTGGAACACTTTCTTGAGGTGGAAGAGGTGGCTTGCTGCATTCTTGAAAAATACAATGATGTCATCTAAGTACAAAAGAACTATCTTGTTTATCAACCCCTTGAATGACATGTCTATAAACATATAAAATGTAGCTCGAGTGTTTAATAATCTGAATGACATCTTTCTATAAGCGTACATGCCCCATTTTGTAGTGATGGATGTTTTGAAGTGGTATTCCTATTTCACCATAATTTGGTTATAACCTAAGTATCCATCTAGGAGTGAGAATATTTTCGAATGAGCTACTACATGCAAGATTTTCTCCATTGAAGGGAGTGGCTAGTGGTCCTTGAGTGAATCTCTCTTCAAGTCCCAGAAATCCACACACAATCTGATCTTGCCATTTCTTTTCTTGAATGGTACGAGATTAAAACCATGAAGAGTGTTTGATCAGAAAGATGATGCTTGCCTTAATGAGCTTGTTCAGTCTCTTCTTCATGAGAGGATCTTTATGAGGGTTCACCGACATTTGATTTTTCCTAATGGGCTTAGATCCCGGATCCAGTTCAATAGTGTGTTTTGCTATCTTTGGATTAAATCCTCCCAAGTCCTCATAACTCCAAACAAATACATTGGGGAATTATTGGAAAAGCTGTATGAAATCAGATTTTTCTTGATTAGTATTCACCTTGCTAATCTGGAGCACTTTTCCCTCTCCAACTAAAATGGGCTCTGAATCTTCTCCTTTGACCGTGATATTTTATTTCTCTATCTGGAAGTGATCATTAGGATTGAATATTGACTCTAGAATCACCAAGCCTTTTGACAACTTATTTGTTTTCAACTAGACTACTTGATCACCATACTACTACTTGAATTTGTCTTGGTTCTTGGTGGAGAATTTAGCTTCTCCTTGCAAGAAGATTATGATTTTTTGATCATTCTCAAACACTTGCCATCTTGTTTTGTTATCTGGAACTACTGGTCTCAAAACTACCTTAATATGGGGCCGTGTTTTATCACTTTTAATACTATAAAACATATCAAACGTTTCCTTGATTACTGCAAGACTATCCGCAGCTTCATTCTCTTTTCTAGGAATGACCTGGATATTGAGGGCATCAAAATCCTTTAAGAGGTCCCAAACCCGATGATTATGTTTTTTTGAGAAGATCATTTATGCATGCATGGGAGCCTCTAACTTGGTTCACTATTAATTCACTATCCCCAAAGACTTGCAAATGTTTTATATTCCTTGCTCTTGTCCAATGTAATTCATGGACTAATGCTTCATACTCATATGTGTTATTTGAGAAAATGAATTGAAATCTAAAAGTGTAGTAATATTTCATACCTTGGGGGGATACCAACATTTCTCCTCCTACTGCACCTTGCCTGTTCCTTGAACCATCAAAAAACAACTACTAAACTTTATTGCCATCTTTTCCATCTAGTTTGGTGATGCTAGTGAGAGGTTGATTTTATCGTGCAAGTAGTAAATTCCCAATTCAGCTTCCTCCATCTCTTTGAATGGATCATATCTATTCCTCTTGTGAACCCACTCATCAAGTGTCAAATCTGGGATGCCTCCAACCTTAGTATTTTCATCCTGAGTGCTTGGGAAGTCCTCTTGATCAAAAGCTGTGCTGTTGGAATTGATTGGACTTTGCACATAAGGCTCAATATGAAAATTGACAATTGGATTAGATTGGATTGTGGATTTAGCTCCATACCTTTTCCTGGAAAGCATGTGGGACCAATCAGCTGATAAGTACCCGCCAATTTTAGCTGTGAAATCCCTTGACAAACACATGGAAAAGAGTGGAGGCAAGTCAATAACTGATATGTCCTACTGAATTGTAACATTAGGACACATATGCAATGTGAGGTTCAAACCCTTTATGATTCCCAAAATTCCCATTATTGTCCCATTCAATTGTACCGCCCCTCTAGAAATGGTTTCATAATTGAGGCCCAACTGATATATAATTTGATTTAGCATCACTGAGCTACTTGCCCCTGAGTCAATCATGTAGTCATGTACTAGATTATTCCCAAAAATCAAGGACACTTAAAATGGTGGAGGATTCATATTTATGATTAGTTGACCCTCCTTCTGTTACACTACTTTGGTGAGGACCTTCTCTTGGTCCTTAGATGACTCATTTGAGATGGGCAAGTTAACTATGGCTACTTGCAAAAGATCTCTTTGTTCCAAAATTTCCAACAATTCCCACATAGAGATGATTACATTTGTCTTCTTCATGTGGTCAATGATGTTGAATGGAGATGGGCTATCTTTTTGTAACCCTTTTTTGGCACTACCTTCTCTTGCACATGAGATGATACAACAGGATATATACGATGATTTTGTAAACTTGGGGTGACATTTGAATTACTAACTCCTTGAGGTGTGATAGAAGGTTGAGAAACACCCATGTTGGATGACTGCTGCTCATATACATTATTTTTCTTATACCTTGTGTTGGCTGCAAAAACTTGAGTAGGAGATTGATTCATCCTAAAAAATCCTTTTCTTTCTAGTTCACAAGTGTAGTATCACTTGGAGGTGCTTCTTGAGTAGCTACATATTGCTGATTTTCTTCTTGAGTTGTTTATTGAGACACACCAATGTTTTATACCATCAAGGCCTAGTTTAGCATACCATTGAAACATGCTTCTTGATTATGGGGTTGATAACAAGGAAAACACCACTCATATTCCTGTGTAATGTTATTCTAGACTAGAACGAAGGCCTAGGATGTTGAATGTGTATTAGGATTATATGGCTAAAATGGCCTAGCATTTGGGGATTATCCTTGATTTTTGTTTGTAGATTGAATAAGAGGTATATTAGGCTAATATAGGGGCCTATTTGGTTGGGCTTGAGGTTGATAAGGTCTAAAATTTGAGACCTACTGCCTCTTGAGGGTTATCAATTCATTCCCTAGGTTCTGCAATTGTTTCATAAATTCTTGGATTTCAATTGAGGTACTAGGATAAGAGGTATAAACCTCATTGGAACTCTGACTTCTAGGGGTAGGAATAGGGGCTAACTTAAATATTTTTCTAGACCTAGGGTTCCCCATTTTTGGATAAATAGGAATAGGTGGCCTAGGTGCAAGTTTACCGACTTTAATTAGTCAATTCTCAGCCCTTATGACTATGGCATAAGCTCCTGGTAAGGTTATCCCTCCCATAGATTGTATCATGAGATATATCAAAATTAAGAGCTTTAAGGAAATAGAGAAATGCACCTTCTGCAGCTGGTCTTACGGTAATTGGAATAATGTCCCACATTCTTTAAAATCTAAAATTGAAGTAAGCCATTTTTTCATTTGGTTCTCGTTTGATTGTAGTCAGCTACTCCAAAAGGGATAAATTATCTCCCCTTTCCCCAAACTGGTCACAGAGAGATGTGCATAATTGATCCCAATTCTGAATTGTTCTTGCTCCTAAGCTTCTAAACCATTATAAAGCTTTTCCATTGAAGGAAGAAGGTAAGATTTTTACTGCAACATCCATCTCAGTAATTTCATGTATGACACAAACATTTGTAATGTATTGAATGTGGTCAATTAGTGTCATATGATTTTCTCCATTGAAGAATGGAATGCTCTTTAAAACCACCACTGGAACCAGATTTTGTGCATTGAGGGTGAGTGGAATACTTCTTGTGAAAATTTCTAGTTGGTAGTTGGGAGTGCAAATAATTGGCATGGTCATCATTTTCTCCAACTGTAGGTTATGGAACATCATGGGGAGCCTTTTGCAAGAAATATACCATCATTACACTTCATTTATTACCTCTTGCAAGTGGTTAAAAGGTTGATTTTGGGATTTCAATCTTCCCTCTTCCAAACTCTATAAATTGGCATACTGGGCTCATTATAAGGGGAGATAGGTTTGAATAGCAAAACTTTGTCATTTTAGTTTTGTGAAGCTAATGTGTTGTAGGAACTTGTAGTGATCTCCTTGCATGGTGATCCAGGCCTTTATTTTGTCATAGATCGAACTGTGCATATCATGAAGTAATAGATGCAAGTTTGTGGATGTATCTCCCCTTGTGTTTTTTTGCATTCTTCTTACCTCTTCAACCTCATTGCAAAATATATTGTGTCTATCTTATGCTCTTGCAGGGATTCATTATCATTGTGAGTGTATGAAATATTGTTGTAAATGCAGTTGCTAGACTATGGAGAACTGTTATGACCCTCTCTAGTATGTATTTTTCTTCTATTTTTCACACATTGGAGAGCTATTCTCATTCCCTCCTTTTCTGGTGTATCACCACTTTAGTGTAGGCTTTGTTTTCATGCACTTTCTCTCCCTGATCACTTGGAAAGTTTGATTAGGATAAGATAGTTTTTCTTGTATTAGAGAAGATTATGGCAGGTAGTTTAGAAGTAATAACCAACTTTCTCTGGAGGCCTATCTCAAGAAGCAAGTCCCACATCTTGGAGATAACATCCATGTTACCCAGTCACACCATGAGCTCAAGCATACACACTTGTGCAAATATAAGGGCACAATGATTCGGTGATAACAATTATGGCACACCCGAAGGGACCAAGAGGTATTTATTTTAGTCGTAGCATGTTTTATGTGCACTTGTTGTGAAATTCTAGGTTGTAAGAGGCTTTGAAATAACACATCCTAAAACTCCAAAAAGGGCATAATCCAATGCTTTTAGTAGTCCAAACTCAGTATATTTATGAGACAAATTTAGACAAGGTCAATAAATAGAGAAGAGGGAATATTTTTCTACCTATAGTTATCCCCAGGTAGAGGAAGAAGGGGAAGAAGAGCTCAAAGGTCTACATCTCCACAAAACAGAACTTTATTAACACCTTTACCTAGTAGACCTTTTATTCAATCAACTAGAGTTATATGACCAATCATGATGGTGCAACCCAATCCCTATATCAACTTCACTGGCAGCATCCCACTTGCTCTCAGTTCCTAGAATCCAATTCCATTTGTAGCATTGAAGAATATTCCATATTTCATTGGAGAGAACCATAAAACTCTGATTGAACACACCCAAAACATTGCAAATGTCTATGTAATTCATGAAATTGTTGAGATGGACATTGCAGTTAAGTTGTTAGCATCCTCTTTTAAGGTTAAAGATTTGCAATGGTTCAAGAGTCTAACAAAAGGATCTATCTAGAATTGGGACCATATGTGCACAACTCTTCACAACCAATTTGGAGAAAAGATAGATAATTTGTCTCTGTTAGAACAACTAACCACAATCAAGAGAGCACCAAATGAGAAAATGGTTGATTTCAACTTTAGGTTTCAAAGGACATGGGATATAATTCCTCTTGTTGTGAGACCAACATCTGAAGGTGCCTTTCTATACTTCCTAAAAGCTCTAAATTCTGATATTGCAATGAAGGTATAATCCATGAGAGGTATAACTTTACCTATAGCCTATAACATTGCTATTAGAGTTGAAAATTGCTTAATCGAAGTCAGTAAACTTGCACACCTATGCCTCTCTATCTAGAAATATGAGCCCCAAGAACTATCCAAGAACCTACATTAGCTCCCATTCCTACTCCTAAAAATATGAGTTCAACTGAATCTTCTACCTCATCTTCTAGTACCTCAAGTGAGCTCCAAGAATTCATAAAGCAGCTGCAAAACTTGGGTAATCAGTTGGTGATACTTAAGAGGCACCAAGCTCAAAATTTCAGATCATATCAGCCTCAAACCCAATCTAATAGACCTCCATATCAGCCTCATAGGCCACTCATTCAAACCATAAATCACAACTAAGTCAAACCTCTTTCTAATAGGCCATTTCAACCTTACAATCCTAGTGTTGTGTCCACATATAGAACCTTGGTTCTAGTGAAAAATAACATGTCTCAACAATATGAATGGTGCTTCCCATGTAATCAACCTCATAACTAGTTAATATGTTTCAATGGCGCTTTGAATCAAGCTCTTACTGTGACAACAACGGGTGTGGAACAAGAAACATGCCAAGAAGGAAATTAGCAGTAGGAAGAAACTCAACAAGAGGCACCTCCGAATGAAACCACACTTTTCAATTGATAGGTTGAATATTTCTTTGGTATAAATAAAGCCTTTCCTCAAAGTGTAACAGCCAATACATGGTCCAAGAAGAGAAATATTGGAGAGGGAAAATCATCCAATTCAAATGATCCACAACCCTCTATTACTCCACAAGGTGTTAATAGTCAAAGTGCAGTCCCAAATGTGTAAGGTCAATCCAAGCCACCTTCTAGACCAGATCATATACCAATTGTAACAGCCCATGTACAAGAAAAAATGTGCAAAGTAAAGGGCATCATAAAGATAAATCATCTCCATTCAACATCATTGAGAAAATGAAGAAAACAAATGTAAACATCTCAATGTGGGAGACATTAACTATCCTAGGACAAAGAGACTTATTACAAGCTGCTATGGCAAGTTGGTTGGCATCAAATCAATCATCCAATAAATAAGAAAATGTGATTACTAATGCATCTTAGCAAGGAGGAAGTCAAGGTGATCAACAAGAAATTTTTTTGAAGCCTCCACCATTCTATATCTCATTGATCATCGGAGATAAGTTGGTGCATAATTGTATTATTGATTCGGGAGCAAGTAGCTCTGTAATGCCAAAATAAATAGCTGATTAGTTGGGTCTTCAATATGAAGTCAATTCCATACGTGTGGTGCAATTAGATGGGGAAATGGTAACATTGGTTGGATTAATCAAAGGTTTGAACCTCACATTACATGCATGTCCCAATGTGACTGTCTTGTAGGATGTATCAATCATAGACTTGCCACCACTCTTTGCATTGTGTTTGTCTATAGACTTCACCGCTAAAATTGGAGGCTATTTTTCTATTGATTGGTCACACATGTTATTCGGAACAAGGTATGGTGCTAAGGTTACAATCAGATTTGAGCCTATTGCAAAATTTCACATAGAGCCTCATACATCAAATCCAATCAATGCAAATTGTTCAACATTTGACCAAGAGGATTATCCAAGAATGTATGAAGCAGATACTAAAGTTGGATGCATTCTAGACTTGAATCTTGATGAATGGGAGAACAAGAAGCATGATTTTGAACCTTATAAGGAAATAGAAGACATTGAATAGGGAGTTTATTGTTTGCATGAAGAGAATCAATATCTCCCTAGTATTACCAAGCCATATCACAAAGATGATAATGAGGTGTGGTAGTTATTCTTTGATGGCTCAAGGAGTAGACAAGGTGTGTGAGGAAGAGCTAAGCTCGTTTCACAGCAAGGTACAAAATATTACTCAGCTTTCCATTTCTAATTCACTTGCTCAAACAATACAACTGAGTATGAAGCCCTGATTCATGGATTGCATTGGGAAAGAAAGAGAGATATTAAAAAATTGCAAGTGCTCAGAGATAGTGAGCTAATCGTGAACCAATTCAGATGAAAAAATGATGCTAAGAATGGTTTGTTGAAGAACTACTAAAATTTTCTATGGGATCTCATTGATGATTTTGAAGCTTTTAGCATCAATTACATCCCAAGGAAGAAGAATGAAGTAACAAATAGACTTGCAACAATTGTGGCAGAATTTGGCGTTGTAAAAAGTATCAAAAGTGAGAAAACCTAGCCTCATATCAAATTAGTTGTTTGCTAGAAACCAAGACAAGTTTGAGTAGCAGTATGGTGACCAAGTGGTGTAGCTGAGAAATAATAAATTACTAAAAGGTCTTGTAACTTTAGAGTCAATATTCAATCCAAATGATCAATTCCGGAAGGAAAATGCAAACATTCAGGTAAATGGTGAGGATTTAAAGCCTATTTCAGTAGACAAAGGCAAGACATTGCAAGTTGGAAAAGTAAATAATCAACAAGAGAAATATAAATTTGTTCAACTTTGTCAAGAATTCCCAGATGTGTTTGCATGGAATTATAAGGATTTTAAAGGTTTCAACCTAAAGTTAGCACAACACACTATTGAGCTAGATCCAGGATCCAAGTCTGTCAGACAAAAGTAGAGACCAGTGAATCCTCACATTGAACCTCTTATGAGAAAAGAGTTGAACAAGATAATTGAAGCTAGCATCATCTTTCCTATCAAACATTCACATTGGGTTGCAAATATGGTGCTAGTAAGGAAGAGAAACGAATAAATCATATTGTGTGTAGACTTTTGTGATCTGAATAGAGCATCACTTAAGGATCATTATCCACTCCCTTCAATGGAACAAATACTGCAAGTAGTAGCTAGTTCAGAAATGTTTTCATTTCTAGATGGCTCCTTAGGATATAACCAAATAATGGTGAAAGAAGAAGACCGGTTCAAGATAACCTTCACCATGAAATGGGGCATATATGCTTACAAGAAGATGCCATTTGGATTGTCCAATGTCAGAGAAAAATTTGATCGAGCTATGGATATGGCGTTCAAAGGACTAATTAAAAAATTAGTGCTCGTATATATAGATGATATAACTGTGTTATCAAAGAATGCAACAGACCACCTATTTCACCTAAGGCACGTATTTCAGAGGTGTAGAAGATTTGGAGTGTCTTTGAATCTAAAAAATAGTGTCTTGGAATCCAAAAAAGTGTGTATTCTTGGCACATGAGGGAAAATTGTTTAGCCACATTGTTTTAAAGAAAGGATTGACAATTGATCCTGAACGAGTTGAAGCCATTCGAACACTTCCATTTCCACACCAAAAGAAGACTCTCCAAAGCTTCTTAGGAAGGATAAAATTTGTCCACAGATTTTTCCACTCTTGTGAAGCCTTTCACAATGACATTGAAGAAGAATCTTACATTCAAATGGAAAATGAAAGACAAAGAGAGTTTTGAGGCTATCAAGCATGCAATATCACAAGCCCCAACTCTTATAAACCTAGAATTTTCAAAGGATTTCATGCTGTATGATTTTGGAGGATCAGAAACAATCTCAACTATCTTGGTATAGCTGAATAAAGAAGGATAAGAGCAACCCATAACATTCTTTAGTCAAATCCTGGAAGATTACGAAGTAAGGTATTATTTTATTGAAAAACATGTTCTTACTATCATTAGGAGTATGAAGAAGTTCAGACATTTGGTCTCGAACAATAAGATTCAACTGTTATCATCTCATGCTAGTCTCAAGGATTTTCTCCAAAACAAGGATTTTAATGAAAGGAGAGCAGGTTAGATCACTCGGGTAATGGAATAATATATTGAAATCAAAGTGACCAAGCTAGTTCATGGAAAATTTTTGTGTGAGAAACTCGATTCCAAACAACAAGATGAGTCAATAGATAAAGAAGAGATTTTCCTGCTATTGTAGAATGATCAAGAAAAACCAGGTAATGAGGCACTAATTCTGTGTTGGACTCAAGACTTGCTGCATTATCTCCAAAATAGGTTTGTGCCCTCCATAATGGAACAAAGCTAAGAGAAGATATTTCAAATTGAAATCCATCCCATACATGCTCATTGATGGCATCCTATTCAAGAAGGATGTCAAAGGTATGTTATTGAGGTGTGTTCCAACAAGTCCAGTTGATAAGATATTACATGAGTTCCATGATGGGGAAGCAGGAGGGCACTTTGATCCATGAGTAACAGCTCTCAAAATCATGAAGGCTGGTTATTATTAGCCTACAATGTTTAGTGATTGCTACTCATGGATCAATAAATGCAAGAAATGTGCATTCTTCATAGGGAAGGAAAGGTTAACAGCCTTGCCTCTTCATCCAATCTCAGTAGATCAGTCATTTATGCAATGGGGATTGGACTTCATTGGAGTTATGAATCAAAATTCAAGTCAAGGCCATAAGTGGATAATTAGAGCAAAAAATTATTTCACCAAGTGGATTGAAGCAGTGGAACTTAGGGAGGTGAATGAATTAAGATTTTTTGAATTATATGAAGGGATAGTCACAAGGTTTGGTGTTCCTACAACTATCATATAAGATAATGCATTGTCATTCCTTGGAACTAAAATCAATGAATGGATTATCAAGAATGGTGTGTACCTTAGCACTTCATCAAACTATTACCCTTAGGGTAATGGCGAAGCAAAGTCTACAAACAAAAACCTACTGAGAATCATTAGAAGAAATCTTGACAAGAATTAGAGAAATTGGCATACGAAACTCAAATTAGCCTTATGGGATGATAGAATCACACCCAAGAGGTCTACAGACAACTCTCTTTATAAGATTGTATATAGGAAGGAAGTGGTTCTACATATATCACTTGAGTTTCCAGCATTGGAACTCATGAAGCAGATGGAACTAATTGATTTTGAGTCCATGGAAATTAGGTATACGAAGCTGATGAAATTAAAAGAAACAAGAGAACATCCAATGTAAACCATGGAAAAATATCAATAATTTATCAAGAGAAGCTTTGACAAGAAAGCTAAAGCTAGGACATTCCAAGTAGGAGATTTGGTATAGAAGTGGGATGCTGATCGTATAAAGCCAGGAAAACATTCCAAGTTTGATGCCATATGGAGTGGTCCATATATGATCACTGAATGCAAAAGTAGCAATGTGTCCTGATAGGCTAAGTTAGATGGTGAAGAGATGTAGATTCCAGTCAATGGAATCTATCTCAAACATTACTACTAAAAGGATAATTTCTCAACCTTGTACATTTAGTCTAGGATTTGTAATTCCTCCAAGTTCTTGTGCACATTGTTGTTATTGTTAGGATATGATTTAATTTCCCTAAGTGCTGGTGCACATGTTCTATTGCTTCTAGTGTATGCTTTGTATACAGTTCATCATGCTTCAGGAAAGAGAAACTGCTGTAGTGGGAAGCTGATAGTTTTTCACAACAGTTGCAAATTTAAAATTCAAACAAATGTAGAGAAACTAAAATCATATGTTGAGGAAAAATTCATAGGTACTCATCATTCAACCTCATGGATCACATTTGCAAGAATGGGTGAAATTTAGGTCTCGGGTAATTTTCTACTCTCACAAACCTTGACTTCAAGATCTTCTTAGCATAGTTGAGAGTGCGAGTTGTGGGGGTAGTTTTAGAAGTAGGAAGTGCCATCTTAAGCATTTTGGGACTAGGTTATAGAGTTCAGATCAGTTCATAATGATAATATAGACACCATGCCCAATGGATAGCTTTAGGAAATTGGTTATACTCCATTTAGCAGGTAAACCCCCTGCGAGTTGCCAAATTGTTATCTAATTTCCCTCTCCCACTGAAATTAATAATTAGGAATGCTAGAAAATTTGCACCAGACTAGAACAAAGAAAACATGTTGATCAAAGGGGGAATTGTAGAGGAGAAAGAGGTAATACTTAGAAAAATAAACAAAAAATGTGGAAAAAGCAGAAGATTTCGTCCCACGCGGTCCACGGGATAGTTGGGACAAAAGTACCTGAAATGCCCAAAAATTTGAGTTGTTCGTAGCCAGTTCATTGTGGAAAATGAGGAGAATTTTTTTTTGGGATAGCTGGGACACGCGGACTTGAAATATCTGAAATACTCGTGGGTGAGTGGTGCAAAGAATTCGGCAGTCAACGGCCCACTTGGCCCGCTCAACGACAGATGTGTGAGGACAGAAGATCCTAAATTAGGTGACGTGGAGAAAGGAGGCCCACACGCTCCAAGTACCATGGGGACATGAGTTCCTTGAAAACCCACAATACCTGCAACCCAAAGGGAAAGTGGAACCCCTGATCCCCGAACTTCAAACAGGTACAACTTTTGACTTAGAATTCTTATTTGACTTTTCAGAAAGGGCATGACATCCTCTACACCACAAAAATTGGATTTATTATTTTTAATGAGGGTAGGTGGGTGAAAAGAAAAGAAATATCTCCATCTCTAAAAAATTAAAAGGTTATTCCCATGAAATGCAAGAAATCCCTGACAAACTCAAAATAGTTGCTCACACTCAGAATGCTATATCTTTTACATTTCTCAACAAAATCATGCAAAATTGGTCATGTTGGAATTGTGTCTCCAAGCTAAATGCACAAAATTGAGAAATATAGAATTTGATGTATATTTGATAGATAATTTTGAGGAAAACATACCAGGTTCAGAACAATGTTTTAATTGGTAGTTGGGAGTGCAATTAAGAGGCAAGGTCATCATTTTCTCCAACTGCAAGTTATGGGACAACATGGGGAGAATTTTGCAAGCAACATACCATAATTAAACTTCATTTATTACCTCTTATAAGTGTTTGAAGGGAAAATTTAGGGATTTCAATCTTCCCTCTTCCAAACTCTATAAATTGCCATATTATGCTCATTATAAGGGGAGATAGTTTTGAGTAGCAAAACTTTTTCATTTTGGTTTTGTGAAGCTAATGTGTTACAGACCCTTATAGTGGACTCCTTGCATGGTGATCCATGCCTTTATTTTGTAATAGATACAACTATGAATATCATGAAGCAATAGATGCAAGTTTGTGGATATATCTTCCCTTGTTGTGTTTGTTTGCATTCTTCTTACCTCTTCAACCTCATTACAAAATATATTGTGTCTATTTTATGCTCTTGTAGGGATTCATTATAATTGTGTGTGTATGAAATATTGTTATGAATGTAATTGTTAGACTGTGGAGAATTGTTATCACCCTCTCTAGTATGCACTTCACTTACATTTTTCACACATTGGAAAGCTATTTTCATTCCCTCTCTTTTCTGGTGTATCACCATGCTATTAGTGTAGGCTTTACTTTCATGCATTCTCTCTGCCTAGTTCATTGGAAAGTTAGATTAGGATAAGATAGTTCTGTACTTGTATTACAGTAGATTGTGGCATGTAGTTTAAGGAGTAAGAACCAGCTTACTCTGGAGGTCTATCTCAAGGAGGAAGTTCCAAAACTTGGAGATAACACCCATGTTACCCAGTGACACCATGAGCTTAAGTACACACACTTTTACAAATCTGGTGGGTGTTGTAATTCGGTTATAATAAGTACGTTTGTAAGGAAATGTTAAACCAAAAGGAATCTCTATTAAATTTTTAAACTTGAAGTACAAATCAATTACATGTGACTACAAAATCTTGCCAGCCTAGATAAAAACGATCATTTCATGTGCTTATGAATGGCTCAGAATTTCAAATACACAATCTTGATATTACTCCTAACATCCGTTTTATAATGTTTAAGAACCCATATCCTTTTCATGGGGATAGTGAATAAGAGAATTTTATCGAAGAAGTACTAGATTGGAGGCAGCATAGTTTTAGGGAATAAAAAGAAGTATTGGATCAAGATTATTGACAAAAAAACAAGGACCACGTGATATGGACAAATCTCAACACAATTGTTTCTTGCACCCTTTCACACCCTGGAAAGGATTGGCATCTAGAGGACAACATCAATTATACTCAACCAAAGTGGGAAATGTGAAGAAGTTGGAAAAATATAAATGACCCTTAGATAACTTATGAAGAAGATTTATAAGTCATGAAGAGCTATGTTTTTTTTTTTCAAGACCAGGGAAGAATAATTGCACTACTTTTAGCAGATCAACTTGCCAAAAAAGATGGTTCCATAATTTGTAGCTCATAAGTATCCTATTGTGAGTCCTATTTTTTTAAGACCACTAAATTGTTTCAATGAGAGGCAACATAGTGATCAACTTCTAGTCACCATTATGGAATGTGTTTTAGCAATTTTCAAGCCAAAGAATCTGTCATCATGAAGGCGAAAAATTAGGATCTAATTTGTAAAAAAACATAGGTTTTCTTCCTATTTCTAGGGCATTAGTTAATATTCAGTATCTTAAATGCATAGTACGTTAGAAACCATGTCAAATGACCTCATAATTTAGGTATGTAGAAGATGTAAATGGGAAATTTATTATCTTTGTGTAATTTCCCAATAAGCATGTAAACTTGTCAAAGAATAGCATACTCTAGTAAACTGCTAAATTATAGCTAAATTTTGCTAGACCCTAGAGCAAATTTGAGATCCCAAATTTAGTTAGCCCTTTGATTAGTCAACTCAAGTTGGGAGTTGTTTTCACTATGAAACTACATGAATCATTGTAATCTCATGATTCAATTGAAATCAAATAAAAAGATTTTAACCATCTTTGCACCATGCAAGGTATTTGCATGTGTACTCCTTTGGACCGTCTTGTCCTAAAACATTATTCTCTAGAAACTACTATTTTAAGGTGGGCCCCATTCATCACCATGACCATTTATGGAAATATTGATGTGTCCTCTATAACATACAATAATAATTTTTTATGAAACAATAAAAAATGGGTCATAATACTTCAGTTTCTGCCAACTACCCCTAGCTAAGGTTTAACTAGGGTTTTAGACCACTTTACCTTCATGCTATTGAGTTCTTAAGATTGTCAAAATAGTCTTTCATAGCTCTATTATTGTGAAACCTTCTAATCTTATGGTAGAATCAGTCCCTGAAAATAACAAGATCCCATGGAAATCACACTAGTCACAACGAGGATTTGAAGTTTTATGCTTAAGTTAAATGGTATTTCTCCCAATTTTGATTTGTACAAATTTGTTTCTACGAAATAATTCATATCTTGAAAGGGTGTGTGACACATCTTTGGCTAGCCTAAAACCTTTTCTAGGAACACATTGAATCATCCCTATAACTTTTAGGAATAATGGAAGCATAAGCCCTCATAAATATTTCCTAAAAAAATTGTCTCCATTCACTTTAAAACTTACCTATGGTTGCAAAGACTTGATTCTGAAATTGTATAAGCTATTGTCAAATGTAATAATGTCACTATTTCTCTAGTCTAAAAGAACTTATGAATCATGTGTCATAGGAGATAAAGGAAAATGACCCTTCTTTCCCTGGTGGAATGCTTCCATGAGAGAATAGGGTAGCTCACTAAAAAAGAAAGACTAAAATTTTAAAGGTTTTACCAGTGGACCTAGCTCCTATCATATGAGCTTGATCGATATAGAAAAGTATGAAACTTGTATTTGTCAAATCATTCTAGGTTTTTGGTGTTATGGATGATTATCAAGCAGTCTCATGTGAGAAAAAATAATGTTAAGCTACACCTTCAAGGCACCTATATGTTACCTGCTATTCCAAGCAGACAGTAATTTGAATGTAACTATGAGGAACTGATATTCATCCAACGAACGTATTTTTTGGTCCATCTACACTCGTCATATCAAGATCCATACCACATCCTAACGTGTTTATCATTAATGTGGTTTGTATCATCATAATGATCAATACAATTGTCCTTATGTTTTGTAATTTTCAGTCAGTAATGTAATACATAGACACTTTATGGGTCATCAAATTTAGAATTCTAGTGTTACTAAGTTCCAAGGATGATAGTCCACAATGAGATCCATGTCATACAGTATGTCCTTCATATATCAAGTTTTTAAAAACCTTTATTCCAAAGAGGAATTTGGTGTAAATCCAGGAGGTGAATTAGATCCAGTGAACCATTATGTGGCTCCTCTATGGACTCACCATTTCCAAGATCCATGTTTCCTGACATGTGTTTATATTTTTCGAGAGTTATAATATCATCATGTCTAATTGACAAACTGTCTTTATGTTTATGGAAGTTTTTTTATTAGATAAGGTAATAAAGTAGATTTTGAAGGGATTAGGAACCCTGTATAAATGAAAGATAGACATCAAGGAAAAAATTTGAAACATCAAGGAACAAGGCTCATTCAGGCCAAAGATGAAACAAACAGACAAACCAAAACCCCAAAGCAGGAAGCACTAAAATGAGAAAAGGTCTCAAAACAGGTAGTCAAAGAAACTTGGCCACCCACAAGGAACAAACCTAACTACCATGGTCCTTTACTCTTTGAGATCTAAGGCTCATCTTAAGAGGAGAACTTCTAATTTTTCCTTTCTTTTTACTATTCACCACCTTCCATCCACCACCTTCATTAGGATCCACATTCTCACCATGGTGGATTGGTATCCAAATTTTAAGAACCTCATTTTTTTAGGACTTTGAATCTTCTTGGGACTAGGAGAATAGGGAAAAGTGTTTTTAATCCTTCGCCAAATTAGTGGGAGAGGGAACATCCTCACTCATCTTCTCCTCATGTTTATCCTTATCAATAACTAATTCATTTTCAGTATCACTGTCCTCAAGACTCTAGAAAACAAGATTATCCAGATTAAAATCATTCCACTAAGAAACCCATCCTTTAATTTGTTTTTTAACCATGTGAAAATTAGAAGCTAGATGTCCTAGATAAAAACATTTTTTGCATCTAAAAGGAAACCCTTCATAATCTAAATTTTGTGTCCATATTGAATCCTTGAATTTGAGCTCCATGGTAGCCGGAAAGTTAGCAGTCATGTCCATATCCACAAATATGTGGGCATATGTGGTGTGATCAATAGAGTTGGTTTTGGGGTCAATAACTAAGAGTTTACCCAATGCATTACCAATAGCTCTAAAGCAATCAACGCTCTAGAAGTGCAGGGGTAGGTAGGGTAGCCTTATCCATACAAGTATGGTATTAAATGTTTTAGTTAAGGGATTAAACTGAATGAACAATGGCTTCACAATTATCTCCTTATCAGAGGAACTATCAAACATTGGTAAAAAAATGCCATGGGAAAAGGGATAAATATTAACTTTACCTTCAATGAGAGGGCACCATTGTTTAGAGATCTAGCTGTGAAGAGAAGGAATCCTAGGGAAGCCAATATTGAACCTGGAAATCAATCCCCTCTTTTGAAAATAATCTATAGTTTATGTAACCTCATCCCTGAAGGAAACTCTGGTAGGAGTCTGTTTTTCATAAGCCATGGGTTTAGTAGGAGGTCGACTCCCAGACTTACTAGTAGCCAGGAATGATTTAGGCCCACCTAGTATTATTCCACTCCCAACCATGCCAGAAGAGACTCCCCTGTTTGGAACCCCAGTAGACCCGACAAGACCATTCCTAATAAAATTTTCTTTGCCACCTCCACCACCCACATACATGTCACCACCAGAACCAGTGATTGCTAATCCTCATGCCTTTGTATTGAGATGACCAAAGGAAAATTCCCCAATGGAACTAGAAAACCTCTTAGGGAAAGAGTCCCATGCAAACAGACCAACACCAATGGATCCACTCGAAGTAGCAGACAAACCATCATGCCACAAATTCCTGCACTTGTTACCATCGTATAAACAGTACAAGTAGATTGATTGAGGGTTGTATACTTTTTATATTTATTGTCTTCAACAATAATACACATTTTATCGCAACATCTTAATTAGATAACTTAGTTTTGATAATAAACAAACACATATCATACTAAAAATTAAAAAATAACATTTTCAAAACCCAAAATTAAAATAAATAAATTGAAACATGTTACACCAATAGTTTTTCTATAGCATAAATTGAGAGTATTGTTAGAGGGTATTAATGTACAATGAGAAACACTTATTCTTACAATAAAATTGACTCTCCTTTCCGTGTTGCAATAACATTTCAAATTTAAGTTTGACATCAATTTGTGTTTTACTTTTCTTTTTAATCGACAATTCCACATTTTAGAACACCTTTCCTATAACATAGAATTTTTTTCATTATATCCATTTGCATATAATTAATATGCCATTATTCTTTTTTAAAACAAGTGATTTTTTTTAAAGACTTTGTTAAAAAGCACACTATGTTTTTTAACAAATAATATGAAATTTTACTCATGATTCAAATTCACCATATCCTTTTGTGACTATAAATCTTAATGAACCATGTTGTATGAACACAAAACATCTAATCGAAATGTATGATAAATATTTGAAAACAAATCACTTTTTGACTTTTTGCTTGAGATGACTTGTGTTAACATGTCGATACGATAATATAATATGCATAATATGTTATGTGTTCTATGAGGATAATAACTTTCCACATACACTTTGTCAGGTCAAGGAGA
Organism: Taxus chinensis; assembly: GCA_019776745.2. Taxonomy (NCBI): domain Eukaryota; kingdom Viridiplantae; phylum Streptophyta; class Pinopsida; order Cupressales; family Taxaceae; genus Taxus; species Taxus chinensis. Next base: position 245,501,825 of record CM034147.1, on the reverse strand, counting down.
TACTAGACAACTACATTCTCACCAAACACCTTGTTTGAAGAAAAGAAAACCAAAATATGATCATTTCATTTCTCCCTATCCAATTTTCATTAGCCCTATGAAATAGGAATTCATTAATGGTGGCCATTGTAAAATACATAAATATTACCACAACATAATGATTTGTTAATATAAAGGAGTCCATCTCGAAGATAATAATATGTAATTAAGATACTATATATTGCATACACATCGAACTCTCGTACTTCACAATGTTTGGAAATACATTGGTGCTGGCCAGGTAAAATACTTCAAACATTGAGGATAACTCTTGTACTCGACAAAGTTAGAAATAGATTGACGCTGGCATTTGAAAATACTTAAAACATGACCACATCCTTAACAAAGAATACGCAAAAACATTTCCACATCCTTAGTGATTTTTTGATTACTATGAAGGGGTCCATTTCCAAGATAATAATCTTGGAAATTGAGATACTCTCCAATGCTGACAAATCAAAGGCTCGTTATTGACAAACTCTACTGCAAATTCTAGGCTGAATACTAGTTTATATATTTCCTTTGATTCGTTTTCCTTACTAGGTTACTACATTTAGATTTATCAGTACTGTCCAAGTGCAGTTTGATTCTTTAGGAATCCAGTTTTAGAGGTGGGCATGCTATTTAATTGTCGAAGAGTCACTTGAATATTATGTCTACTGTCATATAACTCTCACACCAGTGATTTTTGTGTTGCTTCAAGGTACACCATGCCTTCCTCGCTGAAATTTCCCCTTCAAGCCACTATAACTGAAGTCGATCTTCCTGTTATCGACGTTTCCCAATTCCCACAAGACTTTGATGAACAATATTTGAATCACCCTAAGTATCATTCCGTAATCGCCAAACTCGGAGAAGCTTGCAAAGAATGGGGATTTTTCCACCTTGTCAACCATGGAATTGCAGTAGATCTTCTACAGAAGGTTCAGACTGTTAGTCGGGAATTATTATCCATGCCCAGAGAGGTTAAAGACAGAGCGACAAATGCTAATGCACTGGATAGTTACTATGGAAGGCCTAACTATGAGTCCTTCCGCTTCTCGGACGTACAGAATTCTGATTCCATTGGCAAAATGACTCGAAAGATATGGCCGCAAGAAGACAACGCATGTTTCTGGTGTGTTATTCATCTTCATTTCTTCTTCTTCTAAAGTTTATTTATTCACATATGTTTACCATTTTGTAGAGGATTTATCATTAGTTGGTTCTTGAGTCAGTATTGTAAACTTATGTGATATTTATTCAATTTTATCTTCTGATATTATTGATTGACAGCGAGACAATTAGATCATATGCCTCGAGTCTTCAAAATCTGGCAGAAAAGATTACAAAAATGATTCTTGCAAGCCTGGGTTTGGATGTTAAGGCTTTTTACAGCTCTGATTTTGAAAACTGCCCATTCGTTTTGCGTATAAACGGCTATTCATCCCGTGAAAAATCGATCGGGGAGGAGGCACTGCCTTGTCATGCAGATTTGGGATGCCTGACATTGCTTTATCAAGACGATGAGGGAGGCCTTGAGATTCGAGCCAAGGAAGGAAAATGGTTCAGCGTGAAACCTCTCCCACATTCATTTGTTATCAATGTGGGGGACGCCCTCAAGGTGTAAACTTCTTGCTACGCTTGTAATTATTCTATTTTGTCATTGTTCCTAATAATTTTATCTTCATTTAATCTGTGTAAGTTAAATTGTTCAATTCACTGACACCGAAAAAGAAAAGGTAAATGATCTAAATGGTTTGTCAACATTTCAGTTATACAATTTAAAAAAAATAGAGGATATGATTGCAGGCATGGAGTAACGGGAGGTGCCGCAGCGCAGAGCATCGGGTTGTTTATACAGGTTGGAAGAATCGTATGTCTATTGCCATGTTTTCTGTCTTCCCGGACAAAAAGGAAATTTGGGCTCCTGCAGAGCTTGTGGACCAGGAGAATCCGAGGCGTTACAAGCCGTTCATATACTCCGAGCTTGTGCATGAAGTGTTAACTAATAAAGAGAATAGAGAAATAGCTACTGCTCTGGAACGATTTGCGGGCTTGTGAAGAATACCCCGCATTTGTGAACAGTCGTCTCTCATTGGAAGTAGCCGTTAAGCAATAATAAATGACAACAAATATATATGTGTAGTATCACTTTAATTTCTAAGAGATGTGTAGTATCCCATTGCGTAGTACTCGAGGAACAAGTGTTTAGTTATCATTCCTTGCCCTAATGCAATATATTCATAATAATTTCAATAATATCGCTTATGCTCAATTTCGAGCCTCATTTAACTTGCATCATCGTGTTAGTTCTTTAATCCATGTCTAGACACATACCTGTCTTTCAAGTTAGCCTTTTTTTTTAATTGCATACGCCGATGTAAAAAATTGGTTTTACATTAACAATGGAGTACAAGTAACAAAAACATTGAACTTCCAATGTTAATTGATTTTAAGGTAGTGGAAATGACGAGCAATTTTATTAAATTTAGGTGTGGGATTTATACTCTTAATTAAATGACCTTGAATAATGTGTTTTATGTTAAGTTTTTGGCTTTCATGTTTCATTATCTTCATCAAAATTTAAAAATTATGGTTACAATAAAATAGTAGGTAGAGAGAGTAATGACTTGGAATCCGTGATGGTTAAACACACGAAACCCGACACATATAAAATGCCACATAGGTATGCGAAAGAACTCGATTATAAAATATAGAATGTAGAAAGTTAAGAACAAGAAACAACAACATTGGGGGGAGGTGGTCGATGTTGAAACTCTAAATCTACCTTCTTGGCAAATTCTTGTATCCATAGGCACATAAAATAGATAACACTGATCTTACCATTATGAGAAAAAGCTAAGAAATATGTCCATGGTTAAAAATAATTTGGAAAAATAATAATAGCTCTAACAAACTCCATCTAAAAACAATAAAAGCAGCCCAATGAGAACTCTTTCATAAAAATGAAAGCGTACATGTAAGAGGATTTAAGTGGTAAGGATGAAAATAGAGTGGAACCAAGCCCAAGAATATCAAGAATGGGGGCTATATAAAAGACGTGTTTAAATGTTCTGGGTCAAGAACAAGAAGGATGTCTGGTGGTGGTGACAATAATATGTTTAAACCTTCAAATCCCTTATGTAAGAACATTACCAAAACACCCAAATAAAATATAGTTTTTTATTGTAATAGAGATTTCCATCCGAGATTAAGGAAAGCAAGATAGGATCGAGGAAAAGACATCAAGGTCAGGTGAAAACTCATATCTAAGAGGTGAGGGAAGAAAGGGCTCATAATTTGATAGATAATATCATTGTAAGTAGATTTAAAATAGGGGTGTACACATTCCATAACCAATCCGACAACTAGAAACTCATCAGTTGAAGATTGAGTTTGTGAAACATATCATCTAAAAGGACTTCATGAATTTTTAGAATGGAAGAAATGTTTTAATTGGCCAACTTACATTTTATTTTAAGTTCAGGCCGTGATGATAAATTTCTTAGATTGACAAGGCTTTAAATAGAGGTATTCCTTTCCGAAATAAATGAAGGTCATTAATTCCAATTATTTCATCTAAAAGAAAGTGATTTGTTGTCGTAATCAGTTTGTAGTTGATGTTATGATTATTGAACAAAATATGATATCAAAATCCATCACCAAACCAACATAAACATGATGTGACAATGTCAAAATCTTCCTCACGGCTCTTAGCCATGAAGGAACACTCAACCTTAACTGAAATTGAAGTGATGAGAAAAGTAGGGAAGCCAATGTTCATACATTAAGTTGTGTGCTAGGATTCACCTATAGTGATGTAATTCCTTAAGAAAAATTTCTCAACCTCATTTCCATCAATTTCTTTAACAATCCATTTGGTGTATCAAACCAAGCTCTTCTTATAAATATTTGTAATGGCCATACCACCTTATTAATGAGGGAGGAAAAAAAATCCCAAATAATATGATGAAAACCCATGGGTTTCTTAAAACTATCCAAAGGAAAGTTCCACATCATCTTGGAACACTTGTTATAAGACACCTTTTAAGGGGATTGATAAGAAGATTAGGTTACATGAGAGGTTGCAAGTATCTTAGTGAAAAAATATATTGTTCAATCTATAGAGGGGGGTTTATTCACCAGAAGGTCAACCTTGTCTCAAATATTTGCCAAACATACATCAATAACTAAGGAGTGTTATCAAATGAAAACATAATACCCAACAAATTAATATTTTTCCTCATGTATTCCACTTCCAAGAGAAGTATGTAATCCAATTTGGTATGGGAAACATGCTTTTTGTATAGAAAAAAGACTTGGTCTATTGTAGATTTGTGCCAAAATCCTTGTCAAAGAGACCAAGACAATGAATATCTTCCTTAAAAGGGAATTACTTCTAAAAAAATGTGAGAAGGTAATCATCTTTAAAGTGACCATTAATGAGTTGTGTGGAATGATCAAGAAGAAAAAAGCCCCATAATTTCCCGTGCGAGGCTTGATGGGAAACTAAATATGTAAAATGTTCCAAAACCAAGACAAAGTGTACAAGAGCTAATGGAAAACCTTATGAAATATGGAAATATATACAAAATATTTCACTTGCAACAATTTATGTGTAAGAAATATAATGCATTAGATAAAAGACATGGAAATTTTTAGTGGCGGATATTCGTTAATCCACGAATATTCTGGTTTTCAAAATTTGAAATTGGTAAATTTTTCGGGTATGAATAAGGATTGGGTTGTCAAAATTTTCTTGGTACAAGTTAACTATAGGATTCAGTTTGCTAAGAAGTTTCCACCAACAACCAACTATTATCATTAAAATAGCCTTTTTTCATGAAATTAAAATATGTCAAATTCACCTTATATATATTCATTATTAATAATTCTAAACATCAAACTTCTGAACTTCCCCTTCCATAAAATTGTGATTATCAAATATTTCAGGATTTAGGTTGTCTGCTTTCCAAATTTGAGGACTAATCACCATAGGTAGATATTTCCTTTCTGCTTTCAAGATACTTTAGTTTGTTCAGTAGCATGTAGGTAGTTTATTGTCTGGCATTTGTATGATGTCAGACGGCAGCATGAAGGATGTTACTAGCAAGTAGTATACTACATGTTACTGATCAACAACATAATGTAATGCAATCGGCCAAAATCATGTAGTATGCTACCGGCTAGTAGCATACTACATGCTACCATTTGACATCATATATTATGCTATCGACCGGTAGCATGCAGTATGCTGTCTGTAACGACCACAAACCAAACACACAAGATAAAATAGAAAAATACATGATAATTTGTTTTTTACTTTTTCAAAGTATAGAACAACACTACATGTGGTCACAATGGCTACAACTAACTCTTCAAACATCTTGACACAACGATGACCACAAATGCAACAAGGAAACATCCAATGCCCATAAAGGACAATTCACTTTTCTCTTTGACAAGGCACCATGAAACAGTCCAACCAAAAGACTCAGTCATAGTTAAGTACACCCCACAGTGTAAAATCCTTTAAGGTTATGCATTTACTAAAAACATCTTTCAAGACCAAAATTTATGACCTAGAAGATTCAAGTTTTGATTTGGGAAATTATTCGCACAAAGGTGAACTTATTTATTTTATACGATTGGCTAATTAGCTTGAGAACAATTTTTCTGAATGAGGATCATCTAAAGACTGACAAAACTAGCTTAATTCACTTGATCAAAAGGGACACCTTCCATCTCTCACAAGGTTGCTTATTCATACCCAAGCTACTGAATCTTGATTAAGACCTCCATTGTACAAGGTGATGAGCATAATCTCTAATTGAAGTGGAGTGCCATTATGGTTCAGAACCACAACCTCCTTGAGTAAGGATCAACAGTTAACCACTCTCAAGAGAAGATTATAATGTAAAATGGAAAAGGTTAGGGTGAGAAAGTAAAATTATTCCATCATCATGACCTTATTAGTTATTAACTAGTATTTTAATGAGACTTATGAGTTCAACTGGATTGGGTAAAATATTCATTTAGAAATTCTCTTGATTAAGTTCATCATAGGATACACATGGGGTTCCCAAAATGGAAGCATTAGACTTAATGTATTCTTTTTCAAAATCCCCTACTAATTAACATCTAACTATATCCCCAAAAGTGAACAATGATAGTTGTAACGATCCAAAAAATTCACACACACGAACAACACAGTAAAAGACAGGATAATTTTTTTTTACTTGCTTGACACATAACATGACGCAACATGTCATCACCAAGGATACAACTAACACTGGGAACCACTTGTCACAGAGGATGACCACAAATTGACAACACGGAAACGTTCACACCCAAAAGGATAATACCCTTTTTCTTTTTGACAGGACAACATAGAAGTCCAACCACATGACACTGTCACAGCTGGGGCAAACCACAATGAGATATTCTTGAGGGTTATTTATTTTAAAATAGACATCCCTTGCAATTCTTAACTTACGTTTTCAGAGGAGGCTCAAGACATGATTCAAACAATTCATCTTACCAAGCTAAGTTTATTTCTTTTTACACTGAGTAAGTTCATCTTTAAGTCTTCTCTATTATGACAATTCAGTTATGCTTAATTCGTTTATCAAGAAAAAGGAGTAATTTAAATTCCACAAGGCCATCTGTCTCACCACTAACGCTACTAAGAATTCGTTCATTGCCTTGCAAGACAACATGGTTTTAAGTTCAACACACTTAAGATGAAGGGATACAAGGTGCCTTGAAAAAGGGTTAGAGGATAGAAGGTCGAGATGAAATTCATCTTTAGGACCTCATTAGTTATTGCCAAGTATTTAATTGAAGCTAGGACTCTATATACGTAGAATTATTAACAACTTTTACTTAGGCTTCACCGAAAGAGCTTATTAACAAGGAGTAAAAACTTCACTTTCCAAATAGGCTGGTGAGATAAGATGGTGAGGTTCTCCAATTTGTTTTCTCTGGCTTATTAAATCTTATTATCTTATATCAACTAACAATTTGTTTCACCTTAGGATCATTCTAAGAATTCACCATAAAAAGGATAAAGTTCGCTAGTGTAGCTAGGGATATCACGTGATATAATTTCACTTTGCAAGGATATTCTCACCCTTGATTACTTAAAGAATTTCTTGCTCTCAAGTTGGTGACCCCTACGTTACTTTATTTGAATACAAATTTTAATTTAACTTCCAGAAGTATTAAACAATCCCATGTTAGTTTACTTATGACACTTTATTACTAAGTCATGTCAAGGTTTAACTCAAAATTTATTCTCAAGGCAAGGTTGTAGCAACACTCATTTACAAGAACAAAACAAGATTACATCAATTCTTAAAATACTGATACTCCAACAAAGTCACTCAACAACAATAACCAAATTTTCTTATAATTTCAATGATGGTCAAACAATACAAGGTTTCCAAAGTTCAGATGACAAAGTCCACAATACTTTATACTAAGACATTAATCCTCTTTTAAACTTTCCACTGGACGTTAACAATAGTTGAACAACATAAAAAGGTTTCGAGCAAGGGATCTTCTCAACTGAGGTTGATGACAAAAGTCTACAAATCTATCCCTCATCTACACGCAAAATCCATCTGCAGCAAATTTTCTACAAGAGTCAGTTCATGAGAACTGAGCAAGATAAGGCTACACAAAACCACCATAACTATTATCTAACAATACCACAAAAAGGAAGCACTTTATTACAAGAATTGGTTCAAACCTCTAAACACTATCAACACATCAAGTTATAATAAAGTCTTCATCATGCCAATCAAAGAAGGAGAAGACCTTGTACTTCAGTTAGGAGTAAAAGCAACGAAAGTATAGCAATTGTAAGAGAATGGCCCTTGGCCCTATAAGGAGAAAACAAATAATCTACCAAAAAACAGAATTCCCATCAAGTAAGTAATTAAACCATAATTACAAGATTAAGATTTGATATATACACCAACCATCTAGAAATTTATCAAAGGTACCAAACGCATAGACTAAATTAATATATTTCTAAAAGAACAAGAGTTGATCGGCCCAAGAAAGGGGAACCACGGGTTTCAAAAATTAACACAAAAAGCCATGTATAATCGAGTTTCAAACTGGAAATCAGATAAAGTATACACACAACATAAGTTTCGAGGTGAAAGCAAAGTATATTAGTTTTGACCATTAACTACAAAGATTTTCCAATCATCCAAGAAGGGTCCAAGTCTTACAGGCTAGTAGCAAACACGCGAGAGAAGAAGGGGGTTCCGTCCAACAAGAGTATACAATAATGTCATCAACAAATTTTTATAACACTAAAGATTTGCAAACCTCCACTACAATACTAATGTTTGGTTAATTTAAAATAAATTACCCATATCCCAAAACAACCATATTTTACGGCAACCCTTGGTAACACAGTCAACCGTCGCACAAATAGATACAAACATAATTTCTAAGTGACATTATCAAAACAAAACCTTCCGCTATGAATCCATAAGATTATCAAATGAAAGCTGAGTTTTTTCCCGAAGATTAATCACATTTAAGGAAATTTCCATCACAAACTATTACGGTAATTACGTGCATAAAAACCGACCAATATTAATTAATAGCGTTAACATTACAAGGGAGAAAATAATGCAAGTTAGGAAAAATAGAAGAGCGCCATCAGCAATAATTCTGAGAGGGGGATTAGACCAAACTATTCTAGTGTCAACGAGGTACTGGATTCGCACAATGAAACCTCCAGCTTAGTTGATCCGAAAAGCTAGTTATGGTTCAAGTTGATAGGGATGGTCAAGGTACTTCTTGAGGATGGCCTTAAAAGCCTAGAAACAAGATGAAAGATAGTAAGAGTCTAAACACGCGAGACGGAAAAACACATTGCACACAAACCTTTTCATTCTACCAGTTTTAATACCAAAACTCTAAGCTGGCTAGCCCACGCATTGCTCACACAATCCTACAACCTTTCTTTCTCGATGCCAAAAGGTTATCAAAGGGACTTGCGAAGGGGCTAACAAAAAAACGTCAAAAGACAACTTGGGTGCTAGGGAGGAGCTTCATAGTTATCGTAACTTACTTCCATAATATCGAAAATACTAGTTGATCAACATAATAACTTGCAACTCAATCGCAGAGAAGAATTAATACATATACAAACAGACGAAGGTCTATCATTCGAGTAAGAGAAACATAACATTCAGAGGAGAAGGCACACACATCCTTTCGACCAACATACTAACAACGATAAAAGCAAAAACAAGAAGAGACAAGCAGAAAGGGGAAATCTCCCATCATGACATCCAACTGACAAATCAATGCAAGGAAAAAGCGGTTCAATTTCACAATAATTGTAAATATAATAGCAGTAGAAAGGTGTAGAAATATCTTGCCTTTTTCTCCAGAGTCTTGCCTATCGTATTCTCCCACAAAGCTACCAGGTCCTTGAAAGAATATGTATTGGCAGGAAGCCTCAAATACAATTTCTTGTTCAGAGTTCTTGGGTCACCCACTGCCTTGATGGTAAAAGTGCCAATATCTTCCTCTTTCACAAACACAACTTTGGCATTTCCATCCCCTAAAATCGAAACTGTATCCCTTGGTAGTGAAGTAAGTCCTGGTTGCCCCAAATTTGGCACAAAATACGAGGCAAAATAGTTGCTGCAAACAAATGTGTAGGGAATTCCTTCTGCCTCAATGGCCCTATGGATTTTGACCTTGTAACCCCATGTAGTATTTGCAGGCTCGACTGCATGGACTCCATCAAAAATCATTTCCAAATTCAGATGGTAGAAATCTCTTGATGGTTCCAACCTCTTTGATTGCCTTGATAATGTTAAGCTGATCCATTATCTGCGTCCTTCCCATTGTGGAGATGACCACATCCACTTTTTGATTATCTCCACAAGACTTGGATGATCTTCCAGAGATCCATGGACTATATTAGCACCAGAGACCTTGAAGGATTCAAGAAGCTCGGCCTACTGAGGATTTGAACCTCAGACACAAGACATAATGATTACATCACGCTCCTGGCTCTGAAAGGCATCTACCGTAATGATAAATAAACCTTTTCCTTCATCAGATTTGAGGACAGCATCAAAATCTCGGTGTAAACAATTACAGTTGTAGCTTGTAAGGTGTGATAATTCCAACAGAAACCTTTATGCTTGCCAACTCAGTGACTCGTTGAAGAAGCTCATATAATTGCAAAGCAAATCATGCTTCATGAATATTCTAATATGAAACAGATCCGGCTCCATGAGATCCTCTTCCATGAGTTACATCATAAGACAAGTAAGAAAGGTTTCAATAGAGAATCTAATGCCATAAAATTTCGTCAGGTCTTCTGGTAATACTCTCACTGTCACATAGTTGATTTTGATAAAATAACCTTGAAGGAGAATCCTGAATTTGAGGATGCAGTCGATAGTGAACAGATAACAACATAGTTGGACGACTTGCCTGTTGGAGGCACTCACGAAGGCTTCTACTATACTGCAACACGTGCCTGCTACTTGGCTATTTACTGTGTAGGCCGTGTTGTGGATCCCGGACAAGAACACACCCCGCAACACCCAATGAAAGTGGAGGTAACACGCCTACTAGCCTGTAGCTTCATCTATAACCACCAAATCAAACCCAACATTCATGCAGCAACCAAGGGGCAGAGAAAACGTGCCAGGAGAAGAAAAAATGCCCATACGCAGAGGAGGAGAAAACAAAAAAAACAGAGAAGGTTCGTGTAGCAGGAAACAGGAACAGAACTGCACAAAAAGGACAAAAAGGCACTCAAACACGTTTCCCTCCTTCCAACGCCTGCAGCCCAAGAAAAAAATGTGCCTAACACCCACCTATACGCATTGAAAGAGAATCAAAAGAGATCATGGTGAAGGAAGTCAAGACTCCACCGACTTCCACTATCTCATGCCAAACAGGAGATTACAGTTCATTTAAGAAGTGACAAGAAATGTCACCCATCCGCTAGCTAACTAGGGAGAAAAGAAAATGCACTTCAACCACTACCAAAAAGAATAAAAAAAAATATAGTCTATATAAAATAATAATCATTAATCTTCTCCTTGATTACTTAAACTAAGCTCTCCTTGTTTAGTTTAATATTCTCCTCCTTGATGATTAAAAATTTTAAGCTACACTCTCCTCATTTAGCAATTGGAACACAATGATGGGAAAATATAAATCAAGGAGGACATTCATGCTTAGCTTCGCAAAAAAGAGAATAAATGGCACGTGATGTTACACCACACCACACCACAAATGAGAAAAAATAAAGAAGGAGCGTTCCATAGATCGAAGGCATAAAGACATTCCATGCTTAGCACTCGATCGCCGAAGGGTGAACATGTGTAACGTAGAATAGGGCATTATAATAGTACTTTCAAAATTAATTAACGTTTCAAAAAAATGAGGATAAAGTTTAATTTGTAGCTTAAAGTTAGTGAGGGTAGGTTATTTTTACACCGGAAGGTAAATCCCTTCTTTCCAATTAAAGACTCTTAATTTTTTCTACAAAATCACAACTTCATTATTATCTTATTTATTTATTCATCTATGTATTCATTTTATTTTAATTTTGATTAACTTTAGAAAAAGGATTGCCAACCCACTAAAATATACTTGAATTACATTGATGCTAAGACCATGGAGGTTATTATACCAAAAAGTTTTATTACTCGAAAGAAGAGTTTACCATTACTTATCGAGAAAACTATACACGGGTATAACATTACTATTCAACATAGCACACAAACCAAAGGTGTCAAAATATTCGATTGAAATTTGACTGAGAACAAGAAAGTAACAAAATTGGTCAAGCCATGCTACACTATTTTCATGATTGTTATAATATTACTAAAAATACTAATAACAAGGTGGTGATCGAATTTTATTCCTTACAATAATGTTTTCAAGTTTTCTTATAAATGGTTAGACAACCTTTCATCATAAAAAAATAGAAAATTCAAGGAAAAAGGCCTTCTAAACTCCTCTACAAGCACCAATCTAAGATTTACAGTACATTAAACATTCGTACAAGGGACTTCATAAATCAAACCAATGCAATTTTTATCAATATTTCTACTTGCAAAATCCATCTGCACAAGTATTAGCTTGAGTAAGTTCATGAGAACTAAGCATGATAAGGCTACACATTGAAACAATATGCTAACATTTAACAATATCATGAAAGGAACGTTCTATTTCAAGAAATGGATCAAAGCACAAACCACTAATCAAAATTCTTCACATGAGATAAAAATTTTCACTAGCCAACGAGAAGGAAGTCAAATATTCCAATTAAGAACATATCTCAACTAACCAAGGCAAGACTGTAGACTTTATAAGTTAGGAAAAAATTCAAGAGTATTTGGATTTTAATTATGTAATCCTATAGATTATGTGATTGAAATCTAATACTTGAACCATCCATCACTAAAATCTTTGAGAAGCCCAAAACATACTAGTTATAATGATAGACGCAAAACAAAAAAAAATCAATCCTTCTAGGAGGGTGGTTTCATTGGCCTAAACGCTAGAGAAACCAAATGAGTGTAATAAGGGAAAACCATCACATGATTAAAGGAATTGAAAACTAAAGTTCAACCTGAAAACTATATTCTCTCATTGAAAAGAGACTCCATAAGGTAATGATAAGAGAAGAATGGTAGCTGACAAAACCCAAAATGGGTATTACTCAGTAACCAAGTTACTTGATAAAAAAAAGCATGGGGAAGTGAAAAGCCTCCTATCTTTCAAGTCTGTTTAAGTCAAGATTAGAATTTAAAAATCCTTTCGGGTTTCATAGAATTATGGGTTTGTAACCCTCCTCAAAAGAATCTATAGTTTTAGTCTAAACAATAAGTTTACCACCTCCTCCTTACAAGATATTTTAAAAGTAATACTAGTTAACATAATCAAAACCACTCTCTAAATGCATTTAAATGAGTCACAAAAATCCATCATTCTAGTAAAAAAACCCATCATAATCGTCAACTTATCTAATTAATATAAAGGAAAAGTAACCCCAAATGTCATTACTAATTTTTAACAATTTTCCGACATAGGCCAACAATGTGTTTATATAAATATAATCCATTCATAAGCTCATGACTATCCTCATAATGTATCATCAAATGTCATGAGTTAACAAGATTCCTATTTCAATAATGACTACATTCATCCCAAACACATTTCGAATTCTAAATACAACACAGAGGTTTGGTCATAAACTTATGACCATTAATAATACGTTCACTAACGATTCACATATTATCAATAACCTCTCAGCAAGGAATAATTCGACCAAGTTAAGGTAAGAGTAATTATAATAGGGATAGGGTTACAAATCTCCCCTTCCAAAGACATCAATCCAATCTAATTGAGGAGACCACTCAAAGAAGAGAAAACCCAAGTACCCAGTCGATCCAGTCGTAGTTCCCAAAATAAAATGACATCACATTAAAGATCCAAAAATTAGAAAAGTTACAGAATGAAAATAATAATTGATCAAAGAGGCCACAAAATTTAGATAGGTTACTTGATGTAAATTATAATGCACCTACAACCAGTTCAAAGATTCATTGTATGCAAACGTATGAAATGAAAACCTCAAAAGAATAAAAAAATTGATAGATAGTCCCAAATGATTTTGGGTTTAGATCATAGTAACTATCTCTAGGGTAGAGATAAGGGTCCATAAATATCCCTAATAAAAGTATCATAACAGAGATCTGGGGACGAAATCCAAAATTGACAATATCATATATATCTGAAATCTGATTACATTAAACGAAGTCCCATACGAAAAAATTTAGTAAACAGGTTTGATAATATATATTATTGGAGTTAGAATTCGAGGGATTCGATACATGTTAGGTAATACACCATCGATACCCCAATCTTCAGGATTTAACATATTTTTCAATTAAATATGACATGCCAAACATAGAGGATTCAAAGAAAGTCACAAAAGTATGAGAATGAAAAGGGGTTGTTCAGAATCAGGTTACCCAATATTGAATCTAGAGATTCAATCAAATGAATAATAGTATCAAACCATTCGACACCCTAAGTACTGGGTGTTTAACATTATTAAATACAAGTATCATAATAAATATACTACGAGCATGAAGAAAAAGATCTATAACTGAAAGACGGAAGGAAATATATTACTACCCATTACCAGTTCGCCCTATGGGAAGGTGAGTGCAAGAAATTCCCAACCGTATAATACTGCTCGTAACCAAATAAATATAATAGAATAAAAAAAAGTATAGTTCCCCCTTTTTGCAATCTGGTCATCCAAAACCAGCAATTCAAAAGAAGATATAGAGGGGAAATTGGTATACTCAAGGTAATTTAAAAAACAACCACAACATCCCATTTCTAGATGTCATTTCAGGAAGGAGAACCATTCATTTCATGGAATTATAAAAAGGTAGAAAAACATTGCAAGATTTAGACTTAACATGCCTGATTAAAGCTTCCACAATTCGCACCTCCACCAAGCAATCCTGCAATAGTAACCCTGGGTCTGATTTCCTTTCCCATGATATTTTTGGGCACCCAAAACACCACTACAGGATTTTGATCGCACAGGACGGGTGCGGCGAACAACAAGATGGGGATATGCCTGCAACTGGAAATGCAAGAAAGTTTCAAAACATTTATAGCAAAATAGGGTCTACCCAACACCTGAGTTGATTCAAATGTATGCGGCCAATAAAGGAATCAAAAGCAAACATAGCCCAAGGCACGTCTCCTTTAAGGACATTAAAATAATGGTAGGTGGCCACCAAACACCACCCCTTTGCCAACACATACCCAATATATTTTTGCAAAGTAAAAACAAACCAATGCCCAGTCAATGATTAATTCCATTTGGTGAAGGCCACGTACAAGGCCAGGTCACTGCTAAAGAGGTAAACGGTGGTACGTGAAAAGGTAAATTTGGGAATTAATTAATATCCCCATCAACAACTTGCACCACACAAACTCCCTCTAATTCCATGTGTTCACAAGTATGAAAAATAGGAAGAAAGGAACCCAATAATCCTATGCCAACCAAGAAGATTAAATTACATACATACTAGCAAGTTGGAGGGAGAAAAAAATCAAATTCTCCTTTAATTTAAACGATTAAAACAACATGCAAGCAGGTCTAACTCGATCAAGGGGAGAAACTAGAGGTTGACATTCGAAACAGAATATGGATCAATGACTAACCATAGCGCCACGATTGGGTAATCTCTTCTTTAGCACAGAACGAGGTTCAGTTTATGGGAGCAATCAAAACGAAACAACAAAATGACATAGAGATAATTGATATTAATATCAAGTACAATCGAAAATAAAATAATAATAAAAGAAATAATTACCGTTCAACAAATAAATTAATAATATAATTATTATCATTCTTATTATTAATTTTACAACTTAAAGATAATTATTATTCATATTAATAATGATGGACAGTCAAGCTTGACAATTCGAGAACACGATTTTCCTTTAATAGGAAAATCGTAAAGGATGTTGTGGGGGCCAGCAACTGGAAACATCGACAATGACACAAGTAGGCACAATAAAGATGGAGGATGCTAATTATTTTCTGCAACAAGGTTGAAACCGAGTAATGATCAATGGAAGCACAACAACGTTCAATGCTTAGCAACAAGGTCACTGAACTATGAACTGGAGTAACGTTGAACGAGGCATTACACTGTCGGGTTGTACCATATTGCAAGCTAACAACTGACATCATGCAGTATGATACCGAATGGTAGCATACAAAATGCTACCAGCCAATTGCATACTACATGCTATTATCCAAAAACATGTACTATGCTACCGACCGGTAGTGTAACGCCCACAATTTTGATGTTCTAAAACCACATTAATCCTTAAACAATAATCTAGAAAGTTGTGGCAATTTTTTGTTTTGTTCTAGGCGATAAGGGTGTCAAACCCTAATATAAGTTTAATTAATTCCTACCAGCAATGTTACATTTCATAGGCTAGATCCAGTATAGATTATTAATTAAATATTCTTAATCCAGTTCTAAAGTCAATTTAATTATCATCACTAGATAAGTGCTCAATAATTCCTTTCACTAGGTTAAATAGTTTCCCCCTTAGGAATTAACATTCAACTCACATTTAATAAACCCTTATCCTTAGTTACCTTAGTCCTCTTAAATTATTTTATTTAATGTCCATTGAATCATTTACTAAAGCACAATAAAAGAGTTACATAATTAACTTAACATACAAGGGTATTAAGTGGCCCCATTCACCCATTTACACATACCTTTAGATTATTAAAAAAACCATAATATTCATTCTTACCTAACAATTGTAGGGTTGATTCTAAACCCTAGGATCAAATCAATTATGGCCACTAGATCTTAGGTTCCCACACTAACTTCAACTATCCTTATGAAATTTTATTAAACCTTTTTCTTTTCCCTAGCCTCCTCATTTGGTTTCTTTTCTTTTGTTTACTTTGCAGGTTGGAGAAATGAAAGCCATGGGATTGAGGAAGGAAGAAGCCATGAAGAATTTCATTAGAATCAAGCTTAGCTTAGATTGGATTAT
This sequence comes from Taxus chinensis, assembly GCA_019776745.2. NCBI lineage: Eukaryota > Viridiplantae > Streptophyta > Pinopsida > Cupressales > Taxaceae > Taxus > Taxus chinensis. The sequence continues at coordinate 245,485,175 of CM034147.1, read as the reverse complement.
GGATTTATTATTGTATTTTTTTCTATTAGTGGATTGTAGGGATTCTTCCCTAAATATGGAATGTTTACTTAGTTATTTATTTGTTTTTTGTATTCTACTTGGGTAAAACCCCTTTCTCCATTTAATCCATGATATTCCATACATTTTAATGCTTATTTCAAGATTTACAAGCTTAGAACAATGAATTTATGCCCTTTTGGCTTGCTGGTGATTTCCCTTTCACATTTACAAGATTAAATTTTTAGCAAAACTATGTTTAAAATTCCTTAGTCACGGATTTTTTTTTTCTGCCATTAGTGATTAAATTGCTTCCCAAAGTAGATAGGAGGTCCAGGGACCACCTTCCTACCTGGGTGATGATTCAAAAACCGCTGTCTTATTTGGGTGGTGGTCCCATTCTTTGAAAACAGAACCATCATTTCCACAATTTTTCCAAAAACAAAACTTACTGGAGTGATCTAAAGTTTTTCCTTAGCTTAATTTTATGTGTCTAAAGTGTCTAGTTGAAAAGTTACACCCTTTTTTTTCATTTCAAGCTTAAATGTCTAAATGTAAATATTTTTTATTTCAATAGTAACAAGTAAACACTATAAGATTATTTTTCCAAAAAAAAAATTTCAACTCAAAGGAAGAAATGAAACTTAATCTATTTCTAATTATCATTTTTTTGGTGCTCAAAATAGTCTCACCCCATTTTTCCTTTGAAATCTATCGATTTATGGCCTTTGCTATACTTTCTCCCCCTTGTGTTGTGCCTGACAAGTCTCTGCTTTCTTTTGTTTCCATAATTAATTTGTTCATGGGTCAATGATCACGTATGGGTCCATTTGTGTTTCCTTGTTTCTCTATCCCTATGAAAAGGTCTGTAATTTGGGTCTCCCATTCTCTGTTCATTAAAAAAATCTGTCTTTCCCGTTCTTTCCATTTCTTCAGTTGGGATTTTCTACCCTTATCATTTTTTCCCCAAATACTTGATAAAAAATGAATAGATGTAGCTCTTAAGAGCATATTTGAGCCTTGTAACATTTCTAAATCCTTTTTCCTTAGAAAAAATTTCATCTCCAGGATCAAATGGTCATTTTTATGCATTTTACAGTTTGACAGGTGTTTCTCCTAGTCAAATTTGTATCCTTGCATCGTCAGGGAATGTGGCCTCTTTTGGTTGGACGTAGCTCAACAGGGTACTTTAGAAATTTTATGAAATGCCTCCACTTATATATTTGTCCACGTGGAGGAGCGACACTCATTTGAAGATTTAATTTTTGGTTTGGCCTTGGAGTAGCATGGGGAGGACACATGGAGGTCTCCACTACTTCACTTTAACTTAAATTTTTTTATGCATATAATACAATTTGGTGGGACATGGACACGTGGTGAGCCCGCGCTCATTCAGGGTCTCAAACTTGGGAACCATTTTGAAATTGCACCATGGACACATGTGGAGGAACTGCACATGGTTGGATACTGGCCCTTGAGTTTCATTTTAAAGAAGCACCAAGAGGAAACTTGGAGGCCTCCATTCACTTTGCATTTTGCTTGGAATTTTCAAGTAGCCAAAAGAGATTACCACAGACTCTGACACATGGCACCTTCCGCAGAGCTTTAAGCCTTTAACCAATTTTTGCTGGGCCAGGACATGTGGCGAGCACACGCTCTTTCGGTGTCTCAAATTTTGGGGACTGTCTCAAGGTGCGCCATTGTGACACGTGGTAGTTTGAAAAGTCAAAAAGGGGCAGGGAAGCAGACCATCAGAGGCAACTTGGAATTTTTGCCTCTTATTCTCGTAAGGGTTAAAATACAAAAAATTGCCTGCAAGTCCGATAAAGGAATGGTCAAATATTGCTCTAGTCAACAGCGGAGGTGGGGAATCTTGAGGAAACTTGGAAAATTTTCCTTTTGGGAAAAAAGAGTTAAAAGTAAAAAGGGAAACATGGTTCAACTGGGACCCACAACAAGACATGTGTCAAGCCCATCTTTCAGGGGCAGAGTTGTGGGGAAAAATGTGAAAATTTTACATTTTTTAAAAAGTTGTAAAAAGTCAAAGGGAACCCCTGATCCTATTTTAAATCAAATCTTCTTTGTGGACGGCTCAAATTCAAAGTAAAGATTAATGACAACTATGAGTCTAAATTTGATTTTCCCCCCATTTTTACTGAAACTCCTAGAAGTGTGAGTCTTCATGATTTCTTGGTATTTCCTACACACCAAACAGAGAGGAGAGTTAATTTTGATATCTAAGTTTGGTGGAGGATATCTAGAGACGTCTTTCGTCATTAAAATGGTCTGACTATCAGCCTGGATCTAATTTTCTGATTTTCTTCTCCCGAGCACACAATGAACCAAATTTGATAGATTAGGGGTGGAGGTGGTTGGTGAATAGAAGGAAGAGTGTTCTACCAGATGAAGGAATTGAATGCTGAGATTTTTGAAGAGATTTGCCCCATGAGCACCTGACGATTTTTTATAGATCTTATTCTTGGAATCACAATCATGGTTAGGGCAGGCACTGGTGGCACTCAATGTCTAGATTTTTGGGGCGGAAAAAGGTTATGTTGTAAATGTTATAAATGGCACAAATTTATCATGTAAATGGTTGGAGGTTGGAGTGTTAGAGGTCAAAGAAAATTCCTAAGAGGAAAATTTGACAAAGCCTATCTTTTGAGAAGCTTGTATATCTCTTTTGTTTTAAATTTGATCATGTCAAGGTGGTTGTGAGTGTACAACCATTTAAAAGCTCTGATAATGTTCTAGAAACTTTCCCCTGTTGATAAATTTAATCAAACTCGAGTTATCCTGTGTTGATCTTGAGAAAAATGTGTTTGTTTCATTTCTGAATGTCTGCAAATAGTTTTTCTTGTTCTTGTAGCAATATTGTATCAAAATCTGTCTTAATCACACATGTTTCAATCCTTGTGATAGTTTAGTGGCATATGCAATTTCATTTCTTAAAAGATCTTTCATCTTGGATTAAAATAAACGATTTAAAATCACATTTCTTTAAACTGTTGACAGAGATTGTCTGTAAGCCTGTAGGTGTACCTCAGACGTGACTAGTCTTAGATCTTGATGCTTTATTGGGTCTTCTAACTTGAGCCTTCATGTTAGAATCTCATAGATTGTGTGAAAAAGTGCTAATCTGGGCCTCCATTGAAGCACATATTCTGGTTAAAGGAAAATTTTAGCTATTCGGAAGCATTCTGTTGTCTAAGCTTTCCATTTTGTAAAAAATTTCAAATATTTAGAAAAAAAACTTCATTATACCTCACCTCCCTCCAAAAATTCATTTAAAACAACCAATCCTACCTATACTACCCTTGTTTGTCATGCATGTATATAAATGCATATTTTTTACTACCAAAAAAAGTAGAAACAATCAAGATTCCAAATATCTTTAGTAGCCTAAACCTTGCTCAGAGATATCTCCACTATCTAGAGTGAAAACTCATGAGAGTTATATTTTTTTGCATTGATCATATTTTCTTCAAGGTCTCTTTAACAACTCTATAAGGAAGGATATCTCCGTCTCCTCCATAAAAAACATGCTACAAAAGGGTTCTCTTACCTTGGTTGAAAGGAACAACCTAAAATAGTGAGGATAGATCAAATCCTCTAAAGGGTGCTACCCATTTCTCCACATCTAAGTGAAAAAAGGATAGTTAGATCCCATCCCTAGCTACAAAATGACTCAGTATGATCTATCTGCCTCTAAGCTTCATGTTAAAACTTGTGATGCTGGTTAGACATTGAGGGAGAATAAATTTGGGTACCAACACCCAAGTGGTGCCGCTACTGGGGACATAGTGATTGCAGTTCATATTCAGACCCTGGTAATAACTTCATGAATACTGAAAGTGCAAATACATCTTTTCAGGCATCATCTTGTGTTTAGGCATGTAAGAAGTTTCGAAGTTACAAAAGCTATGTGCAATATTTCCATTTTCTACAAATATTGCACTAAGTTTCATTGATAAATCTGAGTAAAGAAGAGTCAGAATATTTCCTTGTCTAATTTCTAGTGTTGAAAAACACTTGACAGATCATATTTAGTGAATTTTCACAACTAAGGTGGAAATTCTTGGTGGTGAATCCTTGTTGATCTGATTCTTATTGAGTACCAGTGTCTTAACCTCTGTCAAGTGATATTTCTTACTAACCTTTGCAAAGGTGGAAGGAAGGAGGTCTTTCTTTGCTAGGGACCTTGCTAGGACATTATTTCTAGAGCTAGGAAAAGAAAAATCAGAAGGAATAAAAGCCTTAAGAGTTGTGGGAGATCAGCAGGAAAGAAGAGGGATCTCCATTGATGAAAGCGACCGGCCTATCATTAAAGACTGCTATTCGAGTGCTTTTGAATCAGGTAGCCTCTTTTTGGAATTGAATTCTCCAACTGGAGAGGGGCATTCATTTGATTTTGAAAAGTTTTCTTCTCATTCTGCCCCTGTCTTTTTAGAAGTTGATAGGGATTTCTAAGAAATGAGGCCTTTAAGGGATATCCACTTTAAAAATTATAGCCCTATGTTTCAAAGACCCTCTACCCCTTATCAATTTGTTACCCCTCTAGGGTCACCTCCTCAAAACAACATGACCCTTCCCCCACCCAGAACTCTATTTGTTATAAATACCTTTGGACCTATAAACTTTGTAGAGATGTTTGGCTATCCAAATGCAGTTCCTCAAGATGTGAGAAAAATACTACCAAAGTTCCAAGGAAATAACTATATAACTGGTGATCAACATCTGAAGCTTTTTTATCAATATGATGGAAGAATTTGAGATTGAACATGAAGATGTATTTATCAAGTTGTTTATCCATACCTTAGAAGAGGATGCAAGGGACTGGTATAAAGCTTTTCCAAATAATTCAATTGATTCTTAGATAGAGATGAGCAATGCATTTAGATTGCAGTATGGTGATAAAACTGACCCTAGGTTTCTTTTAATAGAATTTGAAAACATCAAGAAGAATCCTAATGAGTCAGTACATGATTTCAACACAAGGTTTAGCAAGACCTTGAGAATATTTCTTGTCAAGATAAGGCCATGTGATGAATCATGTTTGATCAAATATTTAGATGCGTTTAATAAAAAGGATGCTTACTACTTGAGGGACAAAAACCCTACTAATTTGAGGTAGGACTTCACCATGGGTCTGCATATAGAGAACAATATTAAGACAATTGGAAAGCCTCCAAAAAGGGAGGGTGTAAAACTAATCAACCCAGAAAAAACTCAGACAAGCAAGGCTACTGATTTGGAGGAAGTTGTGAAAAATTTGGTAGGGGGTGTCAAGGAAATATCACACAAACTAGCCCATGAAGAGAAGGGGATTGGGAAGATCTCACAAGGTCAACACAAGTAGCAAGGCCAAGATAGGTTCAAAAATCACCAAAGATCTGATGACAGAGGCAAGGGACTTATTGGATTTGGAAATAGGCAGCCCAAAGGTAGGGAAAGTAGAATGGTGCCTGATCCTTTGGCTACCAGAGTTAATGTTGTGGAGGAGAAAAAAGTCATTAATTTGTGTGACAGATGTTTCATGCCCCATGCTTCATGTAAGGAAGATCAACAAGAAGATGAAGAAGCTTATGATGAAAATGATGATGATGTCTGCATGGTGGGTTGCTCCACAAGCTCACAACAAGAGGCATTTTTAACTGAAGTGGTAAATGCCTAGACTGCTACCACTTTTTAGGACTGCATTCATAGGGTACCTATTATTCCTCCCTCTCATACTTTAGAAGTAGATACTGTACAAGATTTTGAATTTCCCAATAATGAATTATAATATTTATGGGCTTTAATGATAAACAAGTATGATGGAGGAATCCCATCTGAGGAAGATAAACAATTACTGATGAATGCTATTGTTGCTCAAGAGAAGAAATATAACACAAGAAGTAAGGCTGTCAAAGGAACATGGCTTCAAGCTAAGCCAAAATCTCCCCTACTTTCAAACATACCTAAAGAGACTCCTAAGAAAGATGCATCTACCAAAATCCCTATAGTTTCAAACAAAAATCATACCCCTCCTCTTGCCCAAGATGTCAAAAATCCTATACTACCTAATGAGTGTGTTAGCTTTCCTTCCAATACTACCTTGCCATCCAATACTGCCTTGCCAAAGAATGTCCCATATGACATTGCTCAATTTTTAAGTCAAATCAAAGTCTCTATTCCAATTTTTGAGTTGCTTAGGATTCCTGAGCACAAAAATAGAGCATTTGAATACTTGGGATTGAAAGAAGAGAAGACTGCCCTAGGCAGAAATGTAAACATTGTGGAGACTCCTCTAATCATTGAAGAGTTAGAAACACCACCAGCATTGGAGGAATTAGGTGAACCACCTGAGGTCTATTTGGGGACATCCTTGGTAGACTCTCAACTGAATGTGGATCCATTCTTCACTACCCTGATCATTAAGGCCATATTACTCCATAATTCCATGTTCGACTCAGGGGGATCATGCAATGTTATGCCTTTGGAAGTCATGAACGATCTGAATATCAAAGTAATAATAGAATATGGGAAGTGTACTTCCATGGACTCCAGAGAGGTTCCAGTAGTGGGATGTTTGAAGGGTTAGGTGGTGCAACTTGCAGCTTACCCAAGTAAATATTTAAAACTTGATGTTGTCATTATTGACTGCCCATCCACGTTGGGCATGCTCATGTCTAGAAAATGGGCTGTAAGTGTTGGTGGGAGTGTCAAAATAGACATGTCCTATGCCACCATCCCAATCGAGGGAAGCCTTGTCAAGTTTTATGGGGAAAAGAAGATGTTGCACCTTATTGAAGATCCCAAAAATGCATCCTATGATTTATTTTATACAAATGTTGATGCTGATAACTTTACAGAATTTACTGATGGAAAGGAGCAAAACATTGAGGTATGTAGGTGTATTGAACAAGCGGGCTCTCCTTGGACTCTATTTTTTGATGGAGCTTGCTCTAAGTTTGGGAATGGTGCTAGTGCTGTTCTGATTTCTCTAGGTCAGGAAAAATTTGTTTCTTCCTGCAAACTCAACTTTGAGTGCACTAACAAAATTGCTGAGTATGAGGAACTGTTTTTGGGTTTAAGAATTGCTTGGAAATATGGTGTCAAAGACATCATTGTCAAAGGGGACTCAAAATTAATCGTAAAACAAGTCAGAAAATTTTATGCCGTAAAGAATCGGCAAATGAAACAATACAAGCATGCAATTTGGGATTTCATTGAGATGTTTGATTCATTCAACATTGTACATCATGATAGGAAGTTCAATGACTTGGAAGATAATATTGCAGTGTTGGGGTCTTGTTTTGACAATTGTGTAATATCCCCATATTGTGAATATGATGTTGAGGTGTTAACAAGGCCATTTGTACCTAAAAATATTAAGCATTGACAGGTTTTTGATAATGATGCTCAAATCAGAATATTTCTGCAAAAAAAGGGAGAGTTTGCTGATCAAAATATTGATTGGGAGCCAATGGTATGTATAGAAGATGGTAAAGAAACCTTTTTTGGCAAGGGCATCATCCAGCTAAAGACTAATACCATTTCTAGAGGGCTGGTTGCTCTTTAGTCCAATTTTGATAATGCTGATCGCATTATTAGCAGATGCATGGTAGCCTTAAGGGATATTGAGGAGCATGACCTTGGCACAAATGAGAAACCAAGGAAAATTTGGTTAGGTAGAAATATCAGCAAGGAGGAGAAGTTTTCATACATCCAATTGTTGAAAAAATATCAGGATTACATGACTTGGACTTATTCTAAACTAAAAGCATACAGAGAGGACCTGTTTCAACATGAGATTCCCTTGGAGTCTAATGCAAAGCCATTCAGGAAGAAACAAAGGCCAATCAATCCAATCTTATCTCTGAAAATGCAAGAGGAATTAAAGAAGCTAAGAGATGGAGGGATTATTCACCCCACAAGGTATTCTTCTTGGGTTGCAAACCTAGTACCAGTGAGAAAGAAGAATGGTGATATCAAGCTATGTGTAGATTTTAGGAATCTAAAGAGAGCATCAATGAAAGATAATTATCCTTTACCAAATATGGAAAACATGCTGCAATTATTGTCTGGTCTGAATTGCTCTCCACCCTAGATGGTTTCTCTGGTTATAACCAAGTGGTGGTGAAAGAGTCAGAAAGGATCAAGATAGCCTTTACTACTCCTTGGGGGATGTATGCATATGTTAGGATTCCCTTCGGTTTGATGAATGCTGGAGCCACCTTTCAAAGAGAAATGGATGTTGCTTTTGTTTGTTACATCAATGAGTTTATTGCAGTTTATCAAGATGACATAACTATATTTTCCAAAAAGAGGAGTGATCACTTGCTGTACTTGGAAAATATGTTGATAAGATGTAGAGAATATGGCATCTCACTCAATCCAAAGAAGTTCCATTTTGGAGTGCAGAGGGAAAGGTTGCTTGGTCAAATTGTATCACAAGAAGGGGTGATGATTGATCCAAAAAGGGTAGAGGCCATCAGCAAGGTCCCAATTCCAAGAACCAAGAAAGGCATTCAGTCTTTCTTTGGGCATATAAAATTCATCAAGAGACTCATATCAAAATTTTCTAAGTTGACCATTCCAATCACTTTCATGCTAAAGAAGGACTAGGTCATCAAATGGGAGGAGGCTACCATCCAAGATTTTAGTGGCATCAAGGAGGCATTAAATCATTCCCTTGTTTTAGCATCTCTAGACTATAAGAAGCATTTCCAACTATTTTCATTTGCTTGAGAGAACACTGTTGCTTTTGTCCAGTTGCAAAAGGATGATGAAGGGGCCAAGAGGATGATTTCCTTTTTCAGTAAGGCCTTACAGGAGGATGAGCTAAAGTACACTATTATGGAGAAACAAGCATTTTCCTTTGTAAAAGCAACAAAGGTTTTCAGGCCGTACATTTTGAGTTCTAAGATTATTACTTATGTTCCCCACACCATGGTAAAAGAAATTTTATCAAAGATCGAAGTCTCAAGAAAAAGATGTATGGTGGGTGAAAAAATTTCAAGAATATGATATGGATATCCAAACAATGAAGTTGGTTAGAGGTTTGGGCTTGGCTAAGCTTATGGCTAAGAGAAACTTGTAAAATATTGAGGTAAATGAGGTATAAGGAGAAAGGGCAGGTGTATTTGAAAGGTTGATGAGTTCTGAGTGGTATAAGGATGTGATTTTTTATCTTAGACACTTATACTGCCCTGATTATTTAAGTAAGAACCAGAAAAGAGATCTTAAGTTGTCCTTCTAGAAATATGTCATTACTGATTATGGGTTATCTTGAAGAAACCCAAAGAGATTCCTCTTAAGGTGCATTACTAAAGAAGAAGCCCCCAAGATAATTGCTGATTTCCATGGAGGAGTTTGTGGGGGTCATTTTTCTGCAAGAGTCACAGTACAAAAGATCCCGAGGGCTGGTTATTGGTGGCCAAATCTCTTCAAGGATACAAATATTTTGGCTAGAAGATGTGAGAGTTTCCAATACTTCTTTGGAAGACTGAAAGCTTTAGGATCCCTTCCTTTACATCATGTATCAATTGAAGCCCCATTCAAGAAACAAGGAATGGATTTCATAGGTGAGATTTTAGACCGTTCAAGTGCTGGCCACAAGTGGATTCTTGTAGCCATTGATTACTTCACCAAGTGGGAGGAGAAAATCCCCACCAAAAGAGAAACACACCAAATTGTCATGGATTTTTTGTTGAACCATATCATCTGCAAGTTTGGGGTGCTAGTCAAGATTTTTATTGACAATGCTATGAGCTTTAGAGATAAACCTTTGGTGGAAATGTGTAAAGAATAAGGGATTAACTTGAAATATGCCTCTAACTACAATCCCCAAGGAAATGGACAAGCTGAGTCCAGTAACAAAAATCTACTGAAGATTATCAGAAGAACCTTGGAGCTAAACAAGAGAAAATGGGGTGAAAATTTGAAGTTTTCTATTTGGGTTGATAGAATCACTATTAAAAGAGCCACTAGAAAGAATCCATTTGAGTTGGTGTATGGAAGTCAGGCCCTACTTCCCCTGCATATGTAATTATCCTCATATCAGTTCATTCAACAACTGGAGGATCAAGAAGTAAGTCCTTGTGATGCTCGCATTAACCAGATTATTGAACTTGATGAAGAAAGGAGGGCATCCCACCAAAGGAATGTAAAGTTTAGAGAAAAGATGAAGAAGTTATTTGACAAGAAGGCCATTCCCAAAGCTTTCAATGTTGGTGATCTTGTGTTACTATGGGATAGTAGGCCTGAAGATAAGGGCAATCATGGAAAGTTTGACTCATTATGGATGGGATCTTACTCCATTGATATTATAATTGGTGAACATACCTTCTTCTTGAAGGATTTGGATGGTGATTTTCTTGAATTTCCTATTAATGGCAGGAATTTGAAGCATTTCTTGGATTGATTCCCAAGAATCAAGGTAAACATATTTTGTACAGTGTATAGTTGCTTGTTTGTTTCCTATTTTTTGTGTTTTTGCTCATTCTAGTCCTTGGTGACCTATTTTTGTTGGTTTCTCTATTTTTTTTGAGATGGCTCTATTTCTCTACTCTGCGAGGTGACTTCATTGCCCAATGGATATATTTAGTGCTTGGTCTACCATTGTTATTGTGGCACTCACAGGGAGTTTCCATCTCCAAGTCAGAGCTGATGATGGTGCTCAAAATAGTCTCGCCCTATTTTTCCTTTGAAATATATCAATTTATGGCATCTTCTATATTTTCTCTCCCTCGTGTTGTGCCTGAGAAGTCTCTACTTTCTTTTATTTCCATAATTAATTTGTTCCTAGGTTGATGATCACGTATGGGTCCATTTGTGTTTCCTTGTTTCTCCATCCCTTTGAAAAGGTTTGTAATTTGGGTCTCCTGTTCTTTGTTCATTAAAAAACTTGGGCTTTCCCATTCTTTACACTTTCCATAGTCACAATTTTCTGCCCTTGTCATTTTTGCCACAATTACTTAATAAAAAATGAATGGATGTAGGTCTGAAGAGCGTATTTGAGCCTTGTAACATTTCTAAATCCTCATTCCTTGGAAAAAATTTCATCTCCAGATCAAATGGTCATTTTTCTACATTTTACGATTTGACATGCATTTCTCTCGGTCAAATTTGTATCCTTGCATCATCAGGGAATGTGGCCTCTTTTTGTTGGACACGGCTTAGTAAGGTAATTTAGAAATTTTATGAATTGCCTCCACTTAGAAATTTGTCCACGTGGAAGAGTGGTGCTCATTTGAAGATTTAATTTTTGGTTTGGCCTTGGAGTAGCACCGGGAGGACACGTGGAGGTCTCCACTGCTTCACTTTGACTTAAACAAATTTTTATGTAGCTAATACAATTTGGTGGGACAGGGACAAGTGGAGATCCTATGCTTATTCAGGGTCTCAAACATGGGCACCATTTTGAAATTGTGCCATGGAGACATGTGGAGGTACCACGCATTTTTGGAGACTGGCCCTTAAGTTTTAATTTAAAGAAGCGCCAAGAGGACACTTGGAGGCCTTCGCTCACTTTTCATTTTGCTTAGACTTTCTAAGAGGCCAAAAGAGATTTCCTCAAAATCTGACACATGATGCCTTTTGCTGAGATTTAAGCCTTCAAAAAAAAATTTCTAGGCCAAGACACATGGTGAGCTCACGCTCTTTGAGGGTCTCAAATTTTTGGGACCATCTCAAGGTATGCCATTGTGACCTGTGGTAGTTTGAAAATTCAAAAGGGGTGGGGAAGCGGACCATCAGAGGTATCTTGGGATTTTTTCCTCTTATTCTCGAAAGGGTTAAAATACTAAAAATGGCCCGCAAGCCCAATAAAGGAAGGGTCAAAGCTTGCTCTAGTCAATGGCAGAGGTGCTTGACTCTCAGGGGAAACTTGGAAAATTTTCCTTTTGGGAAAAAAGAGTTAAAAGTAAAAATGGAAGTGTGGTTCGGCTAAGACCCACAATGGGACATGTGTCAGGCCCATCTTTCAGGGGCGGAGTTGCAGGGAAAATTGTGAAAATTTTACATTTTTTCAAAAGTTGTAAAAAGTCAAAGGGAACCCCTGATCCTATTTTAAATCAGATCTTCCACGTGGACGGCTCAAATTCAACGTAAAGATTAATGATAGCTGTGATTCTAAATCTGATTTCCCCCCCCATTTTTACAAAACACTCCTAGAATTGTGAGTCTTCATTATTTCTTGGTATTTCCTACACACCAAACAGAGAGGAGAGTTAATTTTGATATCTAAGTTTGGTTGAGGAGATCTGGAGACGTCTTTTGTCATTAAAGTGGTTTGACTATCGGGCTCGATCCCTGATTTTCTATTTTTTTTAACTCCTAAGCACGCAAGGAACCAGATTTGATAGATTAGGGGAAGAGGTCTAATGAGAGCATAGAAGGAAGAGTGTTTTACCAGATGAAGGAATTGAATGCTAAGATTTTTGAAGAGATCTACCCCATGAGCACCTAGCAATTTTTTGCACATCTCATTCTGGGAATTGCGATTGTGATCAGGGCAGGCACTTGTGGCACTCAATGTATGGATTTTTTGGGGGAAAAGGGGTATGTTGTAAATTTTATAAATGGCACAAATTTATCATGAAAATGGTTGGAGGTTGGAGCGTTAGAGGTCGAAGAAAATTATTAAGAGGAAAATTTGACAAATCCATTCTTTTGAGAAGCCGTTTGAGAAGCCTGTATATTCTCTTTTATTTTAAATTTGATCGTGTTAAGGTGGTTACAAGCATAAAACCATTGAAAATCTCTGAGATTGTTCTAGAAAATTTCACCTACTGATAAATTTAATCAAACTCGAGTTATCCTATGTTGATCTTGAGAAAAAAGTGTTTATTTCATTTCTGAATGTCTGCAAATATTTTTTTACTGTTCTTGTTGCAATCTTATATCAAAATATGTCTTAATCACACAGGTATCAACCTCACACAGGTCTCAATCCTTGTGACAGTTTAGAGGCATATGCAATTTCATTTCTCAGAAGAGATTTCATCTTGGAGTAAAATAAACGATTTAAAATCACTTTTCTTTCATCTATTGACAGAGATTGTCTGTAAGCCTCTGGGTGTACCTTAGGCATGACTTGACTCAGAACTTGATGCTTTATTGGGTCTTCTAACTTGAATCCTTCGTGTTAGAATCTCATATATTGTCTAAGAAAGTGCTAATTTGGGTCTCCATTGAAGCACATATTCTAGTTAAAGGAACATTTTATCTATTCGAAAGCATTCTATTGTCTAAGCTTTCCATTTTGTAAAAAAATTCAAATATCTAGCAAAACAAGTTCATTCTTCCTCATCTCCCTCCAAAAATTCATTTAAAAAAACTAATCCTACCCATACTACCCCTTTTTGTCATGCATGTATATAAATGCATAATTTTTACTACCAAAAAAAGTAGAAACAATCAGGATTCCAAATGTCTTTAGTAGCCTAAACCTTGCTTAGAGAATATCTCCACTATCTAGAGTGACAACTTGTGAGAGTTAGATTCTTTTGCATTGATCAAATTTTCTTCAAGGTATCTTTAAGTACTCCATAAGGAAGGATATTTCCATCTCCTCCATAAACAACAGGCTATAAAAGGGTTTTCTTACCTTGGTTGAAAAGCACAACCTAAAATAGTGAGGATAGATCAAATGCTCTTGAGGATGCTACCCATTTCCCCCATTTAGTGACAAAAGGCCAGTTATATCCCATCCCTAGCTACAAAATGACTCATTATGATCTATCTGCCTCTAAGCTTCTTGTCAAAACTTATGATGCTACTCAGACATTGAGGGAGAATTAATTTGGGTACCAACAAATTGTTTTTCTTTCCACAACAAAATGAAAATTTTCCAACGAAATAACTCATTATAATTTGGCACATCCTTCCATTACTACAACCACCATTTACTCAAGGAAAACACAACAACTATTATACATTTAATATTTTCTAAGGATACATCATTAATGTTTACAACTTCTATGTTCCTCCTTCATTCTTACAATGATACAATTTCAAAAAATAATGATGAACTTTCTTTTTCTTTGAGCATAGCTCATTTCCTTACAATACAAAGAGCTTTCTTTTCCACAATACATTTCAAATTTCATAAACAAATATGCAATGGAGTTCTTCTTTTAAATACAATACTACTAGTCTTCCACCTTAAGTGAAAATTATAAGAAATGTTTTCTCACAAAGAAGGATTTCTTTTGACTTCAACAAATTCTCCAAGTCCCAAATCTTCCACAAGATCTCCACCATGTCTTTAATTTAATAAAAAAAAAACAATGGGGGAGAGGAAACACTCTCCACTCAACAAATAATCCAATGAGGAAAAGAAGTTATCCTCCTCATTGGCCCTCGAGCCCCAACAAAAATGCAATAAAGGATGGATCAAACTCATGAAAAATATCAAAAATCTTCCACATCACAATACAAAGTTTCACAACCATTTCAAAACACATTCAACACAAGATGCAATCACAAGAAGGAAACTAAAAAAATATACAAGGCTTGAAAATGCAAGGCCAATGGAGCAAGGGTCTATGGGGAGATCACTTATGCCTCCCAACGGGATTTGGTGCCTACCTTAAAACCCTACAATATATATCTCAAACCCCTACACAAATCTTATTCCTCCCTACAGATCCTCTTATGCCTCCCACATTCTCTTATGCCTCCATACAATCTCTTATGTCTCCCTCAAAATAACCGAGTAAGAAATGCAAGCATTTTATTATCCAAGGTGGGTCACCCAACTCAAATCCCTCCCAAAACATGAAATAAAATCTTATGCCTCCCTACAGATAAAATCCAAATAGCCTTCTCCTACACCATACTTATGCATTTTACCAAATATATTGATAAGCACATAAATCATTCACATACATGTAGTACACACATATAAAAACAAACAAGTAAAAGAAGTGTAACTCCTACCTTTCCATACTAAGAACTTGATCAAGTAATCACACTCCAATCTCCTTTAATCTCAATACATATCCAACAAGCTTCAAGAGTTCAACAAGAACTTCAAAAAATCTCTAACCCCAAAAATACAAGAGCACCAATGAAATGAAGTAACCCCCAAACAAACAAATAAACTTGCATATATAGAAAAAGGAAAGAGGAGGGTGAGGTGTCTCCATGTAGGATGCCACATCACTCATCCTCAAATCCACATCACAAGTCAAACCTCAACCCTAATGCACAATAAATTTGTGGTTGAGAGGAATGAAAAGCCTCTTACACACACAATCCCAACCCACACCCTCTAAGGACAAAATTAAAACCCATGTAAGAAAAGTGCAATTAATGTCACTTTTTGTCTTAAAAACACATAATGTGGTTTATTTTTGACCCCCCAATCCATAGGTAGGGTTGGTGTATGAAATTAAGAGGTTATCTTGTCCCACAAGCCTCCAAAAATGGCCCTTAAACCCAACTCCAAAATTCCAAGGTAAGGTAGAGTGTATAATACTCAAAGTCACTTACATTCAATCAATATCACAAGCTCTAAAAGACTAACTACTCTATTAAATGAACCCTTTTGTCATATCCCCATATAACTTAATAACATGATTAAATTACTTAATAAAGGCACATTAATCAACAATGATTAAATAAATTGCATCACAAAATAAATCACATACTCTAAAATAAATAAAAGAAAAAGGAAAAGAACTGCACATATAACGCATGGTCATACTTGGAAGTCATCCCCACCATGGGGACCCCCCCAAAAAATTTTAAACAAAAATACAACATTACATAAGTTTCCATGGTGACCTTTGTTGTATCCGTCTGGTATTCCACTATGGTTGGTCTCCAACCCCCCTTTTGATTGTTGTGATATAATCACCTGCAAAATCACACAATACCTCCTTTAGCCTCATGGCCGCATTAAAGATAAAAATACACACATAAATCAATAACCATTCGCATATATCTTAATCATCATCTATACTAAACAAGGCTAACATTTGTCTAAAATTCCAACAACATCTCAATTCTATCTTTTTATCAATATACACAAGATCACAAGATTAGTTCAAATGCTAAATCCTAGTCAGCATGACGAGAATTCCAAATTTCAGTAATATATATGCTAACAAAACATCATCATCATTAATATAAAATGTTTCTATATACATCTAAGAATCCACATAATCATACTATGAATCACAATCCATCAATAATCAGAATATCTCTATCATCCAACATTATCCTATACCAAAATGATACAATAACATCCATTTCTATGGTCAGTAGTAATAAAAATCAAAATATAATAATATTTCGAAGAGGAGTGGGCACTACAGGTAGCATATTGCATGATACCAGCCAGCAACATGCAGTATGCTACCAATTTGAAGTATGCAGTATTCTACCAGCTGGTAGCATCCAATATGCATTTACAAATTTTAGAATTTTTTAGATGTTGATTAACTTTATCTAGTTTAAATATTTTCATGGATAGGTACAATGGATTCTTTGAACAATCAACAAAAGGCAGAAAATAAAAAATAAAAAATGGTAGGATAGAATTTTTTTCCAGCCCCACAAAAAAATGAAGACCCAAGTTGCTTCCAATAGAAACATTCACATGGGTACTGGTAAGTTGTAACAGATTATCATAATATTTTTCCTATTTTTCGTCAGTTCAGTTTAATTTTTTTATTATCTTTGTAATAGTCAAAACATTTTTATTTTTTGAAAATAGAAACCCCTTCTGTCAATTTTACTTAGAATGAAATAGTAAACGAAAACATAAACCCTAAGGAAATAATTATTTCAGTAGATGAATATTTTATCGACCTAGACATGCAAGAGCTAGAATATTGTCTTGAATGCCAAATGCGTTCAATAGATGAATTTTGAAATGAAAAGATTCCAACAGAAGATGATAGTGACACAACCCTTCAAAAAAATAAGTCTGGGAGAAAGAATAAAACATCCTAGGCAATTGGAAGGTCTTTTCAAGTAGATTGGGCAAAAAAATACCCATTTATTGAACTTCTACAAATAAATAATGATAGTGATATTCCCAAAGAATGTAGAATTACTATTTGTACTTGGAAATTTGGTAAAGAACATAGAATGCAACTTAAATTGGACACTATAGAGAAACATTGTGTAAATTTATATTACATAGTCAATGACAATGATGGAAAAATAATGAAGAATCATAGATGAAAAATGAAAAAGATTGTGTGCATTTAAGATATAAGGAGGAGTATTACTGTGATGCCCAAAAATCGTCACGTCATACCACCAACGAACAAATAGAAAATTATGACAATTTTTTTTAAAAATAAAACGTTAAAGACGTTAGTTAAATATTAACTACATTATTTATGATTATTAAAATTTATTTATTTTTCCAATACATCTCTTGTAGAATTAACCTCATTTATTAAATCAAATATAAGAATTTTATTAATTTTATCGTTCAACAATTAACCCTAAATTAATTTTATTTAATTAAACCATTAATCCTTAACTAACCTCATTTAATTTACCCACCTTAAAATTAATGATAAATTTTAAATCAAATGTATGTACTTTATTCTAAACCTTTAAATAAATTAATCTCACCTCACCCAAGTTCATTTAAAATTAATTTTAATTCATATCCTAGTAAACATTATTCCTAACCACCCCTTTAATTATCTACCTATACACATAGACCCATTAACCTTTTTAATATTTTAAATTCCTATTTAATCCATTTCCCCTAAATATCCTATGCACATCATTTAAATAAAATGCTTTGATTAAATATTCCTTACTATTTTACTTTTCCTCACACCCGAAAACAAAATCTCCTAGGGCTTTAATATATTAGTGTACACAAGTATTATTAAATTTATTCATCCATCTCTAAAGGATGAGGATTAAATCCTAGCCATAAAATTCATTTAATCGTCTCACTTAGATTTTAGGGTTCTTTTAGTTTTCCTTAACTTTTTTTATGGCTTCTATTTCTATGTTATAACCCTAATTGTGTCCCCATTTACACAGGTTATTCTACAGACAAGGGCATAGATGGAGGCAAGAGGATTTGGGTTGAAATTCTGTTGAAGGAGATATTATAGGGTCCAAAATGGGATGATTTTCTTCCCCATCCTCCATGATTATTGATTTATTTCTTCAGTTTTTTCCCCAAGTTCTATTAATATAGTTTCTTTCTTTTATTTCTTCCAAGTTTGACAAATCTACACTTTTATTTTGTTGTGTATTAATTCTACCTTGAAAGAAATGCATATTATTTTACTAGAATAAGATATGAGGATATATATGTGTATATATACATAAGTGTGCACACACACACGTATGCATGAAGACACACACACACACACACACACACACACACACACACACACACACACACACACACACACACACATTGATAAAAATATTCCTTCCCACAATGTTAATGTAGTGCCCAATCCTCTTCGACACTTATTTATGTTAGGATCATGTTGACTAGATGCTTAGAGACATGGATAATGATATAGTATTCTGGTTATCATGTTGATAGACTATATGGAAATTAATTAGTATTGTGATTTGAATCTTATCATGGACTATAAAGATGCTTAGCTGATCTTGGTAGATGTTGTAGTGCATGTGATTTAGCATTACTTTACTATATAATGACATCTTAGATTCATAGTAGTTGCAATTATATTTTGATGCCTTGTCTAAGCATGTGTACATTGATATTATGGTTTATTGATTTCATGATTATGTTAGGTGATCATTTTATAATTGTGATTATGGACTATTGTAAATGTTTGATTTATAATAGAATTACTCACTATGATGCATGATGATTATGTGATGGATGACTTTTATGTTTTTTTAATCTCCTTGACGTATTGATGTGGCCTTGAGGCCAAAGGTGGTTTTATTTTGTGATTACAGGAATTGAAATTGCACAAAGAAGGAGGGACTAGGAAGGCCAACCTTGGTAGATGTCGTGTGCTCACAACATGGTAACCTTGGTAGATGTAATGTGTGTGTTGTGTTGTATTATTTTCTTTTTTGTCATAGTTGGAGGTCTCTATGGGGGAGCACCTCACATGTGGCCATGGGTAAGTAGGTGTTTGTATTTTTTATATGTTAGTTTTCTTGTGGTTATTCTATGTAATTAGTTGTGGAGGTTGTGTTTTTGAGTAAGTTATAATGTACCATGTACCCCTTGTTAATTGTGTAGATTTTTAGTACGAGCCAATGTTTCACCTTATGGTTATTTTGTTGTTGGTTATGTCTATTGGCTTTATCATGTTGATTTGTGGGGGTTTAATGCTAATGTGATGATGTGCATTTTTGGCAGTATAGATTCCTTGGAATATACTGTATTCCTTTCACATCCTTTATTTGAATTTTAAAATTGGCTTTGGTAGGTGTGCCATTTCTAAGCCCAATCTCGGATTTCGGCTTTGAGCCTAATTTTTAGAGCTTGTGGGACAAGTTTAAATTGTCCCACACTCTTTAGAATTCCCTCCTAACCTAACCTATGACCCAATGGGTCAATTTTGGCCCTTAATCATAAAAAATTGAGATAAAATAGGCAATTATTGCCTTCATGTTTTGAATCTCTAAATTTTATCTTTGATTTGTGTGAAGGAGCTTGTGTGCAATGTTGGTGAAGGCATATCCTCACCTACCTCTTAATGATTATTTGGTTTGTGTGGGGAATAGTTGATGTGGATTTGAGGGAGATGAAGTGGAATTCTACATGGAGCCACATCACCTCTTCCTCCGCTTTGTCTATTTATGTGCAACTTGTTGAGGGTTTTGGGGTTACATATTTTTTTGCTTTGAGATTGGAGTTGAAGGGGATGGTTTGCAAGCTTGTTGTGGAGTGGAATTGGAGTGCAAAGGTTGATAAAAAAGGTTGCAAATTACGGAAAGTTAGGGACTTGAACCCATGTTATTTCTTTCTTTGAATTATGTATGTAATGTTGAATAGATTGTTATGTTGTTTATTGTTTTTTTAGTTTGGGTAGCTTTCCTTAAGAAAAGGGTGTGGGGAGTGGGATTATGGAACCATTTGGGAGTGAAAAGGGATTTTTTTGGGATTATGAGGAGGGAGCATGGCTAGGGGTTCCACCTATGGGAGAGAAAATGGTATCGTTGCTATAATTTATTCATTTGGATGGTGGAGGGATAAGGTGGTTTGTTGGATTATTTTTTATGCGCACATAGAGGTTTGGGTGGAATCCCACTAGCCCATTTGGGAGTAATAAGGATATGTTTTTACATTTAATACCTCTCTTCTGGCTCTCTAATTTGAGCCAATGTGTTTTGTGAAATTGTTGTATGTTTTTCAATAAGTTACAGTCTTGTTTGTGTGTATGTGTGGTTGTGGAAGCCATTATTTTTCTTGTTGTCAATGGTTGGGAATATGTTTAATTGTTTCATTAATTGCAGCTCAATTACCAATAAGGGGGTTGGATTCACCGCTTCATCGGAATTTGTCTAGGAGGAGAGCATTTCCTAGCTCCCCCCCTTGTTTGTGTATGCTGGAGTTAAATAAAGAAGTTGCAAGATTATATCTAAAAGGAAAAGAAAAGTTAGAGGAATTAAATGGAGTTGCAGAATTTATATTTTGGAAATTTTTTTGACCATGTTGTCTCCACCATTTTGGTGGAGGGATTGTATTTGCTTTCATTTTATATTGTTGTAAATTTGGTATGTATTGAACTCAATATGGAAGTGATAGTACTATTTTAATTATTGTAAAATATGTATATACTTGAAGCCTATAATCATTTGGGAAAATCACTATAAAATTTTCTATTGAAAAGTCTCTAATTATTTAGAAAACATTGTAAGAGAATATGCTTGTAAGCATGAAGTAACGAGAGGTGCCACAACACAGAGCATCAAGTTGTTTATATAGGTTGGAAGAATCATATTCTATTGCCATGTTTTCTGTCTTCCTGGACAAAAAGGAAATTTGGGGTCCTGCAGAACTTGTGGATCAGGAGAATCCAAGACGTTACAAGCCTTTCATATACTTCAATCTTGTGCATGAAGTGTTAAATAATAAAGAGAATAGAGGAATAACTACTTCTCTGGAATGATTTTTAGGATTATGAAGAATACCCCACATTTTTGAGCAGTTATATCTTGTTTAAAGTAGTCGTTAAGAAATAATAAATGATAGAAAATATGTATGTGTAGTATCACTTTAATTTTTAAGAGATGTGTAGTATCCCATTGCGTAGTACTTGAGGAATGAAATTTTAATTATCATTCCTTGCCATAATGCAGTATATTCATACTAATTTCAACAAGACCATTTATGCTCGGCTTAACTTGCATCATCATGTTAGTTCCTTCATCCATGTCTACACAGAGCCCTAAATTTCTAAGTAACCCCTTTTTAAAAATGGATACGTAGATGTAGAAAATTGATTTTACATTAATGGTGGAGTAAAAGTAAAAAAAATATTTAATTTCTAATGTTAATTGATTTTAAGTTGGTGGAAATGATAAATATAGTTATGGGATTTTTACTCTTAATTAAATGACCTTCAATACTATGTTTTATGTTAAGGTTTTGGCTTTCATGTATCATTATATTATGATTATGGTTACAATAAAAGGGTGGGTAGAGAGAGTAATTATTTGGAATCCATGATGGTTAAACACATGAAACACCACACATATAAAATGCCACATAGGTATACAAATGAACCTCAATATAAAAAGATAGAAAGTATAAAGTCAAGCATAAACAAAAACATTTTGGGGGAGGTGGTCGATGTTAAATCTGAATCTACCTTCTTGGCACATGCTTGTATCCATAAAAACAAGAAAAGATAACATTGATCTTACCATTACGAGAAAAATTCTAAGAAATATGTTCACGATTAAAAATAATTGAAAAAGAGTAAAATACATAACCAACTACCATAGAAAAACAATAAAAGTAGACCAGTTAAAATAGTTTCATAAAAATGGAAGCCTACATCTAAAAGGCTCTAAGTGGTAAGGATGAAAATAGAGTGTTACC
The DNA here is from genome assembly GCA_019776745.2 of Taxus chinensis. Classification (NCBI taxonomy): domain Eukaryota; kingdom Viridiplantae; phylum Streptophyta; class Pinopsida; order Cupressales; family Taxaceae; genus Taxus; species Taxus chinensis. The sequence goes on along the minus strand of CM034147.1, from coordinate 245,463,157 downwards.
AAGCCCAAGAATATCAAGAATGGGGAGTATATAAACGATGTGTTTAAATGTTCCAGGTCAAGAACAAGAAGGATGTTTGGAGGTGGTGACAATAATATGTTTAAGCCTTTGAATCCCTAGTGTAAGAAATTCACTACAAAACCACCTAAACAATATAGTTTTTAACACTAATTGAGAGTCCCATCCGAGATTAAGAAAAATAGGATAGAATAGAGGGAAAGTATTCAAGATCTAGTGAAAAATCATATCTAAGAAGGGTGGGAAGAAAGGGCTCATAATATTATTGTAAGTAGATTTAAAATAGGGGTGTCCACATTCCATAACAAATCCCACAACTAGAAACTCATCAGTTGAAGATTGAGTTTGTGAAACATTGTATCTAAAAGGACTTCTTGAATTTTTAGAATGGAAGAAATGTTTTAATTTTCCAACTTACATTTTTTTAAAGTTCACACTGTGGTATTAAATTTCTTGGTTTGATAAGGATCTAAATAGAGGTAACTTCCTTCTGAAATAAATTAAGGTAATTAATTCCAATATCATCATTTAAAGGATTGTGATTATTTTCATAATCAATTAGTAGTTGATGCTATGACTATTGAAAAAAATACCATGTCAAAAGCCATCACCAAACCAATATAAAAATGATGTGAAAAAATCAAAATATTCCTCATGGCTATTAACCATGAAGGAAAACTACACCTTAACTAAAATTAAAGAGATGAGAAAAGTGGGAAAGCCAATGTTAACACATTAAGTTGTGTCATAGGATTCACCTACAATAATGTAATTCCTGTAGATAAAATCACACACTTGGGTACATTTCTAGGTCCTAACAACATAACTACTTCTAATAATATTTTAGTTGCACCTCCCTCAAGCCCCTTCTTCAACATTCTCTCTTCATGTAAACTTTGCACATTTCCATCACACATATTTATAATTCTCCTAAAATGCTTTTTTTGAAACTATTTTTAAATAATTTTTGTAACATAAGATTTCCCTAATTTAATACTACTTTCTTTAAATCTATAATTTTATTAACAAAATATGACTACATTTCGGGATGCATGGAGGAGAATATTTATAGCTACAACTCCTTACTATTTACAACCACCTTACTAAATATTCACCTCCCAAATGGGTAGTCCCCTCCAACTTATTTCACCTCAATTTTAGGTCTCTTAACCCTAACATAAGTGAATATCGTCAACTAGGTGCCTCTGCCTAGATTGAAAATCCTTACATGTCATGTTTCTTCTTCTCTCTCATGGATCCATAACTTATCGTTTTAGTAGTGGAGTTCATTGATAATCTGTAACTTCGACAATAGGACTCATTGTTGCAATCTGAATAAAAAGAAACTCAATATGAAGTTGATCTCCCTGTCTTCTAGGTATGAATAAAATCAATTGTCCCTTGAACATTATTTATAATTGTCATGGAAGCTTTATCCTCATTGAAATTCCCAATAAAAGCTGATAAAATACCTCCATAATAAATTTGTGACCAGAGAGCTGATCGAGTCTCTCTAATAGAAGAACTGACTTCCTTAACAGAACCATGAGCCACACCCACATTCAATTCACAGGAAAGAACATTGAAATATAACCCTAATAGACAATCAGTCGCAAAGCCGAGGTAATGGTTAACAAAAGTAATGGAACTGCTCAGACCAATTTTTTCGGTCAGAAAAAATTGGACAAACATGACCCCATTTGAAGAAAATATGAGGGACCAATTTGGCGAAAGATCACATTTACCAGATTGGCCAAATACCATAGATCGGCATAAACCTTCGAGAATAATCCAGGGACTGATGACTGAAAGATAGAGTGGAGGTTGAGTGGGAAGTAATGTTTTAAAGAAAAATTCGATAAAATTCATGCTTCGTGGTTTCAGAGTTTCTGAGGTTTCACAAGCTCGTAGTCATACATTGTCATCCCTCCCATCAAAATTAAGTCCAAAACCCAATGGAAAAACATCCAGGATTTGGCTGTCAAATTTAACATCGTTGCAGATATGTTTGGAAGGGCCTAAAGGCGTTTCAATCAAAGGCACTATGTAAATTATTGCTATATCTCTTAATACAGGGAGCACGCCTTTATATAGGCTGCGCGAGAGGGAGGAAGGAGGAACAGTTACATAATTGTTCACTAACAACTAATTAAATTAACAATGTATTAATTAATCTAACATTCCCCCCCTTAATACATTGCTCTTACAAATGTACCCCCTAAACAAATCAAACTTCACCTTGCCGAGAGGCTTGGTGAGAATATCTGCAACCTGAAAATCAGTAGGGCAGTACTGGAGCTGAATTTGGTGGTTCAAGACCTGTTCACGAATGTAGTGACATTCGACCTCAATATGCTTTGTTCGTTCATGGAAAACAGGATTCTTCACAAGCTTCAACACACCTTGATTGTCGCAGTGAATGATGGGAGGTTTCTCTTCAGGAATCCCTATATTTGCAAGAATGCGACGTAACCAAATTGCTTCGCACACAGCTCCTCGTGCAGCGTGGTATTCAGCCTCAGTGGATGAGAGAGCAACAACAGTTTGCTTCTTGCTAATCCACGAGATAGGTCCAGATCCAAGATGAAAAACATATCCTGAAGTGGATTTCCTGTCATCAACGGACCCTGCATAGTCCGAGTCTATATATCCCTGTAAGAAGAACTGAGTGTTCTTCTGATACTCCAGACCAAAGTCAACTGTACCTCAGACATATCTCAACACATGCTTTGCTGCTATCCAATGACATTTCTTTGGCTCCTGCATAAATCTGGCGAGATAGCTCACTGCAAAGCAAAGATCTGGTCTGGTATAAGTCAAGTAAATGAGACTCCCCACAAGCTACCTGTAGTGAGTGCCATCTACTTGTGGTGAATCCTAGAATCTAGATAATTGCAAACCTTTTTCCATAGGAGTGGACATTGGTTTACAATCTGACATTCCATACTTTTCCAGGAGTGTCTTGGCATATTTCATTTGGGAGACGAAGATATGATTCTTCTTCTGCCATATCTCTAAGCCAAGACAGTAGTGAAGTAGCCCCAAATCAGTCATGTCGAAGGATTTCTTCATATCATTCTTTACATCATCTACAAGATTGTCAGAACTTCCTGTGATCACAAGATCATCTACGTACAAAACCAGAATGACAATCTCTGTTCCTACCTTCTTGATATACAAATTTGTATCTGAGGGGCTACGAGTGAATCCATGCTGCAATAGGTGATCATCAATTTTTATATACCATGCCCTAGGTGCTTGTTTGAGTCCATAAAGAGACTTTATTAGACGACATACCTTGTGTGGTTGATGCTCGTCTACAAACCCTTCAGGTTGGGCCATGTACACTTCTTCTTTTAGATCACCATTTAGAAAAGCACTCTTGACATCCATCTACTGAAGTTTCCATCCATTTTGTGCTGCCAGTGCACAGACAACTCTGATGGTTTTGATCTTCGCAGTGGGTGCAAAGGTCTCGTCATAGTCAATTCCTTCTTGCTGAGCATAACCCTTTGCAACAAGTCGTGCTTTGTGTTTGTCGATTGAACCATCTGCCTTATATTTTGTTTTGAAAATCCATTTGCAGCCAATGGATTTCTTACCTGGAGGCAGATCGACAAGTTCCCACGTCTGATTCTGAATTAGGGAATCATATTCAGCATCCATAGCCTGTTTCCACTGTGGTTGGTCTAATGCCTCACGAACAGTGTCAGGTTCGGTGCTCTCAACAACTGAACTCATGAGTGCAAAATTTACCTCATGTCTAGCTTGACTTCGTGTTCTAACTCCCGTAGAAGTACCAGGAAGTGAGTTCAGGTGTGCATCCCTAATAGTACTCTGGACCCATTTCAGACGTTGGTGCTGCTGATGTGAAGATGTGTTTTCCAGTGTGCCAAGATCAACGAACAAGTCTCCACTCAGCTCTTCTTCTCTCTGAGAAGAATCATCTTGCTCATCATCTGGATGTGTGAGCAATCTATGTGACGAGGTCGGTACTGGATCTCCATTGTGTGGCAGGGAGTCAAAGGACGACTCATCACATACCACATCTCGACTCTCGTAGATCTTCTTCGTCTCAGGATCCATGAGACGATATGCCTTTGAGGTAGTACTATACCCCAAGAAAAGACATGGCAGTGTCTTTGGATCGATCTTCTTCCTTCTCTTATCTGGAACATGCATATATGCAGTACAACCAAAAACTCTCAAATGATGAATAGAAGGTTTACGACCAGTCCATACCTCTTCCAGTGTCTTGTTCTGCAAGATCTTCGTGGGTGCCCGGTTGAGTAGATACACTGCTGTCTGGACTGCTTCTGCCCAAAACTGATCCTCCAACTTGGCGGTCAAGAGCATACAACGAGCCATCTCCATGACAGTCCTGTTGTGGCGCTCAGAAATCCCGTTCTGTTGGGGCGTGTAGGGTGCAGTCAAATGTTGCTGAATGCCATGCTGCTTCAGGTATGCTAAGAACTTCTTTGACACAAATTCCCCCCCTCGATCTGAGCGGAGGAGAAGAAGAGGCTTCCCAGACTGCCTGGTGGCTTGCTGGTAGAAGGTTTGGAAATTTGCAAGTGCCTCACTCTTCTTCCGAAGGAAATATACCCACATTTTCCGTGAGTAATCATCAATGATGAGCTGAAAGTACGCAAAACCTTGGAAGCTAGCTGGCAGGGGTCCACACAGATCGGTGTGAATGACCTGAAGATGCTCTGTAGAATGATAAGAGCTCTGTTTGAACGGACCTCTATGTTGTTTGCCCGCAAGACATCCCGAGCAAACAGGTAAGGAATGGGAGAGTGGAGGAAGCCCTCTTACCATTTCCTTGGCACTGAGCTGATGCAGAGCCCCAGCAGAAAGATGACCATATCGAAAGTGCCATAGTGCAGTGGACTCTGCCGTTGATGCAGAGAGAGCAATGCTAGATGAAGTGACCGCATCCAGTGCAAATAGACGGCCCTTCAGAAATGCTTGAGCAATGACTGACTCTCCCTGGGAAATGATGCAGGACTTGACCCCTTTCTCAACAAAGAATTCAACCTGCATTCGATGGTTAAGAAGTTGACTTATAGACAAAAGATTTGAAGTCAAACCTGGAACATATAGCACCTTTGTGAGTGTACATCTTCGTGTTCCAAGAGGAATGATGACATCACCAATCCCTGCTGCAATATACTCTTGATTGTCTGCAATGGTGATCCGATCTCTAGTGGGCCGGTCACTCAGAGTATGGAACAACTTCTTATTGTCAGTCATGTGTTTGCTGGCACCTGAATCAATCAACCAGACATCTTCTGATGGCTGCGAAGTCTGTGAGACTAGAACAATGTCAGAATGAGTCGTATCTGGTACCTCTTCATCGGAGGTGGCATCCTGCTGAGCAGCAATGTGGCCCTTCTACCTCTGATTACGAGCATGCCATCAGGATTTCTTGGAATATCCTCGGCCAGAAGTGCTCTCTTCGCCAGAGTTTCCATACTTGCGACCGTTGTAATAACAGTTCACAGTCGTGTGCGTATCCGTGGAGCAAATGTGGCACCACCGATCCGCCTTGTGATTATGTTGCTTCTGGGGTGGCCGCTATGGTGGCCATTGTGAAGATGGCTGCTGAGGATGCTGCTTCTGATTCTGGGGGGCTGACTGCCCTTTTCGAGGCTTATGTTTTTGCCTCGTGATGAGAGCCTTGTCTTCGAAGGCTTCTTGTACATTCTGCATGGCTTCTTCCTGCTGGAGATAATTCACCAGGGTGGCAAAACTCACCTCCTGTTGAGTGATGGTCAACGTGGTGATCAGTGTCTGAAACCAGGAAGGAAGAGCTCACAAGGTGAGCGGGACTAGCAACTTGTCATCCACTGGTTCACCGAGAGCAGAGAGTTCTGCACGTAACTCAGCTACACGCCGCAAGAAGGCTTCTACTGATTCGCCATCATGCATACTCATCGTATGAAGCTTTGTCTGAAGATGTAACTTTGTCATCAGATTCTTAGCTTCGTAGATGGTACACAATGCGGTCCATGCCTGAGAAGAAGTGGTTGCTTCCCGAATGTATGGTTGCACCTCATCAGAAAGACTCAGGGTGATGAGCATTAGTGCTTTTGCATCAGCCTTTTCATATTTTTCCAACAGATCAGCGTCTGTGGGAGGGGCGTCTTTGCCAGAAACGATCCCCCAAAGATCTTTGAACTGAAGAATCATCCGCATTTTGGTTTTCCATGCGCGAAATTTGGCCCTTTCAAGAGTTGGGCATCGGATAGCAATATTTTTGGAGCAGACATTTTCAAAAAAACTCAAAAATGTATTTTATTTATTTATTTATTTTCAAAAATGGCTACAATGCTTACTGAAGGAATCTGTCCCGAAGATGGGCTCTATAGGCTCGTGCAGTGAGACACCGACGCTCCTGTGGGCGTTCTATTTCATGTTCATCATCTGCATCATAACCACGTTCAAGTTCTGCATGAATCCGCCGTGCTTGACATCGAACGTCGAACCAAAAATATTCCAACAGTCCTTGGCACACAATCTCGTCAAAGAGAATGTTCCCAGTGTTGTGTAGCTCATTGACCAAGGCAAAGAACAGCCCAGTGGTGTCTTCGTTGTCACTCAATGCCCAAATATTTGGTGCATTGCTCGCGGTGCTTTGTGCATCCGAGATTTGAGACATACACGCACACACAGTTTTGTAATTTGCTAACTTTTCTTACACGTATAGGGGTTTGGATGGTCTTCCACGTGGTTCTACAGGAAACAGTGATTTATTTTCTGGCTAGGTCTCCTTCCACGCACAATATACACACAACAAGTTTCCTCCAATTGCACGCAGGCATAGAAAAAATAGTCACTGGCTTGGGCTCCTTCCACGCACAACACAGGACAGACAGTTTTCTCTCCTTCTTCACGCACAGCATACACTGGCACCAATCTTCACAGCAACAACTCACTTGTCCTCCAATGCCAAATGAGACGTCTGCAAGCTGGCACGGATAAGGTTTGGCATAGCAATGCTCACACACTTCCTTGGTCACCTCTTCCAGCACACAGGTCATACATAGGCCATTTCCTTGGTCGCTTCTCCTCACGTTTCTAAGTTTCAAACAAAACGCCAAACAAAATGCATGCACACAACAGTATTTTCCTTCCACGCAGGCAGAGGACACACCAGCCAAGAATACACCAAACAAAATTCATGCACACAACAATATTTTCCTTCCACGCAGGCAGAGGACGCACCAGCCAAGAATCAACAAATCCTCCACGACAGAAAACAGGCACTCTGAGTCTCCACTCTGAATCTCCATCGGATCTGATACCAATGATGGCACACGAAGGAGATTAAATTATTGCTATATCTCTTAATACAGGGAGCACGCCTTTATATAGGCTGTGCGAGAGGGAGGAAGGAGGAACAGTTACATAACTATTCACTAACTGTTCACTAACAACTAATTAATTAACAATGTATTAATTAATCTTCAGCGTCTCACTGCACGAGCCTATAGAGCCCATCTTTGGGACAGATTCCTTCAGTAAGAATTGTAGCCATTTTTGAAAATAAATAAATAAATAAAATACATTTTTGATGATGGCGCACGAAGGAGATTAAATTACTGTTATTTCTCTTAATACAAGGAGCACGCCTTTATATAGGCTGCGTGAGAGGGAGGAAGAAGGAATAGTTACATAACTGTTCACTAACAACTAATTACTTAACAATGTATTAATTAATCTAACATGTGCCAAGTAGATAATGAAAACCTGAAACCTTGAAACCTAAAGTCCTAAAAACACGAAACCTGAAGTCTTAAAACCTAGAAACTGGAAGTCCTGAATCCCCGAAATCTGAAGTCCCAAAACCATGAAACCCAAAGTAACAAATCCTTGAAACACAAAGTCCTGAATCCCTAAAACTTGAAGTCCCAAAACCCTAAAACCCAAAGTCCCAAATCCTTGAAACCCAAAGTCCAAAAACCTCAAAACCTGAAATCCTGAAACCCCGAAACCTGAAGTCCCAAAACCTAAAGTCTAAATTTCAGAATTTGGGGTTTCATAATTTCAGAACTTTTGGCTCAAGTGATGAACAATGTCACATGACATTTTTTCTGAAGTAAAAATTTAAGACTTAAGAGGTTTGGCATTTCAGGACTCTCGAGCCTACTTGAGCGAAGAATAGTCACCCGAACTCTAAAATAAAAATGCCCAAAGTTTCGAATCCCAAATATCTGAAAATTTTAATTTTAGAGGATGCGATGCAATCCAAAGTCTGAAAAGGTAGAAATCACAACTATTATTTATTTCATTACGACACCCTCATCTTCAGATCGCCATAAATTTTGACTAGAATCTTGGATTTTCACAAAATTGGATTTTTATTAAATTTAACTATTTTAAAATGAAGATATACAATCCACCATTTTAGAGGGATGTTTCCAAATTTCTCACCTACCAAAATGATGAGGTATGAGCTTCCTTTCTTCTCCAACAAGGAAAAGTACATGGAGGCATGAGTTTTGTTGTGGCATCCATCATTATTACAAGTGATTTTAATGCATTTTAGGGTGGTTGAAGCAATATTTTGAATTCCTTATATCTCCCTTATCTCATTCTTCCTATATATTGTAAGGAGAGGCTAATTTAGAAACATTGGATAATATTTCTTTGCACCCTCCCTTATTCTCTTGTCTGTAAGTGAATTTATGGAGTTCAAACCTGTCATTCAAGTTGTAATAAAAATTTGTGCCTTTTGGCCATTGTAATGCATTATTTAAAATATATGGAGAAATAATATAATTATGTGGATGAACTTCAACCCTCTCTTGTGTTCATTGTATTCTCTTGATCTCTCATTGCAATTTTGGTTAGTTGTGCATGTTAAATTATGTTGCATATTTAATGGTTTGTGTTTAATGGTGAATGAAATCATAACAATTGGTTGACTTGTCGCTTGTATTCATCCCCTTAAAACTTACTGGTTTTCATCTCCATGCAAAGAAAGTGTTCAAAATTCCTTTTAGTGCATCACCTCCTATATATTAGGTTTAATTTCTTGCAATCTTTTCAACCCTGTCCCCTTAGCAAGTTAGAGTAGATTTTAGGATAGATCCTATACAATTTGAATGTGTGTATCAAAATTGAGGAATAGGAATAGACCTTCATCTAGAGAGCTTTCCCTATTGCAAAGTCCCACACTTTGGGAAAAACTCCATGTTATGCAATCACACTGACAATTTCAATCTATTGAGTTACAAACAATCAGGGGTGTTGTGATTCCGCATCAACACTTCTCTTATGTATATATCTTTCTTACCTTTATTTATTTACCATTCCTATTGAGGATAAATATAGAGCCACAACATATGATCTAGGGTAAATCTAGTTTTGTTCTATTAAAGTACCGAATCCCTATGAAACGTTATGCTTCCTAGACTCGATAAACAAAGAGTATGTGAAAAATGGGTGTATAAACATATAACCCCAATAAGGAAATAATACATTTTGGTATGATATATTTTCAAATTTTTACATTTTCAAAATTCCATTCATTAAGGTATGTCTCATTCTAGACATATAGAATAACAAAAAGATGATTGGGCAATAGAGTATAAATCTATTTGATATAGCCAAAAATATTATTGTCATCCTATTTTTGGATGTTAATGCATTATATCAACAATAATTTGAAAGAAGCAATTCCAAATTTCATATCATCCACTATTCATTGCATGGATAATCTATTAAAAAGGATGTTAGATAATGTGGAATCTCAATCATCAATAATATTGATTAGCCTCCTAATCTGACATTTTTTGAATGTTGGGAAATATATGGATATTTTATTTACTAATTTGGATGGAGAATTTAAAATTTGTAGCTAGGTATTGAAATATTCCCATTCCATATCTCTATATAAAAGATGTTATTTTTCATTGTATCCATAAAGTGAAAAGAAAATAATATAATTATATTCATAAAATTAAAATAGAAACTTTGTTTATATTATTCTTGATTCGTGTTTGTAGTTTAAAAATACTATAGTTTATATACATATACATATACATACATACATACATACATACATATATGTAATTATGTATGTATGTATGTATATGTATATATGTGTACATATATAAACATGTGTGTGTGTGTGTGTGTGTGTGTGTGTGTGTGTGTGTGTGTGTGTGTGTGTGTGTGTGTGTGTGTGTGTAAATATACATCCCCCAAAAATTGGTAGTAGAGTTGAGTTGAGATTTAGTCTATAGTTTAGTTGTAATCATAGAAAGAAAAAGGGAAAGAATATCTCAACCACTAATTCCTACCTTTAATAGATTTTTATGTGAATATTGGAGCATTAAAATGAGGACATTTTTTTATCTCCTAGGGTGTTTGCGATTTTATGGAAAAAGGATTTGTTGAAAAGTAGATGACCAATCATATATGGAATTGACGTAGTTAGATAAATAGTTATCCCAAAAACCATGAAGGAGCATGGAAAAACGTTATTCATAATCCAATGAGTGATGTAAAAATCCATGTTTCCACGAGTTACATTAGGAATAAGATGAAACATGTTTGGGAAAGTCTCTAGATAACCTTTGAAGGTATTAATAAAGTAAAATTATATAAGTTACAAATGCTTAGGAGAGACTCTAAAAATATTCAAATGAAAGATTGTAATACTAGGTATGTTTTCTCTACACATGTGATGGATGTCATTAATCATATTACATATTATAGTAGTACACTATAAGTTGTTATAATTATTGGGAAATCTTAAGATATATGATCCTTAAAAAATTATTTTTTTATAGTAGATATAGACGTGTTGAAAGATTTGACTCATATGTCTATTGGTGAGTTAATGGGATCATAATTAACCCATTATAAATGTATGAATAAAAAATTTATCTCCTCTCTTGAATATCCATTCAAGTTATAATTATATGTGAAAGACAAAGGGAGACAAAGATTATGAAACCAAAGAGGTAAAGGGAAATAATAACCAAATGGTGGTATGACATGTACAATCTTCAATACAACCCTTCCAAGCGATTTAGGAAGCATTGACTATCACCACATTATTAGTGGATAGATAAATCTACTATATGATATACAACTATTGATATGCATATATATATATATATGCATGTGTGTGTGTGTGTTTATGATCACAAAAATTTTGCATCAAAGCCTATAATACCAGTTTGTGTAGTAGAGATAAGTTGAGATTCTATCTATAGTTGAGTTCAAGTCATGGAAAACATGATTGAATGCATCTCTCAACCTCTAATACATATCTACATATCTATTGGAATAGTTATGACTATTGGATCTTTAAAATGACAACATTGTTTATTTCGTAGGATGTTTGCAATTTTATAAGGAAAGGATTAACTAAATGAATAGAAGACCAAACATATCTAACATTGATGCAACATGATAATTACATATTAAAAATAGAACATGAGGAAACATGCATAATAATTTTTCATCATCCACTAACTTATGGAAAAGTCCATGTTCTCATGAGTTTTAGCGAAAATAAGATAAAAGGCTTGAGATTCTCTCTAGATAGTCTTTTAAGGTATGAGTAAAGTAAACTTGTTAAGTTACAAATTCTTGGGAGAGAGAAAAAAACACTCAAATGAAAGAGTCTAATATTTTAGATGATTTCTTTACCCACATAATGTGAGTAGTTAATCCAATTAAATCTCTTGGTAAGATACTAGACTATGTTAGAATTAATAGCAAAATATTAATAAATCTCCTTATAAAGTTCTATTTTTTTGAGGTCACTAAAGAGGAGTAAATTTCTATTACTCAGATGTCTATCAATGAGTTAATGGGATAACTGTCAATGCATGAGAAATAGATAAGAATATTTTTGGTCTCCTCTATTGAACCTGCCTTCAAGTTGTAAATGGAGATAGAAACAAATTAATACATAGATTATGAAACAAAAGAGGTAAAGGGAGATAATCACCACATTGTGGTAGAACATATATTGGCATCAATATAGGCCTAACATGACATTAAGGGATCATTGACCATCACCACCATGGTCAATGGCATGATAAATATATTTTATTGTATACACTATTGTATAAAATTATGAATACTATGCTAATGAGTGTAGGAAGAAAATATGACTTAAAATTCAAAATTGCTAACTTATACAAGGAACAATAGAGTTATACTAAAGTGTCAATGCTTATAACCTACAATTTAGCTTAAGAGAGATCAAAAGATGTATGGTTTCTAGACATTGGTTGCAGTAACCGTATGATTTTTTGTGTGAAATATTTTACAAGAATGGATTAGTATGTCAAGTTAGAAGTGAAGTCGAGAATTAATAATAAGGTATCAATGATAGTAAAATTAATAATTAAAAATTAAGTACATGCCAAATGTGTACCATTTACCTAGCTTGAAACATAATGTGATGAATATCGGTCATCTTATTTTAAATTTTATAAATTTTAATTTGAAAATGGGCATGGTACGATTTTTGACCAAAATCCAAGTGATCAGTTGATAGAAAAAGTCTAAATAAAAACCAACAAATTAATTTCACTTAAAATTCATAGTGAATGCTCTCTAACTGTGATGAAATATGTTTGTACTGATTAATCATTTTTAGTCATCATACCACTTAAATAGTTAAATAATCTCTGCTACAATTACTTGTACATAACCTTTACCAATATATTCACTTTTGCATCATCTCCATACAATGAGTACAAGATTTGTAACAACACAAAAAATCTCCTTTCTTACAATATCTTGGTAAACTAAGTATTCAACGTGGCCTATCAAATAATTATTCAAATGTCAATCAAATTGGGTGTTCCAATGACACTTTAAGATCCAAAAAATCTTATTCTCCAAATGTCACTAAAAAGACAACTAAAATTAAGGAAACAAACATTATGAATATTCACTTTGCTGAGCAGTGACACAAATGGCCTAAGCATTGTCACCAATTCTCATGGTAGTGACATATTAGTTATCCTCCTTTGCATAATGAAGTGACACACTAACGATACATTTCTTTTGGATTTACTATTAGAAAATCAGATTATTTTTCCCATATAATCGATTTTAGGAAAACAACATTTTCCATTTAGTTGCACGTAGAAGTTTGTAGCTTTTTGTTTTAAATAAACAATTGAGCCAAAATTAATGCTTAATTCTTAAATTTAGGTAAATATAAATAAATAAAATCATTTTCATGCTCTCTTTTTCGATTTAAGTCCTCTATAAATACAAGGCATATGTAATTGATTTATAAGATCAATAAAAGAGGAAAAGAGAGGAAGTGAATAATAATAAGGAGTGCACAATGGTGTAGAAATTTATATTTTTATTCATCTTTAATTTGCTTTCTTTTTAAATTTTGTGTTTTCATTATTCATCTTCATATCTCCTTCAAATTATTATCAGAGATAGTTTTTTTTAGTTGAAATCCATTAAATGGCTTCCACATTTGGTGCATCTTGTTCAAGTTTTTAGAATCCTTAATCCATAGGAAAACATTATAAGTATTGGTCTCTAAAAATGAAGACATTATTCAGATCCTAGGATGTTTGGGAATTTTTTAAAAATGGGTACATAGAGTCTACAGATCCAACATCATATAATGCACTCTCACTTGCAAAGAAAACTCTCTTGAAGGAGAAATAAATTTTTTAGAAAATCCATATTCTATGTACATCCTGCTATGTATGAGGTAATTATTCCTAGAGTGAAGAAAATCAACCAAGAAAAATAATTATGAGACATCTCCATGTTGCATGTCCAGGTAAGGAAAAAGTTATAACTTCCCAACTCCAATTACTCAAAAGAGATTATAAAAATATGTCTAATTTTTTTTTTCATAATCTATAAATTTATTTTGTAATTATTTAGCTAGCCTATAACATTAGATTAAATCCCATGAAGAAATAGTGGATGATAGAATAATAGTAGGAAAAATGGTAAGGATCCTACATAAATAATTTGATCCCTTAGTTGTATCCATAGAAGAAACAAAGGATTTTTGTTAAATATCAATTAATTACATAATGCATCATCAATAAATCATGAGAAAAGGTGAAATACAGCACATACATATTTGGAAAAAGTTTTTGTATCTAAAAAATTAGTAAGTCGTGGAAGAGACAAAGGAAGGTTCAACCTTATAGGGAGTGGAAGAAATTTATCTAGATGAAAATGTAGAAACATTCCGAAAAAACCACGTAGAATATGAAAAATTCAAGATTACAGAAATAATCAGTCATTTGGTTGGAGACAAGATAAGTCTCATGTGCAATTTCATTATTGCAAGAAATATGGGCACTATGATATTAAATGTAGAAAGAATAAATTTGACCAAAACAAGAAGAATAAAAATTATTTTAGGATCTCTAAATCAAGATCCATGTTTATAGCATGTACATAGATTTATGAATCAATACCTACTAAATATCTTGTTGAATGTAATATTTTTCATGAGCGTCCTTGTTATATTTTGCCTTTATATTTTGTTCGTAGTGATCATACATTAGGAAGCTTTGATTTATTTTCTATTTTGGATGAGTAAGTAAATACTAATGTTCACAACTAGTGAATAAAACAGGTGGAAAAGGTTTGAGGAAGGGGATTCTGAGCTCTAGAGTCAAAACATGGGCAAGCAATGGTGGCAGTGGTTCTAATCCCTTGGCCTCTCATCCTATTAGTGTTACCAAATGATGTCAAGGGATTCAGGGGAAATAAATAAAAGATGGAAAATCTAGGATTTTTCATGGCTTGGCTATTGATAGTTATAGGGCTTGCAAGGACAGAGGGTGCCTAGGATGTCACAGTGAGGATGAGAAAGTTATGGTGGCACGGAATGGGAAAACATTTTATGCAGCTATATTTAACAATATGAAAGGAACCCGGGGGATGGTGTTGCCCATACAACCTGCTAGTGACATCCAAAATTTGAATTTGGAGGATGATTTCTCCAAAAGGTTTGGGATCTAGAGGAAGATTATTGCAATCTTGGGCTAATGCGCAACTTCAACCATTTTTTGCCAAATCTCACTCAGTTGCATGAATGGATCATAGAGAAATGGAGCCCTAACTTCAAGGGTAACATTGAACTCTATCTCTTTTCCAAATATTATTTCATAGCTATTTTCAACTCTTTTGAGGACCATGATGCCACTGATAATGTGTAGTATTTTAGGGGAGATCAATATGTCCTCATGACTAATTTGTTGTATCCAGTGTTTGGCCCTTTACAAGTTTCATTTGATATAATGCTGATCAAGGTAAGAATTCCACATCTACCCCTACAAATATGTGATGAATCTTGTTTGGAATACATTGGGAACAAGTAAGCACTTTTAAAAATTCTAACAATGCAACCAACTAGTAATTGTATACCACCTATGCTAAAATTTTAGAGGATTTAGACTTATCCTTGAAATTACCCAAAAAAATCAATCTATGGATTAGAGATATGATTTGGACCCAACGTCTTGACTAAATAAGGTTGGCCTTCCGTTGTGATACATGTTTTGAAACATGACATTTGACAGTTGATTGTGGGTGATACAATCAAAAATATGGGGCTTCTCTAGGTTGGTGGAAGGATTCCCTATAGTCTCACATTATTGTCGGCACCTCATCTGAACCTACTGCTGATTCTAAAGTTGATATGTTCCCCTAAATATTGGATTCTATTAAGAATTCCCCTCAGGTGCCCATCAAGGAAATGGTGTCTGTGCTTCACAATACCAATATCTCTTTTGGTTGGACAAGTAGAGGGAAACCATCTCTTCTCCTAATAGAACTCTCTTCATCATATTTATTCTATTGACATTCTCCTTCCGTGCGAAGTTACAAAATTGTACAAGATTAAAAAGGAGGAGTGGATGTTATTTGAAAATTAGAAAAGGGACTCTTCTATGCTGGAATCATCCCCTTCCCACATTACACTCATATCTCTATATTCCTCTTTGGGTTTCTTATAGTTGGTTTGGATTTTTTGTTGCATTGGTATTTTTCTTGCACCATGTTTCTGTTGTGTTTTCTTTTGATCTTCATTTTCTTATGTTTGATTTAGGCTTGGTTGTGCTTGGGTAGGGTCTCATTCAAAAGTCCATTATCTGTAATATAAAAAGTAAAGACTGATGTTACTTTTGGAAAAAATAATATAGTAACTGTAATGGGAAAGGTAATTCTAAACATTGTAAGCAAAAAAGGGAGAAAAACATTTTTCATCGTATTTATTATGTTGCAAGTATAAAACAAAATGTTATGAGAATTTGTCAATTAGTCCATAATGGATATAGATTATACATTAAAGAAAAAGAAAGTTTGATTGTGGACAAATATGGAAGTACATAACTTATTACTAAAGTCCAAATGAAAAGAAATAAATAGTTTCCTTTGAGATTAGATACAGGTAAAAATTAAAATCAAACCAAGTTATTTATGAGCCATAGTATGCACAGTCCAAAGTTTCCTTTAATGAAGAATATACATAGTCTAGATCTTATTCTAAAGCTTCCTTTAAGGCATAATATACACAATCCAGAGGTTAATCTTGAGGTACCTCCAAATAAGAATATACACATTCTGGAGCTCTATCCAGAGATTTCCTCACGGTAGAAAATTATCATTCTATCTTGAGAATAGCTCAAATTAACCTTGAAATAATAGAGAATAGTGTTATAGAAACATAATCAACTTTTTAGCTAGTAATAAAAGATGAATCCTGGATTTGACATATCATATTTGGTCATTTAATTTTTGGAGGATTTAATTTTCTACATAAGAAAAACATGGTGAAAGTTTTTTATTTAATTCAAAAATCAGAAAGGATTTCTAAAGGATGCATTTTGGGAAAGTAGCATAGGGATACCTTCCTAATTGAAAAATCAATAAGAGAAATAAAAACACTTGAAATTGTTCATTCAGAATTATATGGAGAAAAGGAAATATATTCTATAGGAGGTTGTTCATATTATCTGTCTTTTATAGATTACTATACCAGGAAATAATGGGTGTACTTTTTTAGAGACAAATATTATGTATTTGATATATTTCAATAGTTTAAATATATAATGGAGAACCAAAGTGGATACTAGATATGAGTTCTTAGGATATATAGAGAAGGTGAGTATATATCCAATGAATATCTAAATTTTTACAAAAATATGGTATTCATAAGAAATTCACTTCTAGGTATACACCACAAAAAAATGGTGTGGTCGAGAGAAAGAATAGAAAAATGATGGACATGGCCAAAAGTATGATGAAGGCCAAGCATATACCAAACGAGTATTTGGCAAAAGAAGAAGAAACTATTGTTTACGTTTAAAAAAATTTCCATCTAAAAGTGTTAGAAACATGTTTCCTCAATAATATTAGAGTGGTAGAAAACATAGTGTTTCTCACTTTAAAATCCTCGATTGTGTTGCATATGTTCATGTTACTGATGAGTTAGTAAAGAAATTAGATAAAAAAGAAGAAAAGGTATTTATGTTGGATATTCAAAGGGTACTAAATCCTACAAAGCTTTTAATCCAGTCTCTAGAAATTTCATAATAAGTAGAGATTTGTAATTTTTTAAATGAAGAATTATATGGAATTATAGAAAAAATCGATAGTATAACAGTAATTATTCCTCAAGATGATATGGGAGATCAAAAGTTAGCAATCAAAATTATTTTTCATATAATATCTTCTTCCACTTGTGGAGAGTCACCTCAAGTCATTGAACAAGCTACACCTCTATCCATAGCTATAAGGTCTGTAATATTTTAGTTAATGTCTCCTATGTAATAGACTACACAAAGAATACTTGAATTGACTCCTTCAACAAGCATTCTTAGATCTAGTCCATTTGGTTCATTTCAAATTATATCATCTTCAAATCCAATCTTAGAAAGGCCATTGCAGAAAAAAGGAGTCTTAGTGGCTTATATGAAACTAATTATAATGTTGATACAAAAAAATCTTTTTTTAGTTTTGACATTATGTTATCAAGCTGCAAATCAAATATGTTTTAAAGAAGCTATGAATTTTGACATTTTGGCTAAATCCATGGATGATGAGATAGAAGCCATATAGAAGAATCATACGTTGGATTTGGTATATATTCCTAAAGGGAAGGATGTGAATTAGTGAAATGGGTCTAGAGGACCATCTATCGTGCACATGGAAAAGTGTAGACACATAAAAAAAATTAGTTGTAAGAGGATTTACATAGTAATATAGAGTATACTATAATAAAATATTTCTCCATTCTCTCACTTGGACATGGTAAAGATAATATTGATGATAAAATATCAAATCAAATGTGCTATATATCACGTGGATGTGAAATAAACATTTTTTAATGGATTTCTTGAAGAGGAAACATATGTGAAACAACTATAATGTTATTAGATTAAATTCCATGAAGAAAAGGTGTACATATTAAGAAAGTTTCTCTAAGGACTTAAGTTAGATCCTAAAGCATTGTCAAACAAGTTTGATTCTTATTTTATTCAGAATCGATTCAGTAGGTGTAGTAGCAAGCCTACTTTATACATCATAATAAATGAAAAAGGTAAAATTATGATTCTTTATTTATATGTAGAATATTTAATCATTATTGGAGACCTATCCACATATTCATTTAAGTCATCTATGAAGAAAGAATTTGAGATGACTGATAAATGCCTAATTAACTATTTATTGGGCATTTAAGTTCAATAATCAAATTCTATATTTTTTATTTCATAAAAAATATACTAATGACATCTTGAAATTATTTTACATGTTGAATTGCAAGCCAACCATAACGCCAATTATAATTTGATTGAAATTAAGTAAAGATGACAATGATTCAATTGTGGATCCAACATTATTCGAAAGATTATTTGGTACTCTCATGTATTTGATGGCTATAAGGCCTAATATTATGTATGGTGTGAGACTCATCTTAAGGTTCATGGAGTCTCCTAAAGAGTCACATTTGCAGGTTGGAAAATATATTTTGAGGTATATATATGGAACTATATTCTATTTAACATTTGATGAGATCAAATTTGCAGGCTTTATAGATAGTGACTGTGTCGATAGTATAGATGACATAAAAATTATGTCTGGCTATATTTTTCATTTTTGAACTGGGGTAGTTTCTTGGGCATAAAATAAACAACCCATAGTCACTCTTTGTTTTAGAAAAGCTAGAATATGTGGCAGCCACAAGAAAAACATGTCAAACTGTAGGGATGATAAGAGTAGAGATGGATTTGATGCAAAATTAGAAAGAGGATACAAAGAGTTTTTGTGAGAATAACTCATCGATATCATTGTCTAAAAAACACATCTTTCACAAGAGAAGTAAACATATAGATATAAAATATAATTTCATCAGGAGTTGGTTACTAATAAAGACACATGTATAGAATTTTACAGATTTAAAGTCCAAATTGATGATATCTTTTCAAATACTTTAGGAAAAGAAGAATTTCAGTATTTTAAAATTTGTTTGGGTGTCTATGATTAAGGTTAGGTAAGCTTCAGAAATAAAAATTCTAGCTCCAAAGATTCACAACTGAATTCAAGAAATGCAAAATTTTTTTTTTTTCTAACTCATTTCGAGAATGATAAAAGATAGAAGGTTGAAATTAAATGGAGTTACAGAAAAGAAGATATTTCTCATGTATGATCTATTTTTATGAAGAAAATAGTTTGCATTTACCTACATGTAGAAGTGTGTATATTTCTATTTTCAATAAAAGTTTTAGTCCAATTTTATTAATAAATATATAGGAAAATCTAAATAAATCATATTTTTTGTATTCTTTATTTTTGGAATTAAGTCCTCGACTAATATTAGGAACATGAAATTGATTTGTAATATAAAATAAAAGAGGAAAAGAGAAGAAGTAAATAATAATGAGCACACAGCAATGTTAAAGTTTCTACTTTTATTTTCTATGTAATTTATAAACTTTTTATTCTGTATTTTCACTATTTACTTGCCTATCTTCTTCATTAACATTGGAAAAATCTCTAGATATCATGGAAATGCTAAGTCACATGGATAACTGCATGACCTAGGAAATCCATGCAAAGCCAATATATGTCATGCCAACAATATATCTTAATGTGATTTTCCCCCATGTTTTGCGTTAGTCACTACATTCTCCACCTACACAAATAATTGTTGTAGGAATACCTTCCAATGAATGTGGAATTTAATTTAAATATGGTTTATGCTTATGTGTAATTGGTACAATGAAACCTATAAAGGCCTACCAAAATGCCCATTTTTCTAACAAAATGAAATTTCAAGGATTTATTGCACATTGATATCTCAAAGAACACTCAAGGTTTCTATGATAAATGAATCATAGCTATAGAATTTAAAATTTTCACATCTAAATTTTTGTTTCCTAAATTAATTACAAAGGAAAAATATGTTGAATGGGTTATCTTTGATTGAGAAATTAAAGGAAACCTATGAGAGTGATAGTTTATGAAATTAGAACAAATATTTCATCATTTTGTGCATTCATATTGATCTTAAGATATTATTTAACTACCCACTTAGAACTATGCATAGAAATCTATACAATCCAGTCACCAGTAATTTTATATTGCGTACATATGTTGAAATCATATAAGAACAAGCTAGGGATGATTCAATTGACACAACACCAATTGATGGTCCAGTAAATTTTAACAAGGATGATGAAAATGCTTGTCAGCATCTCATTTAGGTGATACAACCATCTACTGGAAACTTTTCCCAACAACCTATCTCTATAGAAACACATCAAGGTGTTTCTTAGGATTCAATATATAACCCCAAAAATATAGCAAGGGATTTTCAATCCCCTCAACCAAATTATGAAAATAGTGAACCATTAAGAAATATAAGAAATATGTCCCGTTAAATTTTGGTTGTAGCAATATTTATGATCCAACATTAGTAAAATTGAGGTTTCACATTAGAGAAAATTTAAGGAAGACAAGGACCTCAAGAGAGGTCTATGCTCACAATTAACATAATGATGATCTATATAAATTTATTTTGGCTTATCTACTCATTTTTATCGAGTTTTTTAGGTGAATTTGAAAAGGAAGAATGGCTAAAATCCATGGATGAACAAATTTATCCTAGTAAAAATATAAAACATGGGGTCTTATGAAACTTCCAGAAGGAAAATATGTCATAGGAATAAAATGGGTCTACAAGACACAATTTACTAAAGATGCATTCTTGAGAAGCATAAGGCCATATTTTTTGAAAAAGGGTTTCCACAATAAACTCAAATTTAAAACAATGAAACTTTTGCACTAGTGGCTCATTTAGACACAATTTTTATTGTCTTAAAAATATTATATTAGAACAAGTGGAAGGTACATAAAATTAATGTTAAATCATCATTCCTTAATCATGTTACAGAAGAGTAAGTTTATGTAAAATAACCACCTATATATGAAATAATTTATCTTGATGATAAGGTGTATAGATTGAAAAAAGCAACATATGGATTGAAACAATCTCTAAGATCTTGGTACAAAAAAATTGATTCATATTTCTTGTAGAATGGATTTAGTAAAAGAAATAATGAACCAAATTTATATGTAAAATTCAATTAAAATTTTAAATTAAAATTATTTTTTTATATGTCGATGACTTAATATTTCTAAGTAATCTATAAATTGGCTAATTCAAATTATCTTTCATGAAATAATTTAATATGATAGATCTTGGCTTGATGAAGTACTTTATAGGCACGAAAGTCTATCTCTATTTGAATATGGAAAATTCATATGCCAATGTAAATATTGTGATATTTTTTTGAATAAAGTTGTATTGATGAACTCACATTATACATCCACACTTGTAGCCACATGATTCATACTCATCAAAGAAGATAAATGATCTAATGTTCATCCTTAATTGTTAAAAATATATTTTTGTTTACGAATGTACGTGAAAACCATAAAGCTTGACATCATGTATGGTGTATCATTTAAAATTTCATAAAATAAGAAACAAAGACCCATTGAAATATAGGAAGAGGATACTAAGATATGCCTTTGGCACAAAGAACTATGGAATTTTTTTTAATATCATATATGATTTAATGTTAGTTAGATACACAAAAGTTGATTGTATATGTAATAGGGATGACAAGAAAACATATCTAGGTATGCATTCCATTTTAGATTAGGCACAATTGCATGGGTGTCCAAGAATCAAACAATTGTTACTATTTCATCTGCAGACGAAGAGTATGTAGATGAAACATCAGTAGCATGTCAACTAGTATGGACAATAATAATTTTGAAAGACTTGAAGCATGAAAAATAAGAAGCGCAAACAACTACTGTGTGACAAAAAACAAACTATTTATTTTTCAATAAACCATGTTTTGGACAAAACAACCAAGCACATGGATGCATGACATCCTTTCATTTTAGATCTATTCAATAATGGAAAATTTTTCCCAAACTTTTGTAGCTCTAAAGATCAAGTTTCTACTCTTTTCATGAGTTGATATCTTCTCTTTAAAAGGCTGATTATGGAAGGTAAAGTTGACATTTTCCCCACAACTAGAGGTTTTATCATTATTTTCTTTGATAATTCCTCTGATAGAGATCTCATTTTTGTTAGAGTTTGTAATTTTTAGTCTCATTTTTTGATAATGAAGCCATGGTTCCCTTTTTTCGATCATGTTACTGAAAATTTCCAAGTTAATCAGTTTGGATCCACTTGCCATATCTGCCTCTCCAATTTTGGGGTGGTAAATACTTAATTTCCATTGGGGATATATTAGGTAAAATCCTAGTTATTTACTCAAAGAAAAAATTATATGAGTACACCACTTATACTCGCATATTTGTATATATGAATACTTTAGTGGAGTTTCTGGTTTCTATTGATCTTAAAGTTGAGAAAATAATTTGGACTCAAAACTTAGACTATGAATGCTTCCCATTCAGATGTAGGACTTTATTTTATTTTTATTAGTTATATTTGGATTTTAATTTTGGGAAGAAACAAGTAAAAATTTGATCTTCTAGGTGGAAGAATTCTTATCCTGGTCATATAGTTGTTGATAGTCACTCAGATAGTGAGTCTGAATATGGATATATGAATGAGGCAATTCTGATTCTTTCGAATAAGGATTTCATCCCTTCCTCTAATCCTATATAGAATGATTCACTCCCAAGTTTTGAGATTTTTAAAAATATTTCTGTTCCTATTGTTTCTAGGGAGATCCAAAATCATGTGGATAAGAATTTTTTTTAAAGTATCATACCAGTTTCTATTAACAAAAATTTAAATCTAATCATTGGTGATGATTGGTCTACTATGATAACAAAGAAGAAAGGGAAAATTGTTAACGAGTCCCTTAAGATTCATCAATGATCCAATGGGAAGGAGTGTCAGGGATAGCTAGTGGTTTGTTTACTTTTATTTGTTGTGCTATAGATTTAGCTTTGTTTTTATTGAATTTATTTATCGCTGGTAGAGGTATCCCTTAATGATCCTCATCGTTATATTTTTGTCTCTATTGGTACTTGATGTAACGGTGTAGGGTACCCTCTGATGAGGCCATAAACTGGCCATAAATTACCATTATTTTGTCCTTTTAAGTTACCTTTGAAAGTGGATTTAAATGTAATCTTGGAACTTATAATTTTTTTAAGATATAATATAGGATATATATCTTGTTCATTATTTTGAAATATTTTGTTATCTATTTTTTTAAATAATCCTATTGATTATTTGGGAAAAGATGCAAAGTCTTGTGTATGCAAGCTATAAAGGAAATATAATGCTAGTATTGGGAAAAATGAAACTGATCATGAAAAATACATCTTAAATCAAATATTATTTCATATCCATATTCCTCTCAAAAAATTATGCAAGTTCAAAACAAGAATCATCTCAATCCGAGATCGCATGCAAAAGTTATAGTTGTTTTACTTAGCTCAGGAGCCATTGGAGTTATCTCCGGAACCTGGAAAGTTAGCTCCAGAACCTACAATGTTAGCTCCGGAACCTATAAAATTAGCTCCAAAACCATTGGATTTAGCTCCAAAACCTACATCAACAAAGTAATGTTAGCTCCAAAACCTGCATCAATAGAGTAACTTTAGCTCTAGAACCTACATCAACGGAATGACATTTTTTTAGGAATTGTGAGAAATTAAAGAATACAACAGGAAATATGAGAGAGATTTTTGTTCACATAGTTTTTTTAACAAAAATATTATTCATATTTTCTACAATTTTTACCAATGAAAGGAAATCTAATTTTTAGTGAGCTACAGTCTAAAGAAAAAGTGTATCAGATCAGCACTAAAAGTTCCATAAACAAAAGTAAAAAAGTCAAACAGAAAATATGAGAGAGGTTTTTTTTCATATAAATGGTTTAAAAAAAAAAACTCATTCATATTTTCTATAGGTTTTACCAAAGAATAGAAATTTAACTTTTAGTGAACCGCAGTCCGAGGAAAAGTGTATTAGACGAGTACTAAAAGTTCTATAAATAGAAACATGAAATTCAAACGCAAAATATGAGAGATGTTTTTGTTCATAAAAACGTGTTTAAAAAAATTTCATTCATATTTGTAACAAGTTTTACCAATGAAGAGAAATCTAACTTTTAGTGAACTACAGTCCGAAGAAAAAGCGTATTAGACAAGCATCAAAAGTTCCACAATAAAAAACAACAAAGTTAAATGGAAAGTACAAGAAATATATTTCATCAAAATCATATTTTGAGGAAAAAAATTCTTCCAATAAAGTAGGAGAATAAAATCAATGTGATTATTGTTACCAAAAAGTAAGGATAAGATTTTGGCGCAAATCTTCCTAAAATAAGCAAGATAAGATTTGACTCCAGTAATATCTCTCTCCATACTTTTTAGAGATGGAGATCTTAGTTGTTAGGATTGGAATAAAGATAAGATTAGATTGTGTTTCCTAAAATAAAGAGTTGGTTTGATGCATGAATTATAAATGCAACCTTCCACACTAAGATATGTAATTCTTTCCCCCAAGAAATAAAGATATGTTCTTTCCTCTCAAATATTTTGTGGCTTTAAGATCTTGGAAGTATGATTTAAATCCTCTTCGAAGGAATGACATGACCACTCATTTCAAGGAAGATGGATCTGTGTATTTATGTTTATATTTATTTATTTGTCTGTAATTCATTATGTTATATTGTTTTTATCTTTATATTCTGAAAATTCAGTCTGTTGTGAACCTGCAGGTGTTTCATTTAATTATGTTTATTTCCAATTCAACATTTTCAATTTATGTAAGTGTGCTTTTATTCCTGCAAGTGTAATTTCCTTTATGCAATTTTTAGTTATTTCATGCAAAATTTATTTATGAAAGTGTGATTTATTTTATGCAAGCTTGGTTTGTGTTTAAAGGAGTTATTTTCCAAAAATCTTCTTCTCTTAATACATACAGTCATCAGAAAACACCCCTGAATTGACATAATTAATGGTGAGGATTGACAAACCTTATCATTTTGGTGCCATTTCTAGGGACATGGTGTTATTAGGAGATTTAGAGTTCTCTAAAAGAATATTCTAGTGACAGTAGAATATCTTTTAGCCAATTTTGTGAAAAAATAGTATTTGGCAAGTATTTTCTTTAGAATTTTATTTCCTACAAATAGATTAAAATTTTATTTTTGTAATTAGGGATATTAGATTATAAATATTTATCTCCTCAAAAACTAACTCTATGCATAAGAAAATGATTGTGATGTTTGATCAAGAAGGTATAATGGTATGAACAAAGAATTCATATCTGGAAATGATAGAATATGATATTGAATTAAAAGTGGATCTAGTTGATGAAATATCATATGCCATTCTTGATAACCACCACCATTTCCCCTTGTATAAACTAACAACTCAATGATCTTATTATACATAACCTTAGTAAAAAAATGGCTTATTGAGTTTGTAAAAATGAAGTGGTAGAATTTCTAATTTACTCCATCCATATTCAGGGATTTCATTAGAGCCAAAATAAAAACCCACTCATAACAAATCCACCCATCCAAATTAGTTTTTCATCACATGATAAAATTCAATCCTTGAACCACATCCATTAGAAAATTTTGTTTTCATGTTTTTCAATTTCTTCATTTTTATATATGCTTGTATAACATGAAGAAGAAATTATTTTGGATATCAAGACAAACACTTTTTTCATGCTAACATCCACAAGAATTTCTAAAGTTGTTCTTGTACTGACATGCAGATTTTTGCGCACCAAAAATATTAACCAAGGATCAGTTTGGAGGGACCCATGAGTACATAACAAAATCCATCCCCTAAGATCACTAGTTTGGGTTTTGAATATTACTATGGAGATTCCAATAATGCACAATTCAAGTTTGGCTTTGAAGACCTAGAAATTGTCCACACAATTTTTGGAAATATTCTTAGAGTTACAAAGTATGAAAAGAGGTTTTTATGATATCTCAGACATTGCTTCATATTTGACACAAGATGTACTTTGATGAAAATAGTCTGATGATGGACCAAAATTTTTTCTAATCATTCTCATGTTATCATTTCTAAAAAAAAAATCTTTTATTGGAAAACCAACTTGCTGGCCAATCAAAGGCCAAAAAAATAAAAAAAACTTTGATTGGAAAACCAACCTACTGGCCAATCAAAGGAAAAAAAAAAATGATTAGAAAACCAGTTTTTTGGCCAATTAAAGGCAAAAGGGGGTGACTTTTGTTCAAAGGAAATCAACCATTACCTGATGGATTTCTTCTCGAAAATATTTGACAATGATAACAATAGGATGACAAGGACAACTAGAGGTATGATCAAGTTATTTTGTTCTACTATTTAATTTTTAAGCTTTCTTGTAAGTTTTTTACTACAGCTAAATCCACTTTTCATATCTCCAAGGAAGGAAAAATAAAATTCACATCTCCCCTACTTACAAATATGAAGAATACATGCACCTATTTGCAATAAAACTTTTAGAGTATAATTTATGGGCAAAGATGAATAAACAACATTCATGAGGACATGCATGATCCTAGCCATGGGAGAGAATGAGAACCATGAGGTATGCATTTTGATTTTAAATATGATGTGCAAGGGAAACATAAGGATATCCACACAAGAACCTATTGCAAAAGAAAGAAAATAAAAAATAGTAGAAGAAAATCCATACAAGAACCTATTGTACAAGAACGAAAATAAAAAATAGTAGAAGGAAATCGACACAAGAACCTACTGTACAAGAAATAATAAAAAATAGCTGAAGGACATCCACATAAGAACCTGCTGTAAAAGAAAAGAAATAAAAAATAGCAGACGAAAATCCACACAAGAACCTGTTGTACAAGAAAGAATATCAAAAACTACAGAAGGAGATCCATATAAGAACCTGTTGTAAAAGAAAAGAAATAGAAAATAGTAGAAATAAATCCACACAAGAATCTATTATACAAGAAAGAAAATAAAAAACAACAGAAGCAGATCCACAGAAGAAACTACTCTAAAAAAAAAGAAAATAAAAATCAGAAGAAGGATATCCACACAAGAACATGTTGTATAAGAAATAAAATAAAAAACAACAGAAGAAGATCCATACAAGAGCCTGTCCTTGAACTATAGATGGAATTTATACATGCATAAGCTCAATGCTAAGAAGACTCTAATAAGATAAAATAATATTATGCATGAGGACATGCATTAGATTAGGTGTGGGGCAATGATGAGGCCATAAATTGACAATAAATTGGCCATAAATTACCATTATTTTTTCCTTCTAAGTTACCTTCGAAAGTGGGTTTAAATGTAATCTTGGAACTTATAGTTTCCTTAAGATAGAATATAGGATATATATCTTGTTCATTTCTTTAAAAATATTTTTAATCTATTTTTTTGATTAATCATATTGATTATTTGGGAAAAGATGAAAAGTCTTGTGCATGCAGACCATAAAGGAAAGATAATGTTAGTATTGAGAAAAATGGAATTGATCATTTAAAATACATCCGAACTCATATATGATTTCATATACTGATTCCTCTCAAAAAATTATGTAAGTTTAAAAAAAGAATCATCTCAATTTGAGATCACATGCAAAAGTTATAGTTATTTTACTTAGCTCTGGAACCATTGGAGTTAGCTCTGGAACTTGTAAAGTTATCTCTAGAACTTGGAAAATTAGCTCCCAAACCTGCAAAGTTAGCTCTAGAACCATTTGAGTTAGCTCCGGAACCTATAACATTAGCTCCGAAACCATTGGATTTAGCTTTGGAACTTGCATCAACAAAGTAATGTTAGGTCCAAAACCTACATCAATAGAGTAACATTAGCTCGGTAACCTGCATCAATGAAATGACAATTTTTGAAGAATTATGAAAAATTAGACAATCCAATGGGAAATATGAGAGAGGTTTTTGTTTGTAGAATTTTTTTAACCAAATCCTCATTAAAATTTTCTACATGTTTTACCAATCAAGAGAAATATAACTTTTAGTGAGCTACAATTTGAGAAAAAAAGTGTATTAGACAAGCACTAAAAGTTCCATAAACTGAAATAGAAAAGTCAAATGGAAAATCAGAGAGGTGTTTTTTAATAGCATTGTTTTTAACAAAAATCTCATTAATATTTGCTACATGTTTTACCAATTAAGATAAATCTAAATTTTAGTGAATTGTAGTCCAAGGAAAAAGTGTATTAGACAAGTGTCAAAAGTTGCACAATCAAATACAACAAAGTCAAATGGAAAATCTAGGAAAGGTATTTGGTTAAAATCATCTTTTGAGGAAAAAAATCCTTTCAATAAAGCAAGAAAATAAAATCAATGTGATTTTTGTTACCAAAAAGGAAGGAGAAGATTTGGGAGAAAATCTTCCTAAAATAAGCAAGATAAGATTTGACTCCAATAATATCTCTCTCTCCATATTCTATGGAGATGGAGATCTTAGTTGTTAGGATTTGAATAAAGATAAGATGAGATTTTATTTCCTAAAATAAGGAGTTATTTGGATGCATGAATTATAAATGTAACTTTCCACACTGAGATATGTAATTCTTTCTCCCAAGAAATAAAGATTTGGTCTTTCATCTCAAATATTTTGTATTTTTAAGATCTCAAAAATATGATTTAAATCATCTTCCAAGGAATGAGCTAGCCAATCATTTCAAGGAAGTTGGATTTGTGTATTTATGTTTATGTTTATTCATTTTTCTGTAATTCATTTTGTTGTATTATTATTATTTTTGTATTGTGAAAATTGAGTCTGTTGTGAACCTGCAGGTGTCTTGTTTAATTATGTTAATTTTCAATTCAACAATTTCAATTTATGCAAGTGTGTTTTTATTCCTGAAAGTATGATTTACTTCATGCAAGTGTGATTTATTTCATGCAGAATTTATTTCTACAAGTTTTCCTTTATTTCTGCAAGTGTGCCTTTAAATTTCGGTAAGTGTGATTTATTTTATTCAATTTTGGTTTGTGTTTAAAGGAGTTATTTTCCAAAGATATTCTTCTCTTAATGCGTACAACCATTATACACTAGCCATGGATTGACATTATTAATGACGAGGATTGACAACCCTCATCACCCTAACCTACTTTTACCATTAATCAAAAGAAAGATAAAGTTTCTAATATATTTACCAAACCCTTAAGAAAGAAGAATTTTATTAATATGTTTGTGAATGTCTAGAAGCAATTGATATTAGTATTTTATAAAGAGGTGAAGTGTTGGTGAATGTGTAATCTCACCCACCCATTGTATCAATCACCACCCAATATGAAATTTTTATCTAAGTCAGGAAATCTAGAGATTGTGTCTATTAATATATACAAAAAATTTAATATTTGTAGATGGGAGTTTAATAATTCACATTCCTTTTTTAGATGTTTCTCATATATATATATATAAACGAGGTTTCTATTCGTTGTAACCATGGAATGCAAAAATAAGAACACATTTATACTACTAATATTTTAGTAGACATTTATTTATATTCTTTTCTATTTTTTTCTCTAAATTACATTTAATTCAGTGTGTGTGTTTCTATATATAGATACCAAAATGTAATTCCAACTATTTATATAAATCACTATCCATCCCATTAAAAATCTATGAGTGAGGAGGATCTGATTTCCCATGCACATACGGGTTGGATTACCATTCTTTACCAGGATTAGATGGAATTTCTCAAGATATGATTAATACTAAGGAATTTGTCCAATGTTAAACCCAAATATCAATATTTTATCTTTAAATTTGGAGAGTCCCTCAAGGTGATTGACTATTCATTTTATATTCCTCATTATTTTTATCACTTATTATTTTATTACTTACTGAGTTGAGAACTATTTTAAACACAAATTTATTAATATTATTTTATTATTTACAAAAAATTTCCACTTTTAAACCAAAATCTCAATATTTTTTTATCATTTACTGATTTGACAAAAAAAAATTGCGTTAAATGTTTAGCATAAAAAATTGAACTTTTTTTCCATGACAACTAAGGCCACATTTGAAAAATCCTTGAACGAGGTAATGTAAAATTTCCCTCC
The DNA here is from genome assembly GCA_019776745.2 of Taxus chinensis. Taxonomy (NCBI): domain Eukaryota; kingdom Viridiplantae; phylum Streptophyta; class Pinopsida; order Cupressales; family Taxaceae; genus Taxus; species Taxus chinensis. Next base: position 245,432,549 of record CM034147.1, on the reverse strand, counting down.
AGCCAATATCTTACTATGTAAACCACCATATTGGATATGAGGGATGCAATAGAAATATTTTTTAAGTGTGTTTTATGTTAAGGTAAGTTTGTGGGAGACAATTCATGAGTTCATTCTGATCCACCTCGAAGGATTCTGTCTTAGAGGCCTAAAAAGGTCTATTTTTAGGCCACTTGCACCAAATGAGTACCTCCCACAAAAGTACCAAACATATATAAGGCCTCCAAGCAGTGTATGATAGAGCTAGGTAATCATCTAAGGTAGTTTAGGAAATTTCTAGGAAAAAATAAGGTTTAAGGATAAGTTATTCAAAATTGGGTCTAATTAGAAAGTTATTGGGAAATGGATGTTCTGAAAAAGATAGTCACCTTGATTGAACAATATCAAGAGCCTCATGAAGAGTTATAATATCATACCATATAACTTTGAGAGATAACAGAGCCTGATTCACGTTATAATCATCAAGGAAAGATTTTGGGAATATTGATATGTTGAAAATTGTTTGATAATGCGATGTAAAGATCCTTGTACAAGTTGTAACTTGCTCAAAAGGTTTCAAGAGCCTCTTGAAGATTTTTCATCCTAAAAAATATCAAATTATATTCTATTTAATTCTCTTCATGACCCATATTATGTGTTATTTTATGGTGATCTTACACCCCTCCTATCACTCAGTCTACTGGCGCACACGTTGACGAAAAAGTTAAAATATGGATAAACATTGATGAAGAATTAATTTTTATGTATTATAGATATTCTCATTGGATTCATTGGCACTTTTTCAAAGAGATTCATATATTGGATGATCAAATTTCATTAGAATTTTCTCCTAGGGTGAAGAAAACAAATTTGCAGCGACCTTCACAACTTGAGTCACATGACAACAAATCCCATGACGTCTGTCAGCAATTCTTGATGGGCGAAAAAGGTCCTATGATGCCTGACAACAAGTTTTGATTCACGCGAAAATAAGTTGTTTTTTCTCAACATCAGTTTCGGTCACCTGACAATGAATTTTAGCTATTCGGAAGGCTTGAGATGTACAAAAATAAGGTGTAGTAATGTGCCATAGAGACCTAGGAGACCACAGAATGCTGTCACACAACATGAAGACCTAGGTTACCATAAAATGAATTCATGTTGAAAAACTCTGATTTTTTGAGTCAGGAAGGTCGTGAGCATCCTGAAAAATGATGTCATGTGTAAGGAAATATCTTTGTGACAGGGTGATGATGTTGCATGTCAAGGAGATTTTGAGCGACACAAAAAACAAGGCCATGCTGCAAGGATATTTTTGGAGACCCAATAATGGTTAGAATAGAAGATGTAATAGGGCACCTCGACAATGAATGAATGTGAAAGGTCACAAGTGATGAAGGAACACAAAGGGTCGTAACAAAAGTTGAAAGGAAAAAAATCATGGAGGGACATCAAAGGCTATGACAGGACCTTGAAAGGTAAACAATCAAGAAGGAAGGTAAAAGGTCATGTGGGAGAGATAAAAGGAAATTCATAACACTATAAATATGAATGTCCCCTTCATTTCAAGAGAATTATTAATACTTTTTTAATATCTCTCACTATCTTTCTATAAAAAATCCTTCATTTGTTCCATTTCTTGTCTACTATTGTTCCATCTCCATCTCAACTTGTACTCTAGGAGCATTGTAACTTATACAACATGATGCAATAAGACTTTGTGTTTCTTTTTTATTTTTCCTCTTTTTTTGCAAGTGGTTTATTATGATTGATGCAAGTGAAATGTTCTATTTTTAATACAGAAAAATCCACTACGCTATTTGTTGTTTGAAATCCCATTCTTATTTTCATATCCTATCTCCATCACTACTCAATTTTCCACCCTTGTATTAAATACAATAAACTGTTATAGGTTTACGGAATTATTCCTATGTGATCCCTGGTCTTCGGGCCAACTGAGAAATTTTTTTAGATTGTTTTCAATAAACAAAGCTTCCCCATTCAAGTAGAGGGACTCAGTCCCGCACACTATTGTTGAGAACCCACTAATTTTTCCACTTGGAAAATTATTTTTCCAACAATTTTTTGTGCCTACTATGGGGTATATTTAGCATATCTATACTCAATATTGATTCCAAAAAATACAAAAAAATATATATTACAAAAATTAAATATTCTAGATTTTGGAAGGTTGTTGAGCCTTATGTATTCCTTTGATGACTATTCCAGGAAATCGCCAAGCCTTGAGGATTGAACTTCTATTCAATACCCAAGAAGATATTGCATCGAACTTAAGGGATACTATTTGGCACAATAGATTAAAATTATTCCAGTACCGTGCATTCCTACAAGAGTTATATATTGTGAAAAGAACGTGTTAAAGCCTATGAAAGAGTGAGAAAAGTTCATAACCAACAAAGGAGAGAAGAGAAGAATCTTGTTTGAATTTCACCTTCAAGTTTGATGACAAAAGGTATACAAGATCTTAAGGAGCTAAAGGTGTGTCTGATCCTAGTTTTGAAGAATAGTTGCAAGCTAATTTAAGACTTCTTATCAATGAAATTGCAAGAATAACAGGTGGATAGTACTTCCTTGAATTTGATCCTACTTCATCTCTTGAGTCTTCTACTGGAAGAGTTGCGGTTAAAACTTTGAATTACATTCCTCCATAAGAGGAAGTTGTTGAGGAATATCTTGCGAGAATTGAAGTCTTTCTTGAAGGATTTAAATCATAATAAGGAGTTAGAGAAGAATAACCACCAATGGATCAACAAAAACCACTGCTATTATGGAAAAATATAGGTCCCTTAGCTCTCACCCTACCTCTACATGATCTAACTAAAGGGTCGAGAAATAACATTGCTAAGTTCGATGGTTATGGTAAGCCGCATCCATATGACCACATCAAATCCTTAATCACTTATTGTGGAGTGTTAGGAGTTGGATATGAAAATGTATCAATCCACCTTTTCATAGAATTTTTTAAAGATGCAGCAGTAGACTAAATCTACCAATTAATATCTAGATCTATAACTAACTTGAATGAAATGAAGACCAAGTTACAATATACTTGAAGTGGCTAACCTGCTGAAGACAAGAAGCAAAGATTATTCACAAATTCCCAACTTCCTGAGGTGAGTTATATGCTACGAAGAAATCAACTGAAAAATTTGGATGAATCACAAATACTTGAAATAGAAGTAGAAGATGATGTAATCATGTCAAGAAATATAAAAAAAGGTCCAAGTAAGGAGAAAGGAAAAATACCAAGCATGGGTACTAAAGATTTGTTAGTCCAAAAATTGGCTAATGATGTCTTTTATCTCAAGAAGCAGTTTTCTCAAGTTTTTATCAGAAGAGAGACACCCAAAAATAACTTTCCAAATAGACAAAGTATTAACCCACCACCTGCAAGACTTTCTCTATAGGTTCCCTCTATCAATGCATCCTACGATACACATGGTGTTGATGAACAAGATGATGATGATGAAGAATAAAATAGGCTTGAAATTGAATAAGTTGTTGTTACTGAGACTAGGTACTTCAACTACTCATCTGGAGATGAAAGTGAAGAAGATGATGCACCAAGTATCTCTTGTGTAGTGCTCACTCATTCCCAATCCAAAAATAAAAGGTCTTCCTTTGATATTCCTAAGAAGAAGAAGAAGGATGTAGACTCTCTCTAGGAAAATATATCTAACAAGATAATCAATAGAGGAGTTACACTTTCACGTTCTATGGACTTTGATAAAGAAAAACTAGACCTTGTGGCAAACAAGAAAACCTCAGATGAAAAAAGTAAGTCTCCTAAGTCTACATCTATTCAAGCATACTATTCTCAGCCTTCTAATCTTATATCCAAAATAGTAAATGTGCCTACCAAAAATTTTGAGGTACCTAATAAGCCCGTAGTAGCTCCTAATTCTACCTCTATTTCCAAAGTAGCCCCTATTTCCAAAGGAATGTCTTCTTTACTCTACAAAGATTCTACCTCCTCAAATACATCTAATTCCTCATATTTCAATATCATAGATCATGTCAATAGGTCTAAGGTCCAAATCTCTGAGTCTAGATATTTGTAAACTCATCTAGAACAGTTTGATAAACTTATTCGGTTTATCAAAAGTAGTAACCCAAAGTACAATATTGTCACACCCTATTCCAAAGGGTTAGTACCAACTCCTCCTTTATTGTCATCTCAAAACAAGGTATCCTTAATTGTATCCAAAACTGACAAGATTGAACCATTCTACCTTCCTCTTCTTGTTGGAGGCTACCAATTGAACAACTGTATCATAGAATTATGTTTTTTTGAAAATGTGATGCCAATAAAAGTAGATAATTCCATTAGTATCAATATAATATGGGCTACATGCTACTATTATTCTATGGAAACAAAACAAGTCCCATTTGTGGGAAGAATAAAGGATGCTCACGTTTCTCTAGCTGATTTTCATGAGAAGAAATTCTTATTGAATATATTGGTGGAAGAAATTATGGCATCATACGTGACGTTGTTAAGTAGAATATTTTGTAGGGATTTGGGTAGAGAAATTTAGATGGACTGTTCTTCAAAAAATATTCCATTCAAGGGCCAAATGAATTTTTTTTTTCCAATGAGAAAAATGAAGTATATAGTGCAAAAATCAAAACATCCTAGAGCGGATATTCTTTATTAAGACACTGGATATGAGAATTACTTCATGAATTTCGAAAGAGGAGACGATATTCCTATTATCTCATAAAAATATGAAGACAAGCTATAGAATATGGATTATGATAGAAGCCATTATAGTACAAGCTTTGGAGCCATTGTGGTTCTAATTTCCCCATTAGGTGAGTTGTTTCATTTTGCTTTAAATATCCAATTTGAATATAACAACAATAATGTAGAATATGAAGCTATTCTCTTAGGCATGGACAAAGTTGAGTCCATATGAATTAAATAATTGAATTTCCTAGGAGATGCTAAGGTAATTGTGAAACAAGTCCTGTATCAATACCTTGTGAATAATTAACACCTTAAAAATTATAGGAACAAAGTGTGAGATTGCATTGAATCCTTTGATGATTTCTCTATAGAAGATGTTCCCCATGAAAAAATTGGTTCTCTTGTTTTTTCAGCTTCTCTGATGATACCACACCCTTCTTTTGATAAAGAGAAATAATCTATTCAGATGATATGTAGGACAAATGTGCATCATAATGCTAACCATTAGTAAGTATTAAATGATGATAAACATATCCTATTTTTCCTCGAGAAAGAAGATAATTTTAACAACATATTCTTCAAAGGAAGTACTTCTTCACCCTTAGAGTAAAATCGAGAAGAAGAAAGAGGTGAAGCTGAGGAGGTTGATTCTAGTGGAGTGCTCATGCTAAAAGGTTATAAGATTCCTAATCGCCTAATCTAACTTGAAGAATTATTTAATAGGAATGATATAATTGTGAAAGATAAAAGCTAAATAGTCTCCCAAGTGTACTGCTGATTTTAAGAAAGTAAAAATTAGAACATAGAAGCATTCTCAATTCGTAAATATAGAAAAATGTTTCTCACTAGAGGAAAATATAATTTTTTTTTTCTTTGTTGAAAAAGTATTCAAATGTGTTGGAATATTCTTATGATGAGTTTAAATATTTTAAACCAAAATAGATGCAATGCTTAATACCTCTCAAAATTGAAGCAAAGACATTCCAGAAAAAGAAAAGACAATATAATCCAAATATTTCTTGAAAAATCCAAGAGGAAGTGTTGAAAATGATAATGCAAAGATGGATTCTCCAATCTATCACTTTACATTGGGGGAAAATATTGTTCCTTTCCAGAAGAAAAGTGGAGAAAAAAGGATTTGTGTAGACTTCCAAAATTTGTACCAAGATTCTCTAAAAGATAATTATCCACTGCCTATCATGGATCAGATTTTACAAGCAGTCATTGGTTGAGAAATGCTATCTATGCTGGATGGATTCTCCGGCTACAATCAAATTGAAGTTTGCAAAGAAGATCAATATAAGACTTCTTTTATAACTCCATGGGGAGCCTTTTCCTATAGGAAGATGCTATTTGGTATTATCAATGCTGGGGCCACTTTTCAAAGATAAATAGACTTGGCTTTCAAGGATTAGAAGAACAAATGGATTATAATTTATGTAGATGATCTCACTATATTTTTTAAGAAGAGGAAAGAACATTTTATAAACCTTGAACAAGTTTTGATAAGATGTTGAGAACATGGCATCTAATTAAATCCAAAAAATTCAATCTTTGGAAAGACCGAAGGAAAGCTCTTTGCAAATATCATGAACAAAGAAGGAAGAAATATAGATCTAAAAAGAGTGCAAGACATTTAAAATATCTCCTTTCCTCCAAACAAGAAGGGATTTCAATCATTATTTGGTAAGGTCATCTTACTACACCACTTTATTCGAAACTTTTCTGAGTTGATCAAGTATATTACAAAAATGGTGAATCCACAAGAGAGTTTAAAGTGGATTAAAGAGGGAAAATAAGATTTCAAGGTTGTCAAGAAGGCCATAAAAAGAACTCCGACCTTGGTATGTCCTGATTTTAATAAATATTTCATTTTGTATTGTTATGCATCTGAGAACACTATTTCAATAATTTTAATTCAAAATAACAAGTAAAGGATTGAGTTTCCTATTACCATCAAGAGATGCATTTTGAATAATCTTGAGATCAAATACTCTACCATGTAAAATCATTCTTATGTTATGGTTAAGGTGGTCCAGAATTTCAGATTTTATAACTTACACTCTCACACCATTGTGATGGTTCTTGGATAATCTATTTATTCTTTCTTGACTCAACAAGACCTTAAAGAAAAAAGAGGTAAATAAGTATCAAATATTCAAGAGCATGAGCTTGAAATAGGGCCACATTATTTACTTAGAGGAAATGGATTATGCAGGTTGATAGTTGAAGATGAGTCTCTCATGACTCAGTATAAAAATAAAGAAAAATAAAGAATATCATCGCCATGGATACGTAAGTAAGGACTTGCCCCAAGTACTCTTTGTGAATACTACCAACTGAGTGGTATAGTGATATTGCTTAATTCCTCAATTATGGTCATTATCTGAAGCATATAGATTACAGGAAAATAAGGAACCTCAAGCTCAAAGTTGTAAGGTATGTGATTTGGAACCATGTACTATATAAGATATCCCTTGATAGATGTTTCTTAAGGTGCGTTGACACAGGGAAACAACATCAATTTCTAGAAGCATATCATGACCAATCCTATAGTAAAAATTTCTCTACCATGGTCACTGTATAAAAGATCCATTGAGGGAGGTACTACTGGCATACTCTATTTCAATATTATTAGCAATAGGTATGTAAGGGTGAGCCTTATCAACAATTTTTGGGAAGACCAAAACTCATTGCACTTCTACTTATACTAGTGGTGATTGAAGAGCCATTCTAACAATGGGGTCTAGACTTCATTTTTGCTCTGAATCCTCATTCTAGTGTAGGTCACATCTCATTTTCAAATAATTTGATTAGTTCACTAAGTTGGTGGAGGCCATACAAACAGGGAAAATTTTAGTGGTGAATATTCGTCTATTCACAAATATTTGCCAAATTTTTTTGGGTACAATTCAATTTTAGAGGTTGGTTCGCCAAGGATTTTACACCAATAGCTTACTTTTATCATTCAAATCTCCCTTAGCATGAAATTAAAATATGTTGAATTCACCTCTCTCTCTCTCTCTCTCTCTCACACACACACACACACACACACACATACTATATAAGTATTTATAATTAATTATTCATAGTTCCAAACATTCAATGCCCCCTTCCATAAAATTGTGACTATCAAATATTCTTCACAAATTTTCAATTCCTTTCTATTCATCGTTATCGATCTGATGACTAATCACTGAATATTTCCTTTCTACTTTCAAGGAACTTCAATTTTTCTATGAATTTTAAGTGTATAAATTTTCTACCGGTTGGTATTATATTGTATGCTTGAATAGTGTCTGGTATCTAGTTGAAATTGGTCGACAACATAAAATATGCTACCAACTGGTAGCATGAAGTATGTTACAGGAAGGAAACATGCATAGTTGGTAGCATATTGCATTGTATCAGTTGGTAGCATATTGCATGTTGTTATCCAATCACATATTGCATGCATCCAGCCTTTAGCATACTTCATGTTGTCGGACGGTATTATACTACATGCTACTGGCCGTTAGCATGCCGAGTGCTTCCTGTTAGTAATATATAGTGTGTTCCTGGCTGGTAGAATAATTTCATTTTGAATTTCAATTCATTTAAAAAAATTAAAATACTATTTATATTTTGATTAAACTGATCTATTTTAAAATTTCTCATGGATAGGTAAAATGGCTTCTCTGAACAATCAACAAAAGGTAGATAAACTAAAAAGAAAAAGTAGCTTATTAAAAATTTTCAACCCACTAAAAAAAATGAAAACCCAACATGCATCCACTAGAAACATTAACATGGGTACTAGTAAGTTATAACGGATTATAATAACCTTTTTACTCTTTTTTGTCAGTCTAGTTTAATTTTTTTAATATCTTTGTAACAGTCAATTTTTTTTTCATTTTTGAATACAGAAAACCCTAAACAGTAAACAAAAAAATAAACCCTAAAGAAACAATTATTGCATTAGATGGAGATATAATTTACCTAGACATGCCAAAGCTAGAATATTGTCCCGATTTCCAAATTCATTCAATACATAAATTTCAAAAGAAAATATTCCAACAGAATATGATATTGACATGACCCTTCAAGAAAATAAATCTGTGATAAAGAAGAAAACATCCTGGATAATAAGAATCTCTTTTCAGGTAGATTGGGCAGTACAATACCCATTCATTGAACTTGTACAACCAGATAATGGTAGTGATACTCCCAAATAATGTAGATGTACTATTTTTTGTTTGAAATTGGGTAAAAAACATAGAATGCAACTTAAATTGGACACTATTGAGAAACATTGTGGTAAAGAATATTACACAGTCACTAAAAGTAATGGAAAAATAATGAATACTCATAGATGAAAAAATGCAAAAGACTGCATGCATGTAATATATAAGGAGTATGACAATAAGATGAAACAAAATCACAAACTTGAGGAGAAAGGAAGAACCATTAATGAAAAGTTTGGAAAAGTTGCAAATGAAAATTTGAAGGCAAAAACTACCTTGTTTTCAACCATATTCTTTATTCTTAAAATGGGCAGACCAATTTTAGATTTTTTAGAATAGAAGAAATTATTCAAGTTCAATGGGTTTCCAAACATTCAAAATTTACATTGTTTAGAGATTAGTTCTTAGGAGATGGAAAGATGTCTTGTAATGATTGGACAAGAATATCTGAAAGAAAACATCATGAATTCAAGTTTCATCTCCTTTTCAATTGATGAGATTACAATTGTTGACAACACTTCTTGGGTTTGCATGCATGTATATACTTTCCAGAACCACACAAGGACACCTCATATGTGATTTGTTGATAAAATGGAAGAGAAATGCAATGCTGGAAATCTTTTCAAATTGGTTATATCTAATTTGATGGACATAACAGGAATGTATAATTATTCTATAGATACAAAGCTTATTTGAATTGCTATTGATGGTGCATATGTGATGTTGGCTCATAAAAATGGTCTATGTGTGTGTCTCCAAACATATGTTTCTCCTTATATGATTCATACTCATTGCATGGATCATATGATGAATCTTTCATATAGGATAGTAAGAATATTTGAATGTGTTGAAATATTTTAAGATCTCATCATTAAACTTCATGCCTATATGTAAAGAAGTCTTAAAATATTTCTAGAATTTCAAAATATTTCACTTGGGATCATAGATGGTAAGAAAATTCTTAAAGATGTTGATATAAGATGAATTTATATGTATGAGTCTACATGCAGAATTTTTGAGGAATATCCATCATTAATTAGTTTCATGTTTAAGAACCATAGACAAGTTGACAGGAAAGTATTTTCTTTATCACCTAAAAGACTTGGAAACATTTTTTACACTTTACAGGATTATTCCAATGTTGCATGAAATGAATTGCATAACAAATCTTTCTCAAAAATGATCCATCTATATAGCGGACTTCATTAGGTCCACGAAAAATGGTGTGTCAAACTCTAGATATATTTTATAACTCTGATGAATGATTTAAAGGATATGTATTTAGTAATTGGAAAACTCTGACCTATTTAGAGGATCTTAATAGCTACTTTAGATTCAATCTAAGTGGTCATATTTATATATTTGTTAACGCAAAGGAGATTCAAATGAACACATTTGAAAAGTGAGTTGATATTACTGGATCAAATCTTGAAGAAGTGTTTGTTACATGTAATTTATATGATGCTATTATATCTGAAATGAGAAATGTTTTTAGAAAATTTCACAATGCTTATCCAGTGAGATCAGAGATCATTTTTAAAAAGGTTAGCTTTTTGAGGCCATGGGAGTGGTCAATCCTAGTAGAATGATTTAGGAGGTAATGTCGTAGCTGATTCATTTAAAATACACATGGGTATTATCATTAAGAATTTTGAACAATCAATTGAATGTAATGGATTTCAGATTAATAGTGTTCTTCAAAATGAGTCACTTGCATTGAAATCAACTTATTTCAGCCAGGTAATAAGAAAACAATTTTAATTACTTAGCAAGCCAAAAAAAGAAAGTAGAAATTACACCTATATGAAAAAGTAGTATCATAGTACCATTCTTTATGAAATTATTAGTGAATATTTCTTATTGTATGAATTATGTCAAACAATGATTTTGGGATCAATTGAAGATGAAAGATTTTTTAGCGCACTAACATTAATAAAATAAAAATATTGGAACAAGCCAGATAAAAATATTGAGACTTTCTTGAGATTATATGTTTCATGATATGATGTGGATACATTTCGTTGTGAATGGGTAGACGCAACATGGAATTCTCTCACAGAGAGGAGAGGGATCATTAATTCTAATACAATGACTATAGATACCAATGAAACTGTGACTAAAAATCACAATGAAAGATTAGATAATAGTGTTGGGAACCAAAAAGATATGTTTCATATTGAGTAAAGAAGAATGAATGTACATTTTTTTTCTGGAAAGAAAATCTCATATCATAATATAAGTATGTATATTGTTATTTTTTATATGCATGTTCATTATTGAATAATATTTTCTATGTTGCAATTTGTTTAGAGTTTTTAAATGAGAAATTTCATACTTATTTTTTCTGTTGTCTTTTAAATGATAATAATATCATTTCATTTATGGTAGATTTTTTAGTCTTACGCATGAATATAGTACAAATATAATAATTTTTTTTTTAATTGTCAATATTTTTAGGTAATTTGAGTGTTTGGAAATGAAACTTGTACTTCTATCCATAGAAAGTATTTGAAAATGATAATAATCAGTAATGTAATATGTACAAGTAATATCAAACACAATTAAGAATAATAATCACGTTAAGAATCAACTTGAATAACTTATGCACTAATATAACAAAATTAAAAGTAAAACATCACATCGATTGAAATTTGAAACTTTCAATATGTTCATTACTAAGTATATATTTTTATATGCTGAATTTGAACCATTTTTACAAAAAGATTCTAAAAACAACAATAACAATTTCAATTTTTTTTTTACAACATCATCCTTGATATTTTTTTTCAGTGTGTGTTTCAGTTTATGTCTCTTGCGCAACAGAACTTTCTTTTACAACACCTGAATAAACAAGATCCTTTACTACAACTTCAATACTCAAAAGAATTTCTTGTCCTGGACTTTCTGCATTACCATCAGACGTTAATGTTGTATCCAATTATGTTTTCTTCTTCAATAGTATCTCTAGATCCATTCCATGTTCCTTTATGATCCTTCTCAAGGTATTATTCTGCATGTTTAATATAACAAGCTTTTTCTTCATTTCAATTACTACATTTAATTTTTTTTTGACTCTTTTTAAATTCACATCAAGAAATGTAGCCTCATTTTCAAAGTTTCATACTTTGATGACTACATTTCAAAATACAAAAATAATTAATAAATTTTCAAAAAATTGTAATTTTTTTAAAAAATTAGTAAGACTTACCAATGCCTTATCTCATTCCGCATTTGCAATAACTACATGGCATTTGTCTCTTAAACACATATTGTGGTTTTGAATTTGAATTCTCAATTTTATTCAATATAATGACAATCAAATCATCATCATAATTATTTTCAAAAGATAAATAACTAGAAACAACTCGATTCAACAAAATATTAAGCTTTGTTGGCTTGTTTTGAACTAAAGAATAAAATATATATCTTTTGGAGTGATTTGTAAATCATGAATTTTTTCTTTAATAATAACATTATCCCTAAACTCCCATAATTTTAATTTTTCAACATTGTTCAATAAAACATCAACATTGGCTTCGTAATTTTCAGCCAAAAGAGCGTTAAGTGCAAAAGAAGTTTTTTGATCATTAGTTAAGTCAGTGTGTAGTGAAGGTGTGCTTGATCTTTCTAATATTATTAGAGAAGGATGCATGGACCCATGAATCACATCTTGGGGATTGAAATTTCCATGGGAATGAACCTTGCTTTCAATCCCTAGGTATTTCTAACCAAAATCAGTTTCATTCAAAATAGAAACACCACATCCACTACGACATTTCCCAATGAAAACGTTGGCATCTTAGCTACAAAATTAAGGGTGGGCCTTCTTGAAGATAGAGGAAAAAATGAAATGTTCTTTCCACTACACATGGTTATGATATTTTTTGGTAGAGGTGGAGGATGTGGCATCTTCCTCTTGATAATAGATGGATTTTGAACTGGATGTGGAGGAGGCCATGCAACAATCAAATATAATTTTTTAAATAACATAAGAAAAGTAAAATGAAAAACATAATAGGATTGAAATAATAATAAATGTAACATTATATCATATATGATTATAAATATTACTTTGTTGAAAGGTTTCCATCTAAGGTGAAAATTGGGCATGTTGCAATTGATGTGGTTTATGTAGAGAGGTAGATTTAAATGTCTGGGAGTTGTAGTGGTAGGTATGGTATAAAACATTATTAAGCATCAACGATTAATGAGGTTGTCTAATTTTTTGTTTAAAAAAATAAAAAAATAAACGCAAAATTAAAATTCATACCTGGAGCCAAAGAGTGAGGAACCGACTATTTTCTACATCATGTTGTGTTTGAAAAAATTAAAATACATTTTTTTTCTAGGATACCATGAGCTTGACGATATATTTCTATGCTACTTGAGGTTTCTGCAATAAGGAATATAAGTTACAAGAAATATTGAAACATATACAAGTTATAAATAATTAATTACATTTATTTTCAAACATATTGGAACATATGTCATATATACATCATAAGTTAAATACCTGTGATTAATTATTGTGGTATCATGGATGTGTCAGTTTGATGATTTAAGGAAGTCCTCATCCATTTGACAGATTGTCAAGTGGTATCCTACTCATGTTGATCATTTGATACGGTAACTGAATCTCTTGAAACTGGTGGAAATGACCTATGATAATATCCTCCCTTCATGATGCAGCCAAAAAAGCTATTGTCTATTATAATTCAATAGTAAAATATTTATTAATCCCCCAAAAATATCATAATAGATAAATATTATAAATAATAATAATAATTAAAAACCAAATAATAAAAAATTGGGACTCACCTCCTGCTCTTGAAGTGTTAATGAGAAATATGATAAGTTTGCATGCATTATTGTCAGAGGAGTGGTGCCACATAAATTATAGAGGGATTCATAATATAAACCAAGAATAAAATTTGTGTAACTTATGTTAACATTGTCATTCAAATGAATTTTGGCCAAACTGCCTTTTATCCTGGAGGATAAGTAACTACACCAGTAAAATTTATTCCCAATTAGGGAACAAGTGATATAGTCCAAATCCCACCATGCAATATCCCTATATCAATCTCATAATATAATTTTGGTCTAGAAGAACTACACCACGACATGAAGAAATGGGTGATTGAAATCCTTGAGTTGAATTCCTCTTTCTGAAGGGTTTTGGGAAGTTGTAAGTGTAAATACAAGGAGATACATTTTTTTAATACTGAAATGAAATATAAAATAAAAATTAATAAAAATGAAATGTAAAACTCAAAAATAAAATTATAAGTAGTAGCAGTTGAAATTGCATCAATATATAATTGAAAATGAGGCTCCAAATACTTGCAATCTTCATCTGATAAAACAAACTTGGTCATTATAGGATCCACATCCTTGTGTGGTAGTCCTGCCACATGCTCAATGTCCTCAAGTGAAGTTCCAAATGAATGTGCATGAGATGGGATTTGATAATGAAATGTTAAATTTGAAGTATTGTAGTTGAGTAGAAGATTGTTAACTATTTTTTGGTTTGTCCACAATTGGGGCATATACACTAACCCTTTGAAATTGGCCTCTTAGATCCATTCGGAATACATATTAGGATTCTATAGAAATGTGTACAATTAAGGAAATACCAAGATCTTGAACAAAAAATTATTTATATTTTCTATTGACGCAACTAGGATCTTGGGTTGTGTAGAAATTTTCCTTCTTATTTACATTTTCAATCTGTTATAAAATTCTTAGCACTTGCTTCCTATTTTTAGTTGTTGGTGACCTTTGGAATTCTAGTTTCTCCATCTAGATTTTGTAGATCACCTTCTTTACTGAGGGTGTTTTCTTATATGCTCTAGGTTCTCTTATTTCTATAGAGTGAAAATTACTGGCCTTTGTGTATATATAACTTGTGTCTGAATGCATATAAAACAACACCTTGTATGCTACCTCCCGGTAGAATTATACATGCTACTAGCCAAAAAAATCTATATGCTACCGATCAGTAGAATTCACAATACACCAGTAGGTAGCACACAAAATGTTATGGGCCTATAGCAAGATACATGCTACCGACCCGCAACATGTCTGGAGAATACTACTAGTCAGTGGCATTTTGAATGCCACCAGTTGGTAGCATGAAGAATGCTACTGGAAGGTAACATGCAAAATGATATCGGTTGATAACATGCAGAATGCTTTTTGCCAGTAGCATGTAGATTGACACCATCTAACATCATGAAGAATGCTACTATCTGGTAGCATACATAATGCTACCGGTAAGCTGCATGTAGACTACTACTAGCCTGTAGCAAGTAGAATGCTACCAGCTAGTACCATAAAAAATTGTGGCATCTATTACTTCTATCGCACCTACCTTTCCTAGAATGATATTAAAAAATCACCTTCCACACGAAACAAATTTTCCTACGATTCACCATACATGCGAAAGTGGTTTTACCAATATTCATCAAATATCTTCTAAGAATTTTTTTCAGAGGGACCCTTAAAATTTTCCCTACGTACCAGTCAAGAAAGCCAAATAAAAAATTATATGTAGCTTCATCAAATAAAATATTATTGTCCATTTTGGCATTCCACACAATATAGTTGTTGACAATGCCACATATTTCTCATCTATGGAATTAAGTGAATTTAGATATGATATGGAATATCCTTAGACCATACATCTTACTATTACCCACAAGGTAATGGTCAAGAAGAATATATTAACAATAACTTGGTGATAATTTTACAAAATCTCATAGATCATAATAAGACAAATAGGCACAAGAATCTATATGATGTACTATGGGCTGATTAGATCACTCCAAAAAGAGCTATTGGTATGTATTCATTCCTACTCCTATATGGCATAAATACACAAGTTCCAATCCTTTTAGAATTACTAGTATTGTAACTAATCAAAGCATTAGAATATGGTGAGTTCCAACACTCAATTGAAAAAAGGATTACGTACTTGGAAAATCTATGTGAAGATGGGGTGTTGGTGGTGGATCGAATAAAGGACCTTCAGTTGAAAGTAACGAAAAAATTTTATCAGAAGGAAAAGAGAAGAGATTTTCAAATTTGGGATCTTAGCCTTCCATGGATAAGAGGAGTGAACCAAAAGGAATCCATTGTAATTTTGATGCATTGTGGCTTGTCCCATTTCAGATATGGGACACATGTCTATCTTATATGTAAAACACTCACTTGGAATTTCCTTGCAGTGGGAAATATCTCAAATTGTACAAAAATTCAAATCAAGTTGTCCCCAACATGTACTATAGCTAAATATCAGTTTGTGTATTCCACTTTGTGTTGTGATTTTCCTTTATTGTCTTGTGTTTTTTTGTTTTCATGTATTTTATTCAATAAAGGAGGTTTTTTTGTATCCATCCTTGTCTTGTAATGAATCCTATAGCCCAATGGATAAAGTAGTGATCTTTATAGTGTCTTGAAATTCTAGAATTCCTACTTTCCCCATTTTTAATTTTTTTAATACAAGACAAGTCCCCAAGATAGATCCAATTGTTCTCGCGTTAAATGTTTAGCATACACAATTGATAATTTTTTCCATGACAACTAATCCCACATTAAAATATTTTTACGAGAAGCACCTTTCATGATGGGAAAAGTAATATTTTAAGCCTCATGAAGAATCAAAATCAATATGGTACTATTGTGGGAAATGTTCCTTCGATGTCTAGTTTTCTTAAATTTAACCTTCCGTTTGATGGTGACTCCTTGCAGGGATTGGTAGACCCTGGGTTGGATGGGGTGGCTAGAATACGGTCCTCCATCGAAATTTGACATGATCCTTGTGTGTGACGTGGATTTTTTCTAGAAGATCCATTGACGTTAGGACCTTAAAATTGTCATGTTAATTTTTTTTAACATGGCTTCTTCTTCCTCATATGTAGCATGGCTTTTATTTTCTCTTCCTTATCACCCCTCTTTGTCCCTTCTAACTGCTGGTAGAGACATCGTCTTGATACCTTCATTGTTATATCTTTCCTTAAGTTTTTACTGTTGATTTTTATGGACGCCTCAAAACAATACAATTACCTAATCTAAAATACTAAGCCCACATTCACAAAAATCCTTGAACCAAGTAACATAATCCTACCCTCCAGCCAATATCTAACTATGTAAACCCCCATCATACCTAAGAGGGTTGTGATAACAAAATTTTAAAAGTATGTTTCAGTTTTAGGTAAGTTCGTGGGAGACCATTCATGAGTTCATTGTGATTGAACTGGAAGGAGTTGGTCTTGGATGGCTAAAAAGGCCTATTTTCAGGACTCTTGTACCTGATGAGTGCATCCCAGGGATGTAAGAAAAAGAGGTAAGGCCTCCAAGAAGTGTATGATAGAGCCAGTTAATCATCTGAGATATTTTAGGAAATTTATGGAATAAAAATAAGCTTTAGAGGTAATTTATGCAAAACCGAGTCTTTTTTAGCAAGGTATTGGGAAATGGATGTTCTAAAAAAGCTAGTCACCTTGATTGAAGAGTTTCAGGAGCCCCGTGAAGAATTAAAAGCTCATACCCAAGGAATTGAAGAGATAAATCATTGTATTTCATGTTAGAATCATGAAGTAAATATTTTGGGAATATTGAGATGTTGAAAATTGTCTGACAGTGTGACACAAATATCCTTGTACACACTGTAACTTTCTTAAAATGTTTTAGAATCCTCTTGAATATTTTTGATCCTGATAAAAGATCAAATGAAATTATATTTTATTCTCTTCATGATGCATATTATTTGTTAACACATATCATAAACTCTTCTTATCACTCAATCTATTGGCACACACCTTGAGGAAAAACTTAAAATATGGGTAAAAAAAGATGAATAATTTATTTTCATTAATTCTTGATATTATAATTGGATTCATTATCACTTTTCCATATATATTCATATATTTTATGACCAAATTTCTTTAAAATTTTCTCCCAAGGTGAAGAAAACAAATTATCAGCGACCTTGGCAAATCCAGTCTCATGATAACAAATCCCATGACGCATGTCAAAAAATCCTAACACACCACACAAGTCCTATGATGCTCAAAAAAATCCTTGCGTAATGTGAAAAAATTCTTTCTCACCCAACATCAGTTAACTGGTCATCTAAAAATGAATTTTAGGCATCTAGAAGGCTTGAGATGTATGACAACGAGGTGTACTCGCACAACACAAAGAACTAGGAGACCACAAAAATACAGTTGCATGACATGAAGACCTAGGTGACCACAAAATGAGGTTTTTTAACCACAAAGTCTAATGTTACACATCAGGAAGGTGGTTGGTGACATGGAAATGATGTCATGCATCAAGATGATTTTGGGCAACTCGATGATGATGTCGCATGTCAAGGATATTTTGAGTGACCCGGTGATGATGCAAATTAAAGATAAAGTAGGGAACTTGCACAGTGAAGGATGGTGAAATGTCACATGTAATGAAGGAACACCAATGGTTGTAACAAAATTTGTAATGCCAACAGTCATGAAGGAATTGAGGAGCATCAAATGCCGTGACATGAACTCAAAAGGTCAAAAATCATGAATGAAAGTGAAAGTTCATGTGGGGGAGATGAATGGAAATTCATAACACTATAACTGTGAATGGCATCGTCATTTCAAAATGATTGTTAATTATTGTTTACTATCTCTCACTTTCTTTTTAGAAATAAGTGCCTTACTTTCTTCTATTTCTTGTCTATTATTGTTCTATCTCCATATCAACTTGTACTCTAGGAACATTGTAAATTTGTTAACATGATGTAATAATACTTTGTGTTTATTTTGTATTGTTCCTTTTTCTTTGTAAATGGTTTCTTTTTAATGATGCAAGTGAAATGTTCTTTTTTTAATGCAACAAACTATGCTACGTTATTTGTTGTTTGAAATCCCTTTCTTATTTTCCTCTCCTAGTTTCCTCATTAAGAAACTTTCCTCCCTTGTATTGAATACAAACAACTGTCACAGGTTTAGGGAAGTATTCCTATGTGATCCCCGGTCTTAGGGCCAACCCAAAAATTAGTTTAGATTATTTTCAATAAATGTAGCTGCCCCATTCAAGAAGAGGGACTCAGTCCTGCACATTGTTGGTGAGAACCCACTATTATGTCAAATACGTAGCACCCTAGGATTTGCACATTATAGATCCCTACTTTTGAATAACATGGGATTCAAGGTGTGGGACCATTGAAATTTAGACAAACCTCCAGAGAAGGTTGGTTCCTCTACCTATTCTATTGCAAAAACTACTCCTAGAAAGGGAAATGTAACTTTTTAAAGACTAAATTAGAATTCCAATGGACCATAGAAGAGAGATATGCATAAAACTAAAGTCCTAAAATAAGGGAGGTTATATCACCAAGAACAAGGGGAGTGGGGAAATTCTAAGTGAGTGAAAATGGGGAGTGAACAGAGTGGGAGAGGGTAGAAAAAAGTGCCACAGTTTAAAACTACATTTACACCTCCATCTTAGTGGGGTACAACAAATTTTAAACCCTACAAAAGAGATGCAGTATGCATAACATAATTGTAAATATGTAATAGAAGGAAAAAAATGCAATACAACTCGAGCTAGGACAAGAAAAGCCACAAAACACCAATTTTATTGCTTAAAATGATGCACATTCCATTACAATATAGCCACAAGGCAAGAATCCCTTACAAAATGACCAAATTTTAGTCTTGTAGCTCAAAAAACTGCAGGAACAATTTTGAAAGGGTTTCTTTACATTCCATTACATCTCCCCTTCAAAATGAGGATGCATTTACAATATATAGATGAAGATCCTCAAAATTACCTCACCAACCGATAGATCTAAATAAAGAGGTATGGGAAGCCATACAAATTGGTCCTTCTCTTGCATGGAAAGTCATGAGCATCATACCTCATTAAATTGGCAGTTGAAAAATCTTTATACTGCTTCAATTAATGCCTGGATCATTCTTTATTTCATCTAGTTACATGCATTTTTACTCTCGGATGGTAGCATTTTATTCCCCTAATAGTCAGTTGCATAATTCTTCTGGTGTCAGCAGGGAGCAATTTTTTCCCTGTCAGCCGGTTGCATTCCTTTATCTTACCTTTTGCTATTTACTGGTCGCATAAATGTAATGAGTTGGTAGCATATTTTCCCTGTTACCGACACCTTGACTCATCCCTGGTGCAAATACTTCATTTTTCGCTATTGACCAGCAGCGTAAAATCTACTTTTGGCCAATAAAATCCCTACAAATGCTACTAATACAACTTTTGTCACCTGAATTCTTCCCCATTATTGTCTTTGTGCAACTAGACAAAATTACTAAAAATGGTACCGGCCACTAGCATTTTTTTACTGCTTCTGGAACCTCCAATATTTTGATTTTGGTCCTCACTGTGCTATTGACCGGTAACATTCATACATATTACCGGTTGGTAGCACCTAATGATGTTGTTGGTGCCTCTATGCTACTTTGCCTCTATAGCATGCTTGATCTTGCTACTGATTGATAACATAAAAATGATAGTGTTAGATAGCATGTATTGATGTTATTAGTGGACAATAAATCAAGCAATCTGCATAAATCACCAAGCTCACAAAAAAAAGCTCACCCATCAAAACTAACTTGGCCCTCTTCATGGCTCGCCATCTTGGCATGCATTAAGATCAACATGGCTAAACCAATCCATAAGTTACTCTGTAAATTTCCAAGTATTTTACCCATCACATGCCAATTCCTAGACCTATTAAGTTGTCCTTTTTACAGGGGTAAAAAAATGGATAACAATTGTCAACTCACATGGTGATCTGAATGTTGGATCTGAAAGACATGTAACACTAGAGGATCTATTGGGCATGGAGGAATTTTGATTGCTGAAAATGGTCTGACAATTGATAATTCATCCCTTAACTCTCTGAAACATGTTAGGACCTAACATTCTTAAAACCTTGGGTTGGAGGTTGATTGTTAAATCACAAGACCCTACCTAAAACTGAAAAGTGCAAGAGCAACAAGAGAAATAACTATGTAAAAACAAAACAGTCATACACATCCCAAATGGATCATGCAGAGAGTGCAAAAGCACTTATTACAAAATTAAAACCTATACTACAAAAGAGAAATGTACCACAAAAATGAGGATAAATTAGAAATCCTAAACTAATATGTATAAACAAGATACTTTACTTTAGTAACAATACTTGAGATAGATTCCATTGACTGGAATATGTAATTCTTCTTCGCCCAACTTTGACAATTGGAAAGCATTGTTTTCTTTACATCTTGAGATCACATAAGGGCCACTCCATATTGTATCAAACTTGGAGTGTCTTCCTAGTTTGGCACTGTCTGCATCCTATTTCAGGACCAACTTTCCTTATTGGAAGTTTTGTTTTGGCCTTTCTGTCAAATCTCATCTTGATTTGAGCTCAGTCTTTCTCTATTACTTCCATAGCCTAGTTTATCAACTCTTCTATCTCTATGATCTTTACATACCTAACTTCCATGAATTCAAACTCAAACAACTCTAACTACTTGATAAGCTCAAATGTAGGAATCTCTAGGGATATTAGTAGCTTTTATTCCCTACCATATACCAATTTGAAAGCAGAATAACGAATTGACTCATTAGGAGTGAATTTATTAGCCCACAAGGCTAATTTAAGTTTGGTATTCCAAGTTATTTTGTTCTCATCTAGATTTATCCTTATAATATTCAACAAGTTCTTGTTGGTGGACTCAACTTGGCCATTACCCTGAGGGTTATAACTAGAAGATGTGCTCAAATAGATTTTATTCGTAACAACCAGGCTAGATATACTTTTCCTAAGAAAAGCCAAGGAAATATATGATATTATAGTGGAAAGGACACCAAAACTTATCACAATGCCTTCATATAAATCTATAATGTTGGCTTCATTCACTTCCTTGAGTGCAACTTCTTCTATCCACTTGGTGAAGTAATCTGTGGCTATCAATATCTAATTCTGGCCTAGGCTATGAGATAGGATGGATTAGGATGACTATGATATTTTCTGTTCCTGTGAATAAGGAACACTTCTTGCATTTCCTGATTTATGAGTGATAATCATTAAAAAGATAACGCTAGTAATAAGCATATTTCATGATTCTAAGAGCTATAAATTTTGGGGAAAACTTGCCTCATATTTCTCCATTATGAAACTCATGCAATACCATCTCTATTTGATATGGTTTAACACATCTTATGAGGACACCATTCACATCCCTTTTGAATAGATTATTATCTTTAACTAATCAGTCTTAAATACATTCTCTTGTCCTTTCTCAAACCTTGAGGGCTATAACATTTTTGAAGGAAGTGTACTATGCTCTAAGTACGTAATGAGTGGGTAACGTATCAACTTGTTTTTTATCATCCTAGAGTACTAAACTTGTTCCTTCTCCATCATTTGACTCTGCATGCTGATTTGAAGACAACTACTCACAAAGACCCTTACCCCTAACCAGGTTAGTTACCTTGATATCAATGTCATACTACATGACCTTGGTTATCCAACCAACCCCTTTCTCATAAATCTCTTTGTACAAAAGAAAATATTTCACATCCACAGGTGAAACTAGTAAATGAATTCTCTTATTTGAAACTAGATTTTTTAATTTATTTAAACTTTTTATCACAACAAGGAAATGTTTTTTAGTGAATGAATATCTCACCTCATAATCCTCAAGGCCTTGGTTGATGAATGCAATAGGTTACTCAGTCATTCTTGATTTAGGTGTACTAGTATTGCAGATATTACATTTGTGCCACCAAACTCATATAGAGTGAAATCCTTCAAAAAATATGAATTTATGAGGGTTGGAGACTGTGTAATAGCCAAGTTTATTGCTTCAAAAAATTATTTTCCTTCAACAGTCCATTTGAAATCCATGTTCTTCATTAGCATCAATGTTAGCAGTTTGACTAGATTAATAAAGTTAAGAAAAAATCTCCTAACAAATTTGAATTTCCCTAAGAAACTTTGGAGAGCCTTTTTATGACTAGGAAATGATAGCACCATGATGACACTAACCCTTTTGGGATAAATAGTCATCCCTTCCCTTGAATTAATATTTCCAGGGATATTTCCCTTGTGTGCCAAGAATATGCATTTCTTAGGATTCAGGGATACTCCAAATTGTCTACATCTCTTGAACACTTGTGTGAGGTGAGAAAGGTGATCAACTACATTCTTGGAGAACAATAAAATATCATCAAGATAAACAAGAACCATGTTGTTAATCATCCCCTTAAATGTTGATGAGCCTCATTTTTTTCATGATAAACCTTGTGTAATTATGTTCAAGCCATGTCAGAAACTATTCTACCTTTGATATTATTATGCATGATGGACAAATACATAGTTTAGATTTACTATTTTACAATATCTATGGGAAATTATTGTGTGTACTTATGGTGTTTCACCTTGTTAATTTTTTTACATAAAGGGATTGAATATGATGTGGATAAATATTATTTATGTGTGTAAAAAATTCATATATTGAATTCTTTTATGGAGCGTAGGACTTGGTATATATAATAACGAGGGACTATGTTTTGTGTGATAGCGCATGAACCTGATTTGTGTACTGGCATTGGACTTTCATCCTTATCGATGAAATGTCTAGCTCATCAAAAATCAATCCCCCAAATCTGGAGTGACAGAAGAATGCATGTAGATAACTTAGATTCTAGAATTACAGCTGACAACATCATTTGCTACCTAGAATCATCGTCGTTTATCAATAAACATTAAAGCCACAAGAAGAACGAAACAATAATGACTGAAGACTCATAACCACTTAATATTTTTTAATCAATTAAGATTTAGAGAATATTCTAGGGGTGATTTACTCCTTCAAGGAGTCAATCACGGATCCTCTCTTCAGTTATTGCAAATGCTTCAAGATCAAACACCTAGTAATTGTTCCTGCCACTAATGTTTTACCAAGAATCAAGGGAATTGTTTAGTTAAAATAGGTAGTTATATTTAGAATTATTCATTCAAAATAACTATGTCCCATAGAGAGACTAGGACTCCTTTTTTGGGTATAAAAGAGAGAATGTAATTAGAGTTAGGGATTCCATATTTTTTCTAATTGTAGCAACATATTTTGAATTCAATAAAGATCAAATTCAGGAGTAATTTTATTTTTCTAGAAGTACGGTACAAACCTAATCAAAAGGAAGTAGCAAAGGCCAATCCTACCTAATGAGAGGGATATTCATTCTTACTTTCATTATTTGTTCCCTAACGATTGATGTTACTAGTTTAATATTTATTTTTGAATGCAGTGTAGTCTTTAATATTGATGTTTTATGTGAAACTCAATTTCTTCTTTCAATTCTAGTACTTTAATTTTGTGCATTTTATTTGTTATCATGACCAATTCAATGAATTATTAAATTTAAGATAGAAACCCATGTTGAGACTGTGTTCCTACTATTCCCCTTGTTGCAAATAGTCGTTAGACGCCACCCTAGATTTATTGATTAAAGTACGAGCCCAACGACACTCTTTAATTTTTGGCATCGTTACCAAGGGACAAGGTGTCATCAAGGGTTAAGGTACTAACTAGAAGATACTGCGAGGTTGTCTAGTAATTTTCCATTTAGAAAATTCATTTCCATAACTCTTTCTTTCTTTTTCTTTTTTCTAAAAAACAAAAAAGAATCAGGAAAGTTTTTAGTGCCAACAAGGATCCCTTGCGATGAGTATGTAGAACACACACAACCAAGTTCAATATCATACGTTAGGGAACCACTTTTAGTATTACATGATTGCATGTTTAGAACTAGAGACCATAAAGGAA
This sequence comes from Taxus chinensis, assembly GCA_019776745.2. Taxonomy (NCBI): domain Eukaryota; kingdom Viridiplantae; phylum Streptophyta; class Pinopsida; order Cupressales; family Taxaceae; genus Taxus; species Taxus chinensis. Next base: position 245,407,794 of record CM034147.1, on the reverse strand, counting down.
GATTTAATAGGATAATCCTTCAAAAGCCCCCTCCAAACCAACCTGTGGAACAATGTGTTACTTAAAATAAGATGGTTGATGCCAAAAATGGGGATAATGGTGTAGAAAATCCAAAAGGAAAAACAGTTACCCATCCTATCTAGTTAGATCCCAATGATAAAGCTCCTATGAAAAACATATCCACCTCAATTTTTCAAAATTTTCGAGGGCTAGTTTTAAAGGACCCTAATCAATACCTTTTTGAATTTAAGGTTTTGTGTCAAACTTATGACTACACTACTGATGGACCAAAACTTAAAATTTTTCCCTCTTCCTTGAAAGATGGAGCTATGAGATGATTTATGGGGTTGACCCTAGATTCCATAAATACGTGAGAAGAAATAGAACGACGTTTCCTGGATAAATATGAGGATTATTGTCGAGTAAGGGATAGGAAATAAGAACACTTTAGAATCCAGCAAAAATAGGATGAAAGGGAAAAAGACTACGTAGACTAGTTACGTTTTCTTTATATAAGGTGTGGTGATGGCCTAGACATTAACTTACTCAAAACCTTATTTCTCAAAGGATTAGATGATGACACTCGAGAAGAATTCAACCTAAGTAAGAGGTCATGGATATCATTGACCTTTAGAGGAATTACTCGATTACTCAGCCCAATCTTAGGAGACAAAAAGGAAAAATGGCTAATGGAGATCTATCCAAGCTAAGGGAAGAAATTTTAAATTTAAATATTGACCTCTTAATTCAACTCAACACTAATTTGGATAGAGAAAAGGCTAGAAAGATAGAACCCTTTTTCATCTATTACCAAAGGTGTAGAGAAAAACATGGACTGAAGGACTGTCCATTAGACAAGATAGAAATATTTCTTATTTATGAACTTAAGCATGCCACTAATCAGTGTGATCTGGTTCCCCTACTATAGAACCATCTAAAGAAAAATAATCAAGAAGAATCTTAACTTAACTACATGGGTCGGAGGAAAGGAGGAAATTTTACGTCCAACCAAAATCAAACCTACAATTGAAAAACACAATGAGTCCCAAACCAATGCAATGGACCATGGTCATATCCACCCCCTTGGGCCCAACAAGTTACACAGGAGTGGATCCCACATTATGCACAATGAAAAGTTTATCAACAACCATGGGATCCATCTCCAAACATTCCACAATAGTCAAAGTATAATCCTCAGTACCAAAATTAGTGGAATGTACCACAAGGGTCTGGAAAATAATATTATTATCAATGAAGATCTTAAGGTCAACAAGCTCTGTTGGCTTGACTGAGTAATTTTTGCATACCTGCTCAGACCATGGGAAATCCTAAAAATATACTATAGAAACAAAGAAAAACCCTATAATAAACTCTTTAGATTGTAAGAACATAATGGTGCATTGAAGGAAGGTTACATCTAAACCTTCTTCCCCAGTCATTGAAGAGACACCTGAAGACAATGAGAAACCAAAGTCCTACACTATCAAATAAAATAAAGTCATGTTCCATTGTATATACCAAGTCCTATGCTCCATATAAAAATTTAATTTATGCACTTTTTGCACACACAATTAATATTTATCCACATCATATTCAATCCTTTTATGCACAATCATTAACAAGGTGAAATAGCGTAAGTAAACACAATAATTTCCCATTTAAACATAGTAAAATAGTAAATATAAAGTATGTAATTTTCCATCATGCATAATAATATCAAAAGTAGAATAGGTTATGGCATGGCTTGAACATAATTACACAATGTTTAACATGAAAAAATTGGGCTCTTCACCTCCCCTTGATTAGAGATTTAGCAGGCCCTCCTGCTACCTATTAAGAAATTCTACTATTCTAGAATAGTTATAATCATTTGTGAATTTCCACCATGTCTCTTCAGAGGTTATATCAGAAAAACCAAAGTTATCTACCACATCCTTTCATCAGGTACTATAACTATATTATGCCTGATCATTAGCTAAGTTCCATCTAGGTATTAGTGTAATAAGAAGAGGTGGACTATAGTGTATTCCAATCCACTGATCTTTAATCCCCAGAATAATTTTACATACATCCTTTTCCTTTTTTAAGGACCACCTGAGATTGATGGGTGAAATTACTTTCTTCCTTTTATATGGCTCCATGAATAGTTGATATCATAGTTGAGATGAGAGAAAGTTGACATTAAAAGTTGGAATGACTTGATCCTAAAAGTTCTTGTCACAGCTCTACAAAATTTTTATTTACCTGTCTACGAGACATAGACAATCCACTTTTGATCTAAACCTATTGAAAAATATTAGTGGTGCTGGAAAAACATGCCTCATGAGGCCTATTGTAGACTCTGATTGTGCAAATATTTCCCTTTAATCTCTCGACTCACCTTGATGTCTTAGGGTCAAAACAAATAACCTAAATTGAACTTCTCCCACACAGAGATTTATTGGTATTTCTTTTTCTCAAGGAAAAAGAATTTGTGGACATAAAATTCACATAATAAATTCTTATTGACATCATTCACAATAGTGTATGCTCCTACAAAAATAAGTTATTCTGGATCCATTTAAGAAGTGGGGTCTATATTTCATTAGGCCATTCGACCCAATCTCTAGAGGTAAGGAGTATATACTAGTTTGTACTGACTATGTTACCAAATAGGCTAAAGTGCAGGAACTTCCACATGTAAGAGATGAGAAGGTTTCATATTTTCTCTATGAACAAATCTTCCAAAGATTTGAATCACCAAGATCAAATGTGTCAAACCAAGGGCCATAATTCATGATAGGCATTATCAACTCTTTTGTGGAGACATATCAATTAAAACATAATAATTCATATAAATAATTGGAAATTAACATTCCTTCTCCATCTAGAATAGCTGAGAAACAAATCACCATAGTTCCTGAGAAGCCAGAGTTAGAACTAATTCAAGGAATGAGGAAGTTAAGTGTTGGTGTTCCTTTGCTACAAGCTCTCAAGGACATTCCATAATTAAACAAAACCATTAAAGAGATTTGTTTCAAGACTCTAAGGAGAAGAAAGAATCTACTAAAAACAATTCTTGTTGATGGGAAACTTGCTAGCATATTATAAGGAACTAATCCTCCTCTTAAGTATGGGGATCGTGACAGTCCTATTGTAATTGTTTGGATAGGAAATGTGTAAATCCCAAATGTAGTCATTGCTTTAGGATCTTCCATAAATGTCATGACTACAAATACTCTATCCACGTTGACACTCCTGAACCTCAGTCAACACATATTGTCTTGCAAATGGAAGATCAGTGAGTGAATAAACACAAGAGAATATTATAAGAGGTTACAGTTATAATTGAGTCTTGGGAGTAGGTGGTAGATTTCATTATAATAAAAAATAATAATAGAAATATTGGTTAACCCCCAATCCTAGGGCATCTATGGTTAGATATGGATGCTACCCTCATTGACTGTATGACAGGAAATATGGTCATTACCAATGGTCAAGATTATAAGAAATTGTCACTATAACCTGCAGTTAAACCATTTTCCATAGACAACAAACATTGGTCTAATGATGACTCTGATGGTTTTGAGGATATAATTTCCTCTCTTGCCATGGTAGTAATTCAAGAACACTCAGATCAGATTCAGTATGACACCATGGCATTGATTCTGTACATAGCCTGAGTCCTGTGCCTGAGTCTTGCGCTAGGTTCTTTCAAAGTCTTGCGCTCAACTCAGGCACTGAATCTTGTGCTAGTCTGACACTGCAACTTACTAAAATAAAAAATGACTTCATGGATGAGAATAACCAGCCCATTACTTTTCCATTTATGAGGAACATAGATTTAACATAATGCTTGTTTAAAAAAATAACCTTGGTGCACATAATTCTACCACATAAATGTCCATTTAATGCACTTATAAGAAGATATCAAAAGTTCAATTCAATTCAACCTTATACAAATAAATTTCCTATTCTTCCTATAAGAACTCTAACAGTAAACAACTAGTTGAACGGTGAAGAGGAAACCACATTGTTAGAATTCCTCTTCTCTAATCACTAGGATTTTTCTTGGGAATATAACAATATGAAGGGTATACAACCTAGCATTTTTACACATCACATTTACACCATTGAGGCCAAACTAGTTATGAAACCTTAAAGAAAGATAAACCCATTACTAAGAGACATTGTTAAGACTAAAATTGAAAAGATCTTGAATGTAGGGTTTATTTATCCAATTTTTGAAAGTCAGTGGATTCATCCTTTGGTCATAGTACCTAAAAATAATGGGAAATGGAGAGTGTGTGTGGACTAGAGAGAGTTTAACAAGGCCTCTCACTAGGACTATTTCCCATTTACGTTTATTTATCAGTTCCTTGATATCTTATAAGATAATTTAGATACTTCTCATTTCTGGATTGATTTAGTGGATACAATTAGATCATAGTAGCTCCTCAAGACCACCATAAGACAATGTTCACTTGTATTTTGGGGACATTTACTTACAGGGTACCACCTTTTAGGTTATGCAATTCCCTAACCACTTTCCAAAGAGCCATGTTAGCTATATTTTCAAACCTCACTCATGATTGTGTAGAAATTTACAGGGATGATTTTACAGTTTATGGGGAAACATTTAAGGAAGTAATCAATAATTTGGATAAAGTTATTTCTCACTGTGAAAAAAATTAGCTATCCTTAAACAATGAATAGTTCTTGTTCATAATGGAACATGGTATAGTTTTGGGTCATCATATTTCAATTGAAGGAATTAACGTTTACCCAGATAAAGTAAGAATCATCATGAAATTTCCCTCACACACTAATCAAACTGAGGTAAGAATTTTTCTCAGTCATGTTGGTTATTATCGTATGTTCATCTCAAATTTTAGCAAAATCACTTCTCCATTATTTTCTCTACTAACTAAAGATTCTAGGTTTGACTAGAAAACAACATGTCAAAGGGCCTTTGATGCGATTAAGGAAAAATTGATCAATAATATAGTCTTGAAAGGTCCAAACTTGGAGTTTCCATTCCACATTAAAACAGATGCATTCAATGAAGCAATAGGTTTTTTCCTGGGACAACAAGAGGAAGGACAACCCATGTATGTAATATACTATATTAGTAAAAAAAAATCTTCTACTGAGAAAAATTATACAACCTGAAAAGAATTCCTTGCTGTGGTATATGCAATAAATAAGTTTAGACATTATATTACAGGATACGAAGTCATTGTACATACTAACCACTCTATAATTAAATATCTCATGAATAAACCTTTGGTTCATGACAGAATTATTAGATGGGTATTGTTATTGTAGGAATTCAATAGTAAATTTTTTGATAAACAAGGGAATTCAAACATTTTTGTTGACTTCCTCTTCAGGCTCACAACTTTAAAAGAAGAGGGATAAGTTAGTGATGACTTTACAGATGAAAATTTGTTTGCACTATCTACTGCCTCTCCTTGGTATGAAGACATTGTTGATGTGTAATCACAGTACCCATGAACGTATGTAACTTGATGGGTTGAAAATATCAATGTGATTGCATAACATGAATGTTTTCCCAAAGTGTGGGAGTTTGCAATCGGGAAATCTCTTTGGATGAAGGCTGGTTCATATTCATTTGTCCTGGTGTACACATACAAATTGTAGATGATATACTCAAAAATCTACTCTAACTTTCCATGGAGACAAGTTTAAGAAGATTGCAAGAAATTAAATATAAGCTAACAAAGGTGATGCACCAAAGGAATGCTGAATAACTTGCCTAATAAACACAACACCACTAGAGATTGTAATGAAAACACAACAATACACAATAAAATTGCATGTAATGAAAGATCAAAAAGATGTAATAGAACATATAAGAGGGTTTGAGACATCTACAGATCTTATTTTATTTCTCTAAAAGTTGATGCAATACACCAATTTAATGGCCAAAGGCAAAAAAATTTCATTAGAATGTTCAGTATGAAGGTTTTGAATCTCTAAATAATATCTTACATACTAGAGAAGAAGGGAGGGTGCAAGCCAAAATTATCCAACCTTTAGAAAAATTCTCCTCCTGACAATATATAGGAAGAATGAGAGAAGGAGATGAGAAAAATTTGAATTCTTGCTTCAACCACCCCAAAATGCATTGAATTCACCTGCAAAAATGATGGGTTCCATGACAAAACCCATACCTCCATGTAATATTCCTTGTTGGGAAAGAAAGGAAGCCCATACCATCATTATTTTGGATGGTGAGAATCCTGACACACTTAAAAATGGCAGACTACATTTCATCATTTTGCTTAGAGGAGACAATAACCTTTCCAAAAAGACCTTTCTTGTCCAAATCTGAGCTCCCAGTCAAAATTTATGGCCATCTGAAGGTGGAGGTGTCATTATGTAAAAATGGTGGGTGGTTGGCTCTACCTTTTCAGATTCTGAAATGCATGTAACCTCCAAAACCCTAAAATTCAAACTTTCATACATTTCCATTTCGGAGATTGGGCTATTATTCATCCACCAATTGTACCTGAGAGTTCTGAAACTTTGAAACCTAAAACTCTGAAATTTCAAACTTTCAGAATTTGGAATTTTGGAGGTTGGGTTCTAATTTTTGTGTATTGAGGTTTGAGAGTTCTGAAACTCTATAACACAAAAGTCTGAAATTTTAGATTTTCATGCTTCGGGGTTTTAGAATTTGAAGAGATTTTCTCTTGAGCACCTTGATATTTCCAAAATTCCAAAATCTCAGAATTTTGGGTTTTGGAGTTTTAGAATTTTCTAATCCTTTTTCCGTTCCATCTAACTAAGATCCCCAGAACCCTGAAACCTGAAAGTTTGAAGTTTCATAATTTTAGAGTTTTGGGTTTCAAAACTTTTCCTTCATGTTTCCAACTTTGCGCTCTGAAACCCCAAAACCTGAAAGTCCAAAATTTTGGACTTTCAGAGTTTTAGGTTTTGAAATATTTCCTTTATTTTTCCAACTCCAAAATTTAAGCCTCTATGACTGAATCAAATCCTCCATTTTCGCTGCGCGCAAGTTCTTGTATGTCCAATTTGACTGAGGGGTAAAATTTGATAACAAACACTTCTAATTACTTAGCCACATGGAATTTTTCAAAAAATTTCACACCCTATAAATTAAGAAGCAATTAAATATGCAAGTGTGTTGCTGAGAATGAAATATTTGATATCCTTAGGGAATTCCATGATGAACCATCAGGAGGAAACTATTTGGTGAAAAGAACACTTCATAAAATTATGGAATTTGGATACTATTGGCCTTCCTTGTTCAAGGATGTCAAGAAGTATGTGTGGAGGTGTGATAAATGCCAGAGAATGGGGAAACCAACATTCAAATCAGAAATTCCCCTCAAACCATAAGTTATTCTGGAGCCATTTGAGAAGTGAGGTCTAGATTTCATCAAGCCATTCGACCCAACCTCCCAAGGTAAGGAGTATATATTAGTTTGTACTGACTATGTTACCAAATGGGATGAAGTACAGGCACTTCCACATGTAAGAGATGATATGATTCCAAATTTTCTCTATGAATGAATCTACCAAATATTTGGAGCACCAAGATCAATTGTCTCAGAGCAAGGGCTAAAATTCATGTCAGGGGTAATAAGCTCTTTTATGGAGACATATCAATTGAAAAATAAGAATTCATCTCCCTATCAACCACAATCAAATGGGTAAGTTCAGGGGACCAATAGAGAATTGGAAAATATGCTTACAAGGACCATGGACATCTCAAGGAAATATTGGGCTCAAAAGTTACCAGATGCAGTATGGACCTATAATACTACATGGAAAACAACAATAGGGTTTACACCATATGAATTTATCTATGGTAAGAAACCAATCATTCCCATATAATTTAAAATGCAAACATTGAGGACTTCCTCTAAGGTGGGAATTGAATTGAATGAGTTACAACAAGAAATGATTATTTAATTAAATGAATTAGATGTGATTAGGCTTCGAGCATTGTAGAAGATTGAGGTCATCCAATAAAAAAGGAAACTCTGGCAAGAAAAAAAATCAAGCCAAAGAAGTTTTAGAAAGAATAACAGGCCTTAATGTTTTATTCAAAATATAAATATTTCAAAGGGAAGCCACAAATGAGGTGGATGGGTCCTGACCAAATTACAGAAGTATAAGTTAATGGGACCATCTAGTTGATTCCAATTGATGGTGAAAGGAAAGGCATATTGGTTAATGGCCACAAACTGATGTTGTACCATAAGCCAACATCTTGACAAGAGTTTCAGAGAGTAATATAGGAAGATTCAAATCTTCATTGTGTAGGAAAGGTTTATTTTCCTATCATAATGAAGACTTGAACTATATCTTCTAGAAATAAAGAGGGGATGGTTGAGAAATAGAAATGGAAATCATCTTCCTCTGGTGCATTGGTTCAAAACTAGAGATGGCACCCCATGTTTCGTAAATAAAAATAAAATAAACAAAAGACAAAAATAAAGACAAGATTGAAAACCAACAATGGCGATCTTCTCTCTGCTAAATTGATCAATACAAATAAAAGGTAATACCACTTACGCATGGAGCATGACATCATGAAAGTCGGTGGAGAGGTATCACACTTAATTTCAAATAATGACAGAGATAGACAAGCTTGAAGATCAAGGTATGCACAATTAATGATCCTTATCATTGTAAGGTTTTAAATTTAAAGTTAAGTTTTTCCATCATGTATATTAATTAACCATATTTCCCAAATCATATCACACATCCCAAAATTATCTCCAAAGCTGCCACCCATTAAATGCTATAATGTTCACACGCGTCAAAGTACTATCCCATCACCTCAAGATTTTGGCTTTAATTTTCCGCATTAGGTCATATCACCTGCATAACATGGTTTTTCAACAATTGTGCTCTTAATTGGGTTTATCTCTATCCTACGTCATACTTCTTTTGCACCATTCCTATCAAATCCTACATAGCCATTCGTGTGCTTCTTAAGTCCTTATTCCTTGAACCTAAAATGGGACTGAGACAGACATGAGCCTACCAATTTAGTTGAAATATCGGTGAATGAAAATTGAATGGAAGTTTTTGACAGAGTCGAATGGTTGGACTTTCTCCTGGCATATGAAGAATTCAGCATCTCCATGATAGAGGAATACATAGGGAATATGGAGGAAAGCTATTCAATTGTAAATGATTAGGAAATACCGTTCTCCCCAGCTATAATCAGTCAATTCTCTGGAAATCCAATTGATGGTTTTGTTATTATTGAGCGGACACTGTACCATAAATTAATTAAATGATTTGCATTAGGAGGAAGAGAAAAGTTACAACTGTTAGTTGATAATAAAAGGAAGGAAAAAGGGATCAAAATACTGAGTATACTAGAACCCTGTGTAGGGGTAGTAAAATGGTTGATTAAATATTTTACTTGTGAAGGGAAGTATGAGATAGTGCTAGGTCCAGTATTGAGGATGTTTATACATTTACGCCATGAAAAGGAAAAACCCAAGTAGAAGGTTAATTTACCAAATTTTCTCTATGAAGTTATCTATGCGGCCACTGAAAAAATTCTGTTGGGGAGCAACCTATCTCAAATTTTAGGGTCTCATTCATTTAATCTACAAGCATAAGTTTTGAAATAGAGAAATGGTATGAGACAATGGCTTAAATTTCAACAATCATACTCTCCCTCATCCACTTGTAACAGACCTACCAAAAACCATCATGCCTCTCATACAGACCCTGTTATCCCTGAATCCCTAGAGAAAACTCCATTAAAATAGGAAGAGCATGAAGAAGTAAAAACCATTCAAACATTTATTAGCACTCCACCTGAATCTCCAACTGAGCCAACTCTTCCATCCATTCTTGAAGAAGTATTGGTTAGGGATAAGGGTAAGTCACCCATGGAAGAAGGAGAAGCTAGTTCTCTAGAACGTGGTACTTTTTTTCCTAATGTGTTGTCCTTATATAAATTTCCGTTTGAAATTCAAATGGATAAGGAAAGGGTTTACTAATTGCAAGCATTATTGGATGCAAAGGATATCAGTTTTTCTGAGTAATTATCTTCTGAAGAAAAATAGATTCAGGAACTGTAGAGTATGGTATCACACCAAGAAGGGGAAAATCTTCACTTAGAACATGCCCTGCATGAAAAAAAAGCATCAAGTATATGTATTAGAAGCATCCATTACTCAGTTGCAAAAAGAAACAAATAAGGACTTCCCTCAAATCATTTTCATGAAGGTGATGACCAAATAGATGGAAGAATACTAGTAGTTGAAAAAGGTTGAGGAAGAGAATACAAGTTTAAAAGAAGAGATTGAGTTGCTAAAAAAATGTTGTCCATGTTAGTCAATTTTATGACCAGGTACTCTCCTATAGACCTCCCTCCAATTTTATGCATTTTTCTTAAAATAAAAATTATTAAAATGACAAATCAATTAAGCCAGGGCTTGGTTGGACATTGAATTTAAGGATGACCATCAATTTGTAGGACCATACATTGCTGCGAATGATGTCGATAATAATTTATTATGTGAATTTTATGTGCACAAATTCTTTCTTCCTAAGCAAATAGAAATACTAATAAATATGTATGTGGGAGAAGTTAATTTGAGGTCATTTTTTTTTACCCTAAGACATCAAGATGACTAGAGAGACCAAAGGGAAATATTTGCACAGTAAGAGTCTATAGTAGGCCTCCTCATGAGGCATGATTTTCCAGCACCACTGATATTTTTCAATAGGTTTAGATCACAAGTGTATTTTCTACGTCTCATACATAGGTACACTGAAATTCTGTAGAGCCATGTTAAGAACTTCTAGGAGCAAGTGATTCCAATGTTTAATGTCGACTTTCTCACATCACAACTACAATGTAAAATTTTGGTGGAGCCATATAAAATGAAGGAAGTAATTTCACCCACCAATCTCATGTGGTCATTAAAAAGGGAAAATGATATATGCAAAATTATTGCGGGACTTAAAGAACAGTGGATTGGAATGCGCTACAGGACACCTCTTCTTCTTGTACCAATACCTAGATGGAGCTCAGCTAATGATCAGGAAGAAGATAGATATACTACCTTGTGAAAGGATGTGGCAGATAACTTTGGGTTTTTTTATTTAACCACTGAAGATACATGGAAGAAATTCAAAAATGAGTATAAATTTTATAGAATAGAAGAACTCCTTAATAGGTAGAAAGAGGGCCTACTAAATCTCTAGTCAGGGGGAGGTGATGAGCCCCATTTTTGTAATGATAAATCTTGTGTAATTATGTTCAATCCATGTAAGAACCTATTCTAATTTTGATATTACTATGCATGATGGACAAATACATACTTTATATTTACTATTTTACTATGTTTATGGGAAATTTTTGTGTGTACTTATGATATTTCACCTTGTTAATTTTTGTGCATAAAATGCTTGAATATGATGTGGATAAATATTAATTATGTCTGCAAAAAGTGCATATATTGAATTCTTATATGGAGCACAATACTTGGTATATACACTGGCATAGGACTCTGTTTTGTGTGATAGTGTAGGACTATGGTTCACGTGCTAGTGTAGGAATTTCGTCCTCATTGATCAAATGCCCAACTCATCAAAATATGATCCCCCAAAGCTTGAGTGACACAAGCATGCATGCAGATAACTTATATTCTTTAATTCTAGCTAACAACATCATTTTCTACCAAGAATCATCACCATTCATCAATCAAAATTCAAGCCACAAGATGAGAGAAACAATAATGACAAAATACTCAGAGCCACTTCAATTTATTCAATTAGTTATGATTTGGAGAATATTCTATGGGTGATTAAATCCTTCAAGGAATAAATCAAGGATGCCCTCTTCAGTTATTACAAACGGTTCAAGATAAAACACCTACAAATTATTCTTTCCATTAATGTATTACCAAGAATCAAAGGGAATTATTTGGTTCAAATAGGTAGTTAGATTTAGAATTATTCATTCATAATAAATATGTCCCATGGAGAGACTATGACTCTTTTTTTGGGTATAAAAGAGAGAATGTAATTAGAGTTAGGTATTCCATATTTTTTCCAGTTGTAGCAGGATATTTTGAATTCAATAAAGATCAAATTCAAGAGTAATTTTATTTGTCTAGAATTTTGATATAGACCTAATCAAAGGGAAATAAAAATGGCCACTCCCACCTAATGAGAGGGATATTCATTCTTACTTACTTTCTTTATTTTTTAACAATTGTAATTACTAGTTTACTATTTCTTTTTTAATGCAATGCAGTCTTTAATACTGATGTTTTAAGTTAAACTCAGTTTCCACTTTCAATTCAACTACTTTAATTTGATGCATTTTATTTGTAATCATGACCATTTTAATGAATTATTATATTTGAGATAGAAACCTACGGTGAGACTATTTTCCTACTATTCCCCTTGTTCCAAACACTCGTCGGATGTTGCCCTAGATTGAGAGATTAAATTGATTAAAGTACGAGCCCAATGACACTCGTCAAATGCCATGTCTATCGCCCTCTGGAATTTTTATTTTTCATTTCACAATCTGAATGGCATATTCCTATAAGCATATGTGTCCCATTTTGTTGTGAAGGTTGTTTTGAACTGATCTTCCTCTTTAACTATGATTTGGTTATAGCCTGAGTAGCCATCTAGGAGTGAGAACCTTTCCAATCCATCTAATATCTATAAGATCTACTCCATGGAGGGAATTGGATAATGATCCTTGAGAGAAGATCTATTCAAGTATAAAAAATCTACACACAACCTGATTTCCCCGTTTCTTTTCCTAAATGGCACTAGATTTGTTACCCATGAAGAGTGCTTAATAGAAAAGATTATTCTTGCTTCAATCAAGTTTTTCATTTCATTCTTCACTAACGGATCAATATGAGGGTTCACTAGCCTCTTCTTTTTCCTGATGGTCTTAGATTCCAGATCTAGCTAGATAGTATGTTGTTGTATACACCCAACATTGGGTCATATTCCCTAACTCCTTTTCAATCAAATAATTCTACACCATACCTAGCCATGACCCCTTCTATACATTAATATTAATTTACCTATAATTAAATTAATCCTCATCCACACACTATTATTATTTTAATTACATTAATTGAACTAATATCCACCTCATTCTACCACATTAACCCTCCACCTCATCCTAAGACCTATTCCTAGCCTATTAATGAACCGAGACCAAGTCCCCATTTATCCTAACCAACTAGGACTCATTATAACCCTAACCATTCATGGCCTATTAATCCTATAAGTAATTCCACGCTCCTATTAATGTCATTCAACACTCTAGAACCAGATAAAAATCATGATCAAGTCAAAATTAGCAAATATTAGGCTATTCTTGGCAACTTAGAGAAATTATGCTTAACTGATGCTAGTTATTTCTCGGCTGACACCAGTTACCTAATCATCGTAGGTTAAGTTAAAAAGAAAATATTAACTCATTGACCAGGTTTTGAATTTGAATTTCTTGGCTTACGCTTCTTGCATTGGCATGATCAAGTACTCCTGCGACCTTACATCCTTCTAGATACAATAAGAGCATTAAGACTTCATTCACTTCACCCATAGGTTCCTCCAGAGTTCCAGAGTACACATAGGAAATATTTTTTCATCTTTTTGCTGCATTCACTCAGGATCACTACCTTCGATAACCTTAATGTACCATCTTCCTCTGGACTACATTCTTCAAGTATGTATTGTTTCTCCTCATTCATTTTAGTAAATTAGATCATTCTATTTGTTATCTATCCCAATTCTTTATCTCTACCTTACCTGTATTTTCTCACACAATTCCCCTTGCTAACCTTCTTCCTATTTTTCCTTCCATACATTGCCAAAACCCACATATCAATACCCCTGAGTCTTAATAAAAATCCCATGATCCCATCCAAATCCCCACCACTATTTGTGCAATCATACAGGGTGCCTAATCATGAGTTTCTGATATTATCATCTAATTACCCCTACCAAAACCTGTCACCCAACTGGAATTATTCTACTACCATTCTTGGCATGGGTCACCTAATTGATACCAGTCTCTGTGACTGGTAATTTTGTTTAGAACAACGAGCTCATAATTTTCACCAAATAGCCTAGAATCACCTAAAACATTTCTTAGACCTTTCCTAAGACATCAGTGACCTTCCCCAACCTGAACTACACTTTTTCTAATACTATATTAGTTTGTATTTTAGTACTTTTCTTAATGTGGTGTATTGATAACATTTTAAGACATATGAATCAAATTTTTAGCAATATGACCTTTACTTCTCGTATTTATTTTCATTAATTTGATAAAACAATGGATTGAAAGCCATCTAGGAAGTATTACACTTCCTGGATCTAGTATTTATTAGGCATTACACTGCCATATATTGTTTAACTCTCTCTTGTGGTATTTTTTTGGTTTATAGGTAGTTCCTCCTAGCCAAAATGAATTTCTTAACAATTTGCTTGATTACAAATCTACAACGTGCGTAATGCCTTCTTCAATAAAAATAATCATAGATATTCCTCTTACTCCTATTACCTTTATTTGTTTTATCACACTAATTTGAGGTGAAACATTTTGGCACACCTAATGGGACTTTATCATTTTGGGTTCTTTGCATTTTTCATTTCTAGGGAATATTTGTGTGTCTATTTCCTTTCCAAAAAATTTCACACTAAACTTTATCCTCGATAATATTCTCCTTTTTCTGCATGTGTAAACAAACTTCATGTTTTGGCTTAAAAAGAACCTTTCTTCCTATTTTGTATTGAATTAGTGAAATACATACTCTTTTCCTATTTGTTATTATTCTCATTGAATTTCACTGTTAATTTGGGCCTTAAAAATTTGTGAATTACATCCCTATGATTGTGTCATTTTGATCACCTAAATTTATTTACAATCTATATACTGGAGGTGATGACTAGTTGATGGTTGGAGGGAATTAATCATAGTTCAAACGTTGTGCACACACACCCCTATCCAAATCACTAAAAGAATTTACTCATTGATTAATCATCTTCATTCCCAGCAATTATTATCAACTAATGATAATCAGATTGGTGGTGGATCCAGCTAGTGTTTTGGCTAGTTATCACACTAGAGTAGGACCACGTGTACTTTAAAGTATATATTAGGGACACTAAGCCCAAATTTACTTGAAACCATCCATAGAATGCTTATAGGGCATGTGTTGATAATTTTGCACTTGTGTGAAAATGGGAAACTTGAAACTTCGTTACGATGGATGGCATTGGTGAAATGAGCCTAATCCAAGGGAGATTCTTTTAGTTCAATATTTTTTCTGTTGGATTAATTATTTAATACATGTAATTTGTAGCTATGTGTGTTGTTACCAAATTTAACAAATCACATAGTCTACAATTTCATGACTATCTTTAGCAAAAGAACACAAACCCTTGAAGGATTGATGTGTAATCTTGATGAAGAATGAAAATACAAAATATATGAAGTATTAAGTTTTGGAAGAGCAAGAAAACTTGTATATTGCAGCATTCAAGGTTCATTACTAAGTTACAAGTATTTTAAAGTTCTTTCCTTCATGATTAAATACATTCAATTATGTTATTGAGTTGTTTAATTCATTAAACAATCCATAGATAAAGTTGAAAATAAGAAAGAAATACACAACTCGGTTTCAGAATTCAATATTTTATTCATTATGAATTTCAAATATTTCCCACACAAGCCGTGGGATGTAACTCAAAAGTAAATTATAACTATTGAAGTAAGAGGTACATATACATGAAAAATAAATTAAATGGAGCATTAAAGAACCCATCATTGCCTTGGGTTTTTTTCATTTTTGTTGATGCATTTCCAGCTCTAGCTTTTCTCTATCTTCATCCTTGCTTCTTAGCAAATGGCACTATACTTGAAAACAAGGAAAGGAAAGATTGTCAATTTCGAGCTCAGGGTTGATCCATATTTGTATACTATCCAATTTAGTGCAAGTGGATCTCTTAGTATCAGGAGTTATAAATTACATAATGATCAAAGGAACAATTGATAAATGAAATATTTTGTAGTATAATACATGACTTATTCACTTAGAAAGAAGGAGAGAGAAGAAAGAGAAAAACAATGGAATAAAAGAGAGGCAAAAAAGCCTAATGTTTTCTAACTAGTTTATCTAAATGCGTAGATACATATAAGAAGAAAGAAGAGATGCATTCTCTAACTTGAATTAGAAAAGTACATTTATTTCAATTCAAACTAAACATTGAAGTTAACTGAAATGAGACAAGATTACAGTTGAAATGGAATGGAAAAGGAAATTTGAGAAAAATTTGACAGGGATTTGCCATGTAAAATGAACATTTTACATCTTTCCATCATGATATTTTGCAACTAATTCATGCTTGAAAGCTATACTTTTTGAATAGTATGCAGAAAGGAGGTAATACATTGTATATTAAGAGCTACAAATTCAGTTAGATACAAATTACCTCATGATAAAGAATATTTTTGGTTACAGTACAACTAAGGATGTAAAATATAATTCATGATGAAGATCTAAAACTCACAATACAACCAACTCAACACTTAGACAAGTACAAAAACATCAATGACTTACATAGTTTATAAAATAAAACAACTAATGATGAAAAGAGCATTGCTTTAGTTCAATTTTGCTCATGAAATGACTACAGAATTACAGACTGCACATCAAAAATTATATAGCAAATAAACAACTATAATGCTCAAGATCTGAATACAAAGAACCACATATCCTTTTTGATATAAAAATACAGTCGAAGTATAAGTTCAACTTATCAAAGTTGCATACAATACCAAGAAAATGATAAGGATCAAGATTATTACAGGTAACTAAAGGAGACACAATTTCCAAATAATCATGCTCCCAGGGGTAGTAGTGACAAGTATACAAGATGTTAGGGTCATTGAGAAGACAAGACAATTGGAATAGGAAAAATCCTTGTATACAAAATCAGGATGTTATAACTCAATGGCCAGCAATGCAAATTTCCATGAAAGAATCATAATTGTGAGAATTTCGAGAAATATTCATTTCAAAGGATGGAAACATGAAGTGACAGGTGATATGAACAACATGTTGTTATTTTCATAATGGTAAAAGAAAAAATATTATATAGTCAAAGTATTAATTTAATATTTCATCATCCGGAAGTGAGCATTCAGCCTTAAACTACAGCTCAAAATATCATTCAAAAAAGAAGCCAACAATAAGAGCTTTTGTATTCAAATCTATGCAAGAGCTAGGAAATGAATTGTTATAATGCAAGGGCAAGTTACAGGTTCACCAATTTCCAATGTAAGATCACAAAATCCAATGTAGGATGCAGGAAAGAGTTTCTAGCTTTTGGAGTGATCATGCAAGAAACAAATAAGTGAGAGACATCTTTTTATGATCAACACATAGATGCATGATACAACTTGCAATCTACCCTCAACTGATAAGCCATCTCATAAAGCTTCACCAAGCTACAAGTGAGAATTCTCAATCAAAGAAGAATAAATTTTCAGAGAATTTCAACAGCTGTATTAACTTCTCATCAAATCTAGAATAGAACATGAAAATGAGAATATCAAAAATGAGAAATCTGACGGGGAAATTTAGAAACCTTCCATTCTTGTAGACATACTTGACACTGTTGCAAGGGTTTTTCATGGCGTAGAGAAATTAAATAGATGGAGTTAGCTTTGACATTGACATACTAATACAAATTCTATCAAATTAAAATGATCCCATGAAGTAAACTTATCAAAAGCAAGCTAAGTCATTTCAGAAGTATAGTTTATAAAATTTATCCATACAAGCAGTCCTAATCAAGTAAAAATAAAAATAGCTTGTATTGATTATTTTTAAGAATTCAACTACAGTCTAGATTTATGTTTCCAGTGGAAAAGGAACAATAAGAAATGAGTCCATAATGTTGGGCAATATATTTGTTAGTGCTCCATTAATTATTGGTGTTAGTAAAATATATATTATGTTATTGTTGTAAGTAAGTTGTTAATACAACTTACGTAGGATATTGAGGAGTGATTATAGGGATGCAAGTTGTTAGAACAACTTGAATATATTTAGGTGAGTGGTTATAACAAAAACACTATATATTTATAACCATCTTGGGATGAAAATTAATGAAGTCACTTGTGTGTTTGATTAGATCGGAAATTATCTATTTCAATTCTGTATAATATCCTTCAAACTCTATCAATGGTATTAGAGTAGGTATAATGAGAGTCCCATGTTTTTGTTGAGAGGAATATTATATGTCTATCAGTGAGTATTATGGTCTTCACATTGGTTGCATGCAACAACAAAAATTGTAGAGTATGTAATGTTTGTGATGGATGGTCAATAAAAATCCTTGTATTTAGAAAAATTTGTTACTCAATTGTTCAATACGCATATTCTCATACCAATAAATTAATTCTAGCTGATTAGATTGTGCTTTGAAAGCATGTGTGACGTACACTCTTGTATGCATCCTATGAGGATCAAATATCCAATATAACATTTTAGACCTGCTCATATGCATAATCCTTCATAGCCAGATTATGATGCATGGTTCTTCAAAATTCATTTTATTAGTCCTCACATTTTTCTCAGAGAAATGAAGGCTATTTGGATCATTATGTATTGTGCTAGTCGAATCCATGTTTTCACTCAGTCCTGAGGGGCATGCATTCCAACATCCATGTTAGTTGTGTCATCACTTGAATTTGACATACCAATTTCTGTCATATTTTGTGCATTGGAGATCCTGATGCAGTCAAAATTTAAATTAGTCACGACATCTGTTATTCATTTCTAGTTGAGTACAATCTATCATCGACTCCATTTACATTTACTCCATGGTGTCATGGTTGTGCGTACACAATTTTCTCCATGTTTGGTTCATCCACATTGGTTTTGATTGTATGTCTCAAGGCTTGATCCATTCATCCTTGGAATAGACTCATTTCATTTTTTCCCACCTTGGAGAGAATCGTGACAAGCTTAGCAAGGGTCTTCATGGCATTGACATTTGGTATTTCATGTTTACACATTTTTAGTGAGTTGTGTCATGCATGTTAATTTATATTTATATGTTTAATGGTTTGAGTCAATGAAGAGGAATAGTGTGCCATAGTGTCTTTTACGTGAATTGAACATGTCCTTTAGCACCCTATAGAGAGATGGTTGTAGGTTTTCTAAACTTGCAGAATTTGATCTCTCCCTTTTGTAGATACAATGGAAATACCTCAGGTCTGTGGGTATACCTATTTTGAGGAGAGTCTCTGGTATCAAGTCCGGTTCCTTCTTGATGTATCCTAAATTGATTATGGGGTTTAGGGGTAAAAGATGACTGTAAAATAATTATAACTAAGGTGATACACCAAATTTGTATGAGGGATTTAACTGAGTATATGCACAATTAATATGTGAAGGATTTTTGATGCACGAGCTGACAATTATCTTCAAAATTTAAGGGCAAACACTTTGTTGTACTGAGGGAAAAATATCACAACAACACTGATAAGTTAACATGCACATTAAAATTATGCAAAGAATACTGAATTTGTAGGAGGTTAATATGATTGATCAGGGAATTTTCATTCACAAGACTAATATAAACATACACAAGACTGCAAATAATTGGTAAAGTAGAAATTCTTCACACTCAGAAGGTAAAACTGATAAAAATTGCTTCAGTACTCCTATATCCAAAAAAACCTCCAATAGTCCTCCTTGTGCTTTGTAAAGGCACACAATATATAGCAAAAATGAAATTCACCCTCTTCCTAAAAATAGCCTAAGGCTTGTACTCACCCATGCATTCTATTTTTATCCTTTATTTAATAATAGATAAAGGAATATAAATAGAGCATGTAACTACAAATAGGCATTAATAGCCTTGATTACAATTGGTCAACTGAATTTTGATTGATCTATTTTTAAGAAAGAGGATGAATAATTTCCTAAAAATAAGATTGCTTGCTAGGCAAGTCTCTTTCCATGAACATGCAACTCTGTCTTCATCTCTATTATGTCCTGTTGTGAAGGAATGCAAAAATATAACTCCCTGTTTGTGAGAAAAATAATTACAACACTTGCAAAATTTGCAAAATTTGTAAAATAATCTAACCACTATGGAGACCACTTCAGATTCGTACACTTGTCTTCAACTGAGTTTTTGCCATTCTTGTGGACTTAGCAAATATACATGCCATAATACTTTAGTCTCTACCACCTTAGATAAATACATACATGTGTGTGTGTGTGTGTGTGTGTGTGTGTGTGTGTGTGTGTGTCGGCCTTTGTATTTGAAAGAATATAGTTTAAAATTTTACCTTTTTGGTGATTATTGATGGCATAATTTGGTCAGCCCCATTTGTTTTTATGGGCATGCGGGAAAAATTTCAAAAAATTTAAGTCCTTTACGGACTCTCAAACATTCTGTGGCTTTTTTGCCCCTAGGCAGGTTTTCAGGCCTGTGGGCAACTTTGTCATTTTAAACTCTTCTGCTTTGAGCCTTAAAATAAACATTTACTCCAATTTTCTTCTTAGGGGAATTATGGGCCTACGGGGTAACTTGAAATTTTAACCTCATTTGCATAAAGTCTCAAAACTTTGAAAAAACCCGCCGCTCCACTGATACTATGTGTAATCAATTTTTGATTTCTCTCCTGATATCGAATTTGTCCTTGCGGAGGCTCGGGCTTACGGGAAATTTTGAAAATGTTAACTTTTGCATTTTAAAAGTTTGAAAACTTAAAGAGGGACCAACCTCCATTTCTCTATTTCTGTTGTGATGGTGCCACGTGTAATCTTTAAGGTCTGTGGATGAAATATTGACAATTTGAAATTTTAGTAAATTGACAAAGTTCGACCATCATTCCAACCTGATGACTTTTGCCTCAATTTTGATTACTCGTTTGTGATTTTCGATCTTTTTACTTGTCAATTTTTTATCCTTGATCCATAAAGAATGATTTTAGAGTTTCTACCATGTCATAAATGCATTTTAACCATGGTTTGCATTGATCGTGGAGCTTGATATTTGGCCTTTGATCTATGTACTTTTCATTTTCGATCGTTGATCTTTTAGCTTTCGTTAAATTTAGCTAATTCATCTCTCGATTTTGCATACATTAACGTAACTCGAGCCCATAATGATCACTTCATTTGTTTTTTCACTATGCGGGTGAAGCCCTGGAAAAACAAATTTTTGACGCCATTATTTAAAGCTTTTGATCTTGGTTCCTTCCGCAAAATGGTTTCCTGAACTCTCGTGATTTATATTTTCATATGTTTTATCTATTTAGAGCTTCTGAGCATTTATGGTGTTCTATTGTTGATTATTCAATACCTGGCTCTGTTATATTTGATCTTTGCAATGGCCTCCATGGTGAGTTCTGAAGCTCGATTCTTCTCTGTTTTCGGGATCTCTGTGGTCTATTGGCCGCTATAGTCATTCTATTGGAGCTTAGCTCTATGTAAATGTGAATACATACTTGTATGGCTTTGGTTCTTGACCATTTTTTAAAGCTCTAGTTAGAATTCATGGCTCCTTTAATTTCAAGGATTCAGTTATTACCATTTGAGCTTCTTCCAACCACAGTTAGAGGTAACTTTGGATTCACCCTTTTATGAGTGGCTCAGTAGTATGAATACTCTATTTTGCTTGATATCAAGAAGCTTGTGTGACCATAACTTTCTTGGTTATTACTATTAGCTTTCTTCGAATCAACTATAGAGGGTTTGTTAGATAGTTTACGTTCTGGGTATTTCATATTTTTCTTTGCTATCCCTGGATATGGATTTTTTCATTGAGAGTTTATTTATATATCTTGCGCTCCACCTTGGTTATTTTGAATTAAAAGTCAATCTGAGCTTTCTCTTCTTTCTCTAAACTTGACGACTCCTATTAATGTTTTATCAATGGTCCGGATCTGTACAAACTCTGATAATGTAACTTGAATACTATTTTAATGGAAATGAAAATCTCTGAAATACTGTAACATTTCTTTGACTTGGATATGTGTGAGTTTGGAAGGTTGAATGACGTTGATAAAATCTATAAATGAAGTGGTTGCTTGTACATCTCTTCCTTGAGTTCAATTTTGAAATTCCTATTTGTAACCTATAGTTGCACTTATACTCTTTGATACCTTTAGTAATTTTAAGCAATTCTTGATCTATTTTGATGCCATTATCAGTCATAAGCTTTGATTCAAATACTTTTTTCTGTTACTTTTACTGTATTTCATTGATTTCATTTTGATAAAGATATTGGAAAAGTTGTAAATATCCATTTTACATGGCAAAGCCTTGTCAAAATTTACTCTTTGATACCTGCAGTAATTTTAAGAAATTATTAATTTGTTTTGATGCTATTATCAGGCATAATCTTTGATTCAGATAATTTTTTCTGTTATTTTTACTACATTTCTTTGATTTCAGTTTGATATAGATATTGGAAAAGTCATAAATATCCATTTTACATGGCAAAGCCCTGTCAAAATTTTCCAAGAATTCCTTTCCTTTGAGTGAAATTTGGAAAATGTACCTTGTCTCCAAGCATCTTCTTTGTTCGGTACTATAACCCTCTTCCATTTGTAGACAATATATGACTTTCAGTGACATTGGTGCTCTTTTTTCAGCATGTATATGATTCTTTCTTCTTGCCTGCAACCTGTATCTGCACACTTTAAGAAAATAGTTAGAAAAATTAGGATTTTTGGCCTCTCTTGTGTCCATGTTTCTTCTTTTCTTTTTTTATCTCTTCTTTCTGAGTGAGCTATGCAGTATGATCTTCAAGAAAGCTTAAAGATCCATATGCATGAATTAGAACATTGTAGGAATATGGATTAACCTTGAGCTATTTATTCATGATTTCCTTATTTTTGCTTTTCAGGTGCCGTGCCTTGGGGATGAAAGGAGCTGGCAAGGAGATGCTCTACACAACGAAGAATATAATAAGGAAAAGATGGGTTCACTCCTTTGCTTTCTATTTCATGGATGTGTACCTCTTACTTCAGTAGATGTACTTTACTTTTCATTCACATCCCATGGCTTGTGTGAGAGACATTTGACCTTTCTTGTGAATAAAACATTGAATTCTATAAATTAGTTATGTATTTCCTTCTACATTTCAATCTTCTAAATGGAGTGTATGATGAACCGAACAACTTAGTAACATAATTGAATGCCTTAATCACAAAGTAAATAACATTGATGAGAACCTGTAACATCTAAAAGAACTTTTATTTCTGTAATCTGTACTTATGTTTTATGTCCCAAAACTCAACACTTCACCTACTTTGTAATTCAATGTCTTCATCAATACAACACAGCTGTCGTACGGGGCCTTTTTGTTCTTTTACTGAATGTATTATGAAATTGTAGACTATGTGATCTGTTACATTTTGTAACAGAACACATAACTACATATTTCACTTAATCTTTAATTAATTCAGTAGTAACTAATAACATTAGAACTTATTTAGCTTAGGTATACTTCACCCATGGCTCTCATCATAATGATGAAGTTTCGAGTTTCCCATTTTTACACAAGTGCAAAAAATTTCAACATTTTTGGTGATCCTTCGGGGAAAGTTGCTTGCTAGCTTAAAGACTAGTGCCTTGCTCTTGCCCATTAGCCATGGACTCCAAAGCATATAACCAAAATCTTCCTTTTTCGAAAGGTCCAACCCTTCCAAAATGGAACTAAAACTAGAAAAAAACATGGTAAACCAAATCACGTACACCAATACACTTATTGAATTGAAAAATGATGCATTGTGTAGGAAATGAACTTATTGAAAGGTAAATCCTAGTCTAATAATCATTGTAATATATTCAATAACAGTGTTTGAGAAAATACCATTCACGGGAATGGGAAGTTCCTCTCCATTTAACTTCGAAAGATGAAAAGCATTGTGTTCCTTGCTAGCTGAAATCATGTAAGGACCACTCATGAGTATATCAAAATTTGAGTGTCTTCTTGGCTTTGCACGATCAACATCCCATTTTAACACAATATCTCCTTCATTGAAGACTCTGAATTTGGCTTTCTTGTCAAAAGTCTTCTTCATTTTTTTCTTATTTTCCTCTATATTTAACTGAGCTTGATCTCTTAGCTCTTGTAATTACATTAACTCTCCATAACAAACCTACAATGGTTCATTTTCAAGAAGCTCCATTTGGTGTAGCAAATCTAATGCTGGTAACTCAACTGAAATAGGCATTCTCACTTATTTTCCATACACAAGTTTGTATGGTGAATTACCAACTGATATTTTAGGATTCACTCTATCAGCGTAAAGTGTTGAATTCAACATCAGATGCCAAGCTCTTTGATTATCTTTAAGTTTTTTTTTGACGATCCTTAACAGATTCTTGCTAGTACTCTCAGCTAATCCATTTGTGGGTAACAATTAGATGAAGAACTTAGATAGATTCCATGTTTGACAGCCCAATCTGTTATCTTAGCACTAAGAAAAGTTAAAGCATTATTTGATATGATAGTTACTGGAAAACTATGGCTACAAACTATACCTTCATAAAAGGATAGTATTGAAGCTTCATTAGCATCTTTTAAAACTATTGCTTCCTTCCATCATGTAAAGTAATCTTTAGCAGTTAAGATCCACTTTTTCCCTTATGATGACGGTGGGTTTATCATTCTAATAAATTCAACACCCCACTACATAAAAGGCTGTTTGAATGAGATAGGCTGCAAGGGTAGCGAAGCTAGATGTTCTTTTCCAACAAAGAAAGCACATTTTTTACACTTTCTAATCCATTAAAAATAGTCTTTGAATATGGTACACCAATAGTAACCAGCTTTCATAATCTTTAAGGATGTGGTACGTGCTGAGAAGTGACCTCCTGCAGGTCCTTCATGGAATTCTTCCGGATGGTGCCATGCTATAGATAATTAACCAAATTAGTCATCCATCTTGATTCCTGAATATCGTGAGTGAGCTCAGGATGCTGATTTTCTGGTTGAACCATGATTTCTAATTGCTGATATACAATTTTAGCATGCTATTTTGAATCATTTGGTTCTGTAACTTGTTGTTTTTCCATATCAGCAATTATATGTTCACATAAACCTTTCCCTCGAACCATCTTAGCAACCTAAATATCAACATCATACTCCATGACCTTTGTTATCCATTTTAATATTTTCTAATTCAACTCCTTATTTACTAAGAACGCTTTCACCCTTGGATGAGAAACAAGAACATGGATTTTATTGTTCAAAAGCATATACTTGAAATTCTTTAGTCCTCTGATTACTGAAAGTACTTCTTTTTCAAGAAATGTGTACCTTGTTTCATAATCATGCAAGCTCTGTCTAAAGAAAGCAATAGGCTATACAATATTTTCATCATTCAACTGAGTCAAGATAACTGAGATTGTTTCAACTCCTGTGAGTACATACATTGTAAAATCTTTATCAAAATTTGGATTTGCAAGAGTAAGACCTTGAGAGATAGCTACTTTGATTGATTCAAATCCTTTTCTCCCTTCACTTGTCCAAGAGAAAATTTTCTCTTTCTTTAACATAGATGTGAGTGGTTTAACCAATGCTGCAAAGTATGTAACAAATCTTCTAACAAAGTTGATTTTTCTATGAAAACTTTGTAATTCCTTCTTATGATGGGACAATGATAGTTGTGATATGGCTTTGATCCTGAAAGGATCAATTGCTACACCTTACTTAGAAACAATATGACCAAGTAGCTTGCCTTGATGTACTGAAAAGATAGACTTCAATGGATTCAAAGATATTCCAAATTACCTACAAAACTGAAAAAGTCTGCCTTAAATGCATTAGATGTTCTTCATAATATTTTGATAATATAGTAACATCATCTAAATAAACAAGGATGTATTTATTTAACAAGCTGTGAAAATCCATGTCCATTGCACGTTGAAACATTGCACCGACATTTGAAAGACCAAAAGGCATTATTTTGTAAGCATAAGTACCCCACTTTGTGGTAAAGGTTGTTTTATATCTATCTTCTTTTTAGAATAAAATTTGATTATATCCATTGTAACTGTCTAGAAGAGATAGTTTATCTAAACATGAGACTGTTCTCAAAATATGGTCCATATTTGGGAGTGGGTAATGATTTATTAATGAATCCTTATTAGGATCTCTGAAATCTACACATAGTCTGATTTCACCATTCTTCTTCCTAACAGGAACAAGATTGGCTACCCAACTTGAATGCTTAACTGGAAAGATAATACCTGATTCAATCAACTTGGATAATTCTATCTTCATCAGAGGCTCTATTTTGGGATTCACAGACCTCTTTTTCTATCTAACAGGTTTAGAATTTGGCTTCAACTCAATTATATGTTGTGCTAAACTAGGATTAAATCTTGTTAGATCCTTGTATTTTCAAGAAAATACATCTTTAAACTCCTTGCAAAGATTAATAAATGACTACTTTTCAATTAAGGAACATACCTTTCCAAGAAATAGTTTTTTCCCTTCATCAACTGAGATCTCTTTGTAATTATCAGCATGAGTTGACATTTTAGTCTTGACCTTTCTTAACTGATTTTCAATGTTGAAGATGTCTTCCAATGTGACTAGACATCGAGGCAGTTTATTTGTCTTCAACTGAACAATCTGGTCACCATATAAGTGTTGTAATTTATCTTGATTAACTACAAAAAACTCATCTTTTTGCTGCAAAAACCTACATATTTGATCATCACTTTCAAAAACTTGCCAATTTGAATCATTATTAGGTATTGAGGGCCTGACAATTAACTTTATATTAGGCTAGAGTTTGATATTTTCAATCTGTTCCAACACTTTAAAACTAGCCCCAACTACTGCAAGTCTATCTACATGCTTGTTTTCAGCTCTAGGAATAGATTGAATGTTAATAGCATCGAAATCTTCCATTAAATATAAAACTCTATGTCTGTAAGACTTCGTTAATGGATTCTTACAAACATTTAAATTTCTTACTTGATTAATAACCAACTCAGAGTCACCAAAATTTGTAGCATACTGATACCTCTCTTTCTGGCCCAAAGAAAGCCATGAATTAAAGCTTCGTATTCAGCTACATTGCAAGTACATGGAAATTAGAGACTCAAAGATGAAAAATAGCTTTCATTCCTTAGGGAAGTGAGCATTTGACCTGCTCTATGTCCCTTCTTGTTCTTAGATCCATCAAAATAAAGCTTCCAAACCCCTTCTATTGAATCTTCTATTTTAGACAGTAAGGGAAGTGGTGTATTTTCTTCATGCATACAATACACACCAAACAAGTGTTCTTTGACTTCCTTAAAAGGATCATGAGCATGTTATTCCACTGTATTTTCATCCATAAACATGTTAGAAACACCATATAATGCTAAAACATGAGCTACCTCATCAAAATCAGACTAATCTAGGGCTGAATAATTAGCCACTGTATTTGAAGAGTGAGGCTCAATGTGAAATCTGCCCAATGGCTCTGAAATGATAGTAACTTTAATACCATAGCGAGTAGTGAAAAATAAGGACCAATCTAAAGAGAGATAACAAACTATTTTTTCCATGAAATCTCTAGATAAGCATAAGGAAAAGTATGGAGGTAAATCCATAACAGTAACATTTTGTAGAATAGAAACATTTGGGAAAGCATGTAACGTCACTTCTAAATTTTTGATTATACTAACTGTATTAGTTGTAGTTCCATCGAGCTGTAAGACACTCCTTTCTGTAAGCTCATACTGCAAACCTAATTTTTCTGTAATCACTTTTGGCATAACTGTGCTACTTGCACCACTGTCCACCATGCAATTATGAACTAGATGTTCTCCAATAATCAGTGATAAATAAAATGGTGGTGGTTTCTTGATGTCATGAGCATTCAAAACCTTCTGAACCATCCAATTAAATTCTTTAATGCGGTCTTCTTCAAACATTCCAACGACCATGTATTTCTTCTGAAATTCCTTTTCTACTCTATTTGAAGAAATTGGAAGCTTAGCTAGTTCATGAGAAAGTAAATTTTGATATCTAGGAATACTTAGAGCATCCCACATTGAGATGTTAACATTATGCTTTTTCATTACATCAATAATGTTAAAAGAAGAAATTGTTTTAGAGACAGATTCAATTGTCTTAGAGTAGGCCTTAGCGAAAACTGATTTTGCTTCAGCTGCCTTAGATATCTAAGGTATAAACAGTCTTCTTGGATCAGGATGTAGCTGTCTTTGATGGGCTCTATCAACTGGAACACTTGTTGTTTTTTGAGAAACAATAGGGTTATTGGTTGACTTTGGAACTGTAAATGTTGTCTTATCGGTGACAGTAGCCAGTATAGGCCTTTTTTTTTTTTACTTTTAGCAGCTTTTCCTTGAGCCCTAGTAGTGACTGTAATGAAATCATCCTCATTACAAATGACTAAATTTTGTTCATGTACTTTCTGAACATGGTTTTCTTTCTGCCCACCCTCCATTTGAGGCATGAACAATATTTCAAATTGAGGTTGTCCAATAAGATTTAGATTTAGAAAAGAATTTGGGCAAGTTGTAGCTTAATGAGGTTGATTGCAAGGTTGACACCACGCTTCTGAAGCCATATTAATTGGGAATAAAGCGTTAGATGAACTAGGAGCCTTTGGGTCAAAATGCCTTTGCTAGTAAGGCTACCTATAATTTTCATTTTGTTGATAGGCTGCATGTTTTGTTAATTATGTTGATTTTGCTGATAAGGAGCCTGATAGGGTCTGCTAGATAATGTAATTCTGTTATCAATCGAAGTCAATTTATTTCCCATAGTTTTAAAATATTTAAATACATCATCTAATGGAGCTACAACAGTAGGTTCTATGATTGTAATCACCTAAGGAATAGCTACTAAATCTACAAAAAAAAGGCATTGAAAGCCTTAGTGTCAATTTTCTAGCTTGAATAAGACTATTTTCAGCTCGAATAGCAATATCGTAGGCTGTTGGGAGTGTCTCTTCCCCCATTGACTGAATCATAGTTGAGATATCATTATTTAATTCCCTAAGAAAATAAAGGAAAGCATGAGCAACTTGAGGCTTGACACTTGCTGGAATTCTTTCCCGGGTTTTGGAAAAGTAGATATTGAAATTGGACATAAACTCATTGGGAGCTCTTTTAATAGTGGACAATTGTTCAATGAGAGACAAATTATCTGAATTATCTTGGAACTGTTTTAGCAATTTTTTACCTAAGTTATCCCAAGTTCTTATGCTTCCAATTTCTAGGTTTCTATACCATTACAAGTTCTGCCCTTTAAAACATGCAGCTAAAAGTCTTAAAGATGCATCTTCATGAGTGATATTATGGACTACACATAGGGCTGCAACATCTTTTATATGTTCAGCAGCTGTAACCTAATTTTCACCCGTGGATGATGGCAAAATTTTCATGGCACCATTAGGAATGTCATGGTAAAATGGGATTACTAATTAACTGTCATTAGTAAAGGTCATAAAACTCCTTGGTGGTTGAATAGCCATTTGAAAAATTCAGATGTTAATAGAGAAACTGATACGTGGTGAAGGAATATTAGGAGGAGGGTTATCAAAACTAGATCTATTATAAGGTAAAGTATTACCAACTCTTCTCCTTCTAGTAAAATTCAAGGGTAAAGAAACAAAATCAGAAGGAATTCCTCTTACTGATGATCTCGTAGTCACTTTAGACATGTAACATGTTGCAATACTGGTCTAAAATTAGCTCTGTAGAATCACCAACATTGAATGGGGAGTTACCTGTAGATCTCTTGGGTGTTATCCTATCAGCCTATAAGGCCGATTTGATCTTTGTGTGCTAGGTTCTCTGGTTCTCATCAATATTTCTTCTGATGATCTTTAGAAGGTTCTTGTTTGTGGACTCATCTTGGACATTACCTTGAGGGTAATAGTTTTATGAAGTGCTCAAGTAGGTCCCATTCTTAACAACCCATCTTGTGATCTTGGAACCTATGAATGCCAATGTATTATCTGATATAATGGTTGTTATCTCTCGAAAGCGCACCCTGTAGAGAGATGGTTGCAAGTTTTCTAAGCTTGCAGAATTTGATCTCTCCCTTTCATAGATACAATGGAAACACCTCAGGTCTGTGGGTGTACCTATTTTGAGGAGAGTCTTCGGTATCAATGCCAGTTCCTTCTTGATGTATCCTAAATTGATTATGGGGTTTAGGTGTAAAAGGTGACTGTAAAATAATTATAACTAAGGTGATACACCAAATTTGTATGAGGGATTTGGTTTATTATATGCACAATTGATATGTGAAGGAATTTTTATGCACGAGCTAACATTTTTCTACAAAATTTAAGGGCAAACGTTTTGTTATACTAAGGGAAAAATATCACAACAACACTGATAAGTTAACATGCACATTAAAATTATGTAGAGAATACTAAATTTGTAGGAGGTTAATATGATTGATCAGGGAATTTTCATTCACAAGACTAATAGAAATATACACAAGACTGCAAATAATTGGTAAGGTAGAAATTCTTCACACTCAGAAGGTAAAACTGGCAAAAATTGCTTCAGTACTCCTATATCCAAAAAATCCTCCAATAGTTCTCCTTATGCTTTGCAAAGGCACACAATATATAGGAAAAATAAAATTCACCCTCTTCCTAAAAATAGCCTAAGGATTGTACTCACCCATGCATTCTATTTTTATCCTTTATTTAATAATAGATAAAGGAATAAAAATAGAGAATGCAATTACAAATAGGCATTAATAGCCTTGATTACAATTAGTCAACTGAAGTTGACTGATCTATTTTTAAGAAAGAGAAGGATGAATAATTTGCTAAAAATAAGATTTCTTGCTAGGCAAGTCTCTCTCCATGAACATGCAACTCTGTCTTCATCTCTATTCTGTCTTGTTGTGAAGGCATGGAAAAATATAACTCCATGTTTGTGAGCAAAATAATTACAACACTTGCAAAATTTACAAAATAATCCAACCACTGTGGGGACCACTTCTGATTCGTACACTTGTCATCAACTGAGTTTTGGCCATTCTTGTGGACTTAGCAAATATACATGCCATAATACTTTAGTCTCTACCACCTTTGATAAATACATAAAAGTGTGTGTGTGTGTGTGTGTGTGTGTGTGTTGGCCTTTGTATTTGAAAGAATATAGTTTAAAATTTTACCTTTTTGGTGATTATTGATGGCATAATTTGGTCGGCCCCATTTTCTTTTACGAGCATGCGGACAAAATTTTCCAAAATTTCTAGTCCTTTGTGGACTCTCAGACCTTTTGTGGCTTTTTTGCCTCTTGGCGGGTTTTCAGGCTTGCGGGCAACTTTGGCATTTTAAACTCTTCCACTTTGAGCCTTAAAGTCAACATTTACTCTGATCTCCCACTCAGGGGAATTGTGGGCCTATAGGGTAACTTGAAATTTTAACCACATTTGTATAAAGTCTCAAAACTTTGAGAAAACCTACCGCTCCGCTGATACTATGTGGAATCAATTTTTGACTTTTCTCCTGATATTGACTTTGTCCTTGCAGAGGCTCAGGATTGCGGGAAATTTTGAAAATTTTAAATTTTACATTTTAAAAGTTTGAAAAATTAAAGAGGGCCCAACCTCCATTTCTCCACTTCTGCTGTGATGGTGTCACGTGTACTCTTTCATGCCTGTAGATGAAATTTTGACAATTTGAAAAATTGGTAAATTGACTAAGTTCGACCGCTATTCCAACCTAAAAAATTTTTCCTTGATTTTGATGACTCGTTTGTGATTTTCGATCTCTATACTTGTTGATTTTTTATCGTTGATCCATTAAGCATGATTTTAGGGTTTCTGCCATGTCATAAATGTATTTTAACCATTGTTTGCATTGATCGCGGAGCTTGATCTTTGGCCTTTGATATGTGTACTCGTCATTTTCAATCATTGATCTTTTAACTGTCTTTGAATTTTGCTAATTCATCTCTCAAGTTTTCATGCATTAAGGTAGCTTGATCCCATAATGATCACTTCATTTGTTTTTTCACTATGCAAGGTAAGCCCTGGAATTTTTTTTTACACCATTGTTTGAAGCTTTTGCTCTTGGTTCCTTCTGCAAAATGGTTTCCTGAACTCTTGTGAAGTTTATTTTCATATGTTTGATCTATTTAGAGCTTCTGATTGTTTATGGGGTTCTATTATTGATTATTCAATACCCGAATTTGTTACATTTGGTCTCTCCAATGGCCTCCATGGTGAGTTCTAAAGCTCGTTTCTTCTCTATTTTCAGGATGTCTGTTGTCTATTGGCCACCATATTCATTTTCTTAGAGGTTAGCTCTATGCAACTGTGAATTTTAGGTAATGGTATGGGCACTTTGGGTAATGCGTAAGGGTCAAATTTGGTAATGGGTAATAGGCAAGGGTCACATCGGGTAATGGGAAATGACAATCGAATGCACCCACACGTATAGATTGTGACATGTTACCAAGTTGAAGAGTGTACAAAATCTACATCGTCCAAGGTCAATAGGTTTATCCAAACAAGGTTGAAGTGATTCATGTATCCAGGGTATAGGATATGGTCCAGAAACATAAATTCAGTTAGGTGCAGGAGCATTTAGGTATGATCTAGTACACCAAAGGTTTGGTCAGGATAAACCACACAACAATAGGCAAGGTAAGGTCATTAGGCTAAAAAATAAGGGAAAAAGCATTGCAACCTATAACGAGTACATAAGTTCAAATGTCACAAAGAGTGGTTCAGGTCAAGGTATATAGGTCTTAGCATGGGTAGGGCCAAGGTATAGGTAAAATAACAAGTCCTTAAATGTAATTAAGGAAATGTATGGGTAATTTAGGCTTGTGGGTAGGGTGTAATGGGTGTTGGAATGATTAGTACTTAGCCCTATAGGTGTAAAGCATGAGATCTGAGCTTGATGGTTGCACTCATCGATAGTGTAGATCAAGAGTTTCTGTGCTTGTTACCTCTCCAAGTTAATGTACCAAACTAAACAAAAAAACCCTAAAAAACTTAAATGAAATCAATAGCTGATAAATAGGACAAGATACGAAGATGTAGGTGGAAAAGAAAGCCGATGTAGACAAAATGGGCGCACATAAGAAATCTTGCAAAGTAGATCTGAGAAACATGCGAGACACAAATACTTGACAGAAAAAGACAACGTTGAAAGATATTTGGGTGGACTGCCCAAGAAGCGGGTTCGGGAAGTGATAAGCTCCCTCGGCGGATGTCATTCCAAATTTTTAATTAAAGAAAGAAGCATACATGATAAAAAAAAATGTAAGTAAATGTCTAGATTTTCTGATTAAAAGTGACAGATAGAATGTAAACAACAGACAGAAAGTAACAAAAAATAGGAAACTGTGAAAATAATGTTGGATTTGTGTTACCTAAGTTCTTTTACCTGTTTGTAGGCCAATCGGAATCGATTGGGTGAATCAATGTCGATTAGGATCAATCAGCTCGACTAGGATTGGTCGGCGTCGACTAGGGGAAAATTGCAGGAAGGTTGAGAAATGGAAAATCAAGGCTAGATTGTCAATGTCCATTGGATTTGGAGGAGCCATAAGGATACTGACAAATCTCCACCTTCGCTAGATGTAGGAGTAGAGTCACCAAGGGATCGATGGAGGCTCACGATGTAGATGTTGTAGGAGTAGAGTAACGGTACTCCTCTCAAGGATTGATCTAGACAGAATTTGCTTTCACTTGATAGATGATGCTCGGGCTTGATGCTAAAAAACTCTCTATCATTATTTTTGTCTAACTAGAACTTAATTCTAGCCCTATATTTGTAATTGGCATTGACCAGGGTATAATCAATGCCGTTCTGAAAAAATCGGCGTCGACCGAGTACCAGTTGGCGTCGATTAATTAACAGACTCCCGAAATGGCCAAAAAGGATGTTTTGGAAAGATGAAAGTGATCCTTCCGACTCAAATACGGGAAATATCCCACTGCACAGTTTGGGGGGATAACAAATAGGGGGGATAGATGGATAGAATTGATATGGGAGGTTAGGAATTGATATCGGGTAGATAAGCGGTTAAGATATATGTAAAAAGTGTAATTAAATAGTTAATATTTAATTATCCATGGGTAAAACATGATGCGGTATAATAAACTTAGGAAAAATGATGAAAGTCAATGAATAAAAAGAACAAAAGCTCAAAACTAGAAAAGAAATTAACTTACCAATAGGGGAATTTGGTTGTGTCCCACCGGGCATGCCAGGATGTAGATCAAGAATTTCCGCGCTTGTTACCTATCGAAGTTAATGTACCAAACTAAACATAAAAACCCTGAAAAATTCAAATGAAATCAATACCTGATAGATAGGACAAGATCCGAAGATGTAGGTGGAAAAGAAAGCCGATGTAGACAAAATGGGTGCACACGAGCAATCTTGTAAAGTAGATCTGAGAAACCTGCGAGACACAGATACTTGACAGAAAAAGACAACGTTAAAATATATTTGGTGGACTACCCAAGAAGCGGGTCCAGGAAGTGATAAGCTCCCTTGGGGGATGTCAGTCCACATTTTTAATTAAAGAAAGAAGCATACATGATAAAAAAAATGTAAGTAAATGTCTGGATTTTCTGATTAAAAGTGATAGAATGTAAACAACAGACAGAAAGTAACAGAAAATAGGAAACTGTGAAAACAATGTTGGATTTGTGTTACCTGAGTTCTTTTACCTGTCTACAGGCTAATTGGCATCGATTGGGTGAATCGGCATCGATTAGGATCAATCGGCATCGACTGGGATCGGTCAGTGTCGACTAGGGGAAAATTGCAGGAAGGTTGAGAAATGAATAATGAAGGCTAGATCCTCAATGTCCATTGGATCTGTAGGAGCCGTAGGGATACTGAAAAATGTCCACCTTCACTAGATTCAGGAGTAGAGTCACTAAGGGATTGATGGAGGCTCATGATATCGATGTTGTAGGAGTAGAGTAACGGTACTCCTCTCAGGGATTAATCTAGACAGAATTCACTTTCACTTGATAGATGATGCTCGGGCTTGATGCTCAAAAACTCTCTATCATTCTTTCCGTCTAACCAAAACTAAATTCTAACCCTATATTTTTAATCGGTGCCGTTCTAAAAAATCGATGTCGACCGTGTACCAGTCTGCGCCGATAAGGGTACAAACTCCCGAAATGGCCAAAAAGGATGTTTTGGCAAGATGAAAGTGATCCTTTTAACTCAAATATGGGAAATATCCCACTGAACGGTTTAGGGGGAGGAGAAATACGGGGGATAGATGGATAGAATTGATATGGGAGGTTAGGAATTGATATGGAGAATATAAGCATTTAAGATACATGTAAAAAGTGTAATTAAATAGTTAATATTTAATTATCCCTAGGTAAAACACAATGGGGTATAATAAAATTAGGATAAATGTTTAAATAAAATATTTAAATGATACCCTAAGGGAGAAGTGGTGATATAAGGGTGCCTCTAGGTTACTTGAGAGGATAAACGAACCCAAGGGACACTAAATTGAGTAACCAATTTTAGGTGTCTACATTTTGCCCTTTTTTGTTTAGCAACTTATGATAAGCGAAGTTGCAAGACAAAAACAAGAGGGTTTTACTCCTTTAGGATTATAGGGTTTGATCAGAGGAAGAGATATGGATGAATATTGGATAAGTTGGTGAAGAATTTTAGTATAGAATCCGGTAGACAAATATGAGGATAGAGATGACGAGGGTGCCTCTTTCACCTTAGCAGACTATCGAGGTAAAAGAATCTGCATGTCTAATTTGACAGTATTTTTAGGGATCTTTTTGCTTTTCTAGACATTGGGAGAAGTATCCTTGGGCACATGAGACAGAAGTAAGTGAGGCAAGATTGATTTTGGTGGAGGAGCTCCTAAGATATATTTTGAATAAGACGAAGATGTGACAAGTGTTATGGTCTTCAGTGATGAAGAAGGCTGCTTGGTGAAAACAAATGATGATTTATATAAGACTAACTTAGATAAGGGAGGAGCTCCCAAAATAGGTCTAATAGGAGGAACAAAGGGTGCCTTGGCTTTTGGTGACGAAGATGATGGTCCTGATAAAAGAGGTGACACCTTTCTAATGGGTAAATCCACTTAACGAGACACTAGTGAAGAAGGTGTTGTAAAAGAAGATGATGGTTTTGATGTTGTTGTAGAAGAAGATGCCTTCTCAGTGGATAAATTCAATCTTCTATGAGGCACGGAGAGAGATTTTTGAGGGAAAGCACCAAGAGTCTTAATAGTTTGAAATATTGGTTTTCCTTTTTTGGGGATGGTGACAACTTCAACCACATAAGGTGATTGCAACCTTTTTGGGGGAAGGAGATAATGAGGTACTGATGATTCAACGTTAGACCTTAGTTGTCTCAGTTTAAGTTCAGGAACTGAAAGTGTAGGTGCCAGTGCTATTTCCTTATATTTTTCCTTAATAGGAAAGGCAACATCGGTGATGGAAGAGGTGGATGATGAAGAAGTGGTTCCTTATCAGGGAGATACTTATGGTATAGTAGTTGTGGGTGTACTACTGTAGGAAAGGAAATGGAAAGAGTCAAAATTGAAGACGCTTCTGTTGGTAGAGAACTTGGTACAACTATAGAGATGTTTACCAATTGCATAGTCATGGAAAAAATGGGAGAAATAGAATTAGATGTATTTGCAGTGGAAACTTGAAGGGATGTAAATTCCTTAAGCATCGAAAGAATATCTGATGACGAGACAGATGAGGATGAAACTGTCTCCGACATGGATGGAAGATCAGAAAAAGAGTCAGAGAGAGATGAATCCATCTCTAACAACAGAGGAAATTTTAAAGATGGATTATCTGAAGATAGTGGAATCTCAGAAATTAACGAAGTGGGGGGAAGTTCTAGTTTAGTTGACGTGTTTGTAGATGGCTCAGATTTAGAAGAAGATTCTTCAGTAGAAATTAAACTGATAGTATGAGTGTTTGGTTTTTGAGACCCTGAAGCATCATTGTTTAGGGAATGATTGGGAAAAGGTTGTTTAAATACATCAAGCGCCTGATTTGGAGGAGCGTTTGGGTTATTCAAAATGAGCTCGCCTTTATCAATGAATTTTTAGACAATATTTTTGAAGGTCTGACATCGTTCAATGTCATGGCCTTTGGTTCTATGATAACTACAGAAGTCATTTTCACTATACCAGAATGGTCGTTCTTGGCTCTCATCAAAATTTCTAATAGGGGGAAGTTTGATCATGTGAACTTCCAACATTTTTTCTAAGATAGACACATTTGATTCCCCCAATGAAGAAAAATATTGAGATGATGAGGGTCCTTTTCGAGAAGATAAAAAAGTCTCTCTATGGTGTTTGATTAGAAGTGTTATCGTCTTGTGATGTTTTTAATACGATACCGTTGGTGGACCCGTGATTCTTGTCTTTGGTAGAAGCTGAAGGGTTTGATTTTGTAAACCGAGAAAAATCTGGTTTAGATTTAGAGTGAAGTTTTAACTTCCCTTGTTCAACAACACGGGACTCAAGTTTATGTGCCATCGTAAAGGCTTCTTCAAATGTGTGAAAGGTTTGGATCCTTAAAGTGGAAGAAATATGATTACCACAAGATCGAGTAAACAACACGATTTTTTGAGATTGAGGGAGGGAGAAAGGCAATTGATTTATTATACCTCTCCAACTAGCGAAAAAGTCTACAATAGACTCATCATCGAATTGACGAATGTTATAAAGATCTATAATCGAGATCTTATGTGTGATATTTATTTAAAAGTTTTCAACAAACATTTGAGCTAATTGAGAGAATGAAAATAGGGAGTGTTGGGGAATGTTATTGTACCAGTATAAAGTAGACCTTGCTAGAGACATAGGGAATGTACGGAGCATAAGCTCTTGATCCTAGACTATAAGTTAGCAAGCGTGCTTGAATGCTCGCAGGTGCTATTGAGGATCATCTCGACTATGAAATTTTGAGAACTTAGGAAGTTCCCATTGGGGAGGATAAGGCTTAAAAGCCACTGATGGATGAATCGGTTCATTACACACTTCTTCAAAAGAGTATGAAGGGCAAGCCCCTTTGGTGGAGGCTTCTAGGTCTATGATTTTCTTGAAAATAATTTGGACAACGTCAAATTGAGGAGGAGGCATGTTGGTATGTCCTGCATAAGAAGCGAATGGTATATTTTGTTGAGGCGTTAACGGGGGATTCATCTGCTAATTAACATGATGATAAGAGGAATAACCAGGCATTCTGGGTGATGCTTGGTGAGGTATTTGTTATGAAGGAGCCTACGTATAAATAGGCTGTGAGGTGACAAGTGGTTGAGAGAAAGGTGGTTAAATGAAAGATGGAGCCTGTCATTGATGGGCTCCTACACTTGTCGACTGAATTGGCATGGATTGAGGAACATGGGTGTTGATTTGATTGGACATTATGGGGAACAAAGTTTAAATGACACTTTTGACTACCGGATTGGTTATTAAGGGCACCAACGCCAGAGGGTAGGTAAAGGTCACTGTCGCTGGAGCATTGGAAGAAAGACCAACTGGAGGACGAGAAGAAGGAACCGAATGACTTGTAGAAGGAGGTTGATTCATAGAGAGGTACTGACCCTAAGATGCAATAGAAGACAGAAGAATTAACAACAATCTATGAGCGTGTGGATGCACCCGCCATAGATAAAGAATAGGACCTCTCAAAAGTAGGTTATAGAGTAGCCGAGGTAGCCGTGGCACTAGGGATAGGCAAGAACATTTGGGAACCAGTGGACATGGCTGGTGGCAGAGAAAAGGAGGCATAAATGTGCCACCCTCTTCCATGGTTCAAGGTGAGAAAAAGTATGCTAACTATATTATAAAATCCTGGGATGGTTCATGAGAATAATCATAAACTTGTTGGATTGGTGGTCCCTGATCAAATATTTGAATAGACTTATGCACTAGATAATCCATAAGGGATACCGGATTGCAATCAAGGAGCGCCTGAAATTCAAGATCTCCGCGAGGATAATACTCTATATCAAAAGTAGATGATACCTCTGAGGGATTGGGGGAAGCTAGACGTGATGGGATCGCTTTAGGATGATAGAAAGGATTATATGACCAAGATGGGGAGCCAACTAATAGCGGTCCCAAGGAAGACCTGAGGGGTGTCGAAATATCCACATTAGTGGTGATCTCAGATGAAGAAGGGGCTAGTTGAGCCATTTTTCTAGATTGTAACTGGGTGATGACTGTCATACACAAGAAGAAATATAGAAAAAGAAGATTGACCTAAC
This sequence comes from Taxus chinensis, assembly GCA_019776745.2. Lineage (NCBI taxonomy): Eukaryota > Viridiplantae > Streptophyta > Pinopsida > Cupressales > Taxaceae > Taxus > Taxus chinensis. The sequence goes on along the minus strand of CM034147.1, from coordinate 245,368,508 downwards.
TAATGCACAGACAATTCAAGCAACTTGGGTGATTATCTCTTTTAAGTTTTCATGCTTTTAAGAAAGAAAATGTTAGGGAAGGATTTTTAGAATAGGAACTACTTAGATAGCCAAACTAAGGATGGTTTGGGGAATGTTTTAGTGAGGAGTCCCAAAGGCACTTTAGTAAAAGACTGGTACGTGGCTTGATATAGGGGCCTACCCCCGCACTTCACACACCATTGTGATAAGGGAGTCAATTGATTTGCCAATATATACCATAACTTCCGTGAGTTTATAGCGCGACCCGAGTACCGCATTAACTCTTCCTCTTGGATGTCACTTCCAAGTAGGCGAGGCTAGGGAAGGAATTTTTGTTTAAATTCTTAATACCTAGTGATTTTGGCTTTGTGTGCAAGGGTGAAAAATAAAAATCAAATAGTGTCACTACAGATTTTGATCAATTTTCCAACCTATTAAAAAAATCTAAATGAAGAACATACATCAGAAATGACAAAGAAGAAGTTATTTTTTAAGCACTAAAAATGAAGTGTTAGATTTCAATGAAGACAAGTCAAACAAGTTCTTTCCCAAATGTGATTAAATTCTATTTAAGCACCAAAATCGAAATGTTTGAATGTGATAGAAAACAAACAAGCAAGTTCTTTTTAAGTTCTTAAAAAAAGAAAAAACACCATAAAAGAGGAATACGTGTAGATTTAGCTCTCCAAGGTGTGTGGACTTCAAAAAGTGCATTTTTGAGCTCTTCCCCTCGAAAAATCCCATGAACAAGCAAAGTGATCCACAAGAAAAGTTTAAGAAATTACACAAACAAATCTAGAAAGATATATCTAGATAATAGTAAAATGGAAATTTCTATTATAAGGAACTAGAAAACTTTCAAGGAAATAACAATTTTGGATAAAGAGATGAATCAAAAATGGAATCTTGAGATCAAAAGAAATATTTAATAATCTTTGAAATAGAAATTGGGATTTGAATTTGCAAGAAAGAAAAAACTTGGACTTTGCCAATTACAAATGAAAGAAGCAAGACAAAAATGAAGGAGGGGAAGAAGGAAATGCTCAAGGAAAACTGATGAAAGTCAATGAAGAAAAAGAACAGAAGCTCAAAAGTGGAAAAGAAAATGAACTTACCAATAGGGGACTTTGGTTGTGTCCCACCGGGCATGCCAGAATGTAGATCAAGAATTTCCGCGCTTATTACCTATCCAAGTTAATGTACCAAAATAAACAAAAAAACCTTGAAAAACTCAAATGAAATCAATACCTGATAGATAGGACAAGATCCAAAGATGTAGGTGGAAAACAAATCTGATGTAGACAAAATGGGCGCACACGAGCAATCTTGCAAAGTAGATCCGAGAAACCTGCGAGACACAGATACTTGATAGAAAAAGACGACGTTAAAAGATATTTTGGTGGAATACCCAAGAAGTGGGTCCGGGAAGTGATAAGCTCCCTTGGGGGATGTCATTCCACATTTTTAATTGAAGAAAGAAGCATACATGATAAAAAAATGTAAGTAAATGTCTGGATTTTTTGATTAAAAGTGACAGACAGAATGTAAACAACAGATAGAAAGTAACAGAAAATAGGAAACTATGAAAACAATGTTGGATTTGTGTTACCTAAGTTCTTTTACCTGTTTGCAGGCCGATCGGAATCAATTGGGTGAATCAACGTCGATTAGGATCAATCGGCTCGACTAGGATTGGTCGGTGTCGACTAGGGGAAAATTGCAGGAAGGTTGAGAAATGGAAAATGAAGGCTAGATCGTCAATGTCCATTGGATTTGCAGGAGCCATAGGGATACTGACAAAGCTCCACCTTCGCTAGATGTAGGAGCAGAGTCACCAAGGGATCGATGGAGGCTCATGATGTAGATGTTGTAGGAGTAGAGTAACGGTACTCCTCTCAAGGATTGATCTAGACAAAATTTTCTTTCACTTGATAGATGATGCTCGGGCTTGATGCTCGAAAACTCTCTATCGTTCTTTCTGTCTAACTAGAACTAAATTATGGCCCTGTATTTGTAATTGGCCTTGACCGGGGTATAATCGGCACTGTTATGAAAAAATCGGTGTCGACCGAGTACCAATTGGCGCCGATCAGGGAACAGACTCCCGAAATGGCCAAAAAGGATGTTTTGGAAAGATGAAAGTGATCCTTCCGACTCAAATACGGGAAATATCCCACTGCATGGTTTGGGGGGATGAAAAATAGGGGGGATAGATGGATAGAATTGATATGGGAGGTTAGGAATTGATATGGGGTAGATAAGCGGTTAAGATACATGTAAAAAGTTTAATTAAATAGTTAATATTTAATTATCCATGGGTAAAACATGATGGGGTATAATAAAATTAGGATAGATGTTTAAATCAAATATTTAAATAATACCATAAGGGAGAAGTGGTGATATAAGGGTGCCCCTAGGTTACTTGAGAGGATAAACGAACCCAGGGGATAGTAAATTGGGTAACCAATTTTAGGTGTCTACATTCTGCCCCTTTTTGTTGAGTAACTTATGATAAGCAAAGTTGCAAGACAAAAACAAGGAGTTGGAAGAAGTGATCCCCCCTCAAACTAGGGATGGGATGAGTCCGAAAAGAACAACCAAGCACAAGTTTGAAAAAGGTAGATGAAAACGCAAGATGCCCCAGCTAGATGTCTGGAGTAGATCTGATCATTGATGATACACGTAAAAAACCAAAAAAGGCAGCGACCTAAGGAGCTCACATTGTTAGGGAAAACTAGATGGTATTCAAATGAGACGACGTTAGTACCTATAGACCCGTGAGTGGAAGGAAGGCTGCAAGATATTAGCAACTAAAGAGTGAGACATTGGAAGGGACAACCAAATGGTCTGTGAAGCAGATGACATTAGTGCCTATAAACCCACTATCTTAAAGCTGCCACAAATGCGAGTGACCCATGTACATGGAACAGACATGAAATGGGTGATAATATCGAAATTATGTTCCAAAAGGCAACACTCATGGCATAATAATGATTATATAAATAAGCCAAACATCAAGACTATGGGTAAAAGATGAGGAGATGGGAGAAAGTGATGTGGAAAGGAAAACTTGCAACCAATCGGCAATGATGGGCCTCAATCGGCATCGATCAAGCCAAAATCAATGTTGACTAAAACAATCAGCGCTGACCATAAAAATCAGTGCCGATCGTACTGAACCCATTTAAATATGAGAAAGGAAAACTCGAACGATTTATTTACACCGTGACGATTGATTTAGAGAGAGTCAAAAATTGATTTTGAGCAACATGGAAGCCTCTGGGAGCAGCCAGAAACAAAAGAGGACACGACCTGGGGTAAGTGGATCTACCCAAACCTGGTATATATTTTTATCATTAAATAACATACTAGGATGCTAGTTTTTAGGAAAAAACTGGATAAGTGAGAGGTCAGAGTGTTTTGGGCACGCGTCCTTTCAATCACCATCGATTGGAAAAATTGACGCTGATTAGGTTCAACCGGTGCTGATTGGAATATCGATCGATGTTGACTAAATTAGATCGACTTCGATTGAACTAAATTGGCGCCCATTGGTTGGATTAGATGTAGAATGTAGGTAAATGTGTTTTTGATGTTGCAATTTGAATAGATGAGAAGCTAACACCATCCATGATGTCGTGTGATGTAGGGGTGAGAGGCTTTACATATACAGGATGCTATTCTCGAGCTTCTGGAGACTATTCTCCCTGATGTGAAAGATGTTGATTGGCGTCACCTAGAGCTATCTGGGCTCGGGAGCTTTTGTTACTACCAATGGGTGTCTTGAGACGTAGAGTTGATGTGATCACTAATACAACGATGGGACAATAGGACATGCACTTTCTAGTTTAGGATGGCTGAGATGACCATCACCCATGAGGATATATATAGGATCCTAAGGATGCTGATCACTAGGGACCCGATAAAGACCACTCCACGAGAGTAGCAACAGAGGGCCCTGGGACAATTGTATAGAGATAGGACAGAAGATTTAGAGATAGTGTCTGAGGCGGTGAGGATAGCCTCACATTATAGATAGGATGACGCCAGGAGCAGACGGATAGCGCTGATTTAGATGGAAATTTTGTATTTTTCTCTACTAGATTCAGGAGGTGGGAGATTTCCATTTTTGTTACTAGACTGTGTTTGTGACATCCTGGAGTTTAGGTAGGTGTTCACATTTTTCGATGCCCTAGTAGCAAAAATATATCATGAGCTATGGATGTACACCATAGGCAGGTGGACAGGTATCGATGTTAGCTTTGTGCTCCATTACTGGGCATATGAGCATATAGTAGTGATTAGGCCATCAGGGCTTCCATGGATTCTAGTAGCAGAGGGGGCCCTTGATTATGGATTCTAGTGATGGCAGCCAGACATAGCTCCAGGTGATATAGGGAGATCTATAGAGTGGTATACTTAGCAATTCAGGACGTTTACACTAAAGTAGGTCATTTGGAGACCATATCGGGTCTACCCAACATGGGCCAGTCAAGATGCTCACCTGGTGGAGCTGAGATGGAGCAAGGTGGTTAGGGGCCATAAACCAGATATGTGGGAGTGCATCCCATTTATACCGGTGCTGAGGTAGTTTGGTTTAGTATAGACAGTCTCGACCACATATATGCCATACAAGCAGGACAACAGAGAGAACGACGTGCCAATTTTGATCTCGGTAGATCCACTGAGGGAAGCCCCACCTCCCATAGATAGTGATGATGATGCAAGAGTAGATGATGGCTATGTGGCATGGTACTCTACAGAGCTACCATGACACCTCCCATCATCCATAGACACAGATGAGGAGGACATAGCTGCAGTGCTGGAGAGAGTGGAGGGAGATCATGCTGCCCTGATGCATGCACACTAGGCTTCCTTCAAGGAGATTAGAGCTCTGATGGAGGAGAGGGATGCATTGATATTAGAGAGAGATACAACATGTTAGGAGCAGGATACAATGATTCAACAGAGGGATCGCTACCATTAGCACAGAGAGGCCCTCAGGGCCAAATACGGTGATACAGGCACAACTTCAGAGTCTGGGTCACAGGGTGCAGAATCAAGAGCGCCACCAGCAGCAGCAGTAGTAGCGCCATTACAAGCACCTGGTATGGTGAGTTTGAGCACCTATCAGGCTCTCCTCGGCAAGGTGAGATACTATGAGGACTCCTTGGCACACCATGCCCCTGATGTGCCTCGTTATGGTGTAATGAGGAGATTAGTGATAGCCACAGCTAGTGGTGCATCGAAGGGTGGGAGCACCAGGTGATATTGAGATGGTGGTAGGGCCCCAGTAGTAGGTGCTTCTAGCTCGATAGAAGGTGGCTAGGAGAGACATCCTGGTCCAGAGGAGGGTGGATGAGATAGTGTCTTCCACCTATCCAATTTTACGATATAGATATGTTATTTTTGTATCGATATACTGATGTAGCCTCGGTTTTGAAGGCATTTTTGATGTATGATATATATGGCTTGATTGAAAGCCATCCATTCTTTTTTGTATAGACGCTCATGTATATATATTCATGATTTTGTGTTATGTGATTGTACTCATGCATTTAATTTTGATAAATATAGATAGATGTAGTCTAATTTTGATGGACATAGATAAATGTTTTTAGAGGATACATGGATAGATGTGATGTGATTTTGATGTGATTGATATATTGATAAAATAAACATGTTTAAGATGTTAATTTAATTTTAAATGAAATAGATAGATAGATTCACATGTGTTTGTAATACATGCTTTGATATGTTTTTAGACAAAGTAGATAAGATGAGTATAGATAGATGATAGATTTGACTAAATTAACATGTTAAATGTCAATTTAATTGGATGAACAACAAATAATAATGGGAAATGTTCCTTGTGACAGCAAAGGATGTAATGATATTATCTTAGTTTAGAAGATAAAAAGTAATACACCTAGATAGGAAAAAGAATGATAAGTTAGGCCCCTAACCGACCATAAATAGAGACTTTGGTAGGAAACCGAAAGACAATGCATATAAGGCCATAGATACAGATAAAATGAACCTGGCATTAGTCACTCACAAACCAAATCTAAGAGATAGATGGAATGAGAAGTAAGTATGTATCTCGTCAAAATATACGAAGGATAGAATACGTGCTCATATTGGGAAAATAGGGTCTCCATATGATCGAAAAAGGTCTTATATCTCAGTTTCATGAATTTTATTTTGATAGAAGAGCAAATTGATCAATGCAGGAAGTTTGCTAGACATAGAAAGACTGATTGATACGAGACTTTCAATGATGCTAAAAAGTGAACCAACTGGCCGAAGGGGAAGTTTGTTACTGCAAAGGCAGATCCATACGAGAAGCCTAAAAATTCCATGGGATAAACAGTTGTCCTTCAAGGGAGTGGTCTGTATTTTGAATTTACTGGTAGCCATCCTTCAAGGGAATGGTCTATACTTTTTAATTCATTTGATAAGGCATGGATAGCTGTCCTTCAAGGGATCAGTCTATCTTTTGGAATTAGGATAGCATCTGCATTTTTTTGAGCTTTGGAAGAAGTTGAGTTTAGACCAAATAGATTAGAGAGAGGGGAAGAAAGCGTATACAAACACGTACTTATGCCTTGAGTAGATTAGATTAAGATAAACACTCATGACAGATGAAGTAGTGATTAAGGTGTTCCCACCATGAGGGGGAACATATCCATAAAACATAAAATAAAAAATAAATAAAAAATGCCATGAGTAGAGCCGCGATACTCATATTTAAGGTGGAAAAGGCATAATGTGGAGAACCAGATAGTTACGAATCACTATGAAATGCATGATTGGTTGCAAATGGATGAAGAACCTGGTTTGTGACTAAGATTGTGTAAGATAGATTTTAACAATAGAAGGGCCTTAGATGCAAAGCATTAAGAGGCTCCATTTCATGTACACTATCCATGGAAGATAGATGATAAGCCCGGGACCCATATTTATGAGTGACTACGTACGGACCCATTCAATTAGGAGAAAACTTACCACACTGACTCCTTTTTAGTGTAGTGACATTTTGGTTTTCTTTAAGAACGAGATCACCAACCTTGAAATCACGGTGCTGCAAGTGCTTGTTATAAGCACATTTGACATGTTCAAGGTAGACTTGATGATACTCACGAGCATTGAGACATCGCTCATCGCGTAACTCAAGTTGTGCTAGATGATTTTGATGATAGTCCTCATCAGAGACAAATTCTCTGAGAGAGACACGAAGAGATGGGATCTGGACTTCCAAAGGAAGGAAAGCCTCAGACCCATAGATGAGAGAGAAAGGAGTAGCACCGATAGGAGTATGAAAGCTAATTTGATAAGCCCAGAGAGCAAAAGGGATATGTAAATGCCAATCCCTACCAACTCGACTAATTACCTTTGTGAGGATATTACGCAAAGTTTTATTTGAAGCCTCAGCCTGGCCATTAGCTTGGGGATAGTATGGAGAAGAAAAGCTGAGTTTGATATTGAAGGTGTTACAGAGGTTCTGCAAATCGATGTTTTTGAAAGATTTACCATTGTCTGTGATGAGTTTGTGTGGGACACCAAAGCAACAAATGATGTGTTGATAGACCAAATCAACAATGGGTTTAGCTTTATTCGATGAAAGAGGAATAGATTCTACCCACTTAGTGAAGTATTCTGTGGCAGTAATGATAGAATGATAACGCTGTGAAGAGTGGGGATTGATGAGACCGATGAGATCAAGACCCCATTGTGAAAAAGGCCACAAATCTGCTGCAGGTTGCAAAGCCTGACTAGGGACATGTGTAAGATTGGAATGTTGTTGACACTTGACATATTTCTTAGTGTATTTGTAATAGTCTTGATTAAGAGAAGGCCAATAATAACCTAAACGTAAGATGCGTTTAGCTACGGCCAAGCCACTAAAATGTCCACCATAGATACCGTCATGGACTTCCTAGATAGCTTTAGATGATTCAGGGGTTTTGAGGCACCGAAGAAAAATACCATCAAAACCACGTTTGTAGAGGATTCCACCCAGAATAGTATAGCGATTAGCACATAGGATAAAAGATCTTCTGCCATTGGAAGTCAGATCTAGAGGGAGCACTGAATGAGATAGATAATAAAAAATGTGTTGATACCACTCATCTTGAGTATTAGTTGTGACGGCGTTGATTGAAGTCGATTGCCTGAGATGAGATGGTTGGTCTAATCACTGCATAACCACAGAAAGTTGTGAGTCTTCGGTAAAAGGTGGAATAAACTAGGTTAAATAAGCCATTGTATTTGTGAATCGGTTCATAGTGCAAGGAATAGCTTGGATAGTAAATTTATCAAAAGCTTGAAGTTGAAAGAGAACGATATCATGATATTTTTGAAGGATATCATTTTTTCATTGATAGACACTAGTGACTTGATTAATGATAAGCTCAGAATCACCGAAGATTTTGATATGACGAGCGCCAAGATTAATGGCATTTTGAAGACCTAAAACAAGAGCTTCATATTTAACCATATTATTGGTACACTCAAAGTTAAGCTAGTGTGTGACCAAGATAGGTGCACCCCAAGGAGGAATCATGAAAAAACCTACACCTCCCCCTTGCTAACATTTGGGCCCATCAAAGAAGAGTTTTACTTTAAATGGAGACAAACCGAAATCAATTTTTTGGATGCACTCATCTGGGAATTGAGCAAGAGGGACTTGAGTGTCTAGGAGAGGAGTATCAGCTAATTGATCCACAATGACTTGACCCTTGATAGATTTTTATGAGATGAACTCGATATCAAAATTTGTCATGAGCATGAGCTAACGAGTGATACGATCATTGTGATAGGGCTTCACATGCATTGTCTTGAGTGGATTGACACTTGTAACAATATAAGTTTTTGTGATTAAGGAGATAATGACGAAGTTTAGAAGTCACGAAGAAGAGAGCACAACACATTTTTTCAGCTTTGGAATAGCGTGTTTCATACTCATGAAGAGTATGACTAATATAATAGATGACTTGTTCTTTACCGCTAGCATCTCGATGTGAGATCATGGCTCCAAAAGCATGATCAGTCACAAAAATATAAAGATAGAATGGCTCCCCCTCATGTGGAGGGGTAAGCACAGGTGGAGAAAGAAGACAAGTTTTGAGATCATCAAAGGCCTTTTGGCAACACTCATCCCATTAAAAATGAACATTCTTATGGAGGAGATGATGAAAAGGTTGACAACAGTCTGATAGTTGCGAGATAAAATGACACAATGATTGAAGGCATCCTTGACGACTGCAGAGCTGCTTTAAGTTAGAAGGGGGAGGCATCTCAAGGATAGCTTTTATTTTTGTGGGATCAACTTCAATGCACCTAATATAAATGATAAAGCTTAAGATTTTACCAGTGAGAATGCCAAACACGCATTTAGATAGATTTTGGTGAAGACAAAAATGAATGATCCTCTCAAAGAGAGGTGTGAGAATGAAAAGATGATCCTAACGGTGTTTGGATTTACCGAGGAGATCATCGACATAATCTTCCATAGTTTTGTGTAAGAGATCATGGAATATGTAGGTCATTTCTCATTGATAGGTTGCTCCTACGTTTTTAAGACTGAAAGGCATGAAAGGATAACCAAAATTCCCCAAAGGAGTTATGAAGGAATTCTTATGCTAGTCCTCTGGTGTGATCAAAATCTGATTATATCTCAAGAAACCATCCATGAGAGAAAGCATCTCGTGACCTATAGTTAAATCCATGAGTTGATCGATATTAGGTAGAGGAAAATCATCTTTCAGACAAGCGAGATTAAGATCCTGGAAGTCGGTGCAAATTCAAATTTTCCTAGTAGCTTTGGTTACTGTACTACATTTGAAACCCATTGTGTATAGTCAATGGGTTGGATGAAGTTAGCAGAAATCAAGTGCTGCAACTCTTCTTTAACAAGAAGGGCTACACAAGGGTGCATTTTATGCAATTTTTGTTTAATTTGTTTAATGTCTAGAAGAGTAACGATATTGTGGACCAAAATATCAAGATCGAGTCCTGGCATATCTTCATATGACCAAGAAAAATCTTGGTGATGGTTGGAAGGAAAGGTGGTGAAGTCTCCTAACTCCTGTGGATTAAGAGATTGGCTGACCTTAATGATGCGAGGGTCTTTAGAAGTCCCTATATTAAGGTTGATAGTGGCTTCGTTGAGAAGCGTAGACGTATCAGAAGGAATGGTTTTAGGAAGATAGGAATCCTTTGCCCCTAGATAGGTGAGAATCGAGTCATCATCCACACAGTGGATAGTGTTGATAGTGGGAGAGTCATCTCCAATTATTTCAGGGAAGACTAATGGTATGGAAGTGGATTCACATTAGTTTTATAGGTCAATGGACCTATGAAAATGGTATTGACTAAAAAAAAATTTAGGCGGGATGGAAATGGCATCATCCACATCAAATGATACTTCTGACCTGGTGGGAGAAGATGGTTCCTCAATGGAGAGGGGCTCATCGAGAATGGTGATGGTGGATTTTGAGAGAGTTTTAAATCCTAAACCAAATTTTTTATGTGGTTTAAGATTTGGAATGGACGTGAGGTCATGCACAACCTATTCATAATTTCCCAGGCCAAATCCCTTCCACGCGCATCGATATAAATATGTTTTTGTGAATGCAAGATTCTATAAACAATCAAACCCTTCTGAATAGGGTTTGGCCCTAGGGGGAGAATCTGGGTGATAGTGAGGTGTATTAAGACCCTTGTAAATGAATTTAGTCTATTGATTGGGCAGAACAATGGTGACAATGAGACCAAGACCTGGCCGATATTCAGGTTGTTTGTCTAGTCTACCATACTCATTAGGTTTGAGATGGGTGTTAAAAGAGAGAAGAGGAAGCTCTCCTAGCGAAAAACACTACAACGTCTCTTCAAGATTTTGTAAATATGGTAGTTTTGTTGTAGGTATGGAAGAGGATGAAGCCTCATCAAGAGAACAAGCATTCTCCTTTAGAGGGGCAGACCCTGTGGTCATGTCGCATTGTGCGGAAGGAAAAGGATCTCTTAGATGAGTATAGATTTTTCTCTCATAGTGATATTTTAAGCATCGATGGAGGGTTGATGGGATGCCATGCATTGTATGAATCTAGGAGCATCTAAGGATCATATTGTAGTGAAATTTCCCTTCAAAAATGTAAAAAAGCTCGTGAAGCAGTTTCTTACCTACCGGAATGGGCAGGACCACAGTCCCTAAAGTAACCGCCAGCTGATCGTTAAATAATCAAAGGGCGAAAGGCGGTGGTGACACTATATTCTTTTTTAGCTTAAGTTTCTCGAATGTGTGAGAGGAAATGACGTTGAGTGCAGCACCACTGTCGATCATAGTGCATTTTAATGTAGTATTGTTGATTTGAACTGTGATAAAGAGGGGAGCCTCTAGATCCTCAGAAGAAAGGGGAGGAATTTAAGAATCCTCAAAGGAAATGGTGGTTGATGGTCTATTCAACCCAACAACCATCTCAAAAGGTTGGGGCTCATCTGAATTCACTGTGAAACAACACAGATTATCAATCAGAGCCTGGCGATGTTATGGAGATGATTGAATGAGGTCAAAAAGAGACATTTTGACCGGAGCATGGGTAAGTTGTTTCATAACACTTTCCTCAACTGATACGGGAATCTGAGCTCGAGGTGAAGCAAGAATAGAGACCTGAGGTCTTGAGGCTGATGAGGAAGGAAGAACTCCTTCAGGGGCTGCAAAAATGAAAACCCGTGGCCAAGATGTCGATGATGATAGATTATCATACTGTTGTGCTCTAGTGGTGATATGAATTGTGTCAATTTGAGAAGGTGGAAGATCATTCAGAGTGGAATAATAGAATTAGAGGTCTGGGTAGACCATTCAGGCTTAGATGTAGTTGAGATGACAGGAGATACTTTTTCCTCCTCCTCTTCCAACAGAAGATCACTTTCTTCCAAAAGACTTATCATGACATATTGGAGGGCTTTACATCCCTCGGTGTCATGTCTTGGAGTGCGGTGGTAAGCACAAATCAAATCAGAGTTGAACCAGGAAGGTTTTACTCCTTTAGGATTATAGGGTTTGATTGGAGGAAGAGATATGGATGAAGATTGGATAAGTTGGTGAAGAATTTTAGTATAGAATCTGGTAGACAAAGATGAGGACAGAGATGACGAGGGTGCCTCTTTCACCTTAGTAAACTGTCGAGGTAAAATAATCTGCATGTCTGGTTTGACAATCTTTTTAGGGATTGTTTTGATTTTCTGAACATCGAGAGAAGTAGCCTTGGGTGCTTGAGATGGAAGTAAGTGATTTAAGATTGATTTTGGTGGAGGAGGAGCTCCTAAGATAGATTTTTAAGAAGACGAAGATGTGACAAGTGTTATGGTCTTTAGAGATGAAGAAGGCTTCTTTGTTGAAGTAAATGATGATTTAGATAAGACTGAATTAGATGAGGGAGGAGCTCCCAAAATAGGTCTGACAGGAGGAACAAAGGGTGCCTTGGATTTTGGTGATGAAGATAATGGTCCTGATACAAGAGGTGACACCTTTCTAATGGGTAAATCTAGTTTACGAGACACCGGTGAAGAAGGTGTTGTAAAATAAGATGATGGTTTTGATGGTTTTGTAGAAGAATATGCCTTCTCAGTGGATAAATTCAATCTTCTATGAGGCGGGGAGAGAGATTTTTGAGGGAAAGCACCAAGAGTCTTAATAGTTTGAAATATTGGTTTTCCTTTTTTGGGGATGGTGATAACTTCAACCACATAAGGTGATTGTAAAATTTTCAGGGGAAGGAGATGGTGAGGTACTGATGATGAAATGTTAGACCTTAGTTGTCTCGGTTTAAGTTCAGGAGCCAAAAGTATAGGTTCCGGTGTTATTTCTTTATATGTTTCCTTAATAGGCAAGGCAACATCAGTGATGGAAGAGGTGGATGACAAAGAAGTGGTTCCTTGTGAAGTAGATACTTCTGGTATAGTAGTTGTGGGTGTAACTACTATAGGAAAGGAAACGGGAAGAGTCAAAATCAAGACACTTCCGGGTAGAGAAGTTGGTACGACTATAGGTATGTTTACCAATGGCATAGTCACGGAAAAAATGGGAGAAATAGAAGTAGATGTATTCGTAGTGGAAACTTGAAGGGATGTAAATGCCTCAAGAATCAAAACAATATCTGATGATGAGACAGATGAGGATGATGTTATCTTTGGCATGGATGGAAGATCAGATAAAGAGTTAGAGAAAGATGAATCCATCCCTAACAATGGAGGAAATTTTAAAGATGGATTGTCTGAAGATGGTGGAATCTCAGAAATTAAAGGAGCCGGGGGAAGTTCTAGTTCAATTGACATGTTTGTAGATGGCTCAGATTTATAAGAAGATTCTTCAGTAGAAATGAAGCTGATAGTATGAGTGTTTGGTTTTTGGGACCCTGAAGCATCATTTTTCAGGGAATGATTGGGAAAAGGTTGTTTAAAGACATCAAGCGCCTAATTTGGAGGAGCGTTTGGGTTATCCAAAATGATCTCGCCTTTATCATTGAATTTTTGGACAAGATTTTTGAAGGTATGACATCGTTCAATGTCATGGCCTTTGGTTCTATGATAACGACATAAGTCATTTTCCCTATACTAGAATGGTCGTTCTTGGCTCTCATCAAAATCTCTAATAGTGGGAAGTTTTATCATGTGAACTTCCAACATTTTTTCTAGGATAGACGCATTTGATTCTCCCAATGAAGTAAAATATTGAGATGAAGAGGGTCCTTTTCTAGAAGATAAAAAAGTCTCTCTATGGTGTTTGATTAGAAGTGTTATCATCTCGTAATGTTTTTAATACGATAACGTTGGTGGACCCGTGATTCTTGTCTTTGTTAGAAGCAGAATAGTTTGATTTTGTAAATCGAGAAAAATATGGTTTAGATTTAGAGAAAAGTTTTAACTTCCCTTATTCAACAGCACGGGACCCAAGTTTACGTGCCATCATAAAGGCTTCTTCAAATGTGTGAAAGGTTTGGATCCTTAAAGTGGAAGAAATATGATTAGCACAAGATCGAGTAAACAACTTGATTTGTTGAGATTGAGGGAGGGAGAAAGAAAATTTATTTATTATACCTCTCCAACAAGTGACAAAGTCTGTAATAGACTCGTCATCGAATTGACGAATGTTATAAAGATCTATAATCGAGATCTTATGTGTGATATTTATTGAAAAGTTTTCAACAAACATCTGAGCTAATTGAGAGAAAATTAATAAGGAGTGTTGGGGAATGTTATTGTACCAGTCTAAAGCAGACCCTACTAGAGACATAGTGAATGTATGGAGCATAAGCTCTTGATCCTAGACTGTAAGGTAGCAAGCGTGCTTGAACGCTCGCAGGCGCTATTGAGGATCTTCCTGACTATGAAATTTTGAGAACTTAGGAACTTCCCATTTGGGAGGATAAGGCTTAAAAGCCACTGATGGATGAATCGGTTCATTACACACTTCTTCAAAAGAGTATGAAGGGCGAGCCCCTTTGGTGGAGGCTTCTAGGTCTATGATTTTCTTGAAAATAATTTGGACGACGTTAGATTGAGGAGGAGGCATGTTGGTATGTCCTGCATAAGAAGCGAATGGTAGATTTTGTTGAGGCATTAACAGGGGATTCATCTGCTGATTAACAGGATGATAAGAGGAATAACCAGGTGTTCTGGGTGATGCCTAGTGAGGTATTAGTTGTGAAGGATCCTGCATATAAACAGGTTGTGAGATGACAAGTGGTTGAGAGAAAGGTGGTTGAATGAAAGACTGAGCCTATGATTAGTGGGCTCCTACACTTTTCGACTGAATTGGAATGGATTGAGGAACATGGGTGTTGATTTGATTGGACATGGTGGGGAACAAAGTCTTAATGACACTTTTTATTACCGGATTGGTTATTAAGGGCACCAATGCCAGAGGGTGGGTAAAGGTCACTGTTGCTAGAGCATTAGAAGAAAGACCAACTGGAGGACAAGAAGAAGGAACTGACTAACTCATAGAAGGGGGTTGATTCATAGAGAGGTAATGACCTTGAGACGTAATAGATGACATAGAAGAATTAACAGCAATCTGTGAGCACGCGGATGCACCCATCATAGCTAAAGAAGAGGGCCTCTCAAAAGTAGGTTATGGAGTAGCCGAGGTATCCAGGGCGCTAGGGATAGTAAAGACCATTTGGGAACCAGTTGACATGGTTGGTGGCAGAGAAAAAGGAGGCATAGATGTTCCACCCTCTTCCGTGGTTCAAGGTGAGAAAAAGTATGCTAAATATTATATAAAAGCCTTAGATGGTTCATGAGAATAATCATAAACTTGTTGGATTGGTGGTCCCTGATCAGATATTTGAACAAAATTATGCACTAGATAGTAACTGGGTGATGACCGTCATAAACAAGAAAAAATATAGAAAAAGAAGAGTGACCTAACTAATGCACAGACAATTCAAGCAACTAGGGTGATTATCTCTTTTAAGTTTTCATGCTTTTAAGAAAGAAAATGTTAGGGAACACTTTTTAGAACAGGAACTACTCAGGAACTACTCAGCTAGCCAAACTAAGGATGGTTTGGGGAATGTGTTTAGTGAGGAGTCCCGAAGGCACTTGAGTAAAAGACCGGTACGTGGCTTGATATAGGGGCCTACCCCTGCTCTTCACACACCACTACGATAAGGGAGTCGGGTGCTTTGCCAATATATACAAGAACTTTCGTGAATTTATAGTGCGGCCTGAGTACCGCATAGGCTCTTCCTCTTGGATGTCCATTCCAAGTAGGTGAGGCTAGGGAAGGAATTTTTTTTTAAATGCTTAATACCTAGTGATTTTGGATTTGTGTGCAAGGGTGAAAAATAAAAATCAAATAGTGTCACTACAGATTTTGATCAATTTACCAACCTATTAAAAAAATATAGATGAAGAACATACATCAGAAATGACAAAGAAGAAGTTCTTTTTTTAAGCACTAAAAATGAAGTGTTAGATTTTGATGAAGACAAGTCAAACAAGTTCTTTCCCAAATGTGATTAAATTCTTTTTAAGCACGAAAATAGAAATGTTTGAATGTGATAGAAAACAAACAAGCAATTTCTTTTTAAGTTCTTAAAAAAAGAAAAACACCGTAAAAGAGGAATACGTGTAGATTTAGCTCTCCAAGGTGTGTGGACTTCAAAAAGTGCATTTTTGAGCTCTTCCCCTCAAAAAATCCCATGAACAAGAAAATTTATCTACAAGAAAAGGTTAAATAAACACACAAACAAATCCAGAAAGATATATCTAGATAATAGTAAAATGGAAATTTCTATTTTAAGGAACTAGAAAACTTTCAAGGAAATAACAATTTTGCATAAAGAGATGAATCAAAAATGCAATCTTGAGATCAAATGAAAGATTTAATAATATTTGAAATAGAAATTGGGATTTGAATTTGCAAGAAAGAAACAACTTTGACTTTGGAAATTACAAATGAAAGAAGCAAGACCAAAATGAAGGAAGGAAATGCTCAAGGAAAACTGATGAAAGTCAATGAAGAAAAAGAACAAAAGCTCAAAAGTGGAAAAGAAATGAACTTACCAATAAGGGACTTTGGTTGTGTCCCACCAGGCATGCCAGAATGTAGATCAAGAATTTCTGTGCTTGTTACCTGTCCAAGTTAATTTACCAAACTAAACATAAAAACCCTGAAAAAATCAAATGAAATCAATACTTGATAGATAGGACAAGATCCAAAGATGTAGGTGGAAAGGAAAGCCGATATAGACAAAATGGGTGCACACAAGAAATCTTGCAAAGTAGATCCGAGAACTCTATGAGACACAGATACTTGACAGAAAAAGACAACGTTAAAAGATATTTGGGTGGACTGCCTGAGAAGCGGGTCCAGGAAGCGATAAGCTCCCTCGGTAGATGTCAGTCCACATTTGTAATTAAATAAAGAAGCATACATGATAAAAGAATGTAATTAAATGTCTGGATTTTCAGATTAAAAGTGAAAGACAGAATTTAAACAACAGATAGAAAGCAACAGAAAATAGGAAAATGTGAAAACAATGCTGGATTTGTGTTACTTGAGTTCTTTTACCTGTCTGTTGGCCAATTGACATCAATTGGGTGAATAAACATTGATTAGGATCAATCGACATCGACTGGGATCAGTTGGCGTTGACTAGGGGAAAATTACAGGAAGGTTGAGAAATGGACAATGAAGGCTAGATCGTCAATGTCTGTTGGATCTGTAGGAGCCATAGGGATACTGAAAAAGCTCCACCTTCACTAGATGCAAGAGCAGAGTCACCACGGGATCGATGGAGGCTCACGATGTTGATTTTGTAGGAGTAGAGTAATGGTACTCCTCTCAGGGATTGATCTAGACAGAATGTGCTTTCACTTGATAGATGATGCTCAGGCTAGATGCTCAAAAACTCTCTGTCGTTCTTTCTATCTAACCAGAACTAAATTCTGGCCCTGTATTTGTAATCGGTGCCAACTGGGGTATAATCGGCACCGTTCTAAAAAATCAACGTGGATCGAGTACCAGTCAGTGCCGATAAGGGAATAGACTCCCGAAATGGCCAAAAAGGACGTTTTTGAAAGATGAAAGTGATCCTTCCGACTGAAATACGGGAAATATCCTATTGCACGGTTTGGGGGGAGGAGAAATAGGGGGGATAGATGGATAGAATTGATATGGGAAGTTAAGAATTGATATCGGGTAGATAAGCGGTTAAGATACATGTAAAAAGTGTAATTAAATAGTTAATATTTAATCATCCATGGGTAAAACACAATGGGGTATAATAAACTTAGGATAGATGTTTAAATAAAATATTTAAATAATACCCTAAGGGAGAAGTTGTGATATAAGGGTGCCCCTAGGTTACCTGAGAGGATAAAAAAACCCAGGGGACACTAAATTGGGTAACCAATTTTAGGTGTCTACAGATAGATAGGATTTAATGACCAACACATTAATTTTATTGATTGGTTAGATGACTCTCACCCTAGAGGATGTGTACAGGATCCTACGGCTACCGATTTTTAGGGAACCAATGTAGTATATTTCAACATAGGAATCAATGGAGCTGATAGTGGCTATGTTTGGGGAGGTGATGCATGAGCTGAGGTACCATAGTGCAAGCCTTAGCTATGGTGACATGTATGCATCCCATCCTGAGGAGACAAGGCTGGTTGTATTGATGATGGAGGAGGTATTTTGTTTCTCTTTAACAGAAGTTGAGGGTGGGAAATTCTCACAAGAACTGATGGGGATTTTCTAGGATATTATGGAGGAGATGCTATGTTTTACCTGGGCACCAGTATTTCTAGTGTAGCTATAAAGGGAGTTATGGGCCTATGGGAGATTATGACGGTTTATTTTTTGCTTCACCTTTCTACTAGACTACTGGGCATATAAACATATCATATGTGTGTGTCCATTTTTTCCCCTGACATGATTGGTTTAGGGGTGGTCAGGTAAGAGTTGGATACATATGGTAGGTACCACTTTGTGGCAAGCACAGAGTAGCTAGGGCCACATGTGAATTTTTACATTACAGATGATTACTGTAGGGGATTTCAGGGGTCGATATTATGTGGAAACACTACATTTGTTATCCCTTGTACACAGGTATGATTTAGGAGTCAGAAGAGCTTCACCTACTGAGGCATATATAGGGGCGGCATGGTGGCGAGCATGAGCTAATACCTATAGATAGTGTGAGATGGCATTTTGAGCTGCCATAGGACATGTCTCCATATTTTCCAAAGTATATGAGAGATGATGTGGAGAGACCTATGTCTACACCACATCTGAGTGTACCAACAAGGAAGGGGAAGCAACTGGTAAATAGGAAGATTGAAGATCATGGGGTAACAGATGGATATCGGCGGTGGTGGGTAGCACAACTATGAGCACCACCACTAAAAATAGGTCTGATCCATAGGGATCCAAAATGACTATACTTCATTAGATCAGTCAACACAAATAAGGAAAATAAATACATGGAGGTTTTTTCCTTGTAGTAATAGAACCTTCACTCTGTGTAGAGTGACGGTTATATAACCACCATCCAACTAGGAAAACAGTCTTGAGACCGCCGGTATGTATTGGACGGAGGTCATGGATATTTTGAATAGAAAATAAAACTTGAAACAAACAACCCCATAATTTGAAAGGTTGTTCATGTCTCTTCTCTTCCATGACCTTTCCCATTCTCCAGTGCATGGGAGGACATAAGAAAGGCTTTAAATACATGTTTTTAGAAGAGAATAGGATCATCGAGGAATGAAAGAAAGTGAGCAAGAATTTCTTAGTGTTGGAATTGTGTTTTGTAGAAGAAAGGAGTGTTCAGACAGAGAAAACAAGTAATTAGGAGGAAGTGTGAGATATTATCTACTTCTCTTTTATACTTATTGTAAATTATGTACTTATTGTTTGAATTGGCCAATAAAAAGTGGGAAGAAAGAGAAATTACCATTCCCAACTGGTTTTTCCTCCTCTTGAGGTTTCTAAGATAAAACTTGTTGGTGGTTGTGAGTTTATATTCTTTTCTTTCCTACAATTGTTGATTCTAAGAATAAGCAAAATTCATTCACTAGCTATCTCTATCATTTTCTAATGAAAAGTAGAACAACAATGTTTAATTTTTGATTTTGTGGATAATTCCAAAGAAGAAGAGTTTACAGGTCATTTTGGAGTCAGAGATAACAAGTATCTAGGACCGTGGTATTCATTCTTAGATTTGTATGACAATGACGAGATCTAAAGGTGAAGAGGCTTTACCTTGCGATCTAGACATTTCTATAAAAATGTGGAAGCAATGAATTCGGGGACAAATGGAGGAAGAGAACATTTTCTCTAGAATCAAGATGATAGAGACCATGATGGATAGGATGTTTAGAAGGAAAGATGAACTTGCATATTTACAGAATACACCTTCTGTCAAGAAAGACTCCATGGACTCAGTGGTTTGAGGCTTAGTTGAAATGTTTGGCATAGGAAAGAGCCACCATGAGGAAGATTTTGGAGAAGAGAATGAAGAAGAGACTTCAAACAAAAGAGAAAAGTTAAAATATTATTATAATCCTTTTAAAGTTGAGACAAAAGTTAAGATTAAAATATTTAAAGGAAAAGTAGATGCAAAGTTGCTTGATAAATGGTGAAAACTGTTAGAAGTCTACACTAGCATCCATAATGTCACTAAGGCATAGAGGATCACCTTTGTACATCTCAAAATGGATGGACATGCACTGGTTTGGTGGGAAATCCATCTAACCACTTGTGAAAAGCAGAAGCATCCTATTGTAAAATCTTGGCAAGAATTTAAAGAATTACTTAGAGCTAACTTCTATCCTATTGGCCATAAGACTAACCAAATGATTAAATGGCAATATTTTAGACAAGGCATTGGTCAAAGTGTGCACGACTATACTACAGATTTTCGGGGGTAGGCCATGTTGTTAAATATGGATTTGTAGGATGAGCATATTCTGACTAAATACTTGGGAGGAATTCACGCTCACCTTCGAAAAAAAATCATCTCCATAAAGCCCAAAGATATCAACTAGGTGTCTATGTAGGAATACTACATAGATGATGAAAAGAAGAAAGGATAAGTAGAGCCAAGGGAAAAGAAGTTGATAAATCAGTAGAAAAAAGACTATGGAAAAACAAGTAATAAGGGTATGTTGAAAGGGAAAGGTAAACAAACTTCCACTACTTTAAATACTTGTAAATATCCCAAGAATTTTTTTAAGAACTATGATATCAATGGTTATATTGATGCTACATGTTAGAATTAGGATCCGGTGTTACACCCAGAGAACTAAACCAAGGACTCAAAGAATTCCATGTCAGATGTAAAAACAGAAGGGGAGGTGGAAATTGAAGATGACTATTATGTAGACAAAAGGCTTGGATGCATAGGCAGCAACATGGACATCTAAGAAGATGAGATGAGTAGACTATTCCAGATCAAAATCCAGATCAAGAGAACTAAGGTAAATGTTTTAGTTGATTCTGGTTTGCAGTAAAATTTGATTTCTGAAGTAGTTGTAAAGAATCTTAGTCTTGAGACTTATAAGCATTCACACACTTATCCTTTGGGTTAGGTGAGGAAAGGTGTTGAAATTCAGGTAACAAGAAGAGGTAAGGTGAAGTTTTGGATAAATTCCCATTATATTGATGTTTTGGAAGCTGACATTATATTGATGTTAGATGAGACCAACCAAGTATGTGAAGGGTTGAGTCACCCTGTAAGGGGGCCAACCCACATCATTCAAAAAAAATCATTGTATTGACCTATTAAAGGTTGAAGATCATATAAAGTGCCAATGAGTATAATCATCGAAAAGGTGAATCATGATCAAATATTTTTATGTAGAACAACACCATAGTCTATTTCAATGTTCAAAAAGTTACCTTTTATAATGAAATGATAGTTGATTCATATCTTGACCTTATTCTATGCCAATGTCAAACCAAAAAGGGTAGTGTCACGAAATAATGTTATCCAATGATTATTCAAAATCGAATCCAGAATGGTACAAAGTGTTCATAGTGATCCCCATAGAGGGAGGTGTTAGAAAGAAAACAATATTATGGTGCATTCTTCATGTGAAAACTAGAAGACGAAACAAATTTTTACATCAAAACCAAAGTTTTTCCCCAATAAGATAGATATATGGGTGAATATTTTTCCAATTATTGCTAATACAAGGTTTATTTTTTCTCACACACAGGGACACATTATTTTGCATGTACATCCAAAGGGGCAAGTGGATCAAAATTATAGATGTCATATGAAACACAAGAAGATAGATATTACATGCATTAGAAAAGACTTGCTTGTCAAGAAAATTTTATTATTAGCAAAATTATTCACCTAACCTTCTTAAAAATAGAAAAGTCAACAACAATTTTACTGAGTTGTATTTTTGTAACCAAGGCTATTAATTCCTCATTTTATTAGCATGCTTATTTTATTCCTTTATTTATTCATGATAAATGATAAAAATAGGATGCATTGGTGAGTACAATTTTAGTCTATTTTTAGGATGGGTGGGATAGATAATTTTGTTAGATATTGTGTGCATTTGCAAAGAACAGGAGAGGAATTTTTTGGACACAGGAGTGCTGAAGTAGTTTTCCATTTTTTCATATTGAATGAAATTATATTCTGCCTTTCTAAAAAAATTACAGTCTTGTGTATGTCTTATTAATCCTTGTGAATGTCAAATTCCCTGGTTAATACTCCTATAATGTTGCAAATGTATTATTTTCTACATGATATTAGTGTGCATGTTTATCTTATCAATATTGTTGTGAATTTTTTGCTCAATACATCAAGTGTTTCACCTTAATATTTTACTGAAAACTATTGGTTTGTGCATACGTAATTCATTCTTTGATACTTGTGCATGTACTCATTCAAATCCCTCAATAAATTTGGTGTATCACCCCAGTTTTCCAATTCATTACAATCATCTTTTTACCCTCAAAACCCAAAAAATCAGTTTAGGATAAATCAAGATCCTTGATACCGAAGAATCACCTCAACAACAGGTATACCCATAGACCTGAGGTGTTTCCATTGTATCTACGAAAGAGAGAAATCCATTTTACAAGATTATAACACATGCATCCATCTCTTTACAGGGTGCACTTTCGAGAGATAACAACACCCTCGTTGAAAAAAATATATACTATATTTATAATCAATTCTAAATGGCATAAGCTACACAACATAAAAATATACCACTTTGGATTTTGTGTATTTTTTAGCTTTCTTCTAATATGTGTTTCTAGTTCCGAGAGTGTTTCGTCTCTTTTTATTTCCCTACATACTCCACAATCATAGTTGGTGTATTCCAACTTTTTCTGAGTGTGTTAAAACACATCACTACCATACTAAGTTTCTAGTTGGTTTTTTATTTAGAATTAATCACTTTAAAATTCAAATTTTTATCTTCTTCTCAGAGTTCACAGTAATCAACATCGGTCCAATGACCAGAATCAGTTACTTTCTCATATTTGCATCATTTTATTGATCAGTAGCAGTTCCCTATTTTTTTGGTTATTTTTCCCAAAATAGTATTCACTTCTGTTTCACAAGATTCTAAGAAAATTAATGAAATAGGTAAGGGTAGTAGGATGAGGAGGAATACCTATTTGTAAATTTGGTTGAAGGTCATTCATGCGTTCTTATTTCCTTATCCAAGTTGATTGCGAGAGCTCCCTTCTTGATAGGAGGAACTACCTATAAATGTAAAACAATACCACTAGATAGAGTTAAATAAAAAAATGAGTGGAATTCCTAGTGGGAGATAAATCTAGGAAGCGTGATGCTTCCTAAACACGATTTTAATCCACTTTTTATATAACGGTATTAATGTTTTTTAAATCATACATGAAGTAAAGATCCTATTCAAATTGAAATGATTTAGGTATCTCACACAAAACAATAAGAAAGGTTAGATAAAAGGTGATTGGTTGGTGTTGTGTTTCAGGTTTGGTAAAGGCTCTAGGTAAGGTCTAGTAAAGATTAGAAATCGTTCTAGGTTGTTGGGAAGTGGGTATTCACTCTCTAGTGTGACGTATATTACTAGACATAGTAACCGATGTTGACTAGATGACCTATGCCAGTTAGGTATAATGAACGACGATGGTTGTCTAACTGGAATCGGTAGGGGAACTTAGCAGAAAGTTCTTAAATTTGGCTTTCACACTTCTTGTCATTGCAGAGAGGTTGAGAATGTTGAGGGTGAGGTCATAAACTAGTTCTGAGGACTCAGAGATGATTAAGAGAGGGTGAAAATGGGTGAAAGGGCTAGGTATGGTAATGTTAAAGGTTGGTGGGAGGAAGGAAGTATACGGGTGTGGAGAAAGATAAACTACTCGGATGAATAATAAATATTATTGTAAAAAATAGAGGTAAAATGAAGAGGTGTTAGGTACTTACTAAACACTAGATTTAGAGAACGTAGGTGATGAAGATGGTGAGGGAAAAGATCAAGAGAGAAGAACCTTTGTACTTGTACTGGAACCGTTTAAACCTCTATGCTGCTCTGTGTGAATCCGTGATTGTGCAGAAGAGGATGAATGCCAGAAATTTTTTTTAGTAGTCTCTGTTCGAGTAAGATCCTGATCATGGAGAAGATGATGAATGCCAAAGATGTTGAATCCATGATAAAAAAATTGAGTGCTCTAGGTCTTTATTCGTATGAGATCCTAAATCGATTAAACAACCTAGGCAAAGGATTTTAGAAATCTATTTAAACTAACCAATGATAGTTAGGGGACTAGTGTCAAGTGAGATATAACCAGCGTCAATCAAGGTGGAAATATATAGGTTGGAAAAAAATAGTCAAATTGTTTATATTTTGGCATGATCTTCAACCTTCTTGCAAGTCTTGAGTTATTGATCCTGGAAAGATAAGTATAAGTCTTTATAGGTTTATTAATAGGAGTTAAGGATAAGTTTAGAGTAAGTCCTAGTTGGTTAGGATAAGCTTAAACTTGGTATTAGGTCATTAATGAGGTTGGGGTGAGGTGGTTAAGTGAGGATATTAATTAATTTAATTAAGATAATTAATTCAATTAAAATTTGCACTAGGCAATATGAATGGGTAGGATATGGGTAATTTAATTAACGGGGTTTTAATGGAAGTATGACCCAATTTTGGTGTCTATATTTACCCCTTTTTATTGCATAACTTATATTGGTAAGAGATGCTAATGAAAATAGGAAGTGGTTTCCCTAAATATAAGTGAGAGTGGGGTTGCCCCAAGTAGTGCTGAAGGTGATCCCCCTAAAACCAGGAGTTGATAAGGTGTGAGATGGAATTAGTGAGCTGTTTGATAAATGGGTATGTGATGAAAGTGAAGGTAGGTGAGTTGTAGGTAAGGGTATGGGCACTTTGGGTAAATGGTAAGGGTCAAATTGGGTAATGGCTAATAGGAAAGGGTCACATTGGGTAATGGGAAATGACAATCGAAAACACCCACATGTATAGATTGTGACATGGTACTAGGTTGAAGAGTGTGCAAACTCTACATCGTCCAAGGTTGATAATTTTATCCAAACAAGGTTGAAGTGACTCAGGTATCCAGGGTATAGGATATGGTCGAGAAATACAACTTAGGTTAGGTGCAGAAATGTTTAGGTATGATATATTACACCAAAGGTCTGGTTGGGATAAAACACATGACAATATGCGAGGTAAGGTCATTATCCTGAACAACACAGGTAATGGCATCACAACCTATAGTGAGTACACAAGTTCAAATGTGATAAAAAGTGGTTCAGGTCAAGGTATATAGGTTCTAGCACGGGTAGGGCCAGGATATAGGTAAAATAACAAGTTCTTAAACATAATTACTGAAATGTATGGGTAATATAGGCTTATGGGTAGGGTACAATGGGTGTTGGAATGATTAGGATTCTGCACTATAGGCGTATAGCATGAGATCTAAGCTTGATGGTCGGACTCATAGATAGATGGGATTTAATGACCAACACATTAATTTTATTGATTGGTGAGATGACTGTCACCCTAGTGGACATGTAAAGGATCCTATGACTACTGATTGTTGGGGAAATACTATATTATATTTCATCATAGGCATCAGTGGAGTTGATAGTTTTTGTGTTCGGGAAAATGATGGGTGATCTGAGGTACCATAGCACAAGCCTTAGCTATGGTGACATGTATGCATCCTATCCCCACGAGACAAGGATGGTTGTATTGATGATGGCGGAGGTATGTGGTTTCACCTTACCAGATGCTTAGGGTGAGAGATTCCCATGAGAAATGATAAGGGTGCTCCAAGATATGATGGAGGAGAGGATATGTTTTACCTGGGCACCAATATTCCTAGTGTATATATAAAGGGAGTAATGGGCCTTTGAGAGATTACGGTGGTTTATTTTTTTCTTCACCTTTCTACTAGACTGTTGAGCATACAAGCATATCGTATGTGTGTGTCCAGTTTGTTGTCTGTGACATGATTGGTTTGGGGGTTTTCAGGTAAGACTTGGATATAGATGGTACGTACCAATTCATGGGAAGCTTAGAGTAGCTAGGGCCACATGTGATTCTTTTTACTACAGATGGTTGCTGGAGGGGATTTCAAGGGTCTATATTGTGTGGAAACCCTACGTTGGCTATCCCTTTTACATTGGTATGATGCAGGAGTCACAAAAGCATGAGCTGCTGAGGCGGATACAAGGATGGCATGCCAGAGAGCACAAGATGATAACTGTAGATAGGGTAAGATGGCAGTTTGGGCTGCCATAGGATGTGTCTCCATATTTTCCATAGTATATGAGAGATGACGTGGAGAGACCTATGTCTCCATCACATCCGAGTGTACCAACAGGGTAGGGGGAGAAGCCGATAGATAGGTGGATTGATGATCCTTAGGTCACTAATGAATATAGGCAGTGGTGGGTAGCATAGCTACGAGAACCACCACTGACACTAGGGCTGATCCATAGGGATCTAAAATGACTATACTTCATCCGATTAGTCAGCACGAAGAAAAAAATAAATACCAAGAGGTTTTGTATTCTCCAGTGCATATGAGGACATGTGAAAGGCTATAAATACATGTATTTATAAGATAATAATATCATTAAAGGATGAAATAAAGTGAGAAAGAAGATATTAGTGATGGAATTGTGTTTTTTAGAAGAAAGGAGTGTTCAAACAGAGAAAAGAAGTAATTAGGAGGAAGTGTGAGATAATATCTATTTCTCTTTCATATTTATTGTAAATTTTGTACTTATTGTTTAAATTGACCAATAAAAAGTGGGAAGAAAGAAAAATTTCCCTTTCCCACTAGTTTTTCCTCCTTTACAGGTTTCCAGGATAAAACTTGTTGGTGGTTGTGAGGTTATATTCTTTCCTTTCCTACAATTGTTGATTCTAGGCATGATAAAAATTTATTCACTAGCTATCTCTGTCATTTTCTAATAAAAATTAGAACAACAAAGTTTAATTTTTTATTTTGTGGACAGTTCCAAAGTTGAAGAGTTTAAAGGTCATTTTGGAATTAGAGCTTACAAGTATCTAGGACTGTGGTATTCGTTTTTCTATTTGTATGATAGTAACGAGATCTAAAGGCAAAGATTCTTTACCTTGTGATCTAGAAATTTCTACAATAAAGTGGAAGTAAAGTATTCGGGGAAAAATGTAGGAAGAGAACTTTTTCCGTATAATCAAGATGTTAGATACCATGATGGATAGGATGTTTAGAAGGAGAGAAGAACTTGCATATTTGTAGAAGACAACTTCGGTCAAGAAAGAATCCATGGACTCAGTGGTTCAAGGATTAGCTGAAACGTTTGGCATAGGGAAGAGCCACCATGAGGAATATTATGGAGAAGAGCATGAAGAAGAGACTTCAAACAAAAGAGAAAAGTTAAAATATTATCATACTCATTTTAAAGTTGAGATGAAAGTTGAGATTAAAATATTTGAAGGAAAAGTAGATGCAAAGTTGCTTGATAAATGGTTAAAACTGTTAGAAGTCTACGTTAGCATCCATAATGTCACTGAGGCACAGATGATCACCTTTGTACATCTCAAAATCGAGGGACATACTCTAGTTTGGTTAGAAACCCATCTAACCACTTGTGAAAAGAAGAAGTGTCTTATTATGAAATATTGGAAAGAATTTAAATAATTACTTAAAGCTAACTTCTATCGTATTGGCCACAAGACTAACAAAATGATTAAATGGCAATATTTGAGACAAGGCATTGGTAGAAGTGTGTGGGACTATACTACGGAATTTTTGAGGAAAGCCATGTTGTTAAATGTGGACTTAGAGGATGAGAATATTCTGACTAAATACTTGAGAGGATTTAACACTTACCTTTGAAGAAAAGTCATTTGCACAAATCCCAAAGATCTCAACTATGCGTGTGTACAGGAATACTACATAGATGATGAAAATAAGCAAAAAGAAGTAGAGCCAAGGGAAAAGCAATTGATAAATCAGCAGAAAAAAGATTATGGGAATAAAAATAAAAAGGGTAAGTGGAAAGGGAAAGGAAAACAAACTTCCACTAATTTAAATACTTGTAAATATCCCAAGAATTGTTTCAAGAACTATGATATAAATGGTCATACTGACGCTACATGTTCAAAGTTACATCTAGAGTTACACTCGAAGAACTGAGCCAAGGTCTCAAAGAATTCCATGTCAGATGTAAAAATAGAAGGGGAGGTGGAAATAAAAGATGACTATGATGTAGACGAAAGGCTTGGATGCACGGCCACCAACATGGACATCAAAGAAGACGAGATGAGTAGAATATTCAAGATCAAGAGAATTAAGATCAATTCTTTGGTTGATACTGATTCTCAGTCTAACTTAATTTCTGAATTAGTTGTAAAGAATCTTGGTCTTGAGACTTACAAACATCCACACCCTTATCCTTTGGGTTACATGAAGAAGGGTGTTGAAATTTAGGTAACATGAAGAGGTAAGGTAAAGTTTGGAATAAATTCTCAGTATATTGATGTTTTTGAAGCTGACGTTATGTTGATGTTATATGCCACTGACCAAATATGCTAAGGGTTGAGTCACCGTGGAAGGGGGCCAACCCACATCATTTAAAAAAGATCATTGCATTGACCTATTAAAGGTCGAAGATCATATAAAGTGCCAATGACTATAATCACCAAAAAGGTTAATCATAATCAAATATTGTTATGGATTAAAAAACCTTAGTCTATTTCAATTGTCAAAAGGTGGCCTTTTATAATCAAATGATAGTTGATTCATATCTTGACCTTATTCTATGCCAATGTCAAACCAAAAAGGTTAGTGTCACAAAATAATGGCATCCAATGATTATTCAGAAGGAGGTCGAATCGAGAATGGTACAAAGTGTTCATAGTGGTCCCTATAGAGGGAGGTCTTAGAAAGAAAACAATAGTACGGAGCATTCTTCATGTGACCATTAGAAGACAAAACAAATGTCTACATAAGAACCAAAGTTGGTCCCCAATAAGATGGATACATGGGTGAATATTTTTCCAAGTATTACTAATATAGGGTTTATTTTTTCTCACACATAGGGACACATTATTTTGCATGTACATCCAAAGAGGCAAGTGGATCAAAATTACAGATGTCACATCAAGCACAAAAAGCTATAGATTGCATGCATTAGAGAAGACTTTCTCATTAAGAAAAGTTTATTATTAGTAGAATTATTCACCCAACCTTATTAAAAATAGAAGAGTCAACTAGAGTTTGAATGAGTTGTATTTTTATAACCAAGGCTATTAATGCCTCATTGTATTAGCATGCTTATTTTATTCTTTTATTTATTCATGATAAAGGATAAAAATAGGTTGCATGGGCGAGTACAATTTTAGTCTATTTTTAGGATAGGTGAGATAGATAATTTTGTTATATATTTTGTGCATTGGCAAAGCACATGAGAGGAACTTTTGGACATAGGAGTGCTGAAAAAGTTTTTCAGTTTTGCCTTTTGAATGAGAATTATATTTTTCCTTTCCAAAAAATTCCATTCTTCTTTATGTCTTATTAATCCTTGTGAATGTCAAATTCCCTATTTAATCATCCGACCCTGTTGTAAATTTAGTATTTTCTACATGATATTAGGGTGCATGTTTATCTTATCAGTATTGTTGTGAATTTTTCCCTCAATACATCAATTTGTTTTCCTTAATATTCTTCTAAAAACTATTTGTTTGTGCATCTAGAATTCATTCTTAGATACTTGTGCATGTACTCAGTCAAAGCCCTCAATAAGTTTGGTGTATCACCCCAGTTTTCCAATTCATTATAGTCATCATTTTACCCTAAAAACCCCAAAAATCAGTTTAGCATACATCAAGAAGGAATTGGCCTTGGTACCAGAGACTCACCTCAACAATAGGTATACCCACAAACCTGAGGTGTTTCCATTGTATCTATGAAAGAGAGGGATCCATTTTGCAAGCTTAGAACACATGCAACCATCTCTCTAAAGGGTACACTTGAGAGAGAGAGAAACACCCTTGTTGAAAAAAAAATACTCTATTTAGAATTAATTCTAAATGGCATAAGCTACACACCATAAAAATCTACCACTTTAGATTTTGTGTATTTGTTAGGTTTTTTCTTATCTGTGTTTTGAGTTATGAGAGTGTTTCTTCTCTTTTTCTTTCCCTACTTACTCCACAATCATATTTTGTGTATTATGACTTTTTCGAAGTGTGTTAAGACACATCACTACCATACTTAGTTTATGGTTGGTGTTATATTTAGACTTAATCACTTTAAAATTCAAATTTTTATCTTCTGCTTATATTTCACAGTAATCACCATTGGTCCAATGAACAACATAAGTTACTTTCTCATATCAGAATCATTTACTGACTGGTATTATTTCACTATTGTTTTGGTTATTTTTCCAAAAATAGTATTCACTTATGTTTCACTGGATTCTAATAAAATTAATGAAATAGGTAAGTGTAGTAGGCCAAGGAGGAATACCTATCTGTAACTTTAGTTGAAGGTCATGCACGCATTCTTATTACCTTATCCAAGTTGACTGCGAGAGATCCTTTCTAGATAGGAGGAACTACATGTAAATGTAAAACAATACCACCAGATAGAGTTAAACAAAAAAATGAGTGGACTACCTAGTGGGACATAGATCTAGGAAGCGTGATGCTTCACGAATAGGATTTCAATACACTTTTTATATAAGAGTATTAGTGCTAGTTAAATCATACATGAAGTAAAGATCTTATTGAAATTGAAATGATTTAGGTATCTCACACAAAACAATAAGAAAGGTAAGATAAAAGGTGATTGAGGTCAAAATGGCTCAGGTGATTGATTGGTGTTGCTTTGCGGGTTTGGTAAAGGCTCTAGGTAAGGTCTAGTAAAGATTAGAAATGGTTCTAGGTTGTTGGGAAGTGGGTATTAGCTCGCTGGTCTGAGGTATATTGCCAAACATAGTAACTGATGTCGACTGGATGACCGATGCCGGTTTGGTAGAATGAATGATATCGGTTGGCTAATTGACATTGATCAGGGAACTTAGCAGAAAGTTCTTAAAATTGGCTTTCATAATTCTTATGATTACACAGAGGTTGAGAATGGTGAGGGTGAGGTCATAAACTTGTTCTTAGGACTTAGAGATGATTGAGAGAGGGTGACAATGGGTAAAAGGGCTAGGTATGGTAATGTGATAGGTTGGTGGGAGGAAGGAAGTATATGGGTGTAGAGAAAGGTAAACTACTGAGATGAATAATAAATCTTACTGTATGAAAATGAAGGTAAAATTAAGAGGTGTTAGGTAATTACTGAACAATATATTTAGAGAACGTAGGTGAAGAAGACGGTGAGGGAAAAGATCTAGAGATAAAAACTGTTGTATTTATATTGCGATAGTTAGAACCTTTGTGCTTCTGTATGTGAATTCGTGATCATGGAGAAGATTATGAATGCAAAAAATTGTTATTGATAGTCTCTGTTTGAGTAAGATCCTGATCACGGAGAAGATGAATCCATGATAAAAAAAATTGAGTGCTCTAAGTCTCTGTTTGTATGAGATCCTGAATCGAATGACCAACCTAGGAAAAGGATTTAGAAATCTATTTAAACTAACCAACGACAGTTAGGGGACTAATAGCAGTTGAGATATAACCAATGTCGGTCAAGGAGGAAATATCTAGGTTGGCCAAAAATAGCTAGATTGTTTGTATTTTTGGCATGATCTCCAACCTTCTTATGAGTCATGAGTGATGGATCTTAGAAAGATAAGTAGGAGTCTTTTTAGGTTTGTTAATAGGAGTTAAGTATAATTTTAGACTAAGTCCAAGTTGGTTAGGAGAAGTTTAAACTTGGTCTTAGGTCATTAATGAGGATTGAGTGATCATTCGATTGAGGTGGCTAGGTGAGTTGGTTGGGGTGAGGTGGTTAAGTGAGGATATTAATTAATTTAATTAAAATAATTAATTCAATTAAATTTTGCACTAGGGAATATGAATGGGTAGGATATGGTTAATTTCATTAATAGGGTTTTAATGGAAGTACAACATAATTTTGTTGTCTACGTTTATCCCTTTTTGTCGCATAACTTATATTGGTAAGCGATGATGATAAAAATAAGAAGTGGTTTCCCTAATGTTGGTTGGATATTTTGTCAAACCAAAATATGAGGTTCAACCACAGTACATGGGATTGAATCCCTCCTCAAAGACAGGTGAGGCTGCCTGTTTATTGCTAATCTAAAACACAGTAAATAATATATACAATATTCACACTAATCTAACCATTGGGGGTTGGGGATGAAATCCTGAAATCCACATTCACACGATTCAAGGATATTGCTTTCGTACGTGAAATAGGTTAGAAACTATTACAGTGAAAGAAGCACGGTAGAAAAGAAATGGGAGAAAACGTATTTTCTTTCGAGTAAACACAGAGCACGAAATAATCATACGAGTTTTAGATCACAGATATAGTGTCCGAGATAATTAGAAACACTGAGATTCATGC